>JASAUF010000058.1:32500-1232500 GCA_030180095.1 Magnolia changhungtana | reverse complement strand
TAAAAGAGGAAGGTTGATGTTCAGTGGGCAGCCAATCATAAAACTTTTGCCAATTTTTCTAAAAGGTGAACCCCAATTCAAAATGGCTGAGATGATGATGATGGCAATTCCTCCTCGCTGAAAAACAATTTTCCTCGAGATGGCCTTTATAGCAAAATGGCCTGGTTTCACCAGTATATTCTTTTTTGATGTTTTAGGGACAAGGATGGCTATCATTGGCTCACTGGAAGAGTTGATGATGTGATCAATGTCAGGTACATGTTTCTGAAATTCTCTATTTAAGTTTCAGATTACCTATGAGATATTTTGCAATCATAATTCCCAAATGTGGAGGTGTTCATGCGTTTCATGAGAATGTTATGATATATATATATATTTTTTCTTTCTTCTTTTGGGACTGATGTTTGCAGTGGGCACCGTATCGGCACGGCAGAAGTAGAATCTGCTCTTGTCTCACACCCCCAATGTGCAGAAGCTGCCGTAGTTGGTGTTGAGCATGAGGTACCTCTCTGTGTGCATGTGCATCTCTCTGTTTGTGTGCGCCTGCACTCGCATGCATGTGAACTTGTTTGTGTGTTCTTGCTTGGGCGCATAAGCATGCATTCTTGTGGTGTGCATATCATCAATAAGTCATATTACCCTTTTGGCATTTTGCTTGCTCCAGGTCAAAGGACAGGGCATTTATGCTTTTGTCACGTTGGTGGAGGGTGTCCCTTACAGTGAAGAACTTCGGAAAAGTCTTATATTAACAGTTCGTAAGCAGGTCTGCCACTTAATATGCTAATGAGTAATTTTGAACATATAGTGCATGCATGCTAATAAAAAAGGCATACACCACATGCATTTGTGTAGATATGCATTTATTCTTTGATGATTTTGATCACTTCTTATTAAGTAATCTGATTACTTTGCTTAGAAACATGAAATTTAATAACATCAATGAATGAAGCTTTTGAAATGACCAATATAATATGGGTCATTACATGATATAAATGGCTTGTTAACACTGACTTTTATGATGATCTGGATTTTCATCAGGTAGGCCCCACAACAGATGGGCACAGCCCAACGATTGAATTAATCGAAGAATTATCCTAACATTCAAACACTGGGTGCCTACTTTATGTGAATCTTTGCTCATTTCTTATTTCTAAACCTCCATTTGCAAGCCACCTGTCGATGACCATGATTGTCTGGTTGATTTGAGCTTTTATTTATGGGTTATCTACAGTGATGCCTACAGGATTTCTGATTGACATCATCTTATGTGACTGTGTGTATGTCACCATGGATCAAAGGCTCTGTGACTTGGACCAACTTGTTCGGTCCTGAGTTCAAGTTGTGACGCATCTATTTCAGGCTAAGTTGTGTTCATTGCTGACTCATGGTACTGAACTGGTTGGGACTTGACTGAGTCCGAGTCAACTTGGATGAGTCATTGATCTATGATGCCACCTGTACCATGGATGATAATTTTTGAGCTTGTATTCCATCTACAGTGTGGTCTACTGGATTCATGATCCATCTAGATCATCTTATATGGCAACACGTGCCACGTGTACGGAAAAAGAATAGCACACTGGGTAGAGGCATCCCATCATAAGGTACATGTACTGAGAGTTTATACACTACTATTCAGGTTTTCAGTTTGTGCAAGTTGGGCCAATGATCCAGTCATCTGAACCATTGATATTAAGGGTGCCACTTTGAAGTTTGAACGCCCATGCATCAAGAGTCTCCGAGATGGAGAAGTCCTAAACTTTCAATAGGTGGCCGGACAAAGATGGTTACGAAAAGAAAATACATACATGGTTCGCATTGTTGGGATCCTCCAATCTGGAAATTGTTTGGTTTTAAATAGCAGTTTTAGAGAGCTGCTCACCTGGAGACCAAAAACTGATACAACTCGGCCTGGAACTTTCTGTTTTGATTGTTTGGTCCCTATTTTGGTCTGTTTACTCGTCCTGGTCCTAGCGAAACTTCTATTTTGTGGCCCATCATACCAGTGGTTCGGGTCACTGACCATTGGTGCCTTTGTACCGACTGGAATCTCAGATTTACTGGCAATCTTTTGGCCCAAATGTTTATAATACGTCAACCATATAATGGTTCCTGGAAGCATAAGAACATATAGAGAAAAAGGAAAAGATTGTGCATGCCCAGTGCGCACCAAGTTCGGTAGCACATCCCACCATCCAATAACGGCGTCTGGGAATCTTAACATGCATTTCAAAATGGGCTTTTGAAGATTTGGAATTTGAAATGCTCGTTAGATTCCATCCAATTGCTCCTTTAGGTGTTGGGTTGTACTAGCGCTCTGATGTTGAGCCTAGAGGTGTTTGAGTCCTATTGTGTCACACTGACAGACCTTGTGCATGTTGGAGATTCATTGCTTAATTTCATAATGATAACCATTGTTCAAAAAATAAAAATAAAAATCATGGTGATAATTGATAACTAATTCTCCAATTTGATTTTGTCATCTGCCAACAATATGCCATGCATCCTTCTGTCCACAGAATAAATGTGTGTAATTTGATGCAAGCGTAAATGGTTTTTTTTTTTTTTTTTTTGATATCAGATTGGAGCATTTGCGGCCCCTGACAAGATACATTGGGCCCCAGGCCTCCCAAAAACAAGAAGCGGGAAGATCATGAGAAGGATACTAAGGAAGATCGCTTCTAGGCAGTTAGATGAGCTTGGAGACACGAGCACACTTGCAGATCCTGGTGTGGTGGATCAGCTCATTTCATTGAGTGATTGCTAACATGCGCTGCCCCAGCCAGGACTCGGAATGCCCAATTGCTTCAGAAAGTTCCTCTATTTAGGCGAGCATAATCTCATGCACAAACGATCAAACTAAATTACATCAAGCATTTTTTGTTCTGACCCCATGTCTACATCTTTTTATAGAAGAACTGCCTGTATTTGATCATATGTCAGGAATATTACCCGGTTGTTTGCTGTCAAGATCTTACCATGATTCTTCTCGAGTCGTCGTTTTCAAAGGCCGTCTTTAAGGGCATTGGAAAGTTGTGTTATTCAAATAAATGCGAATTGGGATAGATGATGTTTGGATTTCTTCAATACAGAGGCTTGTGGCCAGTCAATGAGGTTGATTTTTTCTTGGATAAAAGTAGATAATGTATTTTAGTCTCAGTAATAGTTTCCTACCCTTCTGTTATTTCTTTTGCTTGATTAGGTGTGTTTGGGTGCACCAAATATCATGAAATTTCATGATATGTTGGACCAAATTAAACTGATTAATCATGAAATATCATAATATTTGATGCAACCAAACACAGTCTAGAGTAGGACGATTTGATTATTGTTACTAATTTCCAAGGAAGCCTGGACTGCTTGTTTAATTGCAAGAAAAATACCCAAGCCCCAATGGTACAAATACCATTTGCCTTGAGAGATGGAGAAATTGGATTCTACTCACTTTGTCCCATCTTTATTGGATGAGAGATGCTCTGGCTTCTCCCGACTCTCCTAGCACGTGCCCTTGATGCACGTGTGTGAGAGCTGGGCTTTTCATTAGTTTGTTAGTCTCATCATCAAGTGGGGCCGTATGTGAAACTAAATGTTTAATGAAAGTGACCTATGGTCTACGTTCGATGTACATTTGCTACTCATCTGATTGATTATACTGGCTTCATAATCTGTCGGTTTGATGGATGACCTGGATCTCATATGTGTGATCCATTGGCATGTTTTGGTCCAACTCCTGTGAATGGTTCTCAAACCTGTTGAAGCTTAGCCCCTCGGCTTCTGACGAGTGTGACTCAGTTGGAACCAAGAGTCCTCTCTGGACAACTCGGTCAACTCAATAAGACTTAAACTGGACTGAATCAACTAAGGGAGGAAATAACCCTTTGATATTTGACTCATTATCCATTGAATTCTGTACCTGAGTGGATAATTGTGCGTAAAAATGCAGGCTGATGTATTCTTCATCCGGGTCCGCTATGCAGAAAGCAATGGATTTGCTCAATGTACACCTGCAGCACACCTGATGAGTCCTGTCAATGAGAAAATAAAAGTTCAGATAACCACTTTCTAAAGAAAAGAACAATGCAACAACAGTAATAAAAGAGAAAGAACAACAATAGCAATAACGAGAAGAAGAAAAGAACAATAACAACTACCACTTCTCAAAGAAAAGAACAACAATAGCAACAATGGCCACAATAAAAAGAACAGAACAGGGACTTGAATTCTCACTGTGATGGAAACAATGGAATACAAGAACTGGGTTATCAATGTTAAGGAGGAGGTCGAACGTATGAGTATCTCCAACGAAGAGGAGATCTGGAAGAAGCATTCCATTTACAGGATACCGACGTGGTGTGCGGATCTCAACCGCAAGGCTTACATGCCTCAGGTGGTCTCTTTTGGGCCCTACCATTATGGCGAGACCCACCTGAAACCGATGGAAGAACACAAACGTAGGGCTCTTGTTCACTTACTCAAGCGAACAAACAAGCCCATTGAGCATTACTTGGCTGCATTGAAGGAAGTCTTGCAGCAGCTGATGGACTCTTATGAGCAGCTTGATGAGGAATGGAGGGATACTGAGAAGTTCCTGCTGCTGATGATTTTAGATGGGTGTTTCATGCTCGAGATCTTGCGCACGGCCAATGAGATCTCCTACAACTACGCTTCCGACGACCCGATTTTCGGCAATCATGGTAAACTCTATAACATGCCTTTAATCAGGAGAGATATGCTGATGATTGAAAACCAGATTCCTCTACTGGTGCTGGAGAGACTGATAGCTGTTGAAAAAGCAGGCAAGGTGAGATTTCTTATCTATTTATTTATTTATTTTATGGTGATCTTGATCATCTTTTTGGTGGGTCCCACATCGATGGAAGACCATACCAAAAGTGATTCTAGTAGTCTGATTGGCCTTCAAAAATGATGATCAGAAATCTAATTAGTGGCCCGAAGTCCATGTTTGACAGGGCAGATTGGATGGCTAGACTTGTTACGTTTGTTTGGTTTTTGTATAAGTTCAATCCCAACCGTTAATCCAAATTTTTTTTTCATGGTCTGATGTTCATGACCATCTGTTTGGTGGTCCCCACATTGATGGAAGACCATACCAGAAGTGATTCTAGTAGTCTGATTGGCCTTCAGAGGAAGATCAAAAGTCTAAGAAGTGGCCCAAAGTTGATGTTCGACAGCAAATTGGATGGCTAGAATTGTTACGTTGGTTTTATTAGTTAAATTATCCTCATCCAAACCGTTGATCTGATGCCCCTCACTGTGGATGGCCCGTGAACCAAAATTCCCTCAGATTAAAAGATCCTGGCTGTATAAAATTCGGCTTTCTTTTAGTTTCAATATGAACCATTGTGTAATTTTCTGACATCCTATCGAAGGGTTTGGATTTATCTAATTTGCCAATTTCGGATGCTTTTCAATATTGTCAACTATTTGTATCATCGAACCGTGGGCCCCACATTACCCTCAGTTCTGCAAAACGAAAATCCAAACGGTAATTTACAACCTTTAATACCTGACCTACCAGAGCAACAACCAATCATCCTACCATGCATCCATGAGCGATGTACCTCAATTGCGGATGAGGGTTATTGAAAAAAAGAAGAAGAACTCCTAATACATCTTTTATTTGTTGAACTCCATGCAGAATGAAGAGTACATACACAAGTTGATACTGAAGTTCTGCACCTCCAACGCAAAAGCCACGAATATGGGCCTGGGCCTCCATGTATTAGACGTAGTCAGGAAGAGCATGCTTCAGATCCCACATCCTCGGCCCAGTTCTTTGACCACACCGGCACCCCTCCCTTCCCTCCCATCCTTTCCCGCCCACCCAAGCACGGGCGAGATCATCCAGTCCGCGTGGGAGCTCTACGAGGCCGGCATTCGGTTCAAGAAGAGCAAGACCCAGAGCCTCAAAGACATCAAGTTCCGTCACGGAATCCTCAGGCTCCCTGTCATAGTCGTCGACGACACCACTGGTTCCACCTTCCTCAACCTAATGGCTTTCGAGCGGCTTCATGTGGGGGCTGGTAATGAAGTAACGTCATATGTCTGTTTCATGGACAACCTCATTGATTCAGAGAAAGACGTAAGCCTTCTTCACTCCAAAGGCATCATCCAGAATTGTATAGGGAGCGATAAAGCTGCAGCGAAGCTCTTCAATGAACTCTCTAAGGACGCCACGATTGAACCAGATGGTAACCTGGAAGATGTGCAAAGGAAGGTGAACGACTACTGCAAGAAGCAATGGAACGAATGGCGGGCCAACCTCATACATACTTACTTCAGGAGTCCATGGGCTGCTCTCTCCCTCATCGCTGCCGTTTTCCTTCTGGGCCTTACTGTGCTTCAAACTGTCTACTCTATTCTTCAATACTATTAGATTGTAAATCTGTAATTTTCTATTAGGATTTGTTAATTAGATGAGGTAAACCTGATTTTAAATTAGGAATCTTCTGAATATAGTTTGTATTTCCTCATTCTCTATCAATAAAATATAGAGGAATTTTCCCCTTAACACATACCATAGTCATGCTAAAAATGCATGACCCAGTTGTCGTGGATATGTGTGTTTTTTGCTCTCTCTGTTCTTTGTGGCCTTCGCGTTTCTTTGGCTTTCAAGCCCACTGCCCATCCATTTTGTGATAGACAGGCAACTCTCCTTCCATTTCAGGTTCTTAGTTGACGTTGGGAGGAATGTGATGAGGTTGATCACTGTCTTCCTTGATCGATAACTACCTTGAATCTACAAGGCTCTCTTGAATCCACAAAAGCTTTCTTGAATCCATGAGAAAAAAAGAAGAAAATTTCTAAGGAATTGATTTATTGAATGAATCATAATGAAAAAAAGGAGTTTAATATCCTTAAATAACCCTAAACAAACCTTAAAACTTAATAAAAAGAGTTCTAATCAAACTAGAAAATAAATTTAAAAAATCGTGCAAAATTCCATTGTCTATCGACTTGTTGTCCACCTGTTGAGTTGACAGGTCAAAACAATAAAAAATGTCTAGAGATTTAAACCACAAATTCTCTGATTTTCGACCTGTAGACCTGTTGAATTGGATTTTGACATGTCGACAAGATCTATCAACCTGTCTAAATCAACAGAAATCAGCCAGCAAGCAATCTAGAACAATATTTCAATCCACCGCAATATTTTGACTTGTCTAAATTGACAGAAATAAGCCAACAAGCAATTTAGAATTTCTTGTGGAATTTTGACCTTTCGACTAGTTATATTGACCAATCGAACTATGTTGAATTTTGTTGAAATCTCCTTAAGCTTCTTTCGGTCCATGTGTGTTAGCAATATGCTTGATTCACGTCTTATATTATTAATTGATGCAGAGTAGGCCACATATGCATTTTTAGCACAACTGAACTAAAAGAAGCCTGAACGAAAGCGAAAGTATTATATTAGAACTGGACCGAGTCCAACATAAGGGCACAGTGTAACTAGATTTCAAGCACGTCTGGTTCTAAGAGATTTATTTTGGATATGATGAAATTGTTGTTCAAAATGTTGACCATAAAACAATCGTAACATTTGATCTGGGTATTGTCACAAAATGCATGACTTATTGATATTTATGTAATGGTGCTTTTGGGGACAACTGACCAGTTACACCAGCCGAAGACATTCATTTTTAACTCTATTTCTTCAAAAAAAAAAAAAAAAAAAAATCTCCTGACCTTATTCCATCTTTTACTGGATAAGAGATGCGATGATGATGTAGAACGGGTCACGAACTCGTTCATGGCTAAGATAAATTGAAGAAAAGTAGCTAAGAAGGATCGAACACGTTCTGCATAGTTTGACCGATCGACCATTATGGTCGAAGGTCAAAGTTCGATAAGAAATTTCAGAAATTCTAGAATTTTCACTGGACGTTTTTTTGCCTATTTTAACATGTCGACAAGATCTGATCGACTGGTCCAAATTTAGATTGACAGGTTAACCGATCAAAAATCACGGAATTTCTGGTTTAAATCTCTTTACAATTTTTGGTTGTTTCAACCTGTTGACTCAACTCGACCAGTCAATGATAAGTTGATGGACGTGGGAAAATTGTGCAATTTTTTGAATTTGTTTCCCCCTTTCTATAAACACAAGGTGAATCATCTAATTGCATTGAGTGATTCCTAACATTGGGCTTCCCCAACCAAGACTCAGAACCACCACTGCTCAGAAAGTTCCTCCGTTCAAGCGAGTAGAAATCTCATGCACAAACGAATAAACTGAATTGCATCAAGCATTTTTATTCCGCCCCCATGACCATATCTTTAAAAAAAAGAACCGTTTGTATTTGATCATCTTATATATATATATATATATAATATATATATATATATATATATATTATATATAAAAAGGATCTTTAATATATGCTTGTATTTGATCATCTGTCAATAATATTACTCTGTTATTTGTCAACACCATCTTACCACAATTCTTATCCGAGTGATTGGAAAGTTGGGTTATTCAAAATCATCTTAAGGATATTGGAAAGTCGGGGTTATTCAAATAAATGCGAATTGGGATAGATGTTTGGATTTCTTCAATACAAAGGCTTGTGGCTAGTCAATGAGGTTGATTGTTTCTTGGATATAGTGTGGATAATGTATTCTAGTTTCAGTTTCACTTCTCTACGTACCTTTCTGAAATTTCTTTTGATTGATTAGGGTGTGTTTGGTTGCACCAAATATCACAGAATTTTACGATATGTTGCACCAAATTAAACTGATTAATCATGAAATATTATGATATTTGGTGCAACCAAACATAGTCTAGACTACAAGGATTCGGCGCTGGTTTTTAATTTATAAGCCTAGGTTCACTGCTTTGATTGCAAGAAAGGTATATATTCAAGCCCCAACAGTGCAACATTAATTTGCCTCAGGATGCAGAGACATTGGATTCTCCCCCACCTTGTCAGAGATACGATGGCTTCTCACGAACTCTCCTAGCATGTGCCCTTGATGCACATGATCAGAGCTGGGCTTTTCATCAGTTGTTTAACCAGTCTAGTCATCAGGTGGGGGCTGCTTGTGAAACTAAATGTTTAATGAAAGTGACCCATGGTCCATGTTCGATGTACATTTGTTGCCCACCTTTTGATCGTATCAGCCTCATAATCTGTCAGCTTGATGGACGGCCTGGATCTCATATGCATGACCCATTGGCATGTTCCGGTCCTACTGTGCATAACTCGGTGACATGACTCGAAACTTGGCTGAGTCAACTCAAGTTGATGAAATTTCGAGCTGAGCCTCTCTTGGACGAGTCATTTCGAGTTTATTATTATTATTTATTATTATTATTATTTTTTATTTTTTAATGAACTTTCCATTGCTGAGAACTGAGATTACAGAGGAGAGGGCACCGGGAGCCTCTCCCAGGGACCAAAACGAACACCTTCGGGAGGGCCCCAGAAAAATGCAGGGCCCACCTATCGTATGGAAAGGGAACAACCTGACAAAACGAAGGAAAATAAAACCTGACGAGTCATTGACGAGTCATTTCGAGTTGACAAGGTTTCGAGCTGAGTTCCTCAGTTACTGACTAGTGTGACTCAGACACTAATCGAGTCAGCTGGACAACTTGGTCAACTCAATATGACTCGGGTTAACTGGACTGAGTCACTGGCCTGCAAGTTTCTCTGAGGGAGGGATGACTTGACTCATTACGTCTTAACTCAACTCATCGAGTCAGCTAGATAACTCAGGGATGGAAGGAGGGATGATTTGACTCAATACAGCTTAACTCAACTCATCAAGTCAGCTAGATATAGCTCAGTCGACTCAGAGATGGAGGGAGGGATGAATTGACTCAATACGACTTAATCCAACTCATGAGGGACAGAAGGAAAAATGAGTTGACTCAGTATGGCTTAACTCAACTCATCGAGTCAGCTGGATAAGTCAGTTGACTTCTCTGAGAGCGGTGGATAGATTGGACTGTCTACGTGTCTCAATGCAAGGTCCAGAATACATTTGATGGACTAAAATCGTGCTGACCAGATGATCCCATCTATCTTTGTGCCTATCAGATGATCCAATTAATGATCTATTTTTGGTTTGGGCTTATTTTCTACAGTGCACGTCAAGGGCGCCATTGATCAAATGGTTTTGCATTATTCCCTGTAAATTGTGCTGGACCTAATGAACAGTGTAGATCAATGGCTCGGATGTCTAGGTGTCCCAATGCAACTAGGACAACTGGATCATTTTTCCATTATTTTTCCATTCTTTTACTTTTTCATTTAATAAGATTTTAAGCATTTTACCTTTCCCTTTACCCTCAAGAGTCTAGATGTGGAATTATATGGTCCTGTTCATCAGCAACCCTACAGTCAGCAGACACATTGGATTTTCCACATGTGGGGCCCATGGTTCAGTCATCCAAACTGTTGATACGATGGCCCTCCTTGTGGATAAGCGAAGCACGTCAAATCTCCCAGATTGAACGATCAAAATCCCTTGATATTTGGACCATTATCCATTGGATGTGGGCTGTTTCTGAACCTGAGTGGATTGTTCTACGCGAATCTATTTTTTTATGTGCAACCGCCACAGGTAAAGTGTAAAATTAACCTTAGAACAAATCAAAAATGCAATAAAAAAACAAAAAAAATAATAATCAAACAATTAAAAAAAATATAAATTATACATAGAAAAACCCTTGTCAGGAAAAAATTACAGCACCAAATTAGAACGAATTCACTATGAACAGAAAATTATAAGAGATAGACAACTTACAGATTTGAAAATCCAATTTTTCTTCTTGCATAAACACGGTTTATATAACTTCGTTATAGAATTAGAAACAAAATAACACACTTGTCGAAAATCGATGCAGATTGTCAATTGAACCATCGATCAATCGACTTCGATTGATGATCTTCGATTGATCAACACAAATGAATCGAACATGCTCAAAAGTGTCCAAAGAGGAAATTGATATTTTCGAATTATCTTCATCAATCTATTGAGCTTTGACAATCGATCAATCGAATAGAACCTATTCGGAGATCAAACTGAAAAATTCAGGATTTTCTCGATCCGATCGAAGCTTTCGATTGATTAAAAATCATGTATCTACATAAGATTCAAGGCACTCAATCAACATTTATTGGGTAGGTCTAGAATGCAAAGCAATGTATTGGCTTAATGTACACGTAGCACACCTGATGAGTGGATTAGCCATTTGCCCATAGCACATCTGATGAGTGGATTATGGTTTTACTGCTAATAAAAATGCTCAAAATGCTCTCATTATGGTTTTACTTCTAATAAACAAACAATGTAGTAGAATTGCCATTGTAATCACAAGCGTAAATAATCATTACTCATTTACAGCCATTTGCTGGCAATGTTAAAGTCTCTTGATATACATTGATATACCATCCTCTAACACCTCGAGCTTTTAGAGTAAGTGGTTGTTTGACATTGTATTAGGGCAAAAGAAGTGTTCAAATACCAAGGGCCTGCGAGCAATATATCCATAGGTTTTTGAGATTTCGTGATGATACCATAAAAATGTGCGATGATTACAAATTCCTTCACCTGACCTTAGTTCTTTGAGATCACGGGGTGAAACTCTGCACGGGAATATGCTAATGAAATTGGCCAGAACTAACAGGCCCTCAAGGTTGGGCCATGCTCTAAAGTCTTGGCAGTAAGCATTCAATGGATGGTAACTTTCTGGTCCGCTGGGAATGATCTGAACTTTACTCTCGGTGAGAAAATAAAGTGACTTTCTAAGGAATAGAACAACAAGGCAACAACATAGACTTGAAGAAGAAAAGAACAACAACAATAGCAATACCGAGAAGAAGAAAAGAATAATAACAACCACAACGCGGATCACTTCCCAAAGAAAAGAACCACAACAACAACAACGACCACAATAAGAAGAACAGAACAGGAACTCGAATTCTCACGCAAAGGTGATTGAAAGCAAGAAACAATGGAAAACAAGAGCTGGGCTGTTGATGTTAGGGAGGAGGTCGAACGTATGAGTCTCTCCGATGAAGAGGAGATGTGGAAGAAGCGTTCCATTTACAGAATACCGACGTGGTGCGCGGATCTCAACCGCAAGGCCTACAAGCCTCAGGTGATATCTTTTGGGCCCATCCATCACGGTGAGGCCCACCTGAAACCGATGGAGGAGCACAAGCGCAGGGCACTTGTTCACTTCCTCAAGAGAACGGACAAGCCCATTGACATTTACAGGGATGCATTGGCGAAAGTGGTGCAGCAGTTGATGGACTCTTACGAGCAGCTCGACGAGGAATGGAGGGATAGTGAGAAGTTCCTGCAGCTGATGATTTTGGATGGGTGCTTCATGCTGGAGATGTTGTACACGGCCCATGGGATGACCAACAACTATGCTTTCAGCGACCCCATTTTCAGCTACCATGGCAAGCTCTATAACATGCCTTTTATCAGGATAGATATGCTGATGATTGAAAACCAGATTCCTTTACTGGTGCTGGAGAAGTTGATTGCCGTTGAAAGAGGAGAAGACAATGTGAGACTTCTTTTTTGTTTTTGTTTTTGTTTTTTTATTTTATTTTATTTTTTTTGTTGTTTTTTGCTATTTATAATTTTTTTTTCATGGTTACATGATCCTGATCATCTGTTTTGTGGGTCCCACATGATGGAAGACCATACAAAAAGTGATTCTCGTAGACTGATTTGCCTTCAAAATGATGATTAGAAGTCTACTAAATGGCCCAAGGTCCATCTGTTGATCCTGACCATCTGTTTGGTGGGGCCCACATTGATGGAAGACCCTTCTAGTAGTCTGATTGGCCTTCAAAGGATGATCAGAGTCCAGGCAAATTGGATGGCTAAAATTGTTAGGTTGGTTTGAGTTTTTGTACAAGTAGGGAACATGGTTAGATTATCTAACCCGTTGATCTGATAAGCTTCGCTGTGGAAGACCTTTGCGCCAAAAATCCCCATGATCGGATGGGCCTCACCGTTGATGGCCCGTGCACCAAAATTCTCCCAGACTGGAAGATCCTAGCTGTATAAATTCGGCCATCTTCGAGTTTCAATCTGAACCGTTGCGTAATTTTCTGACATCCTATCGTCAACTGTCTGGATCATTGCACTGTGGGCTCCACATTACCCTCAATTGTGCAAAACCGAAAATCCAAATACTAGTTTGCGGACGCGGTTTGGCAAGTGACGCTGCCACCAGCCAGGTGGCTATTGGTCGGTGCTATGTGGACCCCACAGTGATGTATGTGTTTTATCCACGCTGTCCATCCATTTTGAAAGATAATTTTAGGACTTGATCCCAAAAATAAAGTAGATATAAATCTCATGTGGACCACACCATGGGGAAACAATATTGATTGAATGTCCACCGTTAAAAACATACCAAGGGCCCACTGTAATGTTTATTTGACATCTAAACTGTTGATTTGGTCAAACAGACTTGGATGAAGGGAAAAAATTTATATATAGCTTGATCCAAAACTTTTGTGGCCCCCAGGAAGTTTTTAACGGTGGACGTTCAATTAACACAGTGCGGTCCACTTGAGATTTGGATCAACCTCATTTTTGGGCTCATACTATAAAATGATCTGGAAGAGTATGGACGGCATGGATGAAAAACATACATCATGGTGGGGCCCACATAGCACCGACCGCTAGCCATTGACTATTGGCAGGGTCAGTAGCCAATCCGTTTCCGTAGTTTACAACCTTCATTACTGACCTACCAGAACGACAACCAATCATCCTACTGTGCACCCATGTGGGCCCCACCGTAATCGAGTGAGCGATATCACGAACGAGGGTTTAAAAAAAAGAAAAAAAACGAAAACTCCTAATTCATCTTTTGTTTGTTGAACTCCATGCAGAATGAAGAGTTCATACACAAGCTGATACTGAAGTTCTGCATCTCTAACGCAAAACCCATGAAGATGGGTTTGGGCCTCCATGTATTAGACGTGGTCAGGAAGAGCATGCTTCAGATCCGACATCCCCGGTCCAGTTCATCGACCCCACCCATCCCTTCCCTCCCATCATTTCCGACTCACCCAAGCACAGGCGAGATCATTCGGTCCGCCTGGGAGCTCTACGAGGCCGGGATTCGGTTCAAGAAAAGCAAGACCCAGAGCCTCAAAGACATCAAATTCCGTGACGGAATACTCAGGCTCCCCGTCGTAGTCGTCGACGACACTACCGGATCCACGTTCCTCAACCTAATGGCCTTCGAGCGGCTTCATGTGGGGGCCGGGAATGAAGTAACATCATATGTCTGTTTCATGGATAACCTTATTGATTCAGGGAAAGATGTGAGCCTTCTCCACTCCAAAGGCATCATCCAGAATGCTTTAGGGAGTGATAAAGATGCAGCGAAGCTCTTCAATTCGCTGTCCAAGGACGCTACGCTGGAACCGGATGGTAACCTGGATGATGTGCAACGGAAGGTGAATGACTACTGTAAGAAGAAATGGAACAAATGGCGGGCCAACCTCCTACACACCTACTTCAGGAGCCCATGGGCTGTTATCTCCCTCATCGCAGCCGTTTTCCTTCTGGGTCTCACCGTGGCCCAGACCGTCTACAGTATCCTTCCATACTATAATCACAGAGGCTAGTATGAATGAGCCATATATAAGTGTGCTTTTTGCTCTTTTGTTCTTCATGGCCTTCGCTGTTCTTTGCCTCTCAAGCTCGAGGCCTATCTTTTCGTGATAGACGGTATCTCTCCTTCGATTTCAGGTTCTTGGATCTTTCTTGTTCGTCATGGTCATTGTCTTCTTGTTCAGGAGTGTGGTTTTTAGAGTTCGATGCTGGCCTGAGTCTGGGGTTAATTTGCCCGACTTATTGACGCAGGGATGGACATAATGAGGTCGATTACCATCTTCCTCGAGGGGATAATTACTCCAAATCCAAGAAGCTTTACTGTACTCCTCACAGAGATTCCTCCAATCTACGAGGAAAATAGAAAATTAAAATAATTCTAATAAATTCGAAAATAGATTGATCGATGATAAAAATGAATTTACAATCCTTTAAATAGTGATACCAAACATAGGAAGAAGTCTTGGAATCAAACTCCAACTCAAACTCCTGAAGTAAACTTGTTATTTATAGATGGTCATGATTTCTAAATAGACTTCATGGTTTCCAACCAAAAAATAATAAGTGTCCAATTTGGCCTAACCACGCTATTCTCCTCGTTTTTTCTAATCCATTTTCATGTTGGGCACGACTCCTAAAGCTAAAAGGATCCAGAGTTATGATAGAACTAAAACTTGTTATAAATAGTAAAAACAAAATAAAAAAGGATTATGGACCATTGATCTGATGGAATCTTCCAAGTCCGGCATGGTCAACCTTGTGTAGTGGGGTTGGTTGGCTAAAGTAGCTTCTCTTACCCAAAAATCATATATGATACTCATTCCGGTTTGTGAGATATGCATGTTTTAGGGTTATGACGGTTCTGATCACTTCTACCTCCAATCCAGCCTTTTCTGGTCCATCCTGGCGATCCACTCTATATCACTTATCCGAGACAATTGAGACTCGGTTGCACTATATCGGGTATCAGAAGGTAGTATGTTATTAACAATAGAGATCTGTTAATTAGTTATCCTGGGCCCAACTGATCACTTCCTGGCTCAATCCAAATCTCGAATAAAGTGGGCCAGATGGGTCACTTTCAGGCCAGCCCAGCTATCTGTTGAGCTAAGTGCCGCCTGAGTCTACAGCCATCTCGGATGTGAGATGAACCATCTTGGGCCTGATCTGACCCACCATGCGAGAACTCATCCTATCAGCTTTGAATATATTGGGCTGGATTTGTCGGGCCTAATGAGCTCAGGTCAAGAATCTTCGCTTATTGGGCTTGATATTTTGCGTAAGCTGGACCAATGGAATGGATTTGGGTAAGCATTTAGGCTAGCCAAGCCAATCAGATAAGGTAAGTACAGCCCGAGTCCATGGCCGGCTCGGCCTGTGGGTTGAGTTGCTTTGTCCCACCAAGCAAATACTCACTCCATCCGGCTCATTGGGCTGAGTTACTTGCCCAACGATATTCTAATAAATATCAGTTTGATTCAAAACTTCTGTTGCCCCCAAGAAGTTTTCAACCATAGGAAAAGGTAGGCCTTTGATCCCTGTTATCTGTTTACTTTGGTGTGGTCTTCTTAAGCTTTGGATCTGCCTCAAAAATTGGGATCGTGTCCTAAAATGATATGCAAAACGGATGAATTGGGTCGTACATTACTGTGAGCCCCACAGAGTCTGCTCAACAGGGATATTACGTATCCAGGCAATCCATGCTGAGATCTTACATTTCCATACGGGCCATCTACCATGGTACCTTGTAGATGACCGGTTCCGAATCAAGTGATGGAGTAGAGGTGGGCCAACCTTGCGAGCAAAGGTGGCACGCTGTGGGCCCGCGGGAGTTATTTTTTTCTCTGCCAAAAACATCTCTCTTTCCGTGCAAATTAAAGTGGTGCTGTTCCTCGCTTGAAGGTTGGTTTTGCCTCATTCGCTTTTTACCTTACTATCCGTCACATCATGGGGTCCACAGTCAGAGATGGTCTGGGAACCGTTAACCGTTGTAGTAGTGGCAGGCTGAATAGATGATCTTGACCATTGATTTGTGAAGTTACATGTGCATCATTGAAAATAGAAATTGGTCGGCATTCAAATGTAAATATCTATATAATATCTATATGTACAAGCCGCAAAGCTCCACGGAGGAATCCCTTGATCATCTCTTTACTAAAGGAAGCTAGCCTTAGCAATTTGGAGCCACTTCTCCTCCATTCTTTCAGTTTCTTTCCTGCCTCATCAATCCGTCAGCGAGAGAGCCTCTCAATAGTGGTTGGCTAAAGCCTCTTCACCCTTGGGCGTCCTAAGAGGGTTGGCTCCAGCCCTCATCCTCTGGGAGATATGGAAATCCAGGAACGCCCTCCGCTTTGAAGGGGTTAGGTCCTCTGCCCAGCAGGCCACCCTCTAAGTCTGAGCTTGGTTTTTTCGCCTTTCATTAGCGTTCCCTCTTCCAGTGAGTAAAACTCAGGTAGATAGGGATGCCCTGTTGGATCTTCACCTCCCTAAGGACTCTTCGCATCAGAAATCTCTGTCTTTCGTGAAGTGGTCTAGGCCGAATCAGGGGAGAGTGAAGCTGAATGTAGATGGGTCTTCTAGGGGCAATCCTGGACCTGCAGGTGGTGGAGGGGTTTGCCGTGGGGATAAGGGTGAGTTCTTATTCACTTTCTGCAAAGCTTACGGGCAGGGATCGAGTTTTCTTACTGAAACAAAAGCCGTTATTCATGGCCTTCTCATTTGCAAGCGTAAAGGGCTTCGCTCAGTGGACGTGAAGAGTGACTCTTGCGCTGTAGTGGACATGTTAAACAGCACTGTAGATGCCCCTTGGAGCGCTTACTACTGGAAGAACCATTTTGTCTCGCTTCGCTCGGCGGGTTGTATTACCATCAATCACTCCCCGAGAGAAGCTAACAGGGTTGCTGACAGCCTCGCCCATTGGGCAAGCTCCAACCAGCTATCCAGATCGTTTGACGATGCTTCTCGCCTCCCTTTTCTCACCCGTGGGGAGCTGGTGCTTGATAGGACAGGTTTAAGGTTTGTTCATGTTTCTTAGTTTTATTTTCCTTAGTTTTGTCAGGTTATTTCCTTTCCATACAATAGGTGGGCCTTGCATATTTATGGGGCCCTCCCGAAGGTGTTTGTTTTGGTTTCCCTGGGCTCTGGGTGCTTTTTGTTAGCTCGGGTGCCCCCCTCCTCAGTATACTCAGTTCTCAGCAATGGAAAGTTCTCTTTAAAAAAAAAAGTGTAAATATCTATATATGTTTTTTTTTTTTTTTTTTCGTAAATATGAATGAACCTATTTTGGCTTTAATAGATTAGGAGTTATTGTTCACACTCGATTTGTTTCCTGTCATGTAAGGTGCATGTGGGAGTTTTAAAATGAATGTTTTTTGTCATGTACGGTGCATGTGGGGGTTCTAAAATGGATGTTTTTTTGTCATGTAAGGTGCATGTGGGCCTTCTAAAATGGATGTTTTCTGTCATGTAAGGTGCATGTTGGCCTACTATATAAAATGGATACAATGGTTTAATTTAAACCAATCAACTTTAACCCCAAGTATCAAAATAGTCAAATACATCAAACTTGATATTATATAATCGAATATGAGGAAATTGTGGCCTACTTATATTCCATTCGATTTGTTCATTAAGTGTGCCTCATTGGGTAAAAGGATTAATGATGTAGAGATGATCATGGACAGTTTCATGGCCAAGATGGATAAAAGCCTTTATGTAGCCCATAATTTGGCGATCTTGGGTGGAGGCATTTTTCTTTTGATTGTCATGTGTCTTTTAAGAATGAACGTGGATGGGATATCTAGAGCAAAGAATAGTCCATATGCATTTACTATATGTGTTGGAGTCTTTTCTTCACTAGGATTACTGTTGATTGTGCTCGTGTTGAAATGACTTGGGTTATAAAAACCGATAACATAAGATGAAGCTGTATTGAAGTTGAAGAAGTTGAGGATGCTCCATGTGCCAGTGGCTCAAGATACGATTCGCTCTCATTCCGATTTTATATTTCTGTAAGCATTTTCTTGTTGTAAATTCCATTTCAACTTCCTCAACTTTAATACAGATTCATCTTTTGTCATCGGTTTTATCAAATCAAAACATTTCAACACGAGTACAGTCAACAGTAATCTTAGTGAGGAAAAGACTGCGGCACATATAACAAATGCATATGGACTATTCTTTGCTCTGGGTATCTTGTCCATGTTCATTCCGAAAAGACCCACGACAAGCGAAAGAAAAAAGGCTCCACCCAAAATCGCCAAATTATGAGCTACATAGAGGCTTTTATCCTGGTTGCAACATAAATAGAAGAAACATGTTAACATCTGGTACTGCTTGGATAATTTTTGCAAATGTCATTTTCAAAAGTTACAAACCTGGTCAGTCGAGCTCTTGATGGGAAAATGCCATTGATACAATTTTACTCTAGATACATAAATCAGTAGTCAAATGATGGTGTCACAGGAAACAAGAAAAAGAATCAGTAATTAGTAATTGGAACACTCTAATTACTTTGCCGGGCTTGTTCTATATTGCGATTGAGGATTGCTAGCATGCGTCGGCACTTGGCGTATGGAAAAGTACTTGGATAATCCTTGGAACTGTCCATATCGTGATGTTATTTCGAATTGCCGATGATCCAATAATTATGCTTAAAAAAAAAGATCTCCACCTATGACATATTGAGATGAATTTGAGCCGTTTAAATCTTTTTCCAACCCACATTTAGCTACACCCATGTTCTGTTGAAATTGGTGCCTTCAATCTATTGAAAAACGTGATCGATCGAGTCTAGCCTCGATCAATCAAGAAAATTTTGAATTTTCTAATTAACTCTTCGGACAGTTTTATACATGTTCTGTTTGAGATAAATCCAAAATATCATGTTAGCTGTTTGAAGACTTTTGAGTATGTTCGATTGATCGAACATCGTGTCGTCGATTGATTGAAGGATGCTCGATTGATGTCGGTCGATCAATGGTTAGATTGATGGGATGTGTATTTTCTATGTAAATGGGCAGTTTTGTTTCTAATTCCAAATCTAGGGTTATATAAACAGGTGTAACACATGAATGAATATATATATTTTTTATATAGGAAACAGATGTATTCAATATTAAATTATAATGCAGCTTTACAGAATACATACAATTCGGGTTGGACCTCAAGAACAAGAAGAGGATTCCGCCTATCATATTCAAAATAAAAAAAACTGTCCAGATCCAATCTATGATTCTCTTACTATACCTAGGCCCACTCGGTCGAGAAAGAGCTCCCCTTTCGTCAGGATTGGAAGGTCCTCCAGATGCTCTCGAAGTCCTTGTCAAGCTGGTTGTCGCTGCCCAGGTGGGCCAGGCCACATGAATGAATAATTGAAACTTATTTTAAAGAAGAATTAAGATTTTGAGAATGGATTTCTTTTTAGGTTTTTGCATTTGTAAATTAATTCCATTTCTTGTAATTCATTTTTGCTTTATACCATGATTTTTTCGGCAAGAATTTTTCCAAGTAAAACACGTGTTTTTTTTTCGGCGAAGATTTTTACACTAAAAACGAATGTCTTATATAGTTGCTTTGCTTGTGTTTCCCTGATGCTTATGTGACGACTCTAAAATTACTTCCGCACCCCAACATGTTCAAGTGCCAAACAAAATCGCACCATACTGGCATACGTACGTATTTGAGATATGAGACATCCATTTTAGAGATCCCCACAGGGCAAGTGTTGTCCTATCCCAAATCTCCCAGGCTAGGCAGCTCATCATCAGGTAAAACTTAATGCACGTGGGATCTAGGCCATGGGCCTTCGTTTTACTAACTGCTCATTTCTTCCAACATCTGTGGCCCACCTAATAAGTGTATACCAGCAGGTATTTAGGCTAAGGAGAACTCACTGCTGGACCACCCTATGAACGTCCAGGATACTGCATACATGCATGCACCACGTTGACACGCATGATGTGCTTTTGAGTACGTACGGAAGCTTGAATCTGGAGGTTGCTTTACTTTTCCTTCATCTAGCCCGTGCACATAACTCATTGAAAATTTTATCCTAACCCAAGGGTTCTTGATGTTTGTTAATGCCGCACGCGTGTGGATCCACACACAGGTGCACATGCTAAAGTGAAACACGAGTTTCACTCCAATGGCTTCTTTTCACTTTATTCACTACAACTGTAAAGAAAAGAAGAAGAAAAATAAGAAGACAAAAAGAAGAAGATTGTCTGTTAATCTGTTATAAATGTAGAATGTATAGAACAGACTCGAATAGTCATTCTAGAGAAGCCATGGGAAAGAATACCGTAGCTATACATCAACCTTCACATCAAGATTGGGTCATCGATGTTAAATCGAAGCTCCAATATATAAGCCGCTCAGCAGAAGAAGAGCTTTGGAGCCAGCACTCGATTTACAGGGTACCGACAGGCTTTGGGGATACCAGCCGCAGCAAGGCCTACAAGCCTCAGGTAGTCTCCTTTGGGCCGTACCATCATGGCAAGCCGCGTCTTAAACCGATGGAAGAGCACAAACATAGAGCTCTCCTTCACTTTCTTCGAAGGAGTGATAAAACGCTTGAAGAGTTCATGGAGGCTTTGGAGGAATTAATGGAACAACTGATGGACTCCTACAAGCAGCTGGATAAGGCATGGAGACATCCAGAGAAATTTTTGAAGCTGATGATCCTTGATGGATGTTTCATGCTCGAGATCTTCAGAACGAGCAAGGAGATCCCTATTGACTATGCAGGTAATGACCCAATCTTCAGTAAGCATGGACAACTATGTATCATGCCTCATATAAAGAGAGACATGTTGATGATCGAAAACCAGCTTCCTCTACTGGTGCTGAAGACGTTAGCAGCTGTTGAAAGTGGAAACCCCCAGGTGTGGCTTTTCTTCTTCCTAAGCTTTTGCTTTTGGGTGACTTTGGTTGCACCAAATATTACATGATTAATCAGTCCAAAGCTTTTATATATATATATATATATATATATATATATATATATATATATATATATATATATATATATATATATATAAACATACACACGGAAAAACCTGCTTTCCCACATCCTGATTGATCAATGTCATTATTGACGTCGTCAAAACGTAATGTGTGATGACGTGGTCCAAATAGATTGCAACAAGTGAGATTTTCCTGCCTACGGAAAATCTAATATTATTATATGGAAAAAAATGCTTTAGAAAAAAAATCTGTAGAGGGGCCAACGCCTTATAAGGAGTTTCCGAGGACTTTCGGGAAGCAGACTGGGTACTGAGTAAACTACGCTGCCCACCGTGACATGTTCTATACATGCCGTCCATTCGTTTTATAAGCTCATTTCAGGCGACATCCCAAAATTGAAGAATATATAAAGCTCAAGTGGACCACACCACAGGAAAAATAGTTGGGATAATGATGTCCACCATTGAAACCTTCCTTACCTACAGATGTTTATTTGTCATCCAACCCCTTTGGTAGGTCACACAGTCTTGGATGAAGGGAAAATACAAATATCAGCTTGATGGAAAGCTTCTTTGCCCTTCAGGAAGTTTTCAACGGTGTGGGTGTTCAATTCACATAATTTCCTATGGTGTGAACCACTTGAACTATGGATATACTTCAATTTTGGTTCCATGCTCTAAAATGAGCTGGTAAAACCGATGGATCCACGTGAATAAAACCCATACATGAAGGTGACCCCTGTCTATTCATTGCTACGGCCGCCGGGGTAGTATCTAATTGGCGTCTCTCCCCAAAAGCTTTACATGATATCCAACGGAATCATAATTAAAAAATAAAAAATAAAAAAAAATCTCTTGACTTTCAAACCCTAGCATGATTTTCGTGGAAGAAACATAGTTGCAAATGGCGGGCCTCACAGACTTGAGTGATGCAGATTTACACATCCCTAAAACATAAAACAGGTATTGCAGGGGATTCCAGTCCCACTTTGAAGTATTATGGAGATCACAATACCAACGCCTGGACTGCACTGTAGTTTTCTTCTCGTTTGGGTTGATGGCCTTTGAAAATGGACAGCTAAATCAAGTGTCCATGTTCAAAAGGTCAAATAATAAGAAATGGCTAGGATTATTCCATAGGTGTTATTTTGGCACCAGTCCATCCATGATTGAGAGTTTAAATAATCTCAACGAGTGGCCAAGTGCGGCCCACCTTGATGGGCAAAGAAATAGACCTTGGGCATCTATAGTAACATACCATGCATATTTGTTTTGCCTGATTTCACCCATGCATGCAGGACGAGGAATCCATAAACGAGCTCGTAATGAATTTCTTTGCCCCCGGTTCCCAACCCTCAGAGATGGGCCAGCGCCTCCATGTATTGGACGTGGTAAGGAAGAGCATGCTTCCAGGCCCACCTGAAGGAAAATTTACTAAAAAGAAACCGGCTCCCAAAGAAACGGCAGATGTGATCTGGCCTGCCACCGAGCTTCTTGAGGCTGGAATCCGGTTCATGATGATCCCAACCCACAGCCTAGAGATTAAGTTCCAAAAGGGCATCCTAATGCTCCCTCAGATCATAGTCGATGACGCTACAGAATCCAAATTTCTCAATCTAATGGCGTTTGAGCAACTTCATGCGGGCATCGGCACTGAAGTGAGTTCATATGTATCATTCATGGACAATATTATTGACACAGAGAAAGATGTAATCCTCCTCAACAAAAGAAAGATAATCAAGAATTTTGTGGGGACGGATAAAGCCGTAGCGAAGCTCTTCAATGGTATCTCTCAGGATGTGTCATTTGATCCAGACAATAGCCTAGGGGAGGTGCATAAGAAGGTGACTGCTTACTGCAACAAGAGAAGGAATCGTTGGCGAGCAAACCTCTGGCACACCTACTTCAGAAGCCCATGGGCTTTCATCTCCCTCTTGGCCGCCATTTTCCTCCTCGGCGTCACTGTCACCCAGGCCATCTACGATCTCATCGGTTTCTATAAGTAAAGAGCTAAATTCATTTTGCATTACCCTCTCTCTCTCTCTCTCTCTCTCTCTCTCTCTCTCTCTCTCTCTCTCTCTCTCTCTCTCTCAGGATCTCTCATTTGATCTCCGTTGCTTTTGCATCTTTTTCCATCTTACTTGTCATTGTCTTGGTCATCATTATCATCATCTTCTTCTTCTTCTCCCCACTCCTACCCATTTAGGAATTGTGTGTGTGATCTGATTGAGGTGGGCCCTTCTCTTTTTACTCCATGTCTAGGAAATCATGCCCCCTTCATTCAGATGGGACCTTATCTTGGCTGTGGGCCTTCATTCCTTCCCTATATGAGTGAAAGAGATCAATACATCAGATGCTTGGGACAGCTGTTTCAGACAGCTTTATGAAACGGGAATGAAGGAAAATTGTTTACAATGACATTGATCAAATGGGCTTTTAATGCTTTTATGACTTTGTATTTACACCAATGGCGTTTGATTGTGTACTGTAATATTTCAAGTTTGAAGAATAATATTCAAGTGTGGGATTTGATTATGTATTACAATCTGAGGCTACTTCCTTTGCCTGTCCTTGAGTAATAAGTTCTACAATTAGGTGGGCGACCATGTGAATTTGAAGGTTATGAGTAGTTTTCCATCGTTTTGTATGTTGTGGCCCACCTATTGAATAGGGCTGATATTTTGGACATCCCATTGTTATAGTGGTGCTCATGGAAGTAGGGTTGTCAATGGGCCGGGATGAGGCTGGGCCGAGATCTGTCCAAGAAGTGAAACCCCAGCGTGAGTCCGCTCAGGCTCTTGACCCGCGGCCAAGACAAATAGGCCTGATCAAAGTGGCTTTATCCACTTTCTTCAAACAATAGTCGCAATAGTCATTGGTGATATCAAAGTGGCTCTGTGAATAAGTTGAAATTTTTTTTCAAATTATTAAGTAATATAATTAAATGATTTAAATTGAGTCACTTGAATAAGATGTCAAAGTAAATCGAGCATCTAAGCTAGAATTTGATCTTAAGAAGGGTATAGGGGCGACATGTTACTCATTGTAAAGCAACCCATTTGCGTCGCTAATCGAATTGATCCCTCCCCAATGCTGATCGTACAAGCACCTATGATGGAATAGGCTCAGGTATACATTAATTAAAAATAAAAACGTAAACTCCCTTGTACAAGTGAGTGCCACTGGGTAGAGTTAGTTAGACCATTGGTATATATGATAATGTCCACCATAAGGGACCATGTCCCAAAAATTTCTCTATATTAGAAGATCTTAACCATCAAACCTTCGGCCTTTTCTTCAGTTGAATGTACCCTTTACGTGGATGAGGGCGTTAGTGGATATTGAGAGGGTAACCTCCCATGCATGTGAGACTTCATTTCTTTCAAGGCGTCACTTTTGGTTGGTTGCATTTGGTTCCACCGGATCTCACGGAATTTAGTGATACTTCATGATTAATCAGCCCTAGTTTGGTGTGATTTTTCATGAAATTTGGTGCAACTAAACACATCCTCTTTGTTGTGGAGATCACAAGAACATGTACCAGGGCTTGTACCGATCAGTTGCATTACCGGATCAGATGATCCTTAAATGTCCTTAAATGTCCGGATATGAATAATGTCCGTAGACATTATTCATGATTACTCTTCTCGTGTTTTAATATTTTGGGATGCAAATTGATTATAATAGATTTCCATCTAACTCCTTTATCTGGCCAAATAAAAAGTCCTATGTCCAGAATGTATATGTCAAGAGGGCTTGTAATGAACATAAAAGGCTGAAAATTGCATGGATAAGAATTTTCAAGTTTGAAAGTTTTATCCATGGCAAGAATCAGCCGCTCATTTGGAAGGCCAAATAGTATGTCTCACTTTAAAAAATCTGACTAATTAAGGTTCTTTGTTGGCTAATTTCGAAACTGCTTTGATGGACCTTTAGGCCTTGTTTTTTTTAAAAAAATTGAGAGATTTTCTCTCTCTCATTTTTTTTTTAATTGAACGGAAAGAGGCTTTACAAAGAAAAGGGGGCACCACACAATGAACGGGCCTCACCCCAAAAGGACCTCAAACGGGCACCAAGAAGATGCTGCAACAAGATGTTTGGACCAGAACACTCTTTAGATAGGGCCAGACAAAAAACTAGGGCCCCATCTATCATATGCTATACAAATGTACTTTACAAATGTACTTTTATCCTTCCTAATAGAACCAATCCCAACTCTATGCAGAAATAAACTACCTTTCACTAACCGAGGAAAACACGACGGATCATTGAATAGACTGTTACTTTACTTCGAGCTGCCCTCCTTTTTTTTTCGACAAAAGGAGGGCATCGGCCTCCGAAATTCATTAAAGAAGAAAACATGTACATCTATTCCGGTAGGCCCATACAAAAGACTGGGGCCACCTATCGATATCTTCACAAAAGGAAAAAACTGTGCAAAAAGGACATCACCCCTGGAGAGAAAACAATGCTAAGAGTCTAAGAAATTCTCAAGGAGGGAAGCCCCGTTCTGTCGAGGACCAGTTTCCCTCGCGTGCGGGTAGGGAGCGCAGAAGCATTGTCGAAGATGCTGGTTCTCTGGGTGGCGCTTGCCCAGCGGGCCAGGCTGTTTGCAACCTTATTGGCCTCTCTTGGGCAATGGGAGATGAAAATGAAACCTAAAGAGCGAAATCTTCTGAATTTACTCTTCCAGTAATAGGCGGTCCAGGGGCCATCATCCGGGCTAGTCAGGACATCCACCACTAAACGAGAGTCGCTCTTAACATCCACTAAGGTCAGACCTTTGCCGGAACAAATCTGAAGTCCATGAATGATAGCCTTGACCTCGGCAAGAAAGCTAGAGCCCTGCCCATAAGTGCTAATGAAAGCGAAAATGAACTCCCCTTTGGTGCCTCGGCAGACCCTGCCCCCCCTCCTCGGGCCAGGTTACCTCTAGAAGATCCGTCGACATTGAGCTTAACTCTCCCATTGCCAAGCTTAGACCACCGCACAAATGAAAGGGAGCGGGAACGGGAACAGGAGGGGACCCCGAGGAGCTGGAGATCGGTGAGGGCGTCCCTATCCGCGTGGCTTCTGCATGGAGGGAGAGGGAAGGCTTTGAAGAGAATGGACAGCCAAGAACGGAAGAATGGTCTTTTGGGCACAAATGGGCACATCATCAAAATGATGGGAGTTCCGGGACTTCCAAATCTCCCATAGGATAAGGGCCGGGAGGAGACCTCTAAAGACGCCTAGGGGATAGGAGGCGTTGGACAAAGCCCACCACTGAGCAAGCCGAACCCTGGTGGATTGATTTGGCAAGCAAGCAATGGAGAGAATGGATGAGAAATAGCCCCATGTGGTGACAGCGAGATCTCCTTCAGCAAATAGGTGGTCCAGGGATTCCTCCCTTTGAAATGGCGGCTTACAACAAACACAAGAAGATGCCATCTGAATCCCTTTGGACCTAACGTTAGAGTCGACCGGGATGACATTGTTCATGATTTTCCATACAAAAATTACAATTTTTGGGGGAAGGTGAGGAAGCCACGTCCACTTGGACCAAGGATAGCTCTGCCCCTGAATACAAGTGATCTCCCGAGCAGATTTGATAGAGAAGCGGCCTGATGTCTCCCTAGCCCAAATAACCTTGTCCTGCCCCTGAGAGAGGGCCTATCCTTCCACCGAAACAAGACTCTCCACTGAGTCAGGAAGAACCTGTGGTAGGGGAGCTGACAAGCCTTCTGGCCCAATGACGTCTCTGATCCTCATATGACGGAGAAGGGGAGTGATGGAGTAGTTTCCCTCCTTTGCCAGACCATCAGCAGGCCTATTGGCCTCACGTGGGATATAGGAAAAAATGAACTTTTCCCAACTAGCAAGCACTTTAATCCTATCCAGCTAATGTCTCCAAATCCAAGCAGGGTCAGATTTGCCTATCAAGCAATCAATCAGCCATTTGGAGTCCGATTCGACATAAACATTATCTATTCTGAGGATGACACATAAATGCAGCCCTTCGAACAGGGCCTTAATCTCGGCCATATTGTTGGAAGCAGCCCCGATCCAGAATAAAACGCGAAGATGAACTTGCTATTGTTGTCCCTGCAAATTCCACCACCCCCAGCCGGGCCTAGGTTGGCCAATGCTGACCCATCAACATTCAGTTTGAAAGCCCCAACAGGAGGGCTAATCCACTTCACTACAAGAGGAGACGAAGGGGACTTGATAAGGCTAGAAGGTTGCCCCATCGCTGCTTTGGAGGGTCTCCGACTGGGATTCTTAAGCAGGGCCTCCATCCACCAATTTGATTTCTGATAGACCGTTTGAAAGTGAATAGGGAGGTCGTCGAATCTTGCCTCGTTCCGGGCCTTCCAGATTTGCCAAAGAAAGAAGATAGGGGAGAGACAAAAGAAGGTCGCATTGACGTTTGAAGGAATGGTTCTCTTCCACCACCAGTGGAGCTGGAGCTGGATGGACTGGTGAGCGAAAAGAGGAATTCCAAAATAGTCTGCTAGATGCTTCCAGATCCTACCCTCCAGGATGCCATCCATAAACAAGTGAGACAATGATTCTTGGGACGGATTTTGCGTCGAGGACAGCCTGCAGCACACACATTGGGACGCTAAACTGACACGCTAAACTGACACACATTGGTTGTTAATGACAATGTCCGTGTCCTTGGTTCATCTAATGCTTTCACTCCGAAATCTAAAAGAAAAAGACAAGTTGTCTAGGCTTTTGGGGCAATTCAGAGGCAGGTAACAAGAGGCATTGGGTCAGCTGGGAGAAACTCAGTACTCCCCTTCAAGAAGGGGGGCTGGGAATCAGGAAAGTTGAGGAAGTTATGAGAGCCCTTAGAATAAAGATGGCCTGGAACTTGCTGAAAGGCAAGTCTCTCTGGGCTACATTCTTCTCAGCCTAATATCTATGGAAATTCCTCGCTACTAATGGGCAGGTGTACTCCGCCACGTCTTCGATTTGGAAAGAGCTTAAAAAGGTATTACCGTTTACCCTTCTTCATTCTAGATGCCTTCTTGGAGTAGGGAATGTTAGTTTTTGGTTCCACAACTGGACGGGCAATGGGATTTTGGCTGCAACTGCGGTGTCAACCATTCCAAATCATCTTCTCAATGCCTCAGTCAGAGACTTCAATCCCATTTCAGGTTCTTGGAATTTTTCTAACATTTAGGATATTATTTCCCCTGCTGCGATGCAGACTATTCTAGCTTCTGAGGTTGCCATTTCTGACCGCCCTGACAAATTGATCTGGGACCTATCTTCGTCTGGAGACTTCTCTCTTAAATCAACATGGAATGACATCAGAAGGCAACAACTCCCGATTCCATGGATGTCATGGATCTGGAATAAACACCTTCCACCCAAATTAGCTACTTTTGCATGGAAAAAGATTCACAAGGCGGTCCTCACTGATGCAGCGCTGCAGAGATTCGGTATCCCTATTGTATCTAAGTGTGAATGTTGCAGGCTTCCTCTCCCAGTAGGCTCCGCTCCTATGAGAATGGATCACATCGGGCAAACCCCTATCCAGACACTCCCTACTTCCCCTCTTTCAATGCACAGCGACCATTCAGGCACCCTGCTTCCTAGCAACTAGCAGTAAGTTTGGGACGTTGTCAGACAGTAGGGCGTGGTGGAGTCCCTCGATCACCTCTTCTCTCATGGTCATATTGCTTCGAGGGTATGGAGATTTTTCAGCAGGCTTTTCGACATTCCTCTAATCCAAGGCCAATCAATTCTTCAACGTATCAATCTTTGGATCGCTACAGCCAGTCAAAAATCTTGCTTTGCTATCCTAACTGGAATCCTTCCCTGCATTCTCATTTGGGAGCTGTGGTTAAGCAGGAACGCAGCAAGGTTCGAAGGTCACATAATGTCTGAAAAAGCTGTCATCACCAGGGTCTCTCGTTAGCTACGAGAGATTGGCTCCACCATCCCATTCTCTAACAAGCATTCCATGGCTGAGAACGCCATCCTCAGCACCTTGCAGATTTCTAACCCATCTCTTTCTCTACCTCGTAACCCGATCATTATTCGATGGTCCAAACCCCCAAAGGATTGGTTAAAGCTCAATATAGACGGTTCATCGAGAAGCAATCCAGGGGAGAGCGGAGGGGGAGGGGTATGTCGGGATAGTTCTGAAAAGCTTATTTTCGCTTTTCATAGATACTACGGAAGAGCATCTAACTTGTTTGCTGAAGCCTAAGCAATGCTTGATGGTTTGGGGGTTTGCTCCAACATGGGGCTCGCCAACATCATCGTTGAATCAGATTCCAAAGTTACAATCGAAGCAGCGGAGGATCTCACTTCTTCCATTCCTTGGAAGGTTTGGTATATTATAGGTGCAATCAGACAAAAAAGGTGGAGCCTCAATCTGCAATTCTCTCATATCTTTCGCGAGGGGAATTCCGTGGCGGATTCTCTAGCCCGTTTGGCAAGTGACGGCTGCCCGAATCGGATCTACACAAGCCACTCGTCCCTTCCGAGGCTTGTTAGAGGTCAGCTCATGCTGGACAACATGGGCTTAGGTGCCGTTAGACCCTCGTGATTCTTTTCCTCTCTCCCTTCTATGGGTCAGAGTTGCTTAGTGTTGTTCTGCGTCTCATGAGGGGACCCTTTTGCCTTCTTTTTAGTTTGCTTGACTGCGTCTACACGATAGGTGTGGTCCTCTTCCTTTTTGTAGGGACCCACCCGAATGGTTGTATATGTTGTTGATTAATCAAATACTACGCGACCTTGGAAAAAAAAAAGTAGCATTTTTCTTAAAAAAAAAAAAAGAAAAGAAAAAAAAAAAGAAAAAGAAAAAGTTGTCTAGGCTTTTGGACCTTTGTAGGGCTTTTGTCTCTAAAAGAAAATAATTTTTCATTATGGTATGACTATATATATATATATATATATATATATATATATATATATATATATATATATATATATATATATATATTTTATTGTTCTATTATATCACATCAGCCAATATTTTATCATCAATCTTCAAGTGTTGCAAATGTGTTATATGTTGTTGATGTCTTAAATCTTTCATCGTCAATGTTATCGACAGACCATTTGATGCCATCGATCCAAAAAATTCAAAAATTACATGTTGGTTGCTAGACACTTTGTATTGTCCTACTTAATGCCATCAAAGGGATTCGATGCCACCATTATATTTAACTTTCAAATATCCTTCATGTGCCATATTTGTTATTTATGTTGTATATCTAATATAGAAAGGTATATCATGAAGTGCCCCCACATATGTCACAACGTGTGTCACAGAACATTTCTAAGCAACTCGCATGTAGACATTCCCCAACAGCAATCCTTTTTTAGGTGCATAAAGAGACGGATTGCCTGGTTTACAATTTATTCAGATTCGTTGCCTAACAAATTAATGGTTATGACAATAAAGGTCTGTGAGCGTGGATTCGGAACCCTAAAATAATCTGCAAAACGGATGAACGGTGTCGATAAAACACATTCATTGATATTGCATGCGTCTCAGGCAATCTGCTTCCACAATCCATGCTGAGATCTTGCTTGTCCGTGTTGGCCATCTACCATGGTACCTCATAGATGACTGGTTCCGAATCAAGTTGAGTAGATTGCGGGCCCGTGGGAATTTTTTTTTTTTTCACAAAGTGGTGCTGTTCCTCGCTTGAATGTTGGTTTAGCTTAATTCGCAGTTTCCCTTACAACCATCCGAACGGATTAACCCAGTAACGTAAAGGGTACTGAGAAAGTTTCGTACCAACGTGTATGTATTTTATTCAGGCTCTCCATCCGGTTTTTCAGATTACTTTTAAGAGCATGAGACTAAAATTATTGAAGCATATCCACCGGAGGAAACAGTGGGAATTGAGAACCTATCTACTGTTGAAGGCTTTTTAGGGCCACAGAAGTTTTGGATTTGTGTTTTTCCTTCATCCACGTCTTTGTGACCTTATGAACAGGTTGGATGACTAATAAACTTAACTGTTGGCCCTTGGAAGGTTTCAATATTAGATCCGCCATTTCCTGTGGTGTGGTCCACTTGAGTTTTTTATATACTTCAATTTTAGGCTCATACTTCACGTATGGGCCTTACAGAGTTTACTCGGTACGCTGAAGGCTCAGTGAGATGCTCAATATGCAATACGCTCTCACTACCATCCGTCACATCAAGAGGTCCACAGGCAGAGATGGTCTGGCAACTGATCGTCGTTCTAGTTGGACTGGCTGAAAAGTTGACCTGTGAAGTTATAGGTGCATCATTGAAAATAAAAAATAGAAATATTTTCAATGGTCGGCATTCAAGTGTAAGTGTCAATGGACGGTTTTTTTTTTTTTGGTAAATATCAATGAACGTTTTAGATTTAGTAGATGAGTTATATGATATCCAATAATCCACCTAACAACAGCTAAGGAGATGGTCGATATTTCAAAGGAAAGGATTTAAATGATCAAAGCATTAGAATGATCATGAGATATGAGAATTTCACTGTTGGGGGTCCATCCACGGTGAGGCCCATCATTAGCCGTTTGGATCACCTAACATTTTCCCAGATCCAATGGACATTATAGTCCTGAGCATATCATAAGACATGCGTCGGTATGCATTCCAGCAAAGCTCCCATTTTTTGTTGGGCCCCACGGAGAGAGTGACAGTCGTGGATGAAGCAAAACCTCTGCATTCATACAACATACGAACTCCAGGGACCCACCATATTCTCTCTGTGTAAAATCCGGTCCATTCATTGGGTAAACTACTAGATTTTACACCCTTAGACTGAAATTCAGCAATATCCCTAACTGATGTGGGTCCCACCACAGGGAACAATGGGAGGGGAAGGAGATACCTAGCGTAGGTTTGTCCGTTGGCCGGGGTAAACTGTTTTTTATATTCCATCCAACCCGTTCATCACTAGTCCGGACTTCTAGTAGTGATCTAATAATCATGCTGGAAATTTTGATCCTAACCCATAATTTTATTTTAGGTGAAGTTGAGCCGTTAAATCTTCCTTTCAATGGTCCACATTCAGCTTCATCCCATGTTCAAGTGCCAGACATGACCGCACCACGCGTGTACGTACGTATGATCTGGGACATCTGTTTTAGCAATCACCATAGTGTAAGTTGTCCAATTTTAATCTACCAGGCCAGACACCTCATGAGAATCTAGGCCATGGACTTCATTTTACTAACCGCCCATTTCTTAATTTCTGAATTTGTGGCCCACCTAATAAGGGGACCAACAGGTTTCTAGGCTAAGGAGAGCTCACTGCTGGACCACCGGATGAAGGTCTAGGATACTGCATGCATTCACGCACCACGTTGGCACGCATGGCGTGTTTCAGTATGAAAGCTTGAAGATGAAGGTTTCTTTGCTTTTCCTCCAGCTCCTCTTATACTACATTTAAAAGAGCCCATGCACAGAACTCATTGAGATTTTTGATCCCAACCCAAGGGTTTTTGATGTTTGCTAACGCCACACGCAGCCGCACATTCTAACCTGAAATACGTATGTGAGGTGAACAATGCTTAGATCTTCTTCCGGAAAAATTCAGACAGTATTTTCACTTTATTCACTACAACTGTAAAGAAAAGAAGAAGAACAGTAAGAAGACAAGTAGAAGAAAATTGTTTGTTATAAATGTAGAATGTGTAGAACAGACTCGAATAGTCATTCCAGGGAAATCATGGGAAAAAATATGTTAGCTATACAACAGCCTTCACAGCAGGAATGGGTCATCGACATTAAATCAAAGCTCCAAAATGTGAGCCGCTCGGCAGAAGAAGCGCTTTGGAGCCAGCACTCGATTTACAGGGTACCTGCAGGCTTCGGGGATCCCAGCCGCAGCAAGGCCTACAAGCCTCAGGTGGTCTCTTTCGGACCATACCATCATGGCAAGCCCCGCCTTAAACCGATGGAAGAGCACAAAGATAGAGCTCTCCTTCACTTCCTTCAAAGGAGTGATAAAACGCTTGACGATTTCATGGAGGCGTTGGAGGAAGTAGTGGAACAACTGATGGACTCCTACAAGCAGCTGGATAAGGGATGGAAGCATAAAGAGAAATTTTTGAAGCTGATGATCCTCGACGGATGTTTCATGCTCGAGATCTTCGAAGCGAGCAAAGAGGTTCCTATTGACTATGCATACAATGACCCAATCTTCGGTGAGCATGGAAAACTATGTATCACGCCTCATATAAAGAGAGACATGCTGATGATCGAAAATCAACTTCCTCTACTGGTGCTGAAGACGTTAGTAGCTGTTGAAAGTGGAAAACCCGAGGTGAGGCTTTTCTTCTTTCTAAGTTTTTTAACTTTTGGGTGACTTTGGTTGCACCAATATTACAAAATTTCATGACATTTCATGAATAATAAGTCCAAGGCTTGTATTTTTTCTTTACATATATATATATATATATATATATATATATATATATATATATATATATATATATATATACTCGGAAACGCTCACCTGCGAACCAGTTCGTACGTACGTACCAACTTTTTTGAGAACCCATCACACGTGATGGGGATCCAAAATCGGAACCGTTAATGTGAAGCAGCACCTCGTGAAACCTCCCGAGCCAAAGTTTTACTTTGATCTAAAACTTTGATGGGTCATGAAAAATGAAAACAGTTTCCTCCCTTGATTTGCATTTCTCTTTTCTATGGCCCACCAGAATTTTAGATCGGGGTGAAAATTTGTCACATGAGGTTTCATGGGATTCCGCATCACATGGACCGTTCAGATTAGACATCCATGGCACGTGTGCAAAGGTGCGCAGCTTATAAAACTCTTTTACGCAGCTTATAAAACTCCAAACCTCCGGTGGGATCCACTCTGTTGTATATGTAAATCCACTCCACCCATTAGGTGAGAAAAATTATTTGGACCGTACATACAAAAGAGAAGATTGAGAACTCATATGGGCCACACAGTGAGAACAAGATAACTACTCCGGGAACTGCCAAATTCACACGATATGGCTCACCAGAGTTTTTTAATCTGCAGGCTCGTTTTGTGTAATTTCTCTATGTCCTCGTGAGATTCACCTAATTAACGGGTTTGATGAAAGATACACATCATTAAAGCCCCGAAACACCAAGGCCTGTTGGGCATCACATCTCGATTGTTTCGTGGTGTGAGTTAGCTGATTTTTGTCCTCAGGGCTAATATATAAGATAGAACCTGCAGATGGACGCGGATTGCATAACACTGCCAGTAGCCACTCCCTACTGGATGGTGCTCTGTGGGCCTCAGCATCATATATATTTTCCCATGCCGTCCACCCATTTTTCAGTTCATTTTTAGGGCATGAGACCAAAATTGAGGCAGATCAAAATCTCAGGTGGACCAAGCCACTGCAAACAGTGGTGATTGAACGCCCACCATTAAAAACTTCTTGGGGTCAAAAGTTTTGGATCAAGTGTGTATTTGTGTTTTCCCTTCATCCAGGTCTGTGTGACCTAATCAATAGGTTGGATGGCAAATAAATATTACAGAGGGCCCTAGAAGTTTTTAATGGTAAGTGTTCAATCACCACTGTTTTCCTGTAATGTGGTCCACCTGAGACTTGTATCTGCCTCATTTTAAGGCTCTTGCACTAAAATAATGATCTAAAATGAATGGACGGCCTGGATAAAACTCATACATCATTGTGGGGAAGACGGTCCAGTAGCCACGTTGCTAATGTACAGAGTGGATTTTACATATACAACATACAACATGGTGGGCCTCGCAGACTTAGTGATTTACTTACACTGCCTATAATAGGTGCCACATGGGATTCCAGTCCCACTTTTAAGTGGAATGGAGATCACAAGAACATGTACCAGGGCTTGGACCGCTCGGTCGTTTTATTCTCGAGCGTCGATATTTTGACCACAAGGAAATTCTAGCCATCTGGGTTGTTTGGCCTTTGAAAATGGACCACCAAATCAAGTGTCCATAGTCAAAAGGTCAAATAAAAAATGGCTAGGGTTGTTCCATAGGTGTTATTTTGGCACCAAAGTCCATCCATGATTGACAATTTCAATAATCTCACCGGGTATCCAAGTGGGCCCATCTTGATGGGCAAAGAAATAGACCTCGGACATCCATATATAGTATAACATTCGTTTTGCCTGATTTCACCTATGCAGGATGAGGAAAACATAAACCAACTCGTAATGAATTTCTTCGCTACTGGTTCCTCAAAATCTAAAATGGGCCAGCCTCTCCATGTGTTGGATGTGGTTAGGAAGAGCATGCTTCCAGATGTCGTGACTGTAGGAAAATCTACCCAAAAGGCATCGGCTACCAAAAGCACTACAGATGTGATCTGGCCCGCCACGGAGCTTCATGATGCCGGAATCCAGTTTAAGATGAGCAAAACCCAAATGCTAGATATCAAGTTCAAAGGCGGCATACTCACACTCCCTCAGATCATAGTTGACGATGCCACTGAATCCAAATTCCTCAATCTAATGGCATTTGAGCAACTTCATGCGGGTGCTGGCACTGAAGTGAGTTCATATGTATCATTCATGGACAATATTATCGACACGGAGAGAGATGTAATCCTCCTCAACAAGAAAAAGATAATCAAGAATTTTGTGGGGACGGATAAGGCGATAGCGAAGCTCTTCAATGGTATTTCTCAGGACGTGTCGTTCGATCCAGACAATAGCCTAGGGGAGGTGCATAAGAAGGTGACTGCTTACTGCAATAAGAAATGGAACCGTTGGCGGGCCAACCTCTGGCACACCTACTTCAGAAGCCCATGGGCTTTGCTTTCCGTTGTGGCTGCCATTTTCCTTCTTGGCGTCACTGTTACCCAGTTCGTCTATGGCGTCATCGATTTCTATCATTCAAAGGCCTAAATTCATTTTGCACTGCCTCTCTCTCTCTCTCTCTCTCTCTCTCTCTCTCTCTCTCTCTCTCTCTCTCTCTCTCTCTCTCTCTCTCTCTCTCTCTGCATTGCTTTTGCATCTTTTTCTATCTTGTCATTGTTGTCATTGTCTTCGTCTTCATCATCATCTTCTTCTGGCTAATTTAGGAATTGTGACTGTGATCTGAACCATTCATGAAGTGTGGGACCTTCTAATTTTACTCCATGCATGTCCACGAAATCATGCCCCTTCATTCAGATGGTCCCTTATCTTGGCTGTGGGCGTTTGTTCTTTCCGTATATGAGTGAAAGAGTTCAATACATCAGATGCTTGGTACAGTTGTTTCTTTTCCAGACAGCTTTATGAAATGGGAACGGAGGAAAGTGGTTTACAATGACATCCAAATGGGCCCTTAATCCCTTTATGGCTTTTTCTTTATACCAATGGCGTTCGACTGTGTATTGTAATATTTGAAGTTTGAAGAATAATATTTAAGTGTCGTATTATCATCTACTGCCTGTCCTTGGATATAAGCTATATGATTATGTGGCCCCCCATCTGCGATTTGGTTATGAATTACAATTTGACGCCGGTTCCTTTGCGTTGTCCTTAAATAATAAGCTCTACAATTCGGAGCTTAATGAGTGCTTTTCCATCCTTTTATATATTGTGGCCCACCTATTGAATAGGGTTGATATTTTGGGCATCCCATCGTGATAGTGGGGCTCATGGTAGGTTATAAGAAGTAGGGTTGTGATCAATGGGCCGGGTTCAGGCTGGGCCAAGATCCATCCTAGCCGGCCTACGAAGAAAACCCCAGGCCCGAGTCCGGCCGGGCTACTGACAGGCCAAGACAAATAGGCCCGATTAGCAGCTGTGATGATTATGCATAGCACCAATTTTCTCCAGAGCTTTGGCTCACGTTACTGCAATGATAAGTATGTCTCTCTCGTTCCAATTTGGTAATTGTCATTGTAATTCGACCATTCATGCAGTGGACCATTCAGTTTTACTCCTACCTGGAAAATCATGCGCACTTCATTCATCAGCTTAAACAGAAATCACTACACTAATTCAGACTTTCTCCGATAAGTCAACTTGTAATTTATGTTTTCATAATGCATTACTTGTTGCTTTGTGTCATGATTTTTTTTTTTCAAAAAGATTTTTTCATATAAAATTCAGATTGTTCTTGTTTGGACTTGGATGTGTGATTGCGAGTACTTTGCTTGATTCGTCTCTCATTGTTTCCGCACTTTCCAACAAAATGACGGGGCATCCCTGGTGAACTTTAAAGGGTTGAGTTAATCCCATCTTAAGGCCCTGGCTGAATGCTTACGCAGTGAGGATGAAGAGACTAGACGAATTCAAGTTTCCCTGGCATAGCCCCAGATAAAAGCACTAATTAGAAAATATTTATATACCTACATAAATAGATGCATACAGTATATGGTTTTATTTGTATTTATGATAATCGGTGGTGGATGTATGTACGTAAATACATACATGATATGCCATTAGGCCCAACCCATTGATGACTAAGATGGGCCGGTCAGTGGCATATATAGGGTTCAACCCTGAGCTCAATGCATTTTAGCTAAATTTCCTAGCCCAAACTTGAGCAACTATCCATATAGCTTGTCCTGAACTTCTTCTTCTTCTTATTTATTTATTTTTATTTTTTACTTTAATAAATTCTTAAAAAAAAAAAAAAAAAAAAAAAAATACTCTCCTCCATTTCATACCATGAGACAAAATTTACATCACAAGGGACATTCAGGCTTCCCCAGGAGAAAAAGGACCGGGGTGAAGCTTATCATAACAAAAACAAGAAAAGATAAATAGGAGGAAGCTACAACTAAGGCAAAAATTGACAGACCCTGCCCTAGACACTAGAAGAGATAAGCTTGATTGCTCCCAAACCCACTTTATCCAGGAAGATGAGACCCCTAACATGGAAAGGGAGCTCCGAAAAATTATTGACCATAGTAGATGTTTGAAACTCACTGCCCATGCGGGCCATACCATCAGCTGGTGCATTACCTTCCTTAAAAATATGGACAAACTCCAACTTACCTCTGGGTTTAATCCTCTCAATTCTGGACAACCCGTACATCCATTTCCAACCCGAGAGGGCGCACCCATTCAAAAATGCCCCAACCTGTCCTGAACCTGTCTAAGAAGAAGATGGAACCAATCGACCCCACCCATTGGCACCACTAACCATCTCAATCTGCCCCTATCAGAACAATGGGTTGGATTAGAGGCGCTATGACACAGGGACATAACAAGCTTACTTGAGCTGAGGATATAAGTGATCCCTCTTGGATCGTTTTTAATGGCAGCGCGATTAATATGATCCCTGATGTGAGAACATGTCTCATAGCTGTGGGTTCGTAAGTGGGCCCTTCATTCGATAATCTGGATCGTGGATCTGATGGGATCAATAAGTGGACTATCTCATCTTTTCAACACAGTCTGAAAACGGAAGTTAACAAATTAACGAATACATCAACGGGCCTTGGAGTAGAAAGAAAAAGGCTGAGAATTGGATGGAATGAGAATCTTCAGATGATTTGGAATACATCAACGAACAGTCGAAGTTATTTAGAAAATGCTTTGGTGGACCTTAGTTGTTGCTTGGTTATTAAGGACAAGAACCTTGTCCTTAGCTTATCTATTACTCTTGCAAAAAAATTTAAAAGAAATGGACGGTTGTCCACGTTCTCCAGCCTTTTTAGGAAGTTTGTGTTCTTTAGAAGTGATGAGCTAGACGTAATTGTCGCATGGTGGCATATGATTGGATTATTTTCTTGTGGCACGTGCCAACGTACCTCTGTCCATATTAAAGTACTGCAAATTTGTCACATTCAATCTTTAAAGTGTCCTTCATTTATAGTTGTCCATTTATACTATGTTAGATATCACCATAAATTGTTAAGCACTAGATGAGTCATTCACATTTTAAGCACTCTACATGTCGTCTATGCAGCACTTTACATTTTTGAGCGCCACACAGACAATAAATGCCTGATTTTTATTACGCTAAGTGCCTGCTCACACACAATTTTTATGCACCCACCAAACGTGCACAAGAAATGGGCCCCAGTCAGGTTATTTGGATCGGGATGTATAGTCTTTTCGTGAAATGAATTTTCATAATTAACAAAAAAGGGTGGACCAAAGTTGCCGGCAAAGCTGACAGACAGGGAATCGTTTTTTTCTCTAAAAAAAAAATAAAAAAAATAAAATAAAAATAAAAGTTAAAAAAATAAAAATAAAAATGGAAAAGAGAATTCTTGGCGTACGAAATGGTGCCGTTCCTCGCTTCAAATGTTGGTTTTTGTCTTTTTAGCTTTTTATCCATAAGCAAACATGGTCGGAATTAGGGAATCATTGTAGTTGTGAAGCTATCACAAGTCACACTCAAAGATGATCTTGACCATTGATTTGCGAAGGTATACTTGCACTTTTTTTTTCTTTCTAAAATCCCCGGCATGATCCACGTACGGCTAGTATCGATGCTCTGTTTTTGTTTAGTATATCGGCCACATTAGCATCTGGAAATGTGCGGCTTACAAATCATAGGACAATTCGTGGAGGGTTGCTAAAATACGTTCGGACATGTAGCTATAAGATACATCAGACTATAACCATCGGATTTGGGTTATATCCGGTGATCCAAACCGTTAATTCTACAAGATATATACACACGGCAAAGTGGCAGCCTTGAAAATATTCAAGCTTCAAATAACTTAAGACTTTTGATAAATGGCCCACAAAACAATGTGTAAGAGATCGTAGATATTCAAAAGGAAAGGATTTAAACGATGAAATAATAGAATAATGGAATGTATGAATTTCGCTATTGGGAGTCCTCCATTCACGGTGAGGCCCATCATAAACGGTTTAGATCAACCAAAATTTCCCCAGATCTAATTGCTATTGTACTCCGACATGATATATAGGAATAGGTCGCGATGTATTGTCGCAAACTTCCAATTTTGTGTTGCGTCCAACGAAGCAAAGCATGCTGGACTGGAGAGCTTCTGTCGTGAAAGAAGTAAAATCTCCATAATACATACACGTCGCCTCGTACAACACCCAAGAGCAGTGGACCCACCATTTTTGTGTGTTAAATCCACTCCGTTCATTGGGTGCACCATTAGATTGTATCTTCCGGGACTTAAATTTAAAACGATCTGTAATTCAGGTGAGACACACCACAAGGAACAAGGAGAAGGGGTGTATGTCGCCAAAATTTGTGTTTCTATTCTATCCGAGCCGTTCATAAGGAATGCGTCACAAGTTTAAAAAGATATTTAATTTTAAAAAAAAATCCTGATCCAAAACTCAGAGCTTTTCGTAGTGATTTTATATTGCTATCGATGGTACAGATTTTTGGTGTCTATAGTTAGGATTATAAATGGCACCTGATTAACGGAGTGGATTTCACACATGCAACACAATGGGCCAACAGATTTCAGAGTTTTACCCGTCGCGACTCAGGATCAGTAGCATGTCCCGTCCCATCAGGCCCACATAACAAGGTGCTTGAATAATCGGAAGCGTTCATCCCATGGACTCTATTTTTTAACTGCTTATAATCCAATCATCATGCCCCAAAAAAAAAATGAAAAAAATCACTCCCTTTGATTTATTGACATGAAGTCTTCCTTTCAAAGGTCCACATTCAACTACATATCAGTGGTCAGAATCGTTTAAATTTCCAACCATCTAAGCGTGTCGGTCTTTCGATTTCATACATGAAGAGATGCCAATTCCATACTACCATATTCGAACACGCAACACGTGGCGCATGTCTATGAGATCCGGAACATTCATGTTTTAGCGAGCCAGCGGATTCATCTGGTAAGAAACGCAGTGCACGTTGAATGTAGAGCATCCTTAATCTTTTTATCAGCCGTCCGATTCTTCGTAAATTTGTGGCCCACAGCAGTGTTGAGGATCCTTCTTTATTTGGTAAAAGTAAATAAACACTGTTGAAACTTTTTGAAACGCAAATTCAAAATTAAAATTCTGGTTTCCCTACGAAATTATTTTGAAAAAGATTTTGAAAATGTGAATATTCATTTTTCTCACGTAGTTTAGAGATTTGATTTTCTGTTTTAGTCTGTAACTTCTCTTATAAATAGCTTATTTATTTGGAAAGAGGGAGAGAGAAAGCTTGCACACTTATGCTCATGAGGGCATGGACAATGAGACAGTAGAAGCACTAGTGGAAATGGCAATATCCATCTGTCCGCCTAGAACGGCTAAAAACTAACGTTAGTTAATGTCAACGGTTCAAAAACAATAAGCTAATCAGTAATCTTAGTATCTTTAACTATATATAAACTGAACCTCTCCAAGTCTAAAGTATTAAACGAAATCCAATTGATCTCTTCTCCAAAACAATCTCTCTCATTTCCTTTTAAAATTTTAGTAATACAGAGTACTCTGAACTGTGTTATGAGTCCGATTGCTCACTCAGTTTACGTTAGTCAAACTCCTAAGGCATTTTCCTTTGTGATTACTACACGCACGACCAAACAAGACTAGTCTTATCCTAAACGCAATTCGCTAGTAATTCATTAGCTATCTCTACTTTGAGATGAGAGGGGGTGAATCACGCTTACATCGCGTCTAATACGTGCTTCAGCCATATTTGAATCAAAATTTCTAATTTATTTTTTGATATCCAAAATTCATTATTTTAGAATTTTTCCTAATAATCTTGAAGTGTTATATATCATCGATACCGAAAGTGTTGCACCAATCAAGCTAGTGAACCAGGACCTTATTAGGTTAGACCAGTTCAAAGGCACTAACTTCACTAGGTGTTAAGATAAGATTAAATTTCTTCTTACCACTTTAAAGATCTTCTACATCTTGGACCGTTCCTGCAATCACTTTCAGAAGTAATTGACAATGGCACTACAAAACATATCGCTGCAAGAACCAAACATCAAGAATATGAATTATTGTGTCACGGTCACATCATGAATACCCTCTCCAATTGCCTATGGGACCTGTAAACCGGAACATTTTTAGCTAAAGAAATCTATAACAATCTAGAATTCAAGTATAAAGCTGAAGAAAGAACGAAGAAATTTCTAATTTTCAAGCATTTCAACTTACAATGGTAGATAATTAATAAACATCTACCAGCAAAAATCCAAAAATTACAATTGATTGTTAATAAAATAAAGGCCATAAAAATCGTCCTCCTTAATCCTTCCAAGTTTAATAGCTAAACTGCCTCCAAGCTGAAGAGGAGAATAGATGGCAAATGTCCATGATATTGAATGCATGCATGCATCATCCTTCGTGCTACATTCCAAACATGCCATGCACAAAACTCATTGATAAAAATCTTCCCTATGCCAAGGGTTCTTGATGTTTGCTGATCCCACACGCGTGTGGATTGAGAAGAAAAACACACGTGAGTAAGGTCTGAGCTTTCTATCAAGTTTCGAACAAAGCTTCCATCTTTTCGCTTTATTCACCACAACACTAAAGAAAAGGAGAACCGACGGCAACTTGAGTAAGAAGACAGAGTAGGAAAAAGATTGTTATAAATCTAATGGGTAGAAGTGATTTGAATCGTCATCCCGGAGAAGAAATGGAAGAGAATATGTTAGCTAGAGAACATAAATCTGTGGAGGATTGGGTCATCGATATCAAGTCGACTCTCAAAAATGTGAGCCGTCAGGTAGATGTTGCGGTTTGGAATAAGCGGTCGATTTACAGGATACCGGAGGGCTTCGGGGATTCCAGCCGCAGCAAGGCCTACAAGCCACAGATGGTGTCCTTCGGGCCCTACCATCATGGCAAGTGCCAACTGAAACAGATGGAAGAACACAAGTATAGAGCGCTACTTCACTTCCTTGGAAGGGCAAAAACACCTGTCGATGGGTGTGTGGCTGCAGTGGAGAGGGTAGTGCCACAACTGATGGAGTCTTATGATCAGCTCGACAAGGAATGGACAGATAGAGTGAAATTCTTGAAGCTGATGATCCTCGACGGATGTTTCATGCTCGAGATTTTCAGAAATAGCGACAACAACATCAGTAACGATTACGCAGATAATGACCCCATCTTCAGCAAGCATGGAAGGCTTTGTAAGCTTCCTAATATAAAGAGAGATATGTTGATGATTGAAAACCAGCTTCCTTTACTGCTGCTAAAGACATTAGTTGCTGTTGAAAGGCGAGCCCCTCAGGTGAGAAATTTTCTCTTTTGACCCTTTACTTTTGGGAGCGTTTGGTTGCACCAAATTTCACAAAGTTTCAAGAATTTTGTGCAACCAACACCTGTTTACAAGAACATGTACCGGGGCTTGGGCCGCTTGGTTGCAAGGCCAGATCCGATGATCCTTGACCCTCCATCTCAGGCGGGACCTACCAAGGAAAATGGTGCAAAAATAAAAAATAAAAACTAGGGACTTGATTTTTACTATGCGATATGGATATTTATGAGTGATTAATAACCAAAATCATTTTGATTGATTTCATTCGTGCAGGATGATGAATCAATAAACAAGCTGGTATTCGAATTCTTCACCTCCTGCCCTCTGGTCTATGCAATGGGCCCGTGCCTTCATGTGTTGGACGTGGTTAGGAAGAGCATGCTTCAAGACACATCCACTGCGCCGAATTCAGCAGAGGTGATCTGGCCCGCCACGGAGCTTCACGAGGCTGGAATCAAGTTCAAGGTGATCAATAACCACAGCCTCAAGACAGTGAAGTTCGAGAAGGGCACCCTCACTCTCCCCCAAATGACAATCGACGATGCCACTGAATCCAAATTCCTCAATCTAATGGCCTTCGAGCAACTTCATGCGGGTGCCGGCACTGAAGTGAGTTCATATGTATCATTCATGGACAATGTTATAGATACGGAGAGAGATGTTATCCTCCTCAACAAAGAAAAGATTATCAAGAATTTTGTGGGGACGGATAAGGCTGTCGCGAAGATCTTCAATGGTATCTCTCAGGATGTGTCGATCGATCCAGAAAGTAGCCTAGGGAAGGTGCATATGAATGTTACAAATTACTGCAACAAGCCAATGAACCAGTGGCGGGCCAATCTCGTCCACACATACTTCAGAAGCCCATGGGCTTTTCTCTCCCTCTTGGCTGCCATTCTCCTCCTTGGCATCACTGTCATCCAGTTTGTCTTCGGAGTCATCGATTTCTATCATCCAAAGTCCTAAATTCATTTTGCACTGCCTCTCTCTCTCTCTCTCTCTCTCTCTCTCTCTCTCTCATTCGATTTGCGTTGCTCTTCCATGATCATCGCTGTTATCGTTCTACATACATCTTACCGATATCCAAGATTTACACCCACCCATTTTATATTTGCTTACACCAATTCTCAGTTTTGAGAATTCAAATAATAGACTTTGGTACGAATTCATGCCCAAAAAATAAATGGAAAGCTTGTGCGTGTACACATCATTTCCCATCTTTATCTAGCTTGTTGGTTTGCTATCGATTGATTGTACTGAAAACTCTTTCCACCCATTTCTGTCCCAAGCCAAACCATTTTTCTCCAGCACTATGGTTCATTTTAGAGGTATGATAATCAGGTCTTTCTCCTACCAATTTGCCAATTGTCAGTCTAATCCGAACCATTCATGAAGTTGGTCGTTTACTCTTTACTCCTGTCAAAAAAATCGAGCCTAATTCATTCATTGATTGAACAGAAATGCAGCAACTATCTTGCCAGCGGGCGTTCATTCCTTCCGTATGCAAGTGAAAAAAGAGTTCAATACATCAGATGCAGCTGTTTCTTTTCCTGAAAGCTTGATGAAATTGAAACGGAAGAAAAAAAAAAAATGGTTAGGATAACATCCAAACGGGACATTAATGTTTTATTTTATTTTTTTTTGCTTTGTGCTCGAAGCCGTGTTCGTTTGGTTGTGTATTGTAATATTTCAGTTTGAAGAATAAAAGACAGTGTAGGATTGGATTGTGAATTACAGTTTCAAGTGGGTTTCTTTGGGAGTCTTTACAGAAGCTCTTCCAGGGAAGAAATGAAACAGCTGCATCCTCTAACATCTTCCGGAAGCTCCTCCAGGGCTAAATTCACATTGGTGGGGCCCACTTTAGTGGTTTTCATCGTATAAATTTTATAGGGTGGTTTTCTTTCATTTTATACGTTGTGGCCCACCTAATGATTGGATGGACCTGATTTTTAGGCATCTCAACATTTTGGGTGGGCCCAAGCAAGCAATAGTTTATGGGCGGGTGAAGGTACGGTGAATCTTGTAGAATAAGCTTGTTCTCCAAGCACCTCCAGGTTGTAGATTAGTGATTGAGATGTTCTGCTTTAGAAAGTTAGGAGAGATCCAATGCTTCCAGACCTCCCTGTCATGGATGGTTGACGTGGCGCATATGTCAATCTGGACCATGCATCCTGTGGGCTCAACCTTTGATGGGCTGGTCTCCAAAAGTTGCCTTGATTGATATTCTGTAACCATCTGCTTTCTGAACGTTCTCCAACCGGATACAAGCCATTTCTGATTTTTAAATCTATACACCCAGTATCCAAGGGATTGGATATGAGGGACGGTTGGGTTTTTGGTGTTTGGTTCATTCACGGTTGCGCGTACTAAATGAACGGTTCTGATATTGTGTATTTATGCCATGTGTACGGCCATACATGGATGTACGGGACCTCCCATGCCTCCAGAGTCACTGGACCCGCTGCCGAATTTAATGGATGGAAAGGAGAGAGCATCTCTCGAGAAACCCTTTTTATGCTGTTTGCAAAGAACAGTGCCGTTGGAAAGGGTCGCGGATTCGGTACTACCCTCTTCTGTCCCGAGCTCCGTACAGGCTGGGGCTCTGAGGGGCCACAGTGATGTATGGGTTTATCCACACTGTCCATACAATTTTCATCTCATTTTAAGTTATATGGCAAAAAAATGAGGTAAGTAAAGGCTCAAGCGGATCACACAGTGGGTATTAAACATACACCATTAAAAACTTATCGGGAACCAGAAGTTTTAGATCCAGAAGTTTTAGATCAATCTGATATTTTTGTTTTGCTTCATCAGGGTCTGTGTGACCTTATGGACAGTTTAGATGTAAAATAAACATCAGGGTGAACCCTAGTAAGGTTTCAACGGTGGACATCATTATCAGTGCCACTTCCTGTGGTGTGTCTAATCGAGCCTTTGATCTGCCTCATTTGTTTACTATTAGGCCAAAATGAGATGGAAAAATTGGATAGACGATGTGGATATATCCATACATCACGGTGGACCCCTCAAAGAACCAGCCTATTTCGAGCTCAGAAAAGGAGTGATAGTACCCAATTCGCATCCCGTGGAATGGCCGACTTATTTGTCGCCCAGTCACTTCCAAGAACGTGTTCTTAGAGTTGCGCATCCAGTCGAGTAGGATTGCTGACTCAATTTTATCCGGGTTTGAAATAGGCTTGCACTACAAGAAAGTAGGCCTTTAGCCGCAATTTTTTAGCCTTGGTTGAAAAAATGGAGTTAAATGTGCTTTTTAGCCTCAGTTGCTATGGAATGGAGGCTAAAAGTTCATTTTTTGCCTCTGTTGAATAGGAACCGAGGCGAAAAGTCTACTTTTTAGCCTCTGTTGCATAGGAACCGAGGTGAAAGATCTACTTTTTAGCCTCAGTTGCATAGGAACCGAGGCGAAAGGTCTACTTTTTAGCCTCAATTGCATAGGAACCGAGGCAAAAGGTCTAATTTTTAACCTCAGTTGCATAGGAACCGAGCCGAAAGGTTTACTTTTTAGCCTTAGTTGCATAGGAACCGAGGCGAAAGGTCTAATTTGTAGCCTCAGTTGCATAGGAACCGAGGTGAAAAATCTACTTTTTAGCCTCAGTTGCATAGGAACCGAGGTGAAAGGTCTACTTTTTAGCCTCGATTGTATAGGAACCGAGGCAAAAGGTCTACTTCTTAGCCTCAGTTGCATAGGAACCAAGACGAAAGGTCTTCTTTTTAACCTCAGTTGCAAAGGAACCAAGGCGAAATGTCTAATTTTTAGCCTCTGTTGCATAGGAACCGAGGCGAAAAGTCTACTTTTTAGGCTCAGTTGCATAAGAACCGAGGCGAAAAGTCTACCTTTTAGCCTTAGTTGCATAAGAACCGAGACAAAAAGTCTATATTTTAGCCTCATTTGCAGAGGAACCGAGGCGAAAAATCTACTTTTTAGCCTCGGTTATATGGGAACTGAGGCCAAAAGTCTACTTTTTAGCCTCCATTGCATAAGAATCGAGGCCAAAAGTCTACATTTAAGAATATTAAAAAAAATTGAGAATATTGAAAGAATTAATAATTTTTAAAATTTTTGATAATTGTAAAAAAATTGAGAATTTTGGAAAAAAATAGGGACAATTGGGAAAAAATTGAGAATTTTGAAAAAAAATTGAGAGTTTTGAAAAAGATTTGAATTTTGAATTTTTTAAGAACTAAGAATTTTTAAAAATTTTGAGAACTTTTAAAAAATTAAGAATTTTTCTTTTTGAAAAATTAAGAATAAAAAATTGATAATTATGAAAAAGTATGATTTTTTTTTTAAATTAAGAATTTAAAAAAAATTAAGAATTTTAAAAATTTTTGAAATTTTTGAAAAAAATAAGAAATTTGAATTTGAGAATCTTGAAAAAAATTGAAATTATTTTTAAAATTGAGAAATTTTAAATAATTAAAAATTATGTAAAAAAAATTAAAAAATTTCAAATGAAATTGGACTTTTTAGCTTTAGTTGCATAGGAACCGAGGCCAAATGCCTACTTTTTAGCCTCGGTTGCATAGGGCCGAGGCTAAAAGTCTAATTCTCGGATATAAATTCGACAGGCGCGCCGCTTGTTTTCCCCTGGGATTTTCACACCTCGATCGTCCCTCCTTCTTCTCTGCATAGAAAACCCTAGCTCCGGCTCCTCTTCCTATACTGAGATTCTCCCACGCCGCCGCCTGGCGCAGTTTTCGCCAAAGTAGCTAAAGCAGAACCCTTTCATTGCAGCAGAATCTGTTGCTCCAACTGCAAGAGACCTCCCACCGGAGGTCTTTGGGATGGAGACTCTGCCGGAAAAGCCCCGGGGTCGGGTTCTCCCATCCAGATGTTCAGCAGATGGCGATGCTGGAGCTCGGACCCTCTCGAGCATAATGCAGAAACTATCCAAGGGAGACGAACTTGAAAGCTCGCATGATCAGTATGAATTTTCATTTCTTTAGTCGGTGATAGGGTTTCTGCTTTGAGATGATTGTAGATTTAGCATTTCTGAAGGTTTGTGATTGTTTATGGGGGTTCATACATGCTGTTGAATTCATATATTTGGATTTGCGTCTTCACAGCAGAGGCAGAGGAGAATGATCAAGAACAGAGAGTCGGCTGCGAGGTCGAGGGAGCGGAAACAGGTCAGTCATGTCCTTGATGAGATTGCGTCTTCTTTATTGAGCAATGCTGCTATGCCCTGTTTAGTGAAGGGTTCTGTTGATTTCGTGCACCATCAGGTGGATGGGCCGCAAGCACATGAAAATGTAGAGGATAGGATTGTGGCAGTCATATGATTAGTACTGTACATAGGCTAAAAAACAATGGAATTATCCACATTCAATAGGTCAAGGTGACTAAAACTGAAAGATCACAGTTTTCCAATCACCATGGTGTTTTGCCCAGTCCATGCACATGGTGGCCCCTCAGTAAATCAACCATCCTGATCACCATCATGTTGGCTACCTGTACAGTGAGATAGGTGATGGTCCACATCAAATTACTATGGCAAGCTGCTTAGAGTAGCATTCTTCTTTATTTCCTTTCTTCTTTAGTTTCACCTTGAATTCTGATGTATGCACGTTGTATCTCTGTTCTGAAGGCTTATACAGTAGAGCTAGAATCTTTGGTCATGCAGCTGGAAGAGGAAAATGCACGGCTACTAAGGCAGCAGGTGCTACATTTCTGTTCGAATTTCAGAAGTTTTTAGACTTCGGTTGTGGTTGCATACATTATTGGATCAGGTTTTCACAATTAGTTCAATATAGAGGAAATTACCAAATTTGAATTACCTTCTTACTATTATTCATATAAGGGAACCTTGGTCCTAGTCATGTTTATGTTGCTTTTGAATTGAAATTAATGTGAGTATGTGACTGCAATGTGAGAGTCACTTCCTCATTCCGAATGCTAGGTGATTGCAGTTTGGTCATTCCTTCTTTATTCAACCAATTATTGGAATGCAATTCAATGGTGCATCTAAATGCTGCCTTTACGGATCGGGCCGTTGTTTGCAGCCACTGAACATTGCTTGAGTAGGTACATGCATGCCTGCAGACTAACCAATGGACATACCCAACTTAGTCCCATGTTTAAACTGGGACGGGTACGGGTACCTGTGGATCTAGATACCTATTCACAGCCCTAGACACAACATACCTATGCAAGGACCCATTGCATTGTATGTTTTTCATCAACAAAGTTATCAATATGCCATGGTGGTAGTTTCAATAGTTACATTTACTTGTGTAGTGGCTGTAGTTAACTATTCATGTGATGCACAAGGTGAACAGGATATGGCTTGTACCGTTGAAGACAATGACTGGTGTATTTATTTATTTTTATTTGGCTTAGACGTTTGACTGGTTTTTCATATATGTTGGACAACTCAATAGTATTGGGAAACAAGCAAAGTTTTTGGTAAATATTCTTGTTTTTAACTTTCAAGTTAAATAAAGGAACTCAAATACATTTCACAATTGCCCCTGGTAGTTTCTTTTTATTCAAGTTTTTATATTTATTTTTTCGTATGTTTCCTGTGGCCCAAATGTTGTGAGCTAATCAAAGTTGTAAATTGCAGGCGGAGCAGACCAAGAAGAGGCTTCAGCAGGTATGTCTTGGATTTGATTCCATTACTGATTCCTACTGCAATAATTGGATTTGATTCTCTTTCTGATTCGTAGTGCCGTAATTTTCACATATCTTCAAGTAACCTGATTTTCGAGCTCTTGGAGTGACATGCAATCACGCATCTGATGGACGGCCGGGATCTAATTCATGCATCATGGGGCGCCACATCTACGTACCCAGTACTGCCATTTCCTGTGGTGGTGCCCGTATCACCGAAAGGGACGCGGATTGCTTGCAGCTCTAAACACGGGGGCGACCGTGATGTATGTGTTACATACGCTCCATCCATTTCAACATCTCATTTAGGTCATAAGCCCAACATAAGGCAGATCCAGCTAATGGGTACGGCGTCGGATCCAGCTTCCAGGCGAAAATGAAAGCAGTAGTCCACAGCCCCTCCATCCGTATTGAACAGGGTTCTCCACTATTGAGGTTGAGAGCGACTCCTTATCTGTGGCGAATATTTTTTCCAAAGCTAGCACTCCCCCCTAGTACATGATTTATTGGAAACACCAACTTGACCAAATTAGTTTTGTGGGTGACGTATCCATAAGGTTCATCCCCCGAGAGCAGTCTGGCCCGCTGGGGTAGCATCAATCAGCAGAACAAGATTTTCCACCTGCTGTCTGAGCTTTCGACCCTTTCCCGTGGGGAGCTTGTCCTTGATAGGACTGGGATTGGTGTGATACGCACGTCTTAGGTTTATTTTTCTTTTCTTCTCATATGATAGGAGGGGCTCTTTGCCTGGCCCTCCCGAATGCAGCGTCCCTCTCGGGGTCTCAGGGTTTTTTGGTCTGACTGCCCACCTTTTGTACAAGATCCTCTTTATCAATGAATTGTTCGTTTTGAAAAAAAGAAAAGAAAAGAAAAGCCCAACATAAGGTAGATCCAAATCTAAGTGGACCACACTAGGAAACACTTGAAACCTTCTTAGGTGGACCGCAATGATTTTTATTTTCCACCTAGGAAAACACAAATATTAAAACTTATGTACCTTTCAAAATAGTTTTCAATGACAGCCTCATTTTTCTACCGTTTCATATGTTGTGGTCCACTTGACTTTGGATCTGCCTCATGTTTGAGTTCATGCCCTAAAATGACCTGACCAAACATAAGAACTATATAAATATAACACATACATCACAAGCATCACTGTGGGCCCCCACGGAGCTTTGGGCTGCTCTAGGCCATTTGCCTCCCATTTGAACTTAAAATGCCCCCTAATATCATAACATAGGAGTTGGGTTTCCACCATTGATGTAAAGCGGGTTGCGTAAAATTTCATGGCCAAGATGGATCAGAAAAGGCTTAATCGGAGGCGGAAGTGATCCGGACCATCAAAATGTTTAAATGGGTGTTTCTCGCAAACCAAAATGAGTTATCCGATGTACCATATATTATTTTGGAGCAGGAGAAGCTACTTTTGCCACCCAACCCTGCTATGTTGGGTTGTCCACGCAGAATTTTCGAGATTCCATAGATCAACAGTTGAATTTCTATTTTAATTTTGTTTTCACTATTTATAATAAGTTTTAGCTTGATTGTAATTCTTCTTCCATGGGGCTTTAGGAGTTGTGTCCAATATAAAAAGTGCTTAGAAATATTAGGAGAATAGCATAGTCAAGCCAAATAGGACACTATTTTTGGCCGAAAATCATGATGTCTAGTAAAAATTATGACCATCTATAAATAGTAAGTTTACTATTTATAGTAAGTCACAATTTCCGGGAGTTTTAATTATATTATACTTCTGAAACCTCTTCGTAAGGTTTATGTTATTATATAAGAAGTTGTAAGTTCATTTTTTAAAATTAATCAATTTATTATGAATTTCTAGAATTTTTTCTATTTTCTCATTTTCCTGGTATATTCGAGGTATCTCTACGAGGAGTCCATAGTACTTCCATAGATTCAAAATAGTTATCCCCCTAATTAGGAAGACGCGCAGTGCTGGACCTCATCACAACCATCCCTACATCAACCATTCTATTGGATCTTAATTAGATGATGATTGTTTATGTTCTAGTTACTGTGAAATAGAAGTTACAATAATCCTACAATGATTTTCATTGGATAGGTGTCCTTTCGTTAAAGCACAGGGCAGGGAACCCATCGAATAAGAAAGGGCTTGAATTGTCTGTAATCAGGGTTATAGGTGGTCCGCCAAAAAAGTACAACCTAAGTGTACGTGTTAGACGCGAGGGGCAGTGGAAATTAAAAAGCTCCTCCATATGAAATTTCGGTTTTACCGGTGCAAGGAATAGGGGTGGGCATCGAGCCGAGTCGAGTCGAGGTGGGCCAAGCTCGGCTCAGCTTGTCCATGCTGTACTCGAGTTCGAGCTCAGCCTCGAGCTGAACATTGAAGCTTGGCTTGTTTGCCAAAGCTGTCGAGTCGAGTTCGAGTCAAGCTAGTGCTTCGAGTCGAGTCGAGTTTACCTCGAGTCAAGCTCGAGCTTGTTGGGTGAGAGAGTAATGGATTCTGTTCTTGATCCTCCTTCATTAATTCAGAAGAGAAGCTAAAAAAAAATAAAATTTAAAGATGCATTTTACATGACGCTCCACAAAGCAAAATTCAATTTTGGTTTGGCCCAATAACTGAAATAGGGTGTAGTCCAACTTTCAACAGTCCAGAAAATCCATCTGTGTAGGCCTTATGATAGAAGAACCATGGGCCAAAAGCATCCTCAATTGTTTGTTATGAATTACCCATCATCAAGGCCATACTTTCCAATTGATAAGATTTTAAACAGACCTAGGACCACAAAAAAGTGGGACTCACCTGTATTGTTGCTGCTCAGACAAAAGCGCAGTTTCCGTTACCTAGTAGATGATTTGAGGACTTGTAGCTCACAACATATTCATTAAGGATATGTCTATTCATGTGAGTGCTTTTTGTTTTGGTTTCCTAGGCCTCAGGGCGCTTTTTGTTAGCCTGGGTGCCCTTTCCTCTGTATAGGTAGTTCTCAGTAATGGAAAGTTCTCTTTAAAAAAATGTGAGTGCTCCATACAATATACCATTTTGGATTCAAGAGATCGTCAACACCAACATCAAACTCTTCGCTGTTGGGGTGAAAGCAAAGAGATCCCACTTCAACTTTCTTCGCATACTCCATAACTTTAATATATATATTAATCGAGCCGAGTCGATCTCAAGTTCGAGCTTTGAGTCGAGTCGAGTCAAGTTGAAATGCCCCCTGGTTGAACTCAGCTTGAACTCAACTCAAGCTTCAAAGAATTAGCTTGACTCAGCTCGAATCGACCATTCAAGCCGAGTCAATCCGAGCCGACTCGAGTGAGTTTTTCGAGCTAGCTTGACTCGTGAACAGCCTTAGTAAGGAACAAATGCATGTTGAATGAACAGGGATTGCATGGAGACCCGGTCACATAAGGGACCTCGTAGTTTTTTTGGTTTGTTTTTTTTTTTTTTTTAAAAAAGAAAATTTTAGCTTATTTTAAAACATAGCCCAAAATATGAAGCAGATCCAAAGCTCAAGTGGACTACGACAACAGGAAACAGTGGGACAATGACACCCACCACTTGAAAACTTCTTATGGCCCAACATGATGCCTATTTGCCATCTAACTTGTTTTTTTTTTTTTTTTTTTTTAAAAAAAGGTGGACTCATGCTATAATTCCATTAATCATTGACATTTACAGCTCTTTGGGAGGGATCCTACAAAAAATGGAGGACCCCACCTATCTTGAAACATCTACAAAGATAGATACAGAGAGTTTTTTTTTTTCTCCAAAAAAAACTATACGCGAGCCGCTATACAACCCCTACCCGAACTCCTCATTAGCCCTAACAGCCCCCAGGCCCACCTGATCTAGGAAAATCAGACCTCTAATGGAGGCCGGAAGACTAACCAAACTATCCACAACTATGCTCTCTTGCCTCTCACCACCCTAGCGAGCCAGGCCATCAGCAGAGCCGTTACCTTCTTGGTAGATGAACCTCAGCGAAATGGAACCTCTCTTCATGAGGTTCATGATCCTAGCAAACCCACAGTCTCCCCTACCATGAGGGGGACGATCTTCCCTAAAGAAGGTCAATAACCAACTTCGAATCCGACTCAAGCTCAATCTAGAGGAACCCCTTGTTAAGAGATAGAAGGAGCCCATCATGTGCCACCCTTAACTCCGCTTTGTTGTTAGAACCCCACCCATAACCTAAAGAGAAAGCGAAGAGAAATTTACCATTACCATCTCTCACTAGACCCCCACCTGAAATACCTGGGTTCCCTCTGGCAGAGCCATCAATGTTCAGCTTAACCCGGTTGTTGGCTGGCCTAACCTAACGAATGATCTGCAAACGAGTTTTACTTGGAGGGGGAGCAGGCAGACCAAAGATCTCCCAAGCTTGATGCCGCCCGTGGGGCCCTGTCTTACCCTTGTTCTCAGCCGCAGATAGTTCCTTCACCCACCACTAAATATGGGCCAAGCACGTGCCGAAACTGACTTTCTTATCATCGTAACGGGCGGAGCTTCTAGCTCGCCAGATCTCCCAAAAGATCAGACCGGGGAGGGATTTACGGGTGATGTGCGGCACTCGCCCATTTGCCGAGGCAATCCCCCATCTAACCTGTTACAGAGACTCTAATGAAGTGAAAAAAATAAATATAGAATTGATCCAAAACTTTTGTGGTCCCAGAAGCTTTCAAGTGTGGGCATCAATATCTTCCCGGCTTTTGGTGGTGTGGTCCATTTGAGTAACGTATTTTTCTCAATTTTTTGCTCATTCCCTAAAATGATCTGGAAAAATAGATGAACGGCGTGGATAATACAAATACATTACCGTGGTCCCCAAAGAGTCCAGTGACCAGGTCTTCAGGCAATCTGCGTCCACCAATGCGGACGGAAGGGCTAGCCTGTAACCTGGGTCACAGGAATACCATAGGTATATCCAATCTCTGTGGGACACCATGATGTTTTGTTACATATATCCACAAAAGCCGATGAATAAGGCCGCTGGACTCGTGAAGAATGATTCATGGAGATGACATCTTAAATTACAGCATTCCATTTCAAGTGGCCTTAAACTTGATATATATCCACTCTATTCATTCCTTTGGCCAGTCTATTTAATGGTATGGGCTTAAGTACGAAGGAGAAAAAACTTTAACTAGGACACCACAAAAAAAAAAAAGACGAAGAAGAAGAAGAAGAAGAAGAATTCAACAATCACCAATGAAACCTTCTTACGAGCCACATAAGTTTTGGATCATGCTGATATTTCTGTTTACTTCCACAAGGTTTTAATAACCTTATCAATGGGTCGGATTGCATATAAGCATCATGGTGGGACCCAAGAAGGTTTCAATGGCCAGCCTTTCCATCCCTAACTAACAATTTTTTTTTTTTAATTAAATAATAATAATTTTTTCTAAGAACACAGGGCACAAGTGGCTTACAGCTCTAGAAATTTGGGGCAGGCCGGGAAAAAAAAATGGGGGGCCCCCTATCGTATGAATATTTAATTCGAGCAACAAAAGAGAGAAGACAAGAGCAAAGACAAAGTGAATCGAAGATTCTTTAGGCCTGTTTTGTCTAGGAAAAGGAGACCACGAATCAAGGGAAGGAGAGTTGCCTAGTAGAGAAAATCTTGGTCTTGTTGGCCTGCACTGCCTAATCTGGCCAAACCATTCGCCACAGAGTTAGCCTCTCTCGGCGTGTGGCTCAAGAGTGACTCAACCAAGCAGGAAATGGCTTAGAATCCGGATTTCCACTACCAGCAGGTCCAGCTGGACTGATTGTTGTTGGACAGGGCCAGAAGAGCAATGGCTGAGTTAGAAGCCACAACTACCCTATAAAAACCCACCTTCACTCCCTAACCAACAAATGGACAAGAAGATATTTAAGCTAAAGAGCACTAACTGCTTAGAACACCCTGTGAACGTCCAAAATACTGCATGCATGCGGGCACTATTTGAGTATGGAAGCTTCATGACGAAGTTTCCTTTACTTTTCCTTCAGTTCCTCTTTCATACCATATTTCAAAGAGCCCAAAATCCAGTACTCCAAACCCGGTGCACAAAACTCACTGAAATTTTTTATACCAATCGAAGGTTTATTGATGTTCTCTAATCTCACGCTTGTGTGAAGCCCTGCCCATCCACACGCGTTCTAATGTGAAATAAGTGTTTGAGGTCAGAGCTTTTCATCCAATGCTTAAATCTTGTTCCACGAAAACTCAGACAGTCTATACGTTGCTTTTCACTTTATTCGCTACAGCTCTAAAGAAAAAGAAGAATAACAGTAACTTTGAGTAAGAAGAAGATTCCGTTGTATAGGATATGATAGGCGGGCAGCTAAACTGTGGCTGGTGGCCTGAATTACCTTAGGTTGTAATCTTTCTCCATATATGAAGTTGGTGGGCCCCTGGCCCAACCATCCTTAAAAAAAAAAAAAAAAAAACCTTGAGTAAGAAGATGAGTAGAATAAGATTACTTTTTTTTTTTTTTTTGTATTTTTTTTTTTTTTTTTTTGATGATGAAAATACTATTTCCATTCCAGCTGAGAATTTACATCCATTCAGGAGGGTCCCGACAAAAAGGATAGGACCCCTCCCATCATATAAAAAAAACTGCACAAAAGGATGTCACGGATAGGAAAAGGAAACCACGGGATAGGAGGAGATCCAGCTATTGCTGCCTAAAAGTTCCTATACCAATATTGTCAATTGCCATTAACCCGCGTACCTGTCTTGGAAGGTTGGGACGAGACGTGAATATGTTATTTGGGCGTCCTTCACTAGCCAGCCTGGCTAAAGCGTCAGCAACCGAATTCCCCTCGCGATAGATGTGGCTGAAATTGAGATTTAAGGATTGCTTATAGTGCTGAATCTCTCCCAAGATGTACCAAATGTTCCAGGGAGGAGGACAATGAGGATTTTTAACTGAATTTGCAATGGTTTCTGAGTCAGTCTCCACGAAAATGTTGGCAAGGCCTAAGGTGGAGCAAAGTTTGATGCCGTCTAACATGGCTCGAGCCTCTGAAATTGTGTTCGATGAATGGCCATAGTTTCTATGGAAGGCAAAGATGAGGTTGCCAAGGTGATCCTCGCAGATACCCCTCCTCCGCTTCGGGCCGGGTTGCCCTCGAGGAACCATCGACGTTCAATTTTAGGTCGCTGTGTGTTCGGGGGCAAAGACCAAGAAACTTTAGTGAACTTTGGAGGAGGATTTGTCTGAGCTTTGTTGATTCTGAGGGCTTGCATGGTGATTTGGTCTGAAATGGAGTTCCTGTGAGGGGCCATGATGGTGGAGCCGAGATCAAAGAGCCAACGATACACCTTGAATTGGATGTTACGCACGGACATAGCATTACCTTCAAAGCGAGCCTGATTTCTGCTTAGCCAAATTTCCCAGATTATGATAGTAGGAACCAGACCAGTAAGATAAGATAATTTGTATTTCTTGCTAGCTTTGGACGTCCAGGAAGTGATCCGCTGGGAGATAGTCTGATTTGGCACTTCAGCAACACCAAAGAGCCTGCTGAAGTGGCTCCATATCTGCACTGCGATCCCACCCTGGCTGAAAAGATGATCCAGATTTTCGACATTTCCAGCTTGTGAAGCGTCAGTAAGACGTTGGCCCCTGTTTTGATCTGATTCAGGCAGGGCGGTCTGCGGGTGGTGATCCTGCTGCGGTAGAATAAGATTACTTGTTATAAATGTAATGCAAGTAAAAGAGGCTGAAAATTTCGTTGTAGAGAAGCAATGGAAGAGAGTATGTTAGCTAGACAACATGATGCACTGAAGGAGTGGGTCACCAACGTTGATTCGGAGCTCCAAAATGTGAGCCGTCCAGTGAAAGATGTGCTTTGGCATAAGCGCTCGATTTACAGGATACCGAAGGGCTTCGGTGATCCCAGCCGCAGAAAGGCGTACATGCCTAAGGTGGTGTCCTTTGGGCCATACCATCACGGTGAACCCAACCTGAAACCGATGGAAGAGCACAAGCATAGAGTGCTCATTCACTTCCTTGGAAGAGCAAACAAACGTGTTGGCAATTGTGTGGATGCCATGGAGGGGGTGGTGCAACAACTGATGGACTCTTACGATCAGCTCAAAGAGGAATGGAGAGATAGAGGGAGATTCTTGAAGCTGATGATCCTCGACGGATGTTTCGTGATCGAGACACTAAGAAATGTGGACAAGATCGAAACTGATTATGCAGAGCATGATCCCATCTTCAGTCAGCATGGAAGGATCTGTAAGATGCCTCATATAAAGAGAGACATGTTGATGATTGAAAACCAGATTCCTATTCTGGTTTTGGAGAAGTTAATAGCTGTTGAAAGTAACAATTCACCGGTGAGACGATCTTCTCATTCAAGCTCTCTCTCTCTCTCTCTCTCTCTCTCTCTCTCTCTTATTATTATTATTATTTTCTTTGTGTGTGGTTATTGAGATGAGGAGAACACTTGGCCTTCATAGAAGGTCATGGCCGTCGAATGGCAGGGCTAAACCAATCAACCATCGGAGTAATTATCCCCTTGAGGAAGACGATGATTGACCCCATCATGTTCATCCCTGTGTTACTTTCCCTCATAATGTATTTAGGTCTTTATTTCTTTTAAATCTTTAATCTTATTACTGGACACATCTAATTTTCCTTGGTTTCTTTAAATTTAAAGTTCAAGTGTCAAAGAAAGAGAAGCCAAGGTCTCAGGAGTATCGTTGTTGGCCCTTTCAAAGAAAAGAAAGAGAAGCCAAGGTCTTAAATTTCCCTCCCTTTTAATATTTTCAAAATTTTCAAATGTGAGTTGTTAGACCCTTGAAAACAATGACGATTAGGCTGTGCTACACTCTTTCCAGTGATCTGTTATTTGGAGAATTTTTATTAAATCACACCTTAGTATTGTAGCTTCCCATTTGCTATAAAAAAATAATATTAATAAAAAACAGTTCAAGTGTCAAAAGATAATTGGTCCTTGTGATCCTTGTTAGAGTATTGCCCAGGTTAGCCCAATGCTATAGTGGACTAGGGCTTTTTCAGCTTTCTTTCATAGAAGGGGATTGCGTACTGAGTAACTCGGTACAATATAGAATACCGAGTAAACTCTGTGGAGCCCACCATGATATATGTGTATTATCCACTCTTTCCATCCATTTTACCAGCTCATTTTAGCGCGTGTGCTAAGAATCGAACGATATCGAAAGCAATCCTGGACCTAACCTTCACTACTTACAAAGGTTCCTCAGATCCACCTTATCTAGGAAAAGGGCCCTATGAATATCCTAAGTGAGCCTTGTATGTCACATGTGTCTATGCTAAATGCTCTTATCTTCGCAGGAGGGAATTATGGGTTGATCTGGTTAATCAGTCTAGCACTCTCTCAGGTCCTTGGATTGTCTGTGGTGACTTTAATGCAGTCACTGCCCATTCTGAGAGAATTGGTGGCAACTTGCTGGCAGGTCCTAGTTCAAATGAGTTCATTGCGGCTATCAACCAAGCGAATCTGATCGACGCAGGTTTCGCAGGGAGCACCTTCACCTGGTGTAACAACCAGTCAGGGCCCAGCAGGAAATGGGCCAGACTCGACCGTGCCCTTTGTTCCCCTGCTTGGCTCCAAACTTTCCCATCCTTCTGCGTGCGGCATCTGACCCGGGTCAACTCGGACCACTCCCCTCTCCTCCTCTCTTCTCCTTCTGCTCTCTCAACCTCCCCAAAGCCGATCCGCTTTCAAAGGATGTGGGTCCAGCACGACGACTTCCAGGGAGTTGTTTCCACAGCTTGGCAATCAGATATCTTCATCAACCCTATGGTTCATCTGCTCATGAAGATGAGGAACACAAAAGAAGCGTTGAAACGCTGGAACTGAGAGTCTTTTGGCAACATTTTCTCACAGATTAAGATAATTACTAGGAAGGTGGATGTGCTTGAGCAGGCATCCATCTCTTCTCCTTCTCCTCTAATCTTGTCAGACCTAGAAAAGGAAAGATCCAATTTGTCTCGCCTTGAGCTCCAGGAAGAGATTTTCTGGAAGCAAAAATCCAGAAATAGGTGGTTAAAAGAGGGTGATAGGAACTCCAAATTCTTCCATGCCTCTACAATGGACCGTTTCAGAAGAGCCCATATCAGTCAGGTTGTATTACAGAATGGGTCCGTCATTACAGATCAGCCCCAGATGAGAGATGCAGCAGCAGATTTCTTTAAGGCCCTTTACTCGGCTGAAGCAACTGCTGAGGTTGGTAATGCCACCCACCTCATCCCAGCTTTAGTCTCACAAGCCGACAACGAATTCCTCTTGGCCCCAGCCTCAATTGAGGAAGTAAAAGTTGTTTCCAGAACTTCCGGAGGACGAGCCCCAGCCACCCGACGGACTTCTCTCGGCGCTTTCTTTGCTTCCTGTTGGAACATCGTCGCGGCAGACCTCCTCAGAGCTGTAAACTTCCTCTTCCAGGGAGGTACGCTCCCTAGAGCCTTTTCTTCAACCCTCCTCTGTTTAATCCCTAAAAGTGTTGCTCCAAAATCCTTTTCTGATTTTCGTCCAATTAGTCTGTGTAACTGCGTATACAAGATTTTCTCAAAGGTGATTGCAGCTAGGCTAAATTCAATCTTGCCCAAGCTCATTTCTGTTGAGCAAATGGCCTTTGTTCAAGGGCGATCGATTGCGGATAGCATTGCTTTGGCTCAAGAGCTTCTTCGGGACATAAACAAGAAAATCAGGAGCAGCAACATGATTTTTAAAATTGATCTGGAAAAGGCCTACGACTGGGTGAGTTGGTCCTTCCTCAAGGAAGTTCTCCAAAGTTTCGGATTCAACCACTTGTGGATCTCGCTGGCTGAGAAATGCTGGGCGGGCCCATGGTTCTCAGTGCTTTTCAATGGAGAAGTAGCGGGTTTCTTCAAATCGGGAAGAGGGCTGCGCCAGGGAGATTCCCTCTCTCCTAGCCTTTTCATTTTAGTCATAGAAGTGCTCAGCCGGGGCATTAAAAATTTGATTGCTACCAATTTATTTCAGCCTTTTCAGACCAGAAGAGAAGCCTAGACCATCTCCCACTTGCTCTTTGCGGATGACACTACAATCTTCCTCAACGGAAACAGGTCTTCTGTCAGAAATTTTTGGCATTCCTGCATTCTTTCAATAACGTCTCAGGGTTGAAGATCAACTTAGCCAAGAGTAGCTTCGTGGTGTCCTCCAAGATGCCCATGAGTAGGATCCGGGCAACTGAGAGACTGTCCGGTATTGCAAGTTCGTCGTCCTTTCTTTCCTATCTGGGAGTGCCGTTGGCCAAAGGTAGAATCAGAGCCAACTTCTACCAGCCCCTGGTTGACAAGATTCTGTCCCGCATCTCGGGTTGGAAGGCCCGATTCCTGAACCAGGCTGCCAGAATCACCCTCATCAAACATGTTCTTTCAAGTATTCCAATACACACCACCCGGGCAAATATTGAAGTCCCGAAGAAAATCTGTTGCGCCATTGAATCTGAATGGTCTTCATGAGACTTCTTCTGGGGGTGGAGTGAAGGAAAAAAAACCTTCATTGGATCTGTTAGAGGAAAATCTCTTCCCCAACCATTGAGGGAGGCCTCGGTATTAGAGCCTTGAAGGACGTCTCGGCTGCCCTTAGACTGAAAAGGGCCTGGACCATATTCTTCGGCCAGGAAATTAGCTTATGGGGGTCTTTCATGCGCTCCAAGTATGGCATTAATGAGGACCGAATCGCCTCCATTCATCACCAGTCAGACTCCCCGTCGTGGAAGAAGATTTTGAAGCTTCGTGACCTTCTTGTCGCCAACTCCTGCTTACTTCTGGGGGATGGAAACAACAATTTTTGGGAGGAGAACTGGACGGGGTTGGGCCCTCTAAAAGCACGGACACTGGATTTCATCCCTCTTTCTTCCTGTCATCTGAAGATTAAGGACGTTATTGGGCCTGAGGGCCTAAGAGCGCAGCTGCCGGCCTTTCTTCCTGACTCTGTGCGCCTTCACATTATTGCGGAAGGTCTAAAGCTAAACCAGGGTAAAGATAGAGCAGTTTGAGCCAGAGAGAGGTCTGGGAACTTCACCATTAAATCAGCTTGGCAACTCTTCCGTGGTCAGGGCCGAAATCGTTCTTGGGCCAAGTGGACGTGGCACCCCCACCTTCCTCCAAAAATCGCTACTTTTGTTTGGAAAATTCTGAACAACGCCATCCCAGTCGACTTAAATGTTAAAAAGAAGGGGGGTCCACATGGCTTCCTCCTGCGATTGCTGCAAGCCGCCAAGCTCCAAGGAGGAATCCCTTGATCATCTCTTCGCTGAAAGGGAGCTTGCCTCAGCCATTTGGAGTCACTTCTCCTCCATTCTTTCTGTTTCTTTCCTGCCTCATCAATCCGTCAGCGGGAGAGCCTCTCAATGGTGGGCCTTGGCTAACGCCTCTTCGCCATTGGGCGTCCTAAGAGGGCTGGCTCCAGCCCTCATCCTCTGGGAGATATGGAAATCTAGGAACGCCCTCCGCTGTGAAGGGGTTAGGTCCTCTGCCCAGCAGGCCATCCTCCAAGTTCGAGCTTGGTTTTTTCGTTTTTCATCAGCATTCTCTCTTCCAGTGAGTAAAACTCAGGCAGATAGGGATGCCTTGTTGGATCTTCACCTCCCTAAGGACTCTCCCCATCAGAAATCTCTGTCCTTCGTGAGGTGGTCCAGGCTGAATCAGGGGAGAGTGAAGCTGAATGTAGATGTGTCCTCTAAGGGCAATCCTGGGCCTGCAGGTGGAGGAGGGGTTTACCGTGGGGATAAGGGTGAGTTCTTATTCACTTTTTGCAAAGCTTACGGGCAGGGATCGAGCTTTCTTGCTGAAACAAAAGCCGTTATTCATGGCCTTCTCATTTGCAAGCGTAAAGGGCTCCGCTCAGTGGATGTGGAGAGTGACTCTCGCGCTGTAGTGGACATGTTTAACAGCACGGTAGATGCCCCCTAGAGCGCTTACTACTGGAAGAACCATTTTGTCTCGTTTCGCTCAGTAGGTTGTATCACCATTAAGCACTCCCCGAGAGAAGCTAACAGGGTTGCTGATAGCCTCGCCCGTTGGGCAAGTTCCAACCAGCTATCTAGATCGTTTGACGATACTTCTTGCCTCCCTTTTCTCACCCATGGGGAGATGATGCTTGATAGGACAGGTTTAAGATCTGTTCGTGTTTCATAGTTTTATTTTCTTTCGTTTTGTCAGGTTGTTCCCTTTCCATACGATAGTTGGGCCCTGCATATTTCTGGGGCCCTCCCGAAGGTGTTCGTTTTCGTTTCCCTGGGCTCGGGGCGCTTTTTGTTAGCCTGGGTGCCCTCTCCTCTGTATACACAGTTCTCAGCAATGGAAAGTTCTCTTTTATTTTATTTAAAAAAAAAAAAAATCCTAAGTGAGCTACAACACTTCTTGGAAAAGCCTACCTCCGAGGATCCACTCCCTCGCTTGGCTAAAGCATCCACCCCACCGTTGGCCTCCCTCTCACTTGAGCCTTTATTTTTATAAGGAGAAGCTTATATTCATAAGGGAAGCGCAAAGGCTATACAGCAAAATACATTCGGGCAGGGCCAACGAGAGAGAGAGAGAGAGAGAGAGAGAGAGAGAGAGAGAGAGAGAGAGAGAGAGAGAGAGAGAGAAGGCCCCCATATCATATGAAGCAAACAAATCTGGAGAAAGGTTAGGCCACACGCAGATTGCCTAAGCCAACTCTATCTAGGAACAGAAGACCACGAACGGTAGGAGGGAGGGCCTCAAACGATCGAAAGACAAGATCCACTTGGCCTTCACTCCCCAATCAGGCCAGGCCATCGACGGCTATGTCGGCCTCCCTAGGGGTGTGGGAAATGAGAACCTCCAATCTACGACCGAGAGACTCAATCCTTGCCTTCCAGTACCACATGTTCCAGGAAGAAATATTGTTGCTGGATAGGGCCGTCACCACAGAGCTAGAATCGTTGGCCACTTCCACTCTACCATATCCAAACTGCTCGCATAAAGTTAGCCCGTCTAGGATCGCCTTGATTTCTGCCCTTGAGTTAGAACCGAAACCATAGCCTTTAGAGAACGCAAACAGAAATTCCCCATTGCAGTTTCTCCCCATTCCTCCCCCCCTGAAGGGCCCAGGTTACCCCTCCCTGAGTTGGAATTGAAACCATACTCTCTCACTTGAGCCTAGTCCATGAAATACTTGATCCAAGCCGACCAATAGCACATCTTCCAAGCGCTAGAGAGATCCTTGTTCACCATATCAACCATCGACTTAGAGTCACTTTCTACCATGATGTTAGAGAACCCATGAGCCAAACAAAAGGAAAGCCCCTCAGCCATCACACAAATCTCAATCTGGGTGTTTGTCCCCAAGCCATCGTTAACTTCGTCCCATCTAGTCTCCGGTTTAACGCACTTCACCACCGAGAGATGGATGTTCCGAGGAAGAAGACAATCAATCCTCAAAGACCGGAGGACAACTGCCGAGAGAGCCACAAATCTGAAGGTGGGGGGAGAGATAGACTAAGCCTCTACATGGAGGAAAGAATTCCAGAAATCACCCTCCCCTAGTCAGTAAGGATACCTTCAAATCTGCTACCATTTCGGGCCAACCAAAGTTCCCAAAAGATCAAACAGGGGAGCATCCCAAGCGGCACAGACAAACAGCCTAAGGAGATGGCACCGGCGGTTGAGCCTTTAAAAAAAAAAGCTGATATTAGTGTTTTCCTGTCATCCATATCTGTGTGACCTTATGAACAGGTTGGGTAACAACTTGTCCCAGGCTGGGAGATGCACACTCATTAATCATGTCCTCTGTAGCATCCCAATTCACACAATGGCAGCAACAACTATCCCTTCACAGATTCTGGACAAAATTGAAGCGAAATTGGCTGATTTTTTCTGGGGTTGGCAGGAAGGAAAAAAGAAGCTCCATTGGCTCAGATGGAACAGGATTGCTCGTCCAAAGGAGGAGGGTGGTCTGGGTATCCGTAGTCTTAAAGATGTCCTCATAGCCTTGCGCCTCAAGCTCTCCTGGACTCTTCTTCGTAACAACGCCCCCAGTATTTGGGCTGCTTTTGTATCCTCAAAATACGGTCAGTCACAGACCATCATATCTGGTTCTGCTCATCAGTATGGTTCTTCTCCTTTATGGAAACAAGTAACAAAGCTGTCCCACATTATTGAAACTGCTTCACAATGGTTCGTCGGCCAGGGGGAGATAAATTTCTGGGACTGCAATTGGTCTGGCCTCGGCCCTCTGCTAAATTTCACACTCCATCCCATCCCTACGGACCTTCTTTCTCTTTCAGTTAAGGATGTCATCAATCAGGATGGCCTGCTTATCTTACATCACGTCTCAACTCTTCTGCCTGAGGAAATTATTCACCACATTACCGCGAGTGGCTTCTGCACTTCATCAGCCCCGGATGAGCGTTTTTGGCCTCTCAATCGTACAGGTACTTTCTCTGTTAAATCGGCCTGGAATCTTTGCCGTTCAAGACATCAAGAGATGGTGGGAGCAGCAAAAATCTGGAACCCTCTTCTCCCCCTAAAAGTATCTATGTTTATATGGCGATTGGCACAACGTGCGGTTCCAACAGATGATGTTAATTCAGTATCGGAAGGGAGTAAGCCTTGCGTCCCGAATGTTCTCTTGTGGGCACGATCACTCTTCGTCTTCTCCTCATCCGAAACCATCGACCACCTCTTTATCGTGGGACGCCCGGCCGGTGGTGTGTGGGCGTATTTCAATGACATTTTTTCCTTCCCCTTCCCCAACACCAACTGTTTTGGAGCGACTGTCCTCTTGGTGGACCATCCAGCCCTTTAATCACGGCCCTTCTAAAATTCAGTGCGCCATTCCCTGCCTTATTCTATGGGAGTTATGGAAGGCTCGAAATGCGGCCCGTTTTGAAAATGTTAGCCCCTCAGTTCCAACGATTGTCAACCGTATAAATTGGTGGCTCGCTCGCCTCAGCCGCGTCATCCTGGCGCTAGATCCTCAGCCGGTCTGACCTTTCTCTCCTCCAACGTCTTCGCATTCTCAGATTTCACCCTACGTCTAAATCGTTTGTGTGGTCAAGTGGTCCGACCAAAAGAAGGTTGGATCAAGGTGAACGTGGATGGCACAGCCTTGGGAAATCCCGGTCCAAATTGGGAGGCGGGATTGGAAGGGACGCTCCTGGTCTTTTTTTTTTTGCTTTCTCCCATGATTACGGTATGGGCACCAACAATAGAGCGAACTCCGGCCCTTTATGATGCTATGTCTATCTCTATTAGCCTTGGGCTATAATCGGATTTTTTAGAATCGATTCTAAATGTGTGGTGGACGTTGCTCATTGGCAAATCTTCCCCACTGAAATGGAGATATTGGTGGAAGCGGATCAGCGATCTTCGTACTGCAGGTACTTTTGTGATTTTCCTTATCCCGAGAGAAGCTAATGGGCCGGCCGATGAGTCAAGCTAAGGCAAAAAAAAATTGCTTCGTCCCAACAAAACTTCAGGTACCTTTCCTACTCGGACCTCCCGATGAGAGTCAAGGGTCTTTATAGACTAGATAAGTGGGGTTTTGGCGCTTTAAGAGAGACATAAGGGAGGTGCTCTTGCTTGCTGTTTTTCTGTTTATGGTTGTTTGGGCCCTCCTAGCTCCTTTTTGTGCCCAGGAGGCCCTAAAAGCTTTTTGTACATCTTTTCTGTTTTTAATATACAACCTTCCTTTCCTTTAAAAAAAAAAAAAAAAAAAAAGATGAATGGCTTGGAAAGATCAACCATGAACACTGTTTATTATGTTAAAAAAAAAAAAAAAAAAAAAAAAAAAAGGTTGGGTAACAACTAAACATCATTGTGGCCCTTAGAAAGGTTTCAATGGTGGATGTCATTATTTTATATCCACATTGTGGTGTGATCCACTTAAGATTTGGAAGTGCTTTAGTTTTGAAATCATGCCCTACAATGATCCGAAAAAAAATAGACGGTCGGCATGGATAAAACACATACATCAACAGTGGGCTCCATAGAGTTTTTTCTGCCTTTTGAATAGCTGCTTGGCATCAAATGTCATGCTGGAAAGCCCTGTTTTTCTGCCTTTTTTCTTTTTTCTCTCCATTGTTTTTCTGATTAGCCAATACGATGTTTTGTATAGAGCCCACCCGAAAGTATAGCTTGTACATCGTCTGTTTTTATTAACAAAGATTCAGGGGCGTGGCCCTCTTGGAAAAAAAAAAAAAAAAAGTGGTTTTCAAAGTCTGAGGAGAGAGGAGATTTGGGGGTGTATTGGCAATAATAAAAAATGGGCGTTGTGGATCGGTGTCCGCCCATATTGGATCATATCGGCTCATATTGGTTAATTCTTTTAAGTTAAAGAGTTATGGAATATTTGAAAAAAAAAAAAAAAAAAAAGGAAATGAGATATTCAAGAAAATATGTTTTTTTGGGTATTTTGGGCATGTATATAATGGTATAATAGATCATTCTTCAAAGAAAATGTTGTCTACCGTTTTGACTTCTTGAAAGTTATCTAAATGAGCTCTAATTAAATGTAATTGGAACATGATATGGTAAATAGTGTTCATTATATAGAAATACATCTTTCTTTCTGATTCGTTTTTTCATAATGCATGGTCCACTTTACTTTGATTTATTGAATTTTGCTAAATCATTTTTTTTCAAAATGACTCTAAACTTCCTTTAAATTATAAATGAAAAAAGAAGAATGATGAGCTAGTGAAATTAAAAAAAAAAAAAAATTTAAAAAATCAAAATCAAAATTAAACTTTTATCAGCTTGTATCAGTGCATGTAAGCCCCGCCGACATCTCTTGTATCAATTGATACAGTCTATCTTTTTTAATGTTAGGTTGATTTGGCCAATAATGTCTTTTTAGCCAACATGATACTGATATTATAAAAGCTGTAGTATAAGGTTCGGCCTTGAACTTTAGTGGGGGTTATTCAATTGTGAGTGTGTTTTATTTCTTTCTTTATGCGTTGCATATGTCCTATTTCAAAGTAGGCTGGTCCCCATCCTGTTTTTACTTTTTGCTAACAGGTGCATCCATGCCATGTACAGTTTCATCCCCTTATATATGATACGCCCTTATAAAAAATAAAAATAAAATTAAAAAAAATTTATTTAAAAAAAATAAAAAAAAAATAAAAGAAAGAAGAAGAAGAAGAAGAAAAGACTGGTCCCCATCATGTTACGTGGGGGCCGTTGGTTTTTTATGGTCCCTATCCAAAAAGACTGTATAGCAGATTTTCAGTCTAACAAAGTTATAAGTGGGAGCTCCCACTTTTCTGTGAAAAAAAAAAAAGACAAAAGAAAAGAAGACCGGCCGGTCCTGCTCATCAGCCGATCGTTTTGACTACTCATCTCCGGCAGGACCTATCATAGACAATGTTACAAAAGGCTCAATGGGGGACACACACCACCTGGCGATCTGTACAACAAGCATCAATATCCAAGTACATCTACCGAAAAACAAGGTGGTCCACACCCGAGAATGAACGTTGGCCAAAATAACTGCTGCCTGTTACCTTCGTTGTATGCATGCGTACCATTACATTGCCCGATTTTGTTTTCTAATTACCCATGCACGACCATGCAACAACGCCCTGATTACGTCCATTTTGTTTGCTCTTCTTCCATTCTTATTGCATCTATATCTATAGCAAATGAAATCAACATATAACCTTTTCTTCTCCGTTGCGCCTAGGTAAAATCCTAACAATTTAGTTGGTCGCCTTCAAAAAGGACAGTTACCTAAAACCAAGCAGAGTCAAGGGTACATGTTCAAAAGGTCAAATTGAATTGTTAGGGTTGTTCCCCTGGTGTTTCTTGGGCACCCAAGCCTATCCATGATTGAAATTTTCGATAATCTCTCCGTCTACGCAGGTGGGCCCTTTATTTTTTTTCTCTTTTTCATTTTTTTTGGTGGGCCCTATCTTGATGGGCACTGAAATAGACCTTGGACATCCATAATAATAGACCAATTTACTTTTGTCTGATTTCACTTGATGCAGGATGAGGAATCCGCAAACAAGCTGGTATTCAAATTCTTCACATCCAACTCTTTAAACTATAAAATGGGCCAGCGCCTCCATGTGTTGGACGTGGTCAGGAGTAGCATGCTTCGAGACACACCAACCAATAGGAAATCGCCTCACAGAAGCACGGAGGTAATCTGGCCCGCCACAGAGCTTCGAGAGGCTGGAATCTGGTTCAAGTGTAACAAATCCCAATGCCTCAAAGACAAAGTTCGAGAAGGGCATTCTCACTCTACCCCAGATCATAGTCGACGACGCCACTGAATCCAAATTTCTAAATCTAATGGCCTTTGAGCAACTTCATGTGAACGCAGGCACTGGAGTGAGTTCATATGTATCCTTCATGGACCATATTATTGATTCGGAGAGAGATCTAATCCTCCTCAACAAAAGAAAGATTATCAAGAATTTTCTTGGGACTGATCAAGCCGTCGCAAACTGTTGAAATGGTAAACTTGTTGACACGTCAGTCCTAATAATAAGCAAGTTTGTTGCTGACTGAGTTTGAATTTTTACCGTTGCTGAAAGAGTCTTTCAGTTACTGTTTAGTTGAGAAAAAAGAGCAAAGAAAGTGGAGTTGGTTTTTACTTTCAGCTATTTATGTATTGCAGCATTTCGTAACTGTTAGTGTAGAAAAAGTACAATAAAAGTTTGAAGTACTGTTGTTTTACCTGTATGCAGTCATCCCAGCTATCTATATATTTTTTAATTTGAATCTGCAAGAGGTGCACCACCAGTGACCTCAGCTTTGCACTCCTGCTATCAGCTACCCACTTTTGCTATCACAAACCTCTTCAATGGTATCTCTCAGGACGTGTCCTTCGATCCAGGAAGTAGCCTAGGCGAGGTTCATAAGAATGTAACTGCTTACTGTAACAAGAAATGGTACCGATGGCGTGCCAACCTCACGCACACCTACTTCAGGAGCCCATGGGCTTTGCTTTCCCTCTTGGCCGCCATTTTCCTCCTTGGCGTCACTGTTGCCCAGTTCGTCTACGGGCTCATTGATTTCTATCATCAAGAGGGCTAAATTCATTTTGCTCTCTCTCTCTCTCTCTCTCTCTCTCTCTCTCTCTCTCTCTCTCTCTCTCTCTCTCTCTCTCTCTCTCTCTCTCATTCGTTTGATCTGTGTTGCTTGATTGCTTTTGCATCTTTCCATCTTCATCTTCATCGCCATCGTCACCATCACCATCACCATCTTCTTCTTCTTCTTCTTATGTCTTATGTTTTGACTTCATCAGCCAGTTAATTGACTTCTTTGTACATGTTAAAGGGAGCCATGATTTACAACCTCCCATTTCATTTTTTTTTTACACCCATTCTCTATTTCGAGAATTCAGATATGATACTTTGGTACTGCAGGTTCCATTCGAAAAATAAAAAATTTAAAAAAATAATAATAATAATAAAGGAAAGTTGGTGTATGGAAGACAAGCATGGTGGATGTACACATCATTTTCTATCTTTAATCAGCTTGTTATTCATGTCTGAGACTTTGGTTGTTCTATTTGTTATCACTGATTTCCTTTTGGGCGGATTCATCACCATGCATTCATGGGTCCTATTATCATGGAAACTCTTTCGATCCATTTCCATGCCAACCAAAACCATTTTTCCACATCCAATTTTTTAATCCCCACACCTGCCACTCAATCGATGTTAATCACATGCATATGCAAATCAAATGTCACGTGTAAAGAGTGTATTTTTTATTATTATATATAAATCAGAAATTTATAGCACAGAGCTAATTCGGGTGGGAGCCATAAAAGATCGGCCACCCCACCCATCATATAGTCCAGAGACATGAATCCCACAGAAAACAAGAGATAGCAACTCTCAAAAGCCCATGAAACCATTAGCCCTTACTAATTTCCCCAATCCTTGCATCGTCAAGGGTAATCATCCCTCGAAGCGGCGCTAGGAATCTCAGATTTACAGAAGAAATTATACGTGAGTTGGGAGCTCTACCACTACCCGACCTAGCCAACGCATCAACAATCTCATTTCCCTGTCTCAACACATGCAAGATCTTGAGGTTCATAGTCTGTTTAAGGCCAGAAGAGTTCCTAGCAAGTACCAGATACTAGGAGGATTGTGTTGAGAAAAGTCTTAAATCAGAAGGTTTTGAGGTCGTTCGACCGGTCGTGGGAAGCTTCGACTGGTCGTAGGAGACACTCGACCGGTCGTAGGTTCGAGCCCTTATACGACTCAAAGTCCAGCGAGTTGGTTTGCTGTTTTTTACTGTAGCTAGGACTGGTCGTAGGTGGTCTACGACCAGTCGTAGGTGAGCTACGACCAGTCGTAGGAGAGCCAGGACTAGTCGTAGGTTACGCAGTTTGTTCCGCGATTTTGCGCGAAACTGCGGATTTGAGTCCTTTCGCAACTGGGATGCGGAAGGGAAGTTTCCTAAACTATAAATAGGTATCCCTAGGGCTTTTCTAGGGTATGGTGATAAATGCTAAGGCTTTCTAAAAGGGTTCTAGGGTTTCTAAAGGGTGTAGCAAGGGTGAGATTCGAGGTTGTTCGAATCGGGTAAGTCCTTTCTCTTTGTAATTGATGCTTTCATAGTGGTGATCTGTCGCTTTGTGCCGTGGTTTTTTCCCGCAAGGGTTTTCCACGTTAAATCTGTGTGTTCTCTTTTCTTGTGTGTGCTTGGTGCCATTGGATTACCATCCTAGATCTAGATCTGTGTGATTCCGCAGGCCAAAAATCCCAACAAGTGGTATCAGAGCTATCGGTTGGGACACAGATCTGAATCTGAGGGATTAGTAATAATGGCGAGCGCCAGGTATGATATTGAGAAGTATTCAGGGAAAAATAATTTTGAGTTATGGAAGATCAAGATGATGAGTTCCTTAATCAAGCAAGGCGAGGATGGTGCTCTTGAGGAGCGGAAGTCCACTATGACTGATGGTGATTGGAATACTCTTGATAAGAAGGCATTATCATCGATCCGTTTATGTCTCACGGATGAGGTTCTCTACAACGTCATGAGGGAGAAAACTGCGGCTAATTTATGGGCGAAGTTGGAGGATGTTTATGCGAAGAAATCCTCTGAAAATCGTCTGCACTTGAAGCGGCAGTGGTATAACTTCAAGATGGCAGAGGGTGGAGATCTGGAGGCTCACATCAGCAACTTTAATAAATTGGTTTGCAAATTGCTGGATATGGAGGAAGTGATGAAAGATGAAGAACAAGCATGTATGTTGCTGAATTCTCTCCCTGCATCCTATGAGTCATTCAAGGATACTATGTGCAGCATGAACAAAACCCTGAGTGTCGACACTGTTATCTCAGCCTTCAAGGGAAGGCTATGAGACAGCCTAGACAAAGAACATGGGGACGTCTTCTGATGCACTGTTTACAGTGGGTAGGAATTCTGAACAAGGTACAGGTTCTTCAGGTTCTAGATCCAAATCCAAGGGCAAGGGCAAAGGAAAGGTAAAGTGCTGGAATTGTGGGAAGGAAGGACATGTGAAAAGGGATTGTGAAAATCCTAAATCTAAGAGGGAAGATTCTGAGGCTTCATGCAGGGAGGCTAACACTGCCACGTCAGATGAATCGAGTGGATGTGATGGTGATGTTTTGTCTGTGTCTTCGCTCAGACGGTCATACGATGATCGTAAGGACAAGTGGATGCTAGACACAGGGGCATCTTTTCACATGACTCCTCATCGGAGTTGGTTCACTAGCTATAGGGAGTGCGATGGTGGACAGGTGTTTATGGGCAATGGCTTTGCCTGTAATGTTGTGGCTGTTGGTACGGTGCACATCGGATGTTTGATGGGGTGGAGCGTACCCTCGACGGATGTGAGGCACGTTCTTGATTTGAAGCGAATCGATTTCTCTTGGTGTGCTTCGAGGCAAAGGGATGCAAGTACACAGTGTATTGATGGTGCTCTTAAGGTATCCAAGGGGGCACGGGTAGTCATGAAAGCGCAACGACTCGATCATGTTTACTGTGTTGATCGGGAGCACTTAAAAGGTGGAGCTACAAAGGGATGTAGCGAATTCCACCTCGCACATGTGTGGCATGATGGGCATGGCCACATGAGCTGGCGGCGTGGCGAAGGCCGAGACGTGCGGACAGGATACAGAGCGTGTGGAGCAAATCCACCGTGAGAAGAACCACATGGCATGATTGCAGATATCGGCAAGGTACATGGACGACTCCAATATTGCGGGGATTCATCTTCTATTCCGATGGCTCTAGGTGAGCCCATGGTGGCCGAGAAGTGGAAGGTGACTATGGGCGATGTGATGGATTCGTTGTACTGCACCGACATATGGGAGCCGGTGGAGCTTCCAGGTGGGCCTATGAGCGGTTGGATGCGGTGTGGATCTTCGGGAGGATCATGACATAGATACTGGTGAGGTTGGTAGCGAAGGGTTATGCTCAGAGAGAAGGGATCGGCTTCTCAGAGATATTCGTGCCGACGGTATAGCAGAGTATCTATCAGATCCGTGATTGGCACTGGTTGACCAATGTGATCTTGAGCTATGATGTGAAGCAGAGATAAGAGAAGAGGTCAAGGAGCTACACGGTTGAAGATTGAAGACTTGGTGGAGATTGTTGAGAAAAGTCTTAAATCGGAAGGTTTTGAGGTCGTTCGACCGGTCGTGGGAAGCTTCGACTGGTCGTAGGAGACGCTCGACCGGTCGTAGGTTCGAGCCCTTGTACGACTCAAAGTCCAGCGAGTTTTTGCTGTTTTTTACTGTAGCTAGGACTGGTCGTAGGTGGTCTACGACCAGTCGTAGGTGAGCTACGACCAGTCGTAGGAGAGCCAGGACTAGTCGTAGGTTACGCAGTTTGTTCCGCGATTTTGCGCGAAACTGCGGATTTGAGTCCTTTCGCAACTGGGATGCGGAAGGGAAGTTTCCTAAACTATAAATAGGTATTCCTAGGGCTTTTCTAGGGTATGGTGATGAATGCTAAGGCTTTCTAAAAGGGTTCCAGGGTTTCTAAAGGGTGTAGCAAGGGTGAGATTCGAGGTTGTTCGAATCGGGTAAGTCCTTTCTCTTTGTAATTGATGCTTTCATAGTGGTGATCTGTCGCTTTGTGCCGTGGTTTTTCCCGCAAGGGTTTTCCACGTTAAATCTGTGTGTTCTCTTTTCTTGTGTGTGCTTGGTGCCATTGGATTACCATCCTAGATCTAGATTTGTGTGATTCCGCAGGCCAAAAATCCCAACAGATTGGTCACAAGAGAGTATCTAGCTGCCTCCGCATTCACAATAGAGAGCTACAATCACATTTGTCCCATCTATGAGAGCTCTGGCCTCCGCTACTGTATTTGAGACCTAACCATAAGAGCTATGGAAGGCGAAGATCACATTCCCCATTATCCCTGGAAATTCCTCCCCCTCTGCCTTCCCTTGGATTACCTCAAGAGGAGCCATCAACATTAAGTTAGCCAGTCAAGCTCTGGCTTAGACCACTTAATGACTCTTCGTGTTTTTGAGTTGATATGCTCTGTGCCAAACAGGCCAAGGGCCAACAGCCAGACATGTAAAGAGTGCATGTGAATAATGTTAAGAATAATTCAAACCCAACGGTCATAAGAACATTTGAAATTTGACAATTTTCTCACCATTTGTTGTAACTAAATTGAATGTGTTCAAGCTATATGTTAGTTGCTGATTAATTCTTTTAGCAAGAATCTTTATAGTGTTAGGTGTCTACATCATGTCTATAAAAGAGTCTTCTATGTAGTGTAGATGTACAAAAAAAATTTAATATACTCTGCTATCCTACAATTTCAAGAAAATAGCCCTTATTGTTTTGTGTATTATTTGTGAAGTGTGTATTAATCGTGATTGATTTGTTGTTTCTCCAATAAATTTGGTATCAGAGCCAGGTTCCGCAGCGATATGTAGCAAGGTAAAAGGTAATAGCAACCACAAGTACCATGGTAAGTGTTAATCAAAATTTTGTTCCCATTTTCAAAGGAGAAAATTATTCATTTTGGTTTTTTAAAAATGAGAACAATATTTATGTCTCACAATTTATGAGAATTAGTAGAGATTGGTTTTACATAGTATAATGATCAAGAAGGAAGGGTGACCACAGCTCAAAAAGCAGAAATGAAAGAAAATAGAAAAAAAGATGCAAATGCCATGTCATATATCTAGCAAGCTCTGGATGACACAATCTTCCCGAGAATAATGGGAGCTAAAACATCTAAAGAAGCATGAGACTTGCTTCGAAATGAATTCCAAGGGTCAAGTAAAGTAATCACTGTAAGATTACAATTTCTCCGTCATGAATTGGAACCTTATTAATGAAAAATTTAGAATCAGTTCAAGATTTTTTCACTCGAGTCACCCCAATAGTAAATCACGCTAGGTCTCTTGGTGAAGACCTATTTGAACAAAAAATTGTTGAAAAGGTGCTTCAGAGTCTTAATTCAAAATTGTTGAAAAGTGTTAGGTGCCTACATCATGTTTATAAAAGAGTCTTCTGTTGAGGGTCAAATATTGCATATTAGACCCCATTTATCACCGGATTTATGAACATGCCACCGTTTAAAAAAGCCTAATGTAATTGTGTTTGTGATGCAAGGTACATTTGCAAGTGTGGGCTACAAAAAGGTGCTAAAAGTAGGGGTGTACACAAACCGGGCTAGCCCGGTTAGCTCGCTCGACTCGGCCCGAAAAAGCTCGACTCGGCCCGACTCGAAACTGAGTTCGGGCCGAGACGGGCCATATTTTTCTCAGCCCGAAACTGAGTTCGGGCCGAGTTCGGATAGGGGCCCGGTTCGGCCCGACTCGGTTCTCATGAGTGAGTAATGTATCGCTTTGTTAAAAATCCAAGCCATTGAAAAGGGTGGGTACGCACCATAACATTGTATGTGAACATTTCTCCACTAAGTATGATAAAGATAAATGAGAAACCGCCCGAATCAGTTTGAAATTGTCCGAACTCGGCCCAACTCGCCCGATTTCTTAGGCCGGGTTCGGTCGACATTTTGCCTTGAAGGACGGGCCGGCCGAGTTCGGCCGTGGTGTGCCAAGCGATGACTCCGGGCCGGGCCGAGCCCGGGCCGACCCTGGACGACCCAGTGTACACCCAGCTAAAAGTGTATATTTGATGCTCTGAAATCACCACACCAAGGCACAGACCCCAGGAGACCAAGATCGACGGACTTACATGCCAGAAATCGAGGAAAATCAAGAAAACGAGGCTTAAGTGGCCTGAAAGTGGCTCAGAATGCAAGATCACAGGGTTCCCACCATCTGATCGGCTCGAAACTCCATACGGTGCCTGAAGACTATGAATGAACCGTACACGTCAAATTTCAGTAGTTGGATACTTGTGAAAGTAGTCCAACGGTCAGATCAGCCCACAAATTGTCAAACTGGGGCCCACCTGATATCTGGACGTGCTTCAAATTTGGACTTAATCCATTATATGAGGTTAGAAATGGAATGGACGGATAGGATTTCTCATGACCATCACGATGGTGGCCCATGAACGTCGCAAGTATAAAGAGTGCATGTGCACTCAATGTGCACCGGATGAAAAAGCCGGTCAAAGTCGGTGTTGACCGATCTCTTACGCAAAAACAGAAACGCCATTACGGTGCTTTCCGCAACCGACCATCGGTTCTTTGTTGTGGGTCCACACCGTCCATCAAAACAACAACTGGACCGTCCATCAGAGCTCAAAGAAGCCCCTTATCACTACCTAGGTGGCGGAATTGAAAAAAGTCAACGAAGATTGTTTTTAAACCGTTCAAAAGCTGATTGAACGACAGAGAAAAATATCATGTGGGCATCATCAAAAGAAGACAAAACTACATATTCCCTACCGAATTTCATTCTCCATCCAATGGACTGAGTGGATTTCCAAAATAATGGAGTGGGCCCCACCAGTGCCACACAATGAAAGAAATCCGCTGGTCCTGTTCCTGCTGCGATCGAACGCAGCCCCCATTTCAAGGGCGTGGTGTGGTCTCGGTGATGATCGGTCGTCTGATTCCGATCCGTCCACCGTGTAAAGCCACTTAAAACGTCCCAAGGGACGTCATTCTTTGTCTTGGATCACATAAACAGGGGCGTGGGGAGGATCCATTTTTGGTCAAGTAAGAAGAGTTGCGTAGAACTTCAACCGACTTCTGCAATGACGCCGTTTGTTGTGCGTATCATACAAGATATCTGACCAGACCTCGGCCCGACCTCTTCAAGGTTTTTTTGCAAATTATAAGAAAGAAAGAGAAGGTGAGAAGAGAGGAAGATTTTTCTCACCAAGGGTAGCTGAGAGAGAGAGAGAGACTGTTGGATTTTTTTCTATTTTTCTTTTCTTTTTCTTTTTCTTCTTCTTTTGTTCTGCTGAGGGATTCAACCCAACATGGTTGGCTAAACCTCTTGGCTAGGGGCCAAGAGGTGAAGCTTGTAGCGTGATGGGTGATATTCTTACTTGCTCGATTCATGTCCCGAACTATTTTTTTTTTTTTTTGGTTTGATTTTAAGGAATGCGATTAGTTTTTAATGGTTTGTTGTGACCGACATTACAATAGATCTGCAATAGCTTGAGTATTTCCTTTTCCTTCTTGTGATTATGAAGCCAGACGCCTTGTTGTTCACCATCGCCCTCGGACATGGTGGAATGACAAACTCTTCCTCGACATTCATACATCACTCGAATTAGGCAATGTTGAATTGGTTTAATTCCGTTGTTTGCTTTGTCTCATGGGCATGGTTTTGTGATGGAATCCATTCTAATTTACACCGTCTCATCTCTTGAAAACTGGATCAAAGGAAATTCAGATTGAGTTCATGAATCAAGCGTAGATCTCCCGATCTCTACAAGTGGATCCTCTGAACCCCTAGTTTCCTTTCCTTTAATTCTCTAAATTTTAGATTACTATTTCACCATTATTCACTCAATTTATACTTGATTTCGATTTCATCTCATTCTAGTTCTAGTTCTAGTTAGTTTCAGATCACGTACAGGTTTCAGTCCCTGTGGATTCGACCTCGGTCTTACCGAGATTATTACTACATCACAACCCTATACTTGGGGAGTGAACAAGTTTTTGGCGCCGTTGCTCGGGATTGAGCGGCCACGTTTCCCGAAGATAACTGGTTTTAGGATTAGTTTGAGATTAGGACTTTTTTTTTTTTTTTTTATTCTTGCTGATCTTTTTGATTCTTAGGTTTTTAGAATTTCCTAATTCAGGTTTTTCTTAAATTTTTAGAAATTTTATATTTAAAGTAACTTTCTATTTTTAGATGGTTTTCCCTTTTTAGAAACTAACCCAACTTTCTTATTTTGTAGGATTCTAAGATAGGTTTCTAAATTGGTAATTTCTCTTCTCCTTACTATTTCTAGATTAGGATTCCTTTTTAGCAAGTTTCTAATTCTAACTCTTTTAGAATTTAATTTTGTTTCCTATTTTTAGAAACTTTCTATTTAAAGACTTTCTGTTTAGAAACTAACTTTCCTGTTTCTAATTCTAACTCTTTTAGAATTTAATTTTGTTTCCTATTTTTAGAAACTTTCTATTTAAAGACTTTCTGTTTAGAAACTAACTTTCCTGTTTTGTAGGCCTTTCAAAAATTTCTAATTCGGTAAAATCTTTCTAAATTCTACTTTCTATTTTAGAACTTTTCTATTTCTAGGTTTTCATTTATTTTAGAAATTCTTTCCTTTTTAGAAACTCACATTACTTTCTATTTTAGGATTAGGATTTCTAATTTAGAACTTTCTAATTCTAGGTTTAGGGAATTTTCCTTTCTAGAAACTAATTTTCTATTTCAATTATAGGAACTTTCTAATTTTAAACTTTTTATTTTAAAAGCTAATCTCTTTTGTTTTCTTTTGCAGGATCTTAACATAGGAACTTCTTAATTGGTACCTTCCTTCTAACTTCTCCTCATCTTACTTTTCATATTACTGTAGGATCTTTTCTTATATTTTTCTTAGGAATAGATTCAGATTGAGGGTTTCACCATGTATATGCACGAGTGGGAACGTCAATATGCTGAGATAGCTTTTGAGCATGCGAAACAATGCGAAGGGATTTATGATGATTATGATAAACATCAACCTATGTCTCAGATTTTTCCTGAACCAATCATCGAAAACCGACCTGAGCATAACACTCCATCGGTTAAAAAGTCTTTACGCGATCATATACAGGAGAACAATTATACCCCACGGATTAACAAAACAGTACGTGAGTGTTGGGGTTATCATAACTATGGGAGTGAGAATTATTATCACCCATCCGAGAAAAAGAAAACAATGCGTGATTATATTATGAGTGATAATAAGTATTACCAACCATCAGATTCTCCCACCTATGATCCGTATGACTATAACCAGTGGAAACATCAATATCGGGAAGCTGAACCAGCTATATATCATAGTGATAATTCTCTTGAGTCATCTACTTTTGTAACCCAATCAGAAACAGTCCAAGAGGATTCACTTCAGAAGCTCATGAAAGCACAAGAGCAATTCAATCAACTTGTCATACAATCATGCGAATTGCTCAAATCCTCAATTCCAATCATTCAGTCACATCTTATGGAGAAGGAAGAGGCTAGGTTATCCCAGCCTCATCCTAATCTAGAAGCACAATGTGAAGAAGGTTATCATAATTCGCTTGTGGCAGAAACTGAAATTATGAATGAGGAATTGGATTCCATTAATGAGCAGATGGTTCGATTTCCCGATGAGTCAATCTCGATGACTGTCCAAAGGAATGATCAAGAGACATGGGTGTCTTTCAAATATAATGATAGTGACACACTTCACTCACATGACACACATGATTACACGGATGAGGTGGAGGTTAGTTTATTCGAACCTCAACCCAATCTAGGAATAGAATGTGAGGAATGTGATCCCATCCCAAGTGCACACTGCATGGAGCTTGACGATGATGAGTATTGGGATTCAATCTCAAGTGTGGCCCCTGCCAATGATCACGAGGTTCAAGAAGTTATCAACCATAATGATCTACTCCACCTGTCTGACATGACTGATTTGAATGTGGAGAATGAACCAATTTCAACTGACCCTTCCAACCCTTGTGATGCATGTTTAGACCACTCCCCTGAATTGAATGATGATATGATTCGGGCGATGGACGATTTGCTTGATATAACTCTGGAATTTGAAACTACTCAGTTAAGGCTACAATCTGAGCTACACACTTTAGACGATTCAATGCTTCCACTGAGAAGCTTCAATAACCAAAGTCTTCACATCAATTCTTCACCTATTAATTGTCCATCTGTCTGTGAAGGGCAAGAGCAAGTGATCATGTGTCCATCTACTTCAAAAGATGATGGAATCCTTGGAATCATCATCATAGATTTCGATGCAGGAGACGAGTCACTCATAGCTGATTTTCCCACATCTTTGAACTCATGCTTGGCACACCTTGTGGATTCCAACGACCTCATGATACAAGAAAAGGTGGATTCCTTGCATGACACTACCTCGGTGGTTGTCACGGACCAAGCGCACCTTACTCTGAAGCCCCTTCTTCCCCGCATCTGAATGTTTACCACTAAAGGAAGAGGAGCTAAAAATTGAACCGAAGTCTGGAACTTCTAATGCACGAGACTACATTACTTCCTGAAAATCTTTCTGAATTTTATCTACCTGTAGTCTCTGATTCACCATGGGATACTAACTTTGAGACTTTTTCTGACACAGGTGAATCGTATATACTTTGGATACCTCAGGTGAATCAACGACGGATTTTTATTGAGGTACATAAGTTTCTCTGGCCATTCATGCTCCAGGGCATCAAAGCCTATTGCAAAAAGGGCTTTTGGATGATCCTGTTGAAAAACCTACTGAGAAATTTATCACGATACTGGCCAGAAGAGGAACCTGCGGCATGATCGAGTAGCTTTTCCCTTGCTTTCATAGGACTAGGTTAGTTTGCTTCCTGCATTATTTTAGGATAGTTTGCTTTCATGTCTTCACTCTAGTGCTAACCGGCTTTCATGCCGCGATCTCTTGGAACATCTTTCTCGATTCCTTTGTCCAGGTAATATCTTCCCATCACTTCTCATTTACTTTCGTTGTCTCATGTGCATTGCATGCTCATATCTTTTACATTGAGGACAATGTCGATTTTAGGTTGGGGGTGGGAGATTAGGTAACCTAATCAGTGTTTTCTTGGTCTTGAGGTCTTGAGCAAAAATTGTGACAATTTTTCAATTTTTCTGACAGATATCCTAGATTTAGAATTTCAAGATACGTGATGTTGGAAATTTATAACTCTTGATTCAGTATTTGTTAGATTTCACAGTTAAGTTTGAACTATTAATCTATGATTAGAAGTTGTAAACATTGATTGAGTCATGATTTCACATACCACATCTCACTTACACATTGAGATTTCAGTTTGATATTGAATGATTAACTTGGTAATCACTGAGCATGAAAGAAACCAAATTTAAAAGATTTGGCCATCGAGTAAGTCGAATAATCTTCACCATAGGTTTGCTCCCTATAAGTGTGGATTTAATTCCTCATGGATGATATCGAAAAAGGTTTAAGTGTACGATCTTCACCATAGAGTTTGCTCCCTATAGGTGAGGATTGGACTCCCTTCCGACATCACCTTTACAAAAAAAAAAAAAAAAAAAAAATATATAAAAAAATCTAGAAAATGAAAGAATGATCTATGAGGCAAAGTACTGGTTTAGGTGATGGTTGTTATGAATTTTCTGATTGATTACTAATGATATCATGAAATCGACAATTTGATCTCTTAATGATGTTAGGCTGAGATTTCACTATACACCCATGGAACTCAATGTTTAAAATTATTCTAGTTTATGGATTAATATTTGGACTTGATTATGAAATTTACCGTGCATGAGAGGCCAGGAGAAATTGATAATTACCATTCATGAATCTTAAGATTTCTCATATCTGGATTGTTTTTCAAAATATCACTCGGTTTTCATGGAAATTACCACTGTAAATTCTCAACTTATTTTTTCGCATATTTTGCTCGGGACTAGCAAAATGTCTTTGGTTGGAGTTGTGTTGAGGGTCAAATATTGCATATTAGACCCCATTTATCACCGGATTTATGAACATGCCACCGCTTTAAAAAGCCTAATGTAATCGTGTTTGTGATGCAAGGTACATTTGCAAGTGTGGGCTACAAAAGGTGCTAAAAGTGTATATTTGATGCTCAAATCACCACACCAAGGCACTGCACTTAGGAGACCAAGATCGACGTACTTACACGCCGTAAATCGAGGAAAATCAAGAAAACGAGGCTTAAGTGGCCGAAAGTGGCTCGTAATGCAAGATCACAGGTTCCCACCATCTCGATCGGCTTTCGAAACTCCATACGGTTCTCTGAAGACTATGAATGAACCGTACACGCCAAATTTCGGTAGTTGGATACTTGTGAAAGTAGTCCAACGGTCAGATCAGCCCACAAATTGTCAAACCGGGCCCACCGATATCCGGACGTGCTTCAAATTTGGACTTAATCCATTATATGAGGTTAGAAATGGAATGGACGGATAGGATTTCTCATGACCATCACGATGGTGGCCCATGAACGCCGCAAGTATAAAGAGTGCATGTGCACTCAATGTGCACCGGATGAAAAAGCCGGTCAAAGTCGGTGTTTGACCGATCTCTTACGCAAAATGAAAAACGCCATTACATGGCTTTCCGCAACCGACCATCGGTTCTTTGTTGTGGTCCACACCGTCCATCAAAACAACAACTGACCGTCCATCAGAGCTCAAAGAAGCCCCTTATCACTACCTAGGTGGCGGAATTGAAAAAGTCAACGAAGATTGTTTTTAAACCGTTCAAAAGCTGATTGAACGACAGAGAAAAATATCATGTGGGCATCATCAAAAGAAGACAAAACTACATATTCTCTACTGAATTTCATTCTCCATCCAATGGATCGAGTGGATTTCCCAAAATAATGGAGTGGGCCCCACCAAAGTGCCACAAATGTCGAAAGAAATCATGCGGTCCTCGTTTCATGATCGAACGCACCCCCATTTTGCGGGCTGTGGTGTGGTCTCGGTGATGATCAGTCGTCTGATCTGATCCGTCCACCGTGTAGGCCACTTAAAAACGTCCCAAGGGACGTCATTCTTTTGTACTGGATCACATAAACAGGGGCGTGGGGAGGATCCATTTTTGGTCACAGTAAGAAGAGTCAGCGTAGAACTTCAACCGACTCTGCAATGGACGCCGTTTGTTGCGTATCTTCATACAGATATACGATGCCTTTAATTATTTCAAGGTTTTTTTTTCATGCAAATATAAGAAAGAAAGAGAAGGTGAGAAGAGAGGAAGATTTTTCTCACCAAGGGTAGCTACTGAGAGAGAGAGAGACTCATTGGATTTTTTCTATTTTTCTTTTCTTTTTCTTTTTCTTCTTCTTTTTTGTTCCGCATTGAGGGATTCAACCCAACATGGTTATTAAACCTCTTAGGCCAAGAGGTGAAGCTTGTAGCGTGATGGGTGATATTCTACTGTTCTGATTCATGTCCTGAACTATTTTTTTTTTTGGTTTGATTTTAAGGAATGCGATTAGTTTTTAATGGTTTGTTGTGACTGACATTACAATAGATCTGCAATAGCTTGAGTATTTCCTTTTCCCTTCTTGTGATTATGAAGCCAGACGCTTGTTGTTCACCATCGCCCCTTGGACATGGTGGAATGACAGAACTCTTCCTGACATTCATACATCACTCGATTAGGCACGTTGAATTGGTTTAATTCCGTTGTTTGCTTTGTCTCATGGGCATGGTTTTGTGATGGAATCCATTCTAATTTACACCCGTCTCATCTCTTGAAAACTGTAGATCAAAAGGAAATTGATTGAGTTCATGAATCAAGCGTAGATCTCCCTGATCTCTACAAGTGGATCCTCTGAACCCCTAGTTTCCTTTCCTTTAATTCTCTAAATTTTAGATTACTATTTCACAATTATTCACTCAATTTATACTTGATTTCGATTTCATCTCATTCTAGTTCTAGTTCTAGTTAGTTTCAGATCACGTACAGGTTTCAGTCCCTGTGGATTCGACCTCGGTCTTACCGAGATTATTACTACATCACAACCCTATACTTGGGGAGTGAACATCTTCTATGTAGTGTAGATGTACAGAAAAAATTTAATATACTCTGCTATCCTACAATTTCAAGAAAACAACCCTTATTGTTTTATGTGTGTTATTTGTGAAGTGTGTTAATCGTGATGGAGTTGCTGTTACTCCAACAAATAAACGGCGTCGATAAAACACATGCATCAATGTGGGGCCCATGGATGTAGTAGATTTTGAAATCCATCTAGATCCTATTGGTACGAGATGATGTGGTACATGGATTAATCCAATCCTTCCCATTGATTCTGTATGCACATCCAGGGTTGTGTTCCCCACACGGCTTCAACATAAGATAATTACCACACGTGTAAGAATACATGTAATCCTTGTTCTTACCCATCTTTTTCTTAAAAACAAAACCATTTCGGTAATGTTTATCGACAATAGGTTTAGTTGCTATTAACTCTTTCTTCCTTGAGCCAAATGACCTCCTGTAGCCCACTAGAGGCTCAGTGCATTGCTGGATGAAGCTAATCTTGGCCAGATAAGGCTCTCCAGGCTCAAAATTGGTATCGGCTGATTTAAGCTCCCTGCAATTTTTGCCTTCTCGTCGCTATGTGGGCGGGGTCTGCCAGCCCCGGTTTTTTTGTGCAGCTTATCCTTTTCCTGGGAGGTCCTCTCGAATCTACTTGCTGGCATTTAGTGCTTCAGCCTTGTCACTAGTTGCCTCTAATTCCTGCGTTCGCTTTGTAGATTTTGCTATTTGTTCATTTTCCATATGATAGGTTTGGCCAACCCTTGTGGGGCCAACTTGAATCTCAATCGTACATCTTGCTCCCATCAATACATGGCAGTGGCTTTCACCTTAATATATATATATATATATATATATATATATATATATATATATATATATATAGAGTCATGCTCTCCCGTACACCTACACACGTGCGCACCTTTGAACACGTGCCATGGGTGTCTAATCCGAACGGTCCATGTGATGCGGAATCCCATGAAACCTCATGTGACAAATTTTCATCCTAATCTAAAATTCTGGTGGGCCAAAGAAAATAGAAATGCAAATCAAGGGAGGAAACTGTTTTAATTTTTCATGGCCCATTAAAGTTTTAGATCAAAGTAAAACTTGGGCCCGGGGGGTTTCACGAGGTGCTGCTTCACATGAACGGTTCAGATTTTGGATCTCCATCATCACGTATGATGGGTTCTCAAAAAAGTTCGTACGTATTATGTACGAACTGGGTCGCATCATGGTGAGGCCTAATCTCAGCCCAGTGTTGGTTGTGCGTTATCTCATGCGCGCGCGTGTATATATATATATATATATATATAAATTGTTTATATATATATATATATATATATATCAAATTGTTTACCGACAATAAATAAAGGAAAGTTCGTTATCCCTGGCTTGCTTTTAAACATCTTCTATCAGTCACCTGGTAGATGCGGGAGCTTCCCGTGCCCAGTGCTGTAGGGCCCACAGATATGTCCGTGACAAATCCACTCCCTCCGTATGTTTGCAAGACAAAAGAGGACAGGATTCTAAAAATCACGCAGATACAAAACTCATGTGGCCCTTACGACACGAAACAGTGGGGATTGAAATTCTAGGGTTACCGAAGAGTGGAATCAGTACGATATTTGTGCCTACAGTTTATCTGAATGGTAATAACCCTATGAACGGTTTGGATAGCATCTGAATATCATGGTCAGCTCCAGGTAGCTTTCAACGGTGGACGATTCTGTTCCCCCTGTTTCCTTGTTGTGGCCCACCTGAGTTTTGAATCTTCTTGAATTTTAGAATCCTGCCAATTGTAGTCTTTCAATTAAACAGCTGGACGGAGTGGATTTCTCTCAAGTACTTCTCTGTAGACCCCACACGGCCCTGGGCTCAGGTATATCTGTTCCCGTGGTCGCAGGCAATCCGCTTCCCATATGGTATCGGCGACCCAGGCATCATAGTACTCGGGTAACCATCACAAATCACACTGAAAGATAATCTGGACCGTTAATTTGTGCAGTAACATGACCCAGCATCGAGGATTGCACCCGATGGACGGACAGCGGATCCACACATTGGACATGTAGGAAACCAAAGGGCTTATATGCGTGAAACACGTATTGGAGATGGAGAGGATTTCGTTATTATTTTTCTTTGATAATGCTCGGTGAAATCACATCATATGACCCTCACTTCTCAAACGTGGGAAAGTCACACGTGTAAAAGATCCAAAAGCTCATCAGACAGATCTAAAGACAATCTGATTATGGGAAGGGCCACAACCGAATTTGGATTTTTATCTGCCGTCAATTTTTATCGACCGATAGTTTTTTCTGCATAACAAAGTCGTGTCCAGCACACCACAAGACAATAAAATGCAAATTCTATAGGTCTTTACTAACCCTACATTTCTTCGTACATGTGTGGCAAATGTGAAACACGTGTGTAAGATCTGAGCTTTCCATCAAGTTTCTAAACAATTCTTAGATGTTCTTCCTAAAAAATCAGACAGTTATGCTACCGAAGGTGAGGTGATTTCCTTTTTGCTTTATTCGCTACAATTGTAAAGGAAAAGAAGATAAGGACAACTTGAGTAACTTGAATGAGTTAGAAGAAGAGAGAGTGGAAAGAGATTGTTTGTTATAAATCCAATGTAAGCATAAGAGACTCAAATTGTCATTGCACATAAGCAGTTGGAAATAATACGTCAGTTTTACAAGTTCCTACATCCGGGGATTGGGTCACCATCGTTGATTGGGAGATCCAAAATGGGAGTCTTCGATACCAATTTAGAACAAGAGGTTGATTTACAAGATAGCCGAAGGCTGCTTTGGCAATCCTGACCAGAAAGAGGCCTACAAGCCTAAGTTGGTGTCATTTGGGCCCTACCATGATTTAGGTGGGCTTCAAAAATAAATATATAAATTTTAGGCCTGATTCCATTCTTCTCTCAGTAATGTGTCTTGCCTATTTGACGCGGGGATGATTGTGATGAGGTCCATCACCGTCTTTCTCAAGCATAACTATTCCTAATCCTTGGAGCTTCCCTGGACGTCTCACATAGACTTTTGAATTCATGGAGAAAAAATAAAAGCAAGAAAATAAAAATAAGTTTTAATAAATTTATAGTTTGATTGATGATTCAAATAAACGAACTCACAACTCTTAAACAAGGATAACAAGTAACAGAACTTTCAAAATCATACAATAACTAAAACTCTTAGAATTCACAACTTATGTCGTCCATCAGGCCTTTTTTCTAATCCATCTTGGCCATAAAACTATCCGCGACGGGCTCTACATTACTATGTTGGTAAAATAATTCTCCTGCTGCATGGGGAACATGATGAGGCATGTCAGATGTACGGCTTGGATTTTACATGCACATCCAAGATTGCTCCAATTTATGATAACTACCCCACGCTAATAACCTTGTCCTTACTCGTACGTACATTTTTCAAAAATAGAAACAAAGCTGTTTTTGTACAAAGTGGCTTACCCAATAAAATGAAAGTAATGTTCGTTATGCTTGATTCGATTTTCAGCCTAAAATAAAATTATCCGCGACCTCATACGCTTTTCAGCCTTAAATTATACTTTCCGTGTTGTACTTAGGGCGGATTAATGAGACCCGGGACGTAATTTACACCGTGCGGCCCTTACCATGGGCCCACTTTGTTTTGTTTATTCTCTATCCAATCCGTCCATCCATTTTTCCATATCACTTTAGGGCATTATACGAAAAAGGAGTTATATCCAACTATCAGGTGTACCATACTATAGGAAATAGTAGCTATTGACAGTTATTGAGCCACAAAAGTTTTGTATAAAGCTGATATTCTTTTTTTCTTTTTTTCTTTTTCCAAACTTATGTGATTTTATCAACAGATTGGATGGAAAATAAACACCACGTAAATATTGAAATGTTCCCTAATAAGTTTTTAATGGTAGATGTTCAATAACCACTGCTTCCTATGGTATGGTCCACATGATTATTGGATCTGCCTCAATTTTTGGGAAAATGCCCTAAAATGATCTGGGAAAAAGGATGGATGGCGTGGATAAATAATACAGATACCAAGTAGGCCCCACCGTAAGGGCCATACCGTCTTGGGTGAGGCCAGCGTCTCACCTAATCGCCTCTAATTGTACTTGAGTAACTACTACAAATCATAAGTGCGTGAAACACACGTTGGAGGATTCCTTTCTGTCCGGGGGGTGCATTCCGTGAGTCACGTGTGCAGTTTTACCTGAGAATGTTTTTTATTTTTTATTATTTTATTATTATTATTATTATTATTTTTTAATTTAATTAATTCCTGGCCTAACCCGTCATGGGAAATGTCACGAGGTAAGCGGATTGGCTAGTGTGCCACACACCACCGATGTGGCTGGTGCATGGATGTCACCAAGTTCTATGGGTCCCACCATCATGAGGTATGAGTTATATCCAAACCGTCCATCCACTCGGTGAGCTTGTGATAAGACTTGAGCCGAAAAACTGAGACAGATCAAAAAATCAAGTGGACCACACTATGAAAAGCAGTGGAAGATTGAACGACTGCCATTGAAACCCTTTTGGGGTTACAGAAATTTTGGATCAATACGTTATTTGTTTTTTCTCTTCATATAGGTCTGTGTGACATTATGGATAGATTTGATGAAAAGTAAATGTTCTGGTGGGCCCTATGAATGTTTTAACAGTGAAAATCATTCTACCACTTTTATTTGTGGTGTGGTCCACTTGAGCTTTGAAATTACTCGTTTTTAGTATCAAGATCAAAAATGATCTCGCCAAATGGATAAACGGTATATATAAACATGGGAAATATATCACTGTGGGGTCATGTAACTTTGATCTTTTTGAATAGTTTTTTTTTTTTTTTTTTTTTTTTTAAGAAGAAAGATCTTCATTAAAAACTGGATAGGATTTACAGGCCTTCGGGTGGGCTCGAGCAAAAAGAAGCGAACCACACCTATCATATGGACTCTACCTACCTATGGGAGGATCTAACCGAACCTAAACCAACCCTGTCGAGGAATAACAGCCCTCGCACTTGAGGATTTAGATCCTTGGAGTGATCAAACACTGCCGAGATCTAATAACGACTACCCTCTGTAGCTAGCCCATCTGCGGGACCATTCCCCTCTCTACAGATCACCGAAAACTCTAAGAAAACCCCCTTTCCCAGCATCTGAATTTTGCTGATCACCCACGGACGCCATTGCCAGGGCACTAAAGACGTGGAAGTAATAAGGCCCACCGCCACCCTCGAGTCTGACTCCACCACAATCTTCTGAAACCCCCGCTCCAGACACAAAATAAGACCATCATAGATAGCTCTCACTTCCGCCCTATTGTTGGTCCCCACGCCATAGCCGGCATAGAAGGCGAAGCACAACTTACCTTCAGCATTTCTACATACGCCCTCGCCGCCAGATCGGCCGGGGTTGCCACATGCCGAGCCATCTACATTCAGCTTCATCCACCTGGCAGGTGGTTTTTCCCATTTGATGATCTGAGTGACGGGAGGCAGGTTGGGCAGAGGAAGCGCACTAGGGTCATGGCCTGAAAATATGCGGCTCGCATCCTCATGGCCCTCCATCAGGTTTCACACCCACCACCTGATGCGAGCAAGGGATGCATTAACTGAAGTGGAGTGATCGTTATATCTGGCCTCATTACGACACTGCCAGATTTCTCACAAAATGAGGGTGGGAAGCAGTCGACGGATCGTGGCAGACGCCGCACTTGGTGCTGCCGCATTCTTCCATTGACTGAGCCAATCTATCACATTGAGGTGCGGGAGGAAAGAGATGCCATAAAGAACTGAGAAGTAATGCCAAATAGATTTCGCCCACTGCCCAAGCAAAAATTAGTGCGACAGAGATTCCACCTGCGAGCCATAGGTGGTGCCGCCCAAACAGCAGGAACAGCGGGAGGCGATCTGAATTCCTTTGCTATGCACCCGCACATCGACAGGAATTTCCCCCTTCAACAGGTGCCAACAGAATAACGACATCTTCGGGGGAGGATTAGATGCCAGATCCACTTGAACCACCAGAAGCTCTGACCAAGATCTCGCCCCAGATTCCACGCCAATTTAATAGAGAAATTCCCCGAAGAGTCCAGTGGCCAGAAACAGGACGGTGGGTCCACCGAAGTCGCGAAACCTTTGTGAACGTTACCGCTCATTTCCCGAGACACGTACCCACACCAGCTAGGTTGCTGGTGTGTGGTACACCAGCCAATCTGCTTCCTTCCATCAAACCCTAGCTCCATGATATACACAACTCATTTATTTTTCCCTATCATTTTAACGAAACAAATACTGAATCAGTTTCAATACTGAGGCCCCCTTTTTTAAATCTGAAATTTAAAGACCAAATCTGAAATCTAAAGCCTGAATCTGAAATCTGAAGCAAAAAAAAAAACTTTTTTATACTTATGGTTGAAGTCTAAAAATTATGTACTGAATCTGAGACAAATTGTTTGTTAACAAACATCTTAAATGTCTGAAATATGTTAATTTGACACATTTACCCCACTCTCTCGTTTAGAAATGTTTTACATTATAAATAAATTACTTTTTATTAAATGAAAATAAAATTATTATATTTAATTCAAATAAACTAAAATACTTAATTAAAAACTAAAATATCATAATAAGGCCCTCAATTCCACTTAGTGGGGAAGATTGTCATGATGTGTTGTATAGGATTGAACACCGGTAGCAACAAAACTTTCACATAAAGCCCACCTAATATTTATATGCCAAAACTTTCACATAAAGCCCACCTAATATTTATATGCTCTACATTTATAAGGTCATTCCCAATTGGATAAAGTGAAAACATATTGATCCAAAACTTTCATGGCATATTTAAGTTTTATTTTCCATCCAGTACGTTCATAAGGTCACAAATACCTGTACAAAGAGGGGAAAAAAAATCATATTGTTCAAAACTTCTGTGACCCCAAAAAGGGTTTCAATGGTAGATGTTCAATCCCCCATTGATTTTTGCAGCTTAATTTTCATTTCAAACTTTAATATGAGCTCACTAAAAGTACTTCGATCCCTCACAATCAAATTTGAGCATGTGGTTGTTGCCATAGAAGAATCAAATTACTTGAAAAATCTGTCCATTGAAGAATTGATGGGCTCATTACAAGTACATGAGCAACGAATGCAAAAGAATACGAATTCAATGCTTGAACATGCCTTAGAATCTAAGTTGACTCTAAATGAACAAAAGAATATTCATATACAACGAGGGGGCCGTGGCACTAGCAATCGTGCAAGAGGCAGAGGGTGTGGATATTATCCAAGCCAATTACAAAATCAACAAAAGATTACCAATTTCTGTGGAAGAGGAAATAATAGAGGTCGATCCATGCGTGGACGTGGAAATACAAAAAAATATTCAATGTTACAATTGTAACAATTCGGCCATTATGCTTTAGATTGCTGGATGTAACGCCCTGAAAATTAGGGGTCGAGCATAAACTCAACTCCCGAGTTCTAGAACATCACTTATGCAATAAAATGAATGATGATTGAATGTTGACTGTATTCGTGCATTGAACATGAGTGAGATTAAGCCAAAACAGCATATCATACTCCAGAGACCATTAAATTGCAAGCGAAAGACTGTGATAGATATATATAATACAAGAAAATAGTGGTGAGTCTCCAGAGTGTGATAAAGTTACCAGGTTAGTTAATTACAAGTACAGTTCTAAAATATACCTAATGTGAGGAAGTGTAATGTCTCCTATCCCAAATACCATAGCCCCGTCAATACAGTACCAGGTCTTCAGAGACCCGTTAAAGAGTTACATGTAGGAGAACTCCTCCTCGACATCATAGTAATAGTCCGGCTCTGCTTCAGGAGTAGCGTCGCCATCTGAAACTCAACAATTTGGTTGGTGTGTACAACACTGTCCCGTAACGTGGGAGTGAGTAGCTAACTCAGTGGAACAATAAAGCATAAGTTAACATGTTATCGACTCAGTCAAGCAGTAATGATAAAGCAGTACAATCAAACACTCCTAACTACTCTTATTAATGCAAGTATGAATGACATGATGTATGCCCTCACCGACATACTCCCTCATGCGACACCATCTCACGCTCGCGACATGCTTTCATCCCACAGTGTTCCACATCTTCTAGGCACATGCAATGCATGATGAGCATGATTACCGAGTTTTTAATTAGTTCATTTCAAACAGCAGGATTGGGAAACTAAGGTACCTCCCTTGTATCATTCCCAAACATGATCCAATCTAGGGTCGTCAGTCCTAGTTAATATCAGACGATGGTGCATTTTCTAGGTCACTGCAGACGTTGCCAGGGCTGTTACGCACAAAGGTTACACCACTCCCCCATCACCCCTTAAACGATTCATCACAATACAAAAACAGGCCTAGTTCATACTCTATATATCGCGGCGAACCCTAAGGCGTACTGCGATTTCAGAATATGCTCGAGGTCACTACAAAGGGCTGCCAGGGCTGTTGCTCGCATACGTTGCACCACTCCCCCATCACCTTATCAATGTAGGCCGACAACACGAATATAATGTCTCATACCACCATAATTGGCTCACGAGTTTGGTTACTCACTGGTCACTACGGGGAGGCACGTGGCCCCAGCGTAGGCTGATAGCTCGACTACGGTGTCCCATACCACCATGCCCGGCTCATGAGTCTTAGCGGATCGAGGTACCATGGTTAAAAGGGTTCTCACTGGTAAGTTTGGTACCCTAAGTTCAAGCATTAGCGACCAAACATGGTGAACATACATAAGACACACGGGTTACTTGACGTGCTCGGCTGGCTTGAGCGCACAACAAGTTGGGCAATATGAAGCGCAGAAGCACCTCGTGTGGCCAACCACTATCGCCAACCGAAGTACGACACGGGTTTGCCAACACATCATGTGTGGCGAAACGAATCTCAACCACAACTCCAAGTCTGATACCGAATGCCTGGACTATGGACATAATCCCAAGCTCAATCAATTTCTAACCATAACATGTGAAGTATAGTATGATAAACAAGGTAATTCAGGAACGCTAGCAATCATGTTATAAAGCATGTCATAAAGCATGTTAATAAATAAGTTACAAAGCATGTTCAAAAGCATGTTGTAAAGCACTATACAAATAGGGATACAAATACATATATTTCATAGGTGAGTGGTTAGAGTAAATAACCACATGGAGGGTATCATATGTGGCTCTAAGGTAGTTGAAAATCTCATCTCAGCACCTACCTAAGGCACTAACACTTAAGCACTTACACTCACAAGCAATTTCACAAACACTTGGAATGCACTAATTCAACATACATGACGTATGTTAGAGGAATGTGCATTAGGACTGTTCTTTTACCAAACTAATGTTTTATACGTATATATCATATTCATACAGCAAATAATCATGACAATTACATTAGCAAAATTTATACGTATGGGGTATTTTCTAGGATACCCAATTTCAACATATATAGTGTTTACAAGGGAACTTGTTATACAGCGATTCTTTTCGCCAAGCAATTAATTTATACGCACATAATATATTTATACAATAATTAATCATGACAAACACATCGCTAAAATATATACGTATACGGTACTTCTTACAATACCATATTTCTACATACATGGTGTATATTAGTAAACATGTATTTAGGCGAACCCTTTCGCCAAATGAGTATTTTATCCATACATCATATATCCATACGACAATTAAACATGTCAAACACATTTCCATAAAAAATACGTATACGGTATTTTATACAAATACCTAGAGTGTGAAATTTCAAATTCTACAATTCTAATCGAAACAGAAAACGGAAAGCACTTTGTACATGTGCAATTGCATGTAGATCATGAATCTATCATTATCTGACATTGAAAGCGTTGAAAACCGTAACCTATACACCTAAAGTCCTCACCTTGCCTCTTGGAATCTCAACAAATCAGCAAGGTTGAATGAGCTTCCGAATTCGGGAGTTTTCTAGCCTAAAGAGTGAAATCGGTTAGCTATTTCACAACCTATAGCCTATACACCTCAAATTAAATCTAGGGTTAGGGTTTCTCACCTTAAAACGGAGTTAATATCGCCGGGAAAGCGCTTGAAAAGAGACGGTGCAGCCCGTGGGGTGATTTGCAACAGTAGGAGGAAGATTCTCCCACTTCTCCTAAGCTTTCTCTCTCTTTTCCTCTCTCTCTCTAGGGTTTTATCCCAAATTCGTATGGCTGTGAGAGGGCTGTTCTAAGGCCCTTATATAGCCTAAAACCTCTCTGGAATAGACTCCGGTTCAAGAGGTACGACTATTATAAGCAATTCGACACTTTTTCAGCTCAAAAGAGTGTTTCTGACGGCCCTCCTTGAGCCAAACGTCAGACTTAAGCTCACAACTCATGGATCTACGTGAGATTACGTTTTCGACTCGATCGGATTCCCAGATCACACGGGGCGGACCACTTTCAGTTCAACGGTCAGTGGGCCACGACCCGAAATTCCAAGTACATGTAAATGTTCTGACAAATTTTTCCGATCCGAGGTGTAATTTGGTCCGATTCGACGGTGCAGTTGCTTATCGATCCGCAACCGAATGGTGCCAGATCACTATTCAAGATATTTATTTTTAAAGAAAACAAGTGTTTTCACACTCTCTCGCTCCGGACTCAAGCGAACAGCCGTGAAACATCGGCTGGATTTGACTTTGAAGATGGTTGTCAAGCCCAGTGAGGCGGTCCTAAGTCCTTAACCTCGTATTGTTCGAACTCCCGATGTGCGGTCCAGATTAGATACGGCGTTTCGAGATGCTCCCGAGAGCAGCCGGGTAATGAGTTTGATCCTAGATTTTAGGGTAACCTAGCGTCAATGATTTTACAAGTTTTGGGTCTTACACATCGTATTTAAAGCGATTCTAACGGATTTCATGGCTAATCTAGTTTAGCACTTAGTTAACTTTGTCAAATTTCTTAAGGATTTAATCCTAAGTGATTTCCGTCTGAGGTAGTATTTAGTCCTTTGCAGTTTGTATCTAAAGTGATCCAAGTTATACTACTTAGCTAGTTTAAGATAGTGTCTAGGGCGAAGGTGCTTTAAAAAATTGAAAGAACAAGATGGTGAAGGGTTGGAATTGTGAAGGAAATGGGTTAAGAAGCGATTTTAGACTGTGGGATTCAGTTCTGATAGGTTAATAAGGTGTTAGGAGCAACCCATTGCCTAAGAACGTCTAATTCCAGGTTGGCAAAAATCTGGGGTGTTACAATCTACCCCCCTTAAAATAAAATTTCGTCCCCGAAATTGCCTAAGGGTAATAAGAAAAGATTTAATTATTTCTTTTGCCTAAGTTTATTGATTTCGAGTTTCTACACGTGGTAGGGTATGTACTAGCTGGTTCATTTTAGTCTACCCCCCTTAAAACTTATTTCTTTATCCATTGCTTATACCCTGATGGTTTGCTACAATTTATTTCTTTACCTATTTGGAGTCTTGACGAAAACTCCCAACAATTTAGAGTAAGATAGTTGTTTTCATTGTTTGACCAACACGGAGAAACGGTAATAGTGGGCTCGATCTCGATACATCGATCATCTACCGGGCCAGGGTAGGAAGCTCATCGTATCACTTCCGAATCCTGGTGGATTCTGGTCTTCTGCTCGGCCAAGCAGTGAGTCCATTGGTAGTCGCCCAGGATTGAGAATTGGGTTAAGCCGCGAATGCTTCGTAGTTGTATATTTCAGTAACTCCGTAGTCCGATCACTCTAGAAACGTAGGGAATGTCCATCATTGAAAGGCTCAAATTGTCTATTATAAGGTTGCCCTTTAGGTCTTAGTCTAAGAGAGTCCTCGTTATTATCTATGTCAAAGGAAATGGGGAGTCAAATCTTACTAGATCATCCTAAAACGGTTTCTCATAGTAGAACTTGCTAGGGCTTTTATAATTTGCGTATGTTAACGAGCACCGTTTCGATCCTGGGCCAGTAGAGTAAGGCCCATCATGCTTTCGTTGTGCCACCCAGATCAAGTGATGCAATAGGTAACCTAACTAGATTGGGCTCATAATGTTCTACCCCCCTTAAAATTTTATTTTCACCCTCAAGGCTCAAGATTTATGTCCTGCTCCATATATCGGAATAAGGTGTAGGTTAGGATCTATCCTTGACATGAAATGGGAAATACATTGGTCTGACTTTCGTCGACAATGTGTACTATGGCATTGATACCTGTGGTTACAGAAATGAGCTAAAGAATGATGGGTATTGTAGTTGATTGCAGGGACAGGTGTGAGTTTGAGGCAAGATGCCTAATTCTACCAAGGAGTTTTGTCACGATCCAGAATTATCCTATTTAATCATGTCTAGCTTAATAGGCATGCTATCTTTCTAAGTTCATAAGCACAATATGTATGCCGACATAGCATATGATTTGGGACCTAATTCTTAACTGTCTGTTGCTCACTTGGAAAATTCCTTAGGCCTAAAAGGAAATATTTCTATTAGCTATATATTCTTACACTTCTCAAAGACAAAGTTATAAACTTTTGGTTGTAAGTGGTCAAGCCAACACGGAAGGAAAGTTGTGTAGTGGGTCAGAATCGGATACATGGACCTTCTGCCTCGCGAAGACAGAAAATTGTTGTATCAGTTCTTAATCCTAGTTGATCCCGACCTTCTGCTTGATCAGAGCATAGAGTTCATTGGTCACCACCAGGATTGAGAATTCGATTCAAACCGCGAATACCTCGCTTATAGGCAGTGTCTCTGCTCTGTGTTCCTGATTGTACTAAGTCCTTGAGAAGGCAATTCTAAGGGTTATGTTGATTTGACCTAACATTAAATCCAAGGGATCTATAAGTTTTCTCTGGGCGTGAATAGGTTCTACGTTAAACAAGCTTCCTAAGAGTTGTTAAAGAAGCCTATGAGTACCAAAGGGATTTAACGAATGAATGGGGTCTCGCTCCAACCTAATCAAGTCGACTTACGCTAGATGGTTTCTAATATAAGAAATTGGTTATCGCTTAGGGTTAAAGTTGTCTAAGTGGAATTGAGTTGCCCGACCTTGAATTTAATTACGCTTGAGCACTACACACCTGTTTATACTAGCTATGAAGGTCCTAGGGCTCACATTATTCATTTATTGGGTTTCCTATACTGTCAAGTTTGTCGAAATCTAGGAGCACCGCTCTGGGTCCAAATTCCAAAGGCTTACTTGGCCAGCGATCTTAAGTTGTACTAAATGGAACTGCATTGCTAATCCGACTTCAGGATTGGCAGTGGCATGGTCGGTAGGAGGGTGGGTGGGATAAAAATAAATTGTATAGGCTTTGGAAAATGAGCCTAGTGTTGGAAGAGTGTGAGATGGGATTTCCATATCCCACGATGGGGAATTTCTAAGTGTAATTTGAAAGAAAATTTCGGGATTTACGTTTAACTGCATACACTCCAAATATGGTATTGGAAAACATGGGATACACCCAAACCCCATGAGATCGAGAAAATGGCCGTAACCAATTCGAATAGGGCCATGGAAAATGAATGAAAAGTGAAGGGGAGAGAAAGTAAGGGCTGGAGGTTTGTTCCTCCACGAGTTTGAGCCTCAACAGATGTTTGTAGAAGCCCAAATGAAAGGAAAGAAATGTAGGAAATGAAGAAATGGAAGGGGTAGGGAACTTACACGTTTTTGAGCTTCAAATGGGGGGTGTAAGGACCCAAATGAGAGAGATCGGAGTGGGTAGGGAGGTGGGTACTGCTGTGAACGAAGGACGTGGATGGGTTGTGGTCGAAATCAGCAGATTGGGTGATTGGAAGGGAGTTTTGAGAGAGAGGACAACAACTTGGAGAGGAAAAGGGAGCTTGGAGGGGGAGTTTGTGAAGGAAGTAGGGATTTGGGAGGAAGGAAAAGGATGGGACCCATGCCAGGGGGGTCCCACAACCCCCAAAGAGAATCGGCCCGAGCCGCAGGCCCGACCCAGCAAGGAAACCGGCGAGGCCTCGCCAAAAAAAATTTGAAAATTTAAAAAGGAGGCCCCATGGTCTTGTTCGTACAGTCCCCTGGGCCCCAAAAATCACTGGGTCCCACCTTGGGTACCCTCGAAAGTGCTCCGTTTGCCCCCCCCCAGATTCGCTCAATTTCTGGTAGTTTCGGGTAAAACCGGACATAACTTGCATTCTGGAATGAGTTATCTGACGGAAAATATATGAATTTGGGGTAGAACGAGCTAATGAAACCAACCAACCCAACTATGCTAGGTTGTGCAGCCCTGAATTACAAAAAAACCTTGGATCAATGGTCGTTTCCCTGTTTCAATTTCGTTTTACTAAAATTAGTCGTTTTAGTTTGATTACTCTTTATCCGTTGGGCTGTAGGAGTTGCGCTCAATGCGAAAAGAGCTTAGACTAATTAGGAGAACTGTTTGGTGAAGCCAAATAGGACACTTACTATTTTAGGCCGGAAACTTTGCGCACTAGTAGACATTACGACCCTATAGTAAGTCGCAAATTCTAGGAGTTTTAGTTGTAGTTTGTTTCTTATTTCTTTCCCGTTACTTGGTATCCCTATTTAAAGGGTTGCGAACTCATTTTTAGTCATTCATTAATCAATTTTGAATGTATTAGAATTTATTTCTATTTTCTGCTTTCTTCCTCATGGATTCGAGAAGTCTCCGTGAGGAGTCCAGAGAAGCTCCGAGGATTCGGAATAGTTACATCATCACTCTTATTACCGATTTTCAACGGTTGGGGTGAGGTGGATTGTAATCTAGAATTATCTATAGACAGCCTAGGAATATTTCAAGGTCGACCCGTGCGACCAAGGGTTAATACGGATTCGATTTCGGCGTTTGTTTTCATCGAACTTCGCCAATTGGTGAAGTCGGGATACCTATGACTGTTTCTACATTCCGCCGTGCCCTCCTAAGTCAGAGTGCGTCAGAGTGTGTCTTGTGACCATAACCCAGGTCCGGTTTAATCCAAATCATGCTCTGATACCATCTTATAACGCCCTGGAAATTGGGGGTCGAGCATAAACTCAACTCCCGAGTTCCAGAACATCACTTATGCAACAAAATGAATGATGATTCAATGTTGACTGTATTCGTGCATTGAACATGAGTGAGATTAAGCCAAAACAGCATATCATACTCCAGAGACCATTAAATTGCAAGCGAAAGACTGTGATAGATATATATAATACAAGAAAATAGTGGTGAGTCTCCAGAGTGTGATAAAGTTACCAGGTTAGTTAATTATAAGTACAGTTCTAAAATATACCTAATGTGAGGAAGTGTAATGTCTCCTATCCCAAATACCATAGCCCCGTCAATACAGTACCAAGTCTTCAGAGACCCGTTAGAGAGTTACATGTAGGAGAACTCCTCCTCGACATCATAGTAATAGTCCGGCTCTACTTCAGGAGTAGCGTCGCTATCTGAAACTCAACAATCTGGTTGGTGTGTACAACACCGTCCCATAACGTGGGAGTGAGTAGCTAACTCAGTGGAACAATAAAGCATAAGTTAACATGTTATCGACTCAGTCAAGCAGTAATGATAAAGCAGTACAATCAAACACTCCTAACTACTCTTATTAATGCAAGTATGAATGACATGATGTATGCCCTCACCGACATACTCCCTCATGCGACACCATCTCATGCTCGCGGCATGCTTTCATCCCACAGTGCTCCACATCTTCCAGGCACATGCAATGCATGATGAGCATGATTACCGAGTTTTTAATTAGTCCATTTCAAATAGCAGGATTGGGAAACTAAGGTACCTCCCTTGTATAATTCCCAAACATGATCCATTCTAGGGTCGTCAGCCCTAGTTAATATCAGACGATGGTGCATTTTCTAGGTCACTGCAGACGTTGCCAGGGCTGTTACGCACAAAGGTTACACCACTCCCCCATCACCCCTTAAACGATTCATCACAATACAGAAACAGGCCTAGTTCATACTCTATATATCGCGGCGAACCCTAAGGTGCACTGCGATTTCAGAATATGCTCGAGGTCACTACAAAGGGCTGCTAAGGCTGTTGCTCGCATACGTTGCACCACTCCCCCATCACCTTATCAATGTAGGCCGACAGCAAGAATATAGTGTCCCATATCACCATAATTGGCTCACAAGTTTGGTTGCTCACTGCTCACTACGGGGAGGCACGTGGCCTCAGCGTAGGCCGACAACTCGACTACGGTGTCCCATACCACCATGCCCGGCTCATGAGTCTTAGCAGATCAAGGTACCATGGTTAAAAGGGTTTTCATTGGTAAGTTTGGTACCCTAGGTTCAAGCATTAGCGACCAAACATGGTGAACATACATAAGACACACGGGTTACTTGACGTGCTCGACTGGCTCGAGCGCACAACAAGTTGGGCGATATGAAGCGCAGAAGCACCTCGTGTGGCCAACCACTATCGCCAACCGAAGTACAACACGAGTTCGCCAACACATCATGTGTGGCGAAACGAATCTCAACCACAACTCCAAGTCTGATACCGGATGCCTGGACTATGGACATAATCCCAAGCTCAATCAATTCCTAACCATAACATGTGAAGTACAGTATGATAAATAAGGTAATTCAGGAACGCTAGCAATCATGTTATAAAGCATGTCATAAAGCATGTTAATAAACAAGTTACAAAGCATGTTCAAAAACATGTTGTAAAGCACTATACAAATAGGGATACAAATACATATATTTCATAGGTGAGTGGTTAGAGTAAATAACCACATGGAGGGTATCATATGTGGCTCTAAGGTAGTTGAAAATCCCATCTCAGCACCTACCTAAGGCACTAACACTTAAGCACTTACACTCACAAGCAATTTCACAAACACTTGGAATGCACTATTTCAACATACATGACGTATGTTAGAGGAATGTGCATTAGGACTGTTCTTTTACCAAACTAATGTTTTATACGTATATATCATATTCATACAGCAAATAATCATGACAATTACATAAGCAAAATTTATACGTATGGGGTATTTTCTAGGATACCCAATTTCAACATATATAGTGTTTACAAGGGAACTTGTAATACGGCGATTCTTTTCGCCAAGCAATTAATTTATACGCACCTAATATATTTATACAACAATTAATCATGACAAACACATCGCTAAAATATACACGTATACGGTACTTCTTACAATACTGTATTTCTACATACATGGTGTATATTAGTAAACATGTATTTAGGTGAACCCTTTCGCCAAATGAGTATTTTATCCATACATCATATATCCATACGACAATTAAACATGTCAAACACATTTTCATAAAAAATACGTATACAGTATTTTATACGAATACCTAGAGTATGTGAAATTTCAAATTCTATAATTCTAATCGAAACAGAAAACGGAAAGCACTTTGTACATGTGCAATTGCATGTAGATCATGAATCTATCATTATCTGACATTGAAAGCGTTGAAAACTGTAACCTATACACCTAAAGTCCTCACCTTGCCTCTTGGAATCTCAACGAATCAGCAAGGTTGGATGAGCTTCCGAATTCGGGAGTTTTCTAGCCTAAAGAGTGAAATCGGTTAGCTATTTCACAACCTATAGCCTATACACTTCAAATCAGATCTAGGGTTAGGGTTTCTCACCTTAAAACGGAGTTGATATCGCCGGAAAAGCGCCTGAAAAGAGGCGGTGCAACCCGTGGGGTGATTTGCAACAGTAGGAGGAAGATTCTCCCACTTCTTCTAAGCTTTCTCTCTCTTTTCCTCTCTCTCTCTCTCGGGTTTTATCCCAAATTCGTATGGCTGTGAGAGGGCTGTTCTAAGGCCCTTATATAGCCTAAAACCTCCCCGGAATAGACTCTGGTTCAAGAGGTACGACTATTATAAGCAATTTGGCACTTTTCCAGCTCAAAAGAGTGTTTTTGGCGGCCCTCCTTGAGCCAAACGTCATACTTAAGCTCACAACTCATGGATCTACGTGAGATTATGTTTTCGACTCGATCGGATTCCCAGATCACACGGGGCGGACCACTTTCAGTTCAATGGTCAGTGGGCCACGATCCGAAATTCCAAGTACATGTAAATGTTCCTGAAATTTTTCCTGATCAGAGGGTGTAATTTGGTCTGATTCTGACGGTCTGGTTGCTTAATACTGATCCGCAACCGAATGGTGTCAGATCACTATTCAAGATATTTATTTTTAAAGAAAACAAGTGTTTTCACACTCTCTCGCTCCGGACTCAAGCGAACAGCCGTGGAACATCGGCTGGATTTGACTTTGAAGATGGTTGTCAAGCCCAGTGAGGCGGTCCTAAGTCCTTAACCTCATATTGTTCGGACTCCCGATGTGCGGTCCAGATCAGATACGGAGTTTCGAGATGCTCCCGAGAGCTGCCGGGTAATGAGTTTGATCCTAAATTTTAGGGTAACCTAGCGTCAATAATTCTACAAGTTTTAGGTCTTGCAGATCGTATTTAAAGCGATTCTAACGGATTTCATGGCTAATCTAGTTTAGCACTTAGTTAACTTTGTCAAATTTCTAAAGGATTTAATCATAAGTGATTTCCGTCTGAGGTAGTATTTAGTCCTTTGCAGTTTGTATCTAAAGTGATCCAAGTTATACTAGGGCGAAGGTGCTTTAAAAAATTGAAAGAACAAGATGGTGAAGGATTAGAATTGTGAAGGAAATGGGTTAAGAAGCGATTTTAGACTGTGGGATTCAGTTCTGATAGGTTAATAAGGTGTTAGGAGCAACCCATTGCCTAAGGACGTCTAATTTCAGGTTGGCAAAAATTCGGGGTGTTATACTGGAGCAAACCAGTAGATCAAGATAAGCATTCTAATTATGCAGAAGAATCAAATCATGAAAAAGAAGACTCCACACTTCTTCTTGCATAAGAAAAAGCATGTGATCAACATGATGCGCGTATGGTATCTTGACTCTGGTGTGAGTAACCACATGTGTGGAAAGAAGGAGCTATTTGTGGAACTGGCAGAAGATGCTTGTGGCAATGTGAGTCTAGGAGACTCATCAAAAGTTCTTGTGAAAGGTAAAGGAAAAGTTAAAATATATCAGAAGAATGGTGCGCCGAATTTTATCTCCAATGTGTATTACGTACCAAACATGAAAAGTAATATCCTCAGTATTGGCCAACTTCTTGAGAAGGGGTATATCATACACATGGAAAACTATTCTCTCTCTATAAGAGATGCACACGGGAGACTTGTGGCTCAAGTCTAAATGGCGAAAAATCGAATGTTTCCACTCCATATAAACACAATGTTTGAGAAGTGTTTTTATGGAAAAGCAAAGAATAATTCTTGGATGTGGCATCTTCGCTTTGGCCATCTAAACTTCATTGGCCTGAAACTTCTATCGTCATCAAGCATGATGCATGGCTTGTCTACCATTAAAGCTCCAGAACAAGTGTGTGAGGCGTGCACACTTGGGAAACAGCAAAGGACCTCCTTTTCGAGTGGAGTATCCCGAAGAGCAAGAGAACCGTTGCAGTTGGTTTACACTGACATCTATGGACCATTAGAGCTAATCTCTCTTGGAGGTAATAAATACTTTATTACCTTTATTGACGATTTCAATAGAAAATTGTAGGTGTATGTAATCAAAGAGAAGTCTGTTGCTTTTACTATTAAAAAAAAAAATTAAGGCCTTTATTAAAAAAGAAAGTGGTCTTAAAATAAAATTCCTTAGATCTGATAGAGGTGGAAAGTATACCTCAAATGCCTTTCGAGAATATTACAGGGATTAAGGAATCAAGCAACAACACACTGCAGCCTACACGGCATAGCTGAATGGAATTACGAAACAGAAAAACCATACCATTCTCGACATGATAATGACCATGCTGAAGGAAAAAAGTCTACCGAAGAATTTCTAGGTAGAGGCAGTTGCATGTACTGCCTATCTGCTCAATAGGTGTCTGACCAAGAGTGTCAGATTCAAGACACCGCAGGAAGAATGAAGTGGATACAAGCTAAGCGTGATGCACCTTAAGATCTTTGGGTGTGCCACCTATGCTCAAGTTCCATAAGCGAGAAGAAAGAAGCTTGATGATCGTGGTGAGAAGTACATCTTCATCGGATACAGTGAAGAGTCAAAAGCATACAAACTCTACAACCCACAAACCAATAAAGTGGTGGTGAGTAGAGATATAGTATTCTACGAGGAAGAAGCCTGAAAATGGAATGAGGAAGATTCGGCTAAAGAAAATTAAGTCGAGGTTGAAGAACATGAAGAAGAGAAGCATGAGAACTGTTGAGGGTCAAATATTGCATATTAGACCCCAATTATTACATGGATTTATGACCATGAAAATGTTTAAAGGCCTGTTTAAAACGTGTTTGTGTTGCAGGGCAAATTTACTAGCATGTGACTGAAAAGAATGCTAAGAGCGTGGATTTAACGCTCTAATATCACCAAGGTAAGGAACGGACTCTAGGGGACCAAGATCGACGCCAGGGATCCAAGAAAATCAAGAAAATGAAGCTCGAGCGGCCCAAAATTGATCCAGAATGCAAGATCATAGGGCTCCCACCATCTGTTCAACTCGAAACTTCATATACGGCCTGAAGACCGTATATTAACCGTACACGTCGAATTTCAGCCCTCAAATCACTCCAGAAGTGGCCCAACGGACAGATCAGCCCTTTAAATCCTTAAGTGGGGCCCGCCTGATATCTGAATATACTTCAATTTCATTGTCAATGCCTTAAAGTGAATGGGGAAAAGGATGGACGGAACAAATTTCTCACAAACGTCACAGTGGACCCCACATGATGGTGTGCGTGCATTGTATGCACGCACATGCGAGCTGCACCGGACGGTCGGCCAATCTCCTTCTCCTTCTCTGTTTTAAACAACGGACGCACCACGACTGCCGGTTTCGAGTAGTGGGGCCCACCCATCATCCATTATGATGATCTGGACCATCCATCACATCTAGAGGGAGGCCAAGACCCTTTCCAAGGTCTCTTTTGGTTCCCATGCACGTACGCACAGGTAAATCACGATCAAACTCAGGACGGACGGCGGAGTACAATATTCTCATCAGCTGCCACACCGAAATCACTCGATCTCGATATCTGGACGGTTTTTCGAGGATAACTCAACGGACTGTATGGATTCTTCAACCGACGCTGATAATAGGCCCCACCATCAGTCGGCGTAAGAGACTTCGCAGCCCCTGTTTATGCACGTCCGGAAATCCGGGTGATCCAATCTATTTTGTGCGTGTGGCCAGGATCGCTCCAACGATCCTTACCGTTCGAAACCTTCTAAATGTGGGTCCGACCGCTGCCAAGAGGTCTGGCCAGATCAGATCATGCAACAAGCTCTGTTTTTGCTGAGATTCATCCTACCAGAAGCTGGCACATTCTTGTTTCGCACGCTGCTGCGTTAGAAACTCACCACCTGATTGTTGCGTAAGGAGAACTTCTACATGAAGTTTCTCCACTCCAACCGACTCTTAGGTTGCCTATAGAGAGAAGAGAGCAGAGAGAGAAAGGGAGAGGCAGCCGTGGAGGCTTGGGCTGGACGTGGAGGCATCATCAGCGAGGATCATCTGCACCAGGAGAGAGTTAGAGTTTTTTTTTAATTTATTTTTTATTTCTTATGTTTTGTTTATATTTTTTTAAGAGATTCTAGCCCAATCATGGTGGGCTAAACCTCTTAGCTAGGGCTAAGAGGTGAAGCTTGTAGCGTGATGGGGAGACTTTGCTTATGACTTTTGTTTATACTGATGTTGATTGTCGTTTAATTAAGGGAATGTTTTTAGCCTTTTATGGTTTGTTGTGACTGAAATTACAATGGGTCTACGATGACTTTGAGCATATTCTTATTCCTTTTATGTTCATGACGTCAGGAAGCCCTGTTGTTCATCATCGTCTCCTGGGCATGTTCGGATGACAATACCCTTCCTAACCTTCATGGCATGTTGATTGGTTGGTAATTAGTTTAATTCTATTGTTTGCTTTGTCTCCTGGGCATGGTTTGGTGATGGAATCCATTCTAATTCATATACCTCTCATCCCTTGAAAACTATATCAACGACAGTTCAGTTAATTTCCATGATTTTTGATACAGGTATAAGATCTCTCTGATCTCTACAAGTGGATCCTCTGAATCCCTAGTTTCCTACCTCTGAATTCTTTAAAATTGTAGATAATATTTTCACCATTATTTCTCAAATTACAGTTGATTTAGATTACATCTTAGTTTGGTTCTAGTTCTAGTTAATTTCAGATAATGTACATGTATCAGTCCCTTAGGATTCGACCTCGGTCTTACCGAGTTTATTACTACATCACAACCCTGCACTTGGGGAGTGAACAAGTTTTTAGCGCCGTTGCCGGGGACTGACGGTTGCGTTTTTCTGAAATTGACTAGTTTTAGAATTAGGTTAAGATTAGGGTTTTCTAACTTTAAGTTTAGGTTTTTTTTAATTTTTAGGAACTAACCTAACTTTCCTGTTTTGTAGGATTCTAAGATAGAAACTTCTAATTTGGTGATATCTTCCTAATTTCTTTACTTTTTCTATTTTTAGAAATAGGGGTTTATTTTTAAAAATTTTCTAACCTTAGACTTACTATTCTTAAAAACTAACTTGTTTTGTTTTGTTTTGTAGGTTTTTAACATAGGAACTTCTAGTCTGGTAACATCTTTCTAACTTCTCATTTACTTTCTGTATTGCTGTAGGATTTTGTTTTCTTCTAGGATTAGATTCAGAGTTAAGGTTTCACCATGTATATGAATGAGTGGGCACGTCAGTATGTTGAGATAGCTTATGGAAAACAGCCTATGCCTCAAAATTTTTCTGATAATATCTTCGAGAACCAATCGGAATATGATGCTCCACCGATTAAGAAGTCTTTCCGTGATTATCTGCGGGAGAATAATTGCGTTCCACAAGTTAAGAAAACAGTACGTGATTATTGGAATGATGACACGTATCAACTCTCGACTGATGACCCGTATAATTTTGATCAGTGAAAACAGAAATATTTCGAAGTCGAGTCAGTAAAACATCATGGTAATAACCCTCATGGATCAGCCACGTTTGAATATCCACCAGAAACGATCCAAGAGGAGTTATCTCCGAGTTACATAGACTATGTTACTGACATGAGGAAATTAATAGAAGCACTTGAATCACGCCTTGATAGGCTAATGGAGGCTAGTTCATCTCAGCCACAGCTCAATCCAGAAATACAATGCGAGGAAAGTGATCCTCACTCGCTTTTGACAAAATCTGGAATTTGGAATGAGAAGTTGGATTCCATTAGTGAGCATACGGTTCAATTTCCCGATGAGTCGATCTCAATGACTGTTCAAAAGAATGGTGGAGATACATGGGTGTCTTTCAAATACAGTGATGATGACACACTTTCCTTACATGATACACAGGATCTCAATGATGAGGTAGAGGTTAGTTTGATCGAACATCAACCAAATTTAGAATATGAGGAAAGCGATCCCATCCCAAGTGTGCACTGCACAGAATTAGACGATGATGCGTATTGGGATGATGATCATGAATGTTCAGCCCCAGTTCCCCTGGAATTAATCTCAAGTTTGGTTCAGGTCAATGATCAAGAAGTGCACGAACTGAGTGGTCATAATGAGCTACTCCACTCACCTGACATAGCTGATTTAAAAGTGGATGAGCTCCTTACAACCAACCCTTCTATCTCTTGTGAGACATGTTTGGACCACTCCCCTGAATTACATGATGATATGATTCAGGAGATGAACGAGTTACTTGATACAACTCTAGAATTTGAAACCACCCAGTTAAGACCACCATCTGAACTATTGAATTTTGACGAGTCCAGGCCTCTTCTGAGTAGTATCAATGAACAGAGTCCGCACATCAATACTTCGTTTACTGACCCTCTATCTGTCTATGCAGGGCTGAAGCAAGAGAGCGTACTTACGGTTACTTTTAAAGACGATGGATTCCTTGGGCAGATCATCATATACTTCAATGTGAAAAATGAGTCACTCTCAGCTGAATATTCCATCTCTTTGGATGATTGCTTGGCACACTTTGCAGATTCAAATGATCCTATGATAAGAGACATATTGAATGCCTTGCAAGACGACATCTCGGTAGTTATTACTGACCGAGAGAACCCTTACTCTGAAGCCCATCCCTCCCCAGATCCTCACTATTTACCATTAAGGGAGGGGGAGCTAAAAATTGAACCGAAGTCTGATACTTCAGAATGTGTTGAGACTACACCACTTCCTGAAAATTTTTCTCAATTTGATCTACTTATAGTCTCTGATTCACCATGGGATACTAGCTTCGAAACTTTTTCTGACACAGGTGAATCATATATACTTTGGATACCTCAGGCGGATCAACGATAAATTTTTGCTAAGGTACATAAGTCTCTCTGGCCATTCATGCTCCAGGGCATCAAAGCCTATTGCAAAAAGGGCTTTTGGATGATCCTGTTGAGAAATCTACTGAGAAATTTATCCAGATATTGGCCGGAAGAGGAACTGTGTGATATGACTGAGTAGTTTTTCCCCTGTTTTCTTAGGACTAGGGTAGTTTTTTTTTTTTTTTTTTATGTTGTTTTAGGATAGATAGTAAACTTAACGCTCTTGGGAGGCAACCCAGCTTTTCATTCCATTTCATTTTCCTAGTTAATTAGTTCAATGTTTGTGGGTAACATTGCTGCAAACCCTCATGAGACTATAACTCGTCCTCTAGGGGTAACCTAAGGGTTTAAAGGCTTGTTGCATACGCTAAATGCAATCGAGAGCACCTGCGAAAGTGGTATAAGTGGGATTTTATTTTTGTTATTTTTGTTTTGCCTTCTCTCTTGTGCTGATCTGCTTTTACGTTATTATCCTTGGAAAGTCTTTCTCGATTCGTCATCCAGGAATTATCTTCCCATCACTTCTCATTTACTTTCGTTGTCCCATATGCATAGCATGCTCATATCTTTTACATTGAGGACAATGTAGATTTTAGGTTGGGGTGGGAGATTAGGTTGCATAATCAGTGTTTTCTTGGTCTTGAGCAAAAATTGTGAAAATTTTTAAATTTTTCGGGACATTCTTGTGAATTCGATGTAATTTTGACGGCCATATAGGGCACGTAGAATTACAAGATACATGATGTTGGATTTATGACTCTTGGATTCAGTTATCTGTTAGCTTTCACAATTAAGTTTGAATTGTTAATCCATGATTAAAAGTTTTAAACATTGATTGAGTTACGATTTCACATGTCACATCTCGCTTACACATTAAGGTTTCAGTTCAATATTGAAGGATTGACTCAATAATCATTAAGCATGAAAGGAGCCAACCTGAAAAATTTGCTTATCATGATCAATAGAAAAAAAAAAAGAGAAAAAAACAGAAAGAAAAAAAATAAAAAATAATAATAATAAATAATAAAAAAACATATATCTTTGGAAAGGATTGGGCGAATAATCTTCACCATAGGTTTGCTCCCTATATGCATAGATTTAATTACCCATAGATAAAATGTGAAAAAGGGTTGGGTGTATGGTCTTCACCATAGGTTTGCTCCCTATAGGTGAGGATTTGATTTCCCTTGTTGGCGCTCCTGTTAAAAAAAAAAAAAAAAAAAATCAAAAGTTGATAAATTGAAAAGATGATTCGTGAGGTAAGTTTTGGTTGTCATGAATTCTCTTGTTGGTTACCAATGATATCTGAAATAGAGAAGTGAATTTTAATAAGCCGAGATTACACTATACACCTATGGAACTCAATGTTTAGAATTTTTCTAATTGATGGATTAATACTGTGCACTTGATTATGAGGTTTGCCATTTCCTTGAGTCTAGGAGAGAGTAATGCCCAATATTTATGAATCCTAAAATTCTAGCATCTGGTTTAATTTTCAAAAATCACTCGAATTCATAGAAATTGTCCTGTAATTCTCAACTTATTTTCACAAACTTTGCTCGGGACTAGCAAAATGCTGGTTGGGGGTTGTGTTGAGGGTCAAATATTGCATATTAGACCCCAATTATTACATGGATTTATGACCATGAAAATGTTTAAAGGCCTGTTTAAATCGTGTTTATGTTGTAGGGCAAATTTACGAGCATGTGACTGAAAAGAATGCTAAGAGCGTGGATTTAACGCTCTGATATCACCAAGGTAAGGGACGGACTCTAGGGGACCAAGATCGATGCCAGGGATCCAAGAAAATCGAGAAAATGAAGCTCGAGCGCCCTAAAATTAATCCAGAATGCAAGATCACAGGGCTCCCACCATCTGTTCAACTCGAAACTTCATATACGGCCTGAAGACCATATATTAACCGTACACGTCGAATTTCAGCCCTCAAATCACTCCAGAAGTGGCCCAACGGACAGATCAGCCCCTTAAATCCTTAAGTGGGGCCCGCCTGATATCTGAATATACTTCAATTTCATTGTCAATGCCTTAAAGTGAATGGGGAAAAGGATGGACGGAACAAATTTCTCACGAACGTCACAGTGGACCCCACATGATGGTGTGCGTGCATTGTATGCACGCACACGCGAGCTGCACCGGACGGTCAGCCCAGTCAAAGACAGGCTGACCCGTCTCTCCTTCTCCTTCTCTGTTTCAAACAACGGACGCACCCCGACTGCCGGTTTCGAGTAGTGGGGCCCACCCATCATCCATTATGATGATCTGGACCATCCATCACATCTAGAGGGAGGCCAAGACCCTTTCCAAGGTCTCTTTTGGTTCCCATGCACGTACGCACAGGTAAATCACGATCAAACTCAGGACGGACGGCGGAGTACAATATTCTGTGGGCCACACTGAAATCAGCTCGATCTCAGCATATCTGGACGGTTTTTCGAGGATAACTCAACGGACTGTATGGATTCTTCAACCGACGCTGATAATAGGCCCCACCATCAGTCAGCGTAAGAGACTTCGCAGCGCCTGTTTATGCACGTCCGGAAATCCGGGTGATCCAATCTATTTTGTGCGTGTGGCCAGGATCGCTCCAACGATCCTGACCGTTCGAAACCTTCTAAATGTGGGTCCGACCGCTGCCAAGAGGTCTGGCCGGATCAGATCATGCAACAAGCTCTGTTTTGCTGAGATTCATCCTACCAGAAGCTGGCACGTTCTTGTTTCGCATGCTGCTGCGTTAGAAACTCACCACCTGATTGTTGCGTAAGGAGAACTTCTACATGAAGTTTCTCCACTCCAACCGACTCTTAGGTTGCCTATAAAGAGAAGAGAGCAGAGAGAGAAAGGGAGAGGCAGCCGTGGAGGCTTGGGATGGACGTGGAGGCATCATCAGCGAGGACCATCTGCACCAGGAGAGAGTTAGAGTTTTTTTAATTTATTTTTTATTTCTTATTTTTTTTAATATTTTTTTAAGAGATTCTAGCCCAATCATGGTGGGCTAAACCTCTTAGCTAGGGCTAAGAGGTGAAGCTTGTAGCATGATGGGGAGACTTTGCTTATGACTTTTGTTTATATTGATGTTGATTGTCATTTAATTAAGGGAATGTTTTTAGCCTTTTATGGTTTGTTGTGACTGAAATTACAATGGGTCTGCGATGACTTTGAGCATGTTCCTATTCCTTTTATGTTCATGATGTCAGGAAGCTCTGTTGTTCATCATCGTCTCCTGGGCATGTTCGGATGACAATACCCTTCCTAACCTTCATGGCATGTTGATTGGTTGGTAATTAGTTTAATTCTATTGTTTGCTTTGTCTCCTGGGCATGGTTTGGTGATGGAATTCATTCTAATTCATATACCTCTCATCCATTGAAAACTATATCAACGATAGTTCAGTTAATTTCCATGATTTTTAATACAGGCATAAGATCTCTCTGATTTTTACAAGTGGATCCTCTAAATCCCTAGTTTCCTAACTCTGAATTCTTTAAAATTGTAGATAATATTTTCACCATTATTTCTCAAATTACAGTTGATTTAGATTACATCTTAGTCTGGTTCTAGTTCTAGTTAATTTCAGATAATGTACATGTATCAGTCCCTTAGAATTCGACCTCGGTCTTAACGAGTTTATTACTACATCACAACCCTGCACTTGGGGAGTAAACAAGAACCAGGAGTAGACACCTGCAACACCTTCTTCCTCCAAACCGTCTACAGGCAGAAGTCCAACGATACATTCCATCTCCTTTGGAAGTATTCCATCAAATCAAAATTCAGCAAGCACGTCTTCATCCAGTTCTCCTTCACCCTTGACTCCTATCAAAATGAGAAGCCTCAACGATATTGACGCCGAAACTGAGGAAGTAAATTTGTTCTGCTTGTATGCGGACCACTAGCCTCTTACATTTTAGGAGGCTATAGAAGAGGAATGCTGGAGGACGACTATGGAAAAGGAGATCCAAGCCATTGAGAAAACCATACATGGAATCTGACTTTACTTCCTCAAGGCCAAAGAACTATTGGCGTCAAGTGGGTGTACAAGATCAAGCGAAATGTTGATGGTGAGATTGATCGCTATAAGGCAAGGCTCATAGCAAAGGGTTGCAAACAGAAATACAGGGTGAATTATGAAGAAGTCTTCGCTCCTGTTTCTCGCCTTAACACTGTAAGGATGATTATCTCCCTTGCAGTCATCACAGTTGGATGATCTACCAACTCGATGTGAAATCTGCATTCCAGAATGGAATTCTGGAAAAAGAGGTTTATGTTGACCAGCCTGAAGGTTTTGTTGTTTAAGGAGAGGAACAAAAAGTGTATCTGTAACGACTTAGAAAATCCTGTACAAAGGCCTAAGTATCACCTCAGGCAGAAATCACTTAGGATCAAATCCTTTAGAAATTTGACAAAGTTAACTAAGTGTTAAACTAGATTAGCTACGAAATCCATTTGATCCACTTTAAATCCGATCTGTAAAACCCAAAACTTGTAGAATCAGTGACGCTAGGTTACCCTGAAATCTAGGATCAATCTCATTACCTGGCTGCTCTCGGGAGCATCACGAAACTCCGTATCAGATCTGGACCGCACATCGAAAGTCTGAATAATACGAGGTTATAGAATTAGGACCGCCTTGCCGGGCTTGACAACCATCTCAGAAATCAAAACCAGATGATGTCCCAGGGCTATTCGCTTGAACCCAGAGCGAGGAGTGTGAGAAAACAAAGATTTCTTGTCACGCCCCAAACCCGAAAATCGGATTCATAGGAATCCCGATCGCCGAATCCGGTGCCGACAACCTCCGTAGTACCCCATTCTCGGCTCCTAGCATCCATACGCCAGATTCCAATCCTGAGATCCTACAAGGAGGATTTTTTTATTATTATTATTTTTTTACATTTAACTTATAATAAGCATAACCACAAGATTACCCAATTCACAAAGGCAACATCATCATCACATATCCATTAATACAATCATTTGAGTACAATGCTGAAAGGGAAATACATAAATAAAAAAAAATAAAGCTCCAGAAGACCGTTGCACGCTCCAAGCTCAACACTGCTGTAACCTAACGCCACATGCACGCATCTATCGTGCATAAGCTTATAAAAAGCTTAGTGGGTGGTGAAAGTGTGTGCATAAGGTAAGTGCCAAGAATGTAATACAATGTCATAAATCATATAATATCAGTAATACAGGCAAGATCATGAATCATATGATATCAGAGTGAGCGAAAATACTGGCAAGTCCATAAGTCAATCAATATCAGAATACCCAATGTGGAATAGCTATGCAATAAGGAGTCATAAAGAGTCAAATATCAGATGCCGGAGATACAATGCAATATACAAATCCTGCTAAGTCTATCTAAGTCATATAAGTACAGAAACATTACAACCCAAAATGTCATATGTCTGTGAATGTAATGCAATATGCGATGCGAATGAAATGACCATGCTGGAGTGTAAGGTCGGGATGATAGTACATAGTATCGCAGGCTACGGGGTTCACCACAAGGGACTTCTATCCAAACCAGTCTCATACCTAAATTTGGATAGTCAGACTCAACGTGATAAACTCCTGATCTCATGTTAGTCGCGAGCCCAACCGAAATTCTTGCCATAACGAAGGTACACAACAATTAGTTGCGCACCACCAGGCCGAGTGGGTAGTGAATGAATGAATGAATGAGCATGTAACTCCTACTCACTAAGTCCACGTATCAGTACGGTTCCTCTCTCGAATCATCACTGGGGTTTAGTACACTACAAATGGCACTGCAGCTCTCCCAACCGCATAGTCCAAGTGAGCGTAAGAAACCTCACTATCCGCCTGGCCAATAGTTTGCCAATACATATTCGGCACGTCGATAGCGGACCCATTCCTCGAGCTGGTCAAACTCAACCTAGCAATGCCCCCTACGCTCGGGCGGGTAAGGCCACACCCCCTTCCAACCGACCATCGCACAGTGGGAGACGCGGCCTCCTAGTATTCGGCACTCGGGCGCTCATGTGTATCCACTCGGTCCCGACGTTGGGGTGTCCTCTGGTACTAAGAGGGTTTTAGGGATTTTCACCCAGGGCCATCTATGGCAGCCCGATGCTAGAACAGATTTCCGGTGTCCCGTCCGGCCATCCAAGATATACCTGTGGAGGCTACAGCCCTGATGTCGCTAGGGCGTACAGTAATCATAATGCAAGATGCATGAGTCATACAATCCAGTCATGCTTCAATCTTGTGCATGTCATGCTCTCATATGGGGCAACTCCGCCTATCAGGGAGCCCTATGAACAACCTGCCCTATGGCATATGCAATGGTCAATCACATCTCATAACAAACATGAAGATGATGCGTATGGGTATGTATTATGATGCTATGCTGTCACATACTCATAATTGGTATCAATAACCGGCGTCAACCATCGGCCTCGACAATGTGGACATTTAACCAACACTGCCCCTAAGGAATGGCCACATAGAGCTAAACATATAATGAGCTCACGACCTCACACAAAGGCCTAATATACAACATGATGGGCCTTACTCAAGGGCCACATATACACAACATGTGGACTCTGCTCATGGGTCTAATACATATCACAATGGGCCTTGCCCCATAGGCCATATATAAATGCATCATAATGAGCCTTACCCATGGGCCATGAACACATCACAATGGGCTTTGCCCACGGGCCTCAAATATATGACATGTGGGCCCTACACATGGGTCTCGAATACATCAAATGGGTCATGTATCATGGGCCTACTACGTGTCATAATGGGCCTCAACTACGGGTCGCATGTACATCATATAGGTCACGACAATCGACCTTGGTAATCGAAATCGGCCTCGACAAATCAGAATCGACCTCGATAATCAGAATCGGAATCAGCCTCAATCGGCCTTGACAATCGGAGTCAGAATCGACAATCGGCCTCGATACTTAGCCTCAACAATCAGAATTGGCATATACAATCGGCCTCGACAAATCGAAATCATCGGAATTGGCCTTGATACTCGAAATCGATCGATAATCGGAATCGGCAATTCGGTCACGTCAATCGGAATCGGCAATCAATCACGACAATCGCACCGATCGACAGTCAAAATCGGTAAATCGGTCACGTCAATCGGAATCGGCAAGCGGTCAAGATAATCAGAATCAGTAAATCGGTCACGACAATCGCATCGATCGATAGTCGGAATCGGCAAATCAGTCACGTCAATCGAAATCGACAATCGGTCAAGGTAATCAGAATCAGTAAATCGGTCAAGGTAATCAGAATCAGTAAATCAGTCACGACAATCGCACCGATCGATAGTCGGAATCGGCAAATCGGTCACGTTAATCAAAATCGATAATCGGTCAAGGTAATCAGAATCAGCAAATCGGTCATGACAATCAGAATCGGCAATCGGTCAAGATAATCAGAATTAGCAAATCGGTCATGACAATCGTACCGATTGATAGTCGGAATCGGTAAATCGGTCACGTTAATCGAAACTGGTAATCGGTCGTGACAATCGGGATTGATCGATAATCAGAATCGGCAAATGGGTCACTAATTGGAGTCGGTAATCGATCACAACAATCGGAATCGATCGATAATCAGAATCGACAAATCGGTCACTAATCGGAGTCGGTAATCGGTCACAACAATCGGAATCGATCGATAATCAGAATCGGCAAATCGGTCACGTCAATCGAAATTGGCAATCAGCCACGACAATTGAGATCGATCGATAATCAGAATCGGTAAATCGGTCACGATGTGGACATTTAACCATCACTGCCTATCAACGTGAACATTTAACCAACATTGTTCCCAATGCGTGGCCCACATATAGTGGGCCCAAGGCCTCACACCAGGGCCTAATATGCATCACCATGGGCCCTTACATCACATCGAGCCTCACTCGTGGGCCGCATATACATCATAATGGGCCTCGCCCATGGGCCTCGAATACATCGCAGTGGGCCACAACCCATGGGCCCCAAATACCTCTCAATGGGTTGGGCCCGGCTCATTTCAGATGGGCCCATAAATGGACATCTTGGATAAAAACACGTACATCACGTGGGGGCCATGTGAATGGACGGTGTGAATACGAAATGCATACATCTAGGTGGCCCCCACCCGTCCAGAAATTAGATGGACAACATGGCAGGAAACACATACATCAGGTGGTGGGGTCCACCCACGTGGCCCACCTAAGACGGCTCGCCAGATGAATGGATGGACGGTGTAGTGCAAGACCCATACATCACAGGGGTCCCACGGAACCTCCTGATGTGAATGCAGCTGGTGATGCACACCAGCCATCCCATCAGCAGGTGGGCAACTCATGGGGCCACCATACACACGTCCAGGTGGCCCACTGAATATACATTATTAATATATAAAATATTATATAATATGATATTATATACTATATATGCCTGCACGTGGCAGCAGATTACCCATACCCACCGTCCAGATGCATCTGGACGGTGTAGGCTTCATGATAAAGGTGGGTCCCACGTAACAGTGGCCCACCACAGCATTCATATATAATATATTATATTATATAGTATATATACATAGTAATATAATATCATATATAATATTAAATATATAATATATTATCATTTATAATATAACATTATATATATAATATATCTTTAAACGGTAATATAAAGGTGGGTCCCACGTTACAGTGGCCCACCACAACATTCATATATAATGTATTATATTATATAGTATATATATACGTGTGTGTGTGTGAGCCGTGTAGTGGCAGCGTCCAGCGTCCAGAGACACTGGACGACCTGGATGGAAGGGGCCCACCTAAGGTTGTAGGCCCTACATGAATGGACGACGCGGGTTAACACATACGTCACGATCAGGCTCACACAGCTTGCTGATGTCAATCAGCAGCTGTGTGGTGCTGGGTTGCAGGTCAAGCGTTCAATAGATGAACGGCTTGGATTGAACCATACATCAAGGTGGCTATTCCAAGTTCCTGCCCGTCCCAGCTAAGCAGAGGGACGGTGTGGATTAAAAACATGCAGAAGGTGACTCAAAAAGGGTTTCAATGGTAGCCGTTTAATCGCACTGTTTTCCTGCCATGGGGGCCACCTGAGTTCGTATACGGCTGATTCTTGGAGGGCCCACTACCCAGATGGGGCTCCATCAAATGTATGGTGTTGATGTGCGTCACACACCACGGTGGGGCCCACGGTTGGGACTCACGATCCCTGGCCACCATCCCAAACGTAGAGGACGCTGTTGCGTCGTCCTCTGGATGGCAGCAGCAGCGTCTTCTGCTACATGTATGTTTTTTTTTTTTTTTTTGAAAATTATGTTTTTGTGTGGTTTTCCCTAGGTGGGGCCTGCATCAGGTGGATCCACTCCAATGGTGGGATTCTATGGATCATGACGGACCAAACAAGTCCAATATTCAAGGTATTTCAACGTATCAAAGGTCAGAGTGAATTTTTAACGGTGAAACCCACTGTTTTCTATGATATGGCCCGCCAGGGGATCGGATTGGCTTCATTTTTTGGCTCAACGCCTAAAATGAGCTGGTGAATGAAATGGACGGCGTGGATTTAAGCAATACATCAAGGTGGGGCCTAAATGAGTGGCTCAGCCCTAAGCTTTTAACCATGCTGATATTCTTGTTCTGTTCACAGCAACGTCCAGGCATTTCTGGACGGTCTGGACAACGGACGTCCAGGAAGTTCTGGGCTGACCCATCTGGCTGTGTTGGGGTCCACCAAATGCTTGCACTTTCCCATCACTTAGACCCTTAAAAAAAAAAAGGTAGCAAGGTGGGTTGATCCCACTAGATGGATAGTAAGAATATTACATGCATCATGAGGTGGGCCACGCATCATAAAAGAAAGGGAAAGAGAGATAAAGAAGCACCCACCTCTAGATCTCGGACTCCACCTTCCTCCAATAGGTCTTAGAGCTCCAAGGAGGTTGATTTAACGGTCGAGATGGGGTTTTGAGGGTTGGATTGAGAGAGATCTAACTAGAGGGTGGTTGGAAATGGGGGGTTGCCATGGACGTTTTTAGCTCCTCACTTGCTAGGGAAGAAAAATGAAGAAGAAGAGAGAGAGTAGAGAGATGAGAGAGAGTAAAATGATGGGTTGTAAGAGGGTAATAATGAGTTATAAGAGCATGGGGAAGAGAACCTCATAATGACTTGTAAGAGAGAGTTGACTAAAAGCTCTCATGGGAAATAGTGCTCCTAAGGTGGGTCCACCTAGGGAAACGTGTGCACCCCCTCAAAGTGGACCCTACATCAATCAAGGGCTCAAATATTGTAAAGGGTACATCTTTTGATATACTCGTCGGATTGGCGCACGATACGCGGCATTGGAACCGCAGTGATGATGCGGTTGCGATGACATAGGTCTTAGGTCAAGCCGACTCGGAATTACAGGATGACACTCAAGGTCGTGCGCAAATGTTATCTACGTGTCACAGGTCACCGGAATTCGACCGGGAGGACCGCGGAAGCCTACGAAATAATACAGGTTAGGATACGGGTCTTACATTTCTTTAGAAATGTTACCTAATTTAAGTAATCTGAGACTTGTCACTTGCGGGTCTGATATAAGCAATCAAACTGTCAGAATTTAACCCAGATACACCCTCGGATCAGGGGAATTTCATACACAGGTCAGTGTACTTGTAACCCTGATCGAGTTTCAGTGACCGTTGAACTGAAACTGGTCCGCCACGTGTGATCTGGGAACCCGACTAGAACGAAAACTTAACTCGACCTTGATCCAAGGTCAGTGAGCTTAAGGCCGACCTTTGGCTCAAGGGGGGCTCCAGAAGTGCTCCGTTGAGACAGAACAGACCTACTTTGGCTATAACCTAAGTATACCTTGGCCCTGAGTCTAATTTAGAGTGTTTTGAGCCTATATAAGGACCTTAAACCCTCTCTCATTCAGCCCATACGAATTTGAGAGAAACCCTAGGAGAGAGAAGAGAGAAAAGAGAGAGAAAGTGTGAGAGAAGTGGGAGAATCTTCCTGCTATTCTACCCTGATGCTATACGTGTTTAACTATCGCTATCTAATCGCTTTTCCGGCGATTCCGACTTCGTTCTTAGGTAACAAAACCTAACCCTAACCTCTTTTAGAGCTCCAGGTAGTGTGAGTTGTGAAATAACTGTTCACTCCCCAAGTATAGGGTTGTGATGTAGTGATAATCTCGGTAAGACCGAGGTCGAATCCACAGGGACTGAAACCTGTACGTATTCTGAAACTAACTAAAACTAGGACTAGGATAAGATGAAACCTAAATCGAATGATTTTTTATGAATAATGGTGAAATAGTAATGTAAAACTTAAGAAATTAAGAGAAAGGGAGACTAGTGATTCAGAGGATCCACTTGTAGAGATTAGGGAGATCTTATGCCTATATCACAAATTATGGAAATTTACTAAACTGCCATTGATATAGTTTTCAAGAGATGAAGGGTATATGAATTAGAATGGATTCCATCACCAAACCATGCCAAGGAGACAAAGTAAACAATAAAATTAAACTAATTACCAACCAATCAACATGCTATGAAGGTTAGGAAGGGTACTGTCATCCAACCATGCCCAGGAGACAATGGTGAACAACAGGGCTTCCTGATGTCATAAACATAAAAGGGCAAAAGAAATACTCAAAGCCACCGCAGATATATTGTAATTTCAGTCACAACAAACCATTAAAAGCTAAAAGTGTTCCCTTAATTAAACCATAATCAAAGTAGTTCATAAATCAAAATTAAAGGCATGAAATAGAATCTCCCATCTCACTACAAGCTTCACCTCTTAGCCCTAGCTAAGCGGTTTAGCCGGCCATGAATGGTTAAACTAAATCTCAAAAGAAAAGAGAAAGGAAAAAAACTAAAAAAACAGGAAACAAACTAAAGAAAATACTCTCTTCCAAAGCCTGCTTCATTCAAGCCAATCGCCCTCCTCCATGTTCCAGTTCCAAGCCGATCTGATGGTGGGAAGCCTGTGATCTTGCATTTAGGACACTGTTCAGGCCTCTTTAACACGAACAGCTTGATTCTCTTGGGTCCTTGGCATGTAAATTCATTGATCTCAGTCCTCTGGAGTGCGTCCCTTGCTTTGGTGACTCCGGAGCGTCAAATCCATGCTTTTAATATCCTTTTTCAATTAACACTCCTTATTACACCCTGCAACAAAAACACAATTAAAATATTCCATTAAGCATTATCATGTACGTGAAATCAGGTAATAATCGGGGTCTGATATGCAATATTCGACCCTCATCAATAACTAAGCTGAGTCATGTTGTAGGTTGCCAAATCACCGTAGACAAAAGCTTATCGATTCTATCGAGTTTGTTACGCTTCTACGGCATAAGGTGCGGACTTTAGACGTATAGGTTATGGTTTTCAACGCTTTCAATGTCAGATAATGATAGATTCATGATCTGGGTGTTATTGTACATGCACAATGTGATGTTCGTTTTGCATTTCAGTTACGTATGCAAATTATGGCATATTGTGTATTCTGTATATTTGTAGAAAATACCGTATATGTACAAATTTTGAAAGTGTGTTTGCCATGATTAATTACTGTATGAACATGCTATATATATGTGTAATACTTACTCGGCGAAAGGATTCGCCCTAATACATGTTTTTGCTAGTATACGCTATGTATGTTAAAAAAGTGTATTCTAAGTGTTTGTGAAAATGCTTGTAAGAGTAAGTACTTAGATGATGGTGTTTTAGATAGGTGTTGAGATAGGATTCTCAACTATCTTAGAGATGTGTATGATTTCTTCCATGTAAGTTATTTAAATTAATTACTTACTTATGAAATATATGTGTTTGTATTTCCGGCTTGCCTTGTGCTTTATAACATGCTTGTTAACATGTTTGAATTATTTTATTTATTCTACTTTACTCTACATGCTTCTGGTTAATGATTGAATATGATTGGGGCTATGTTATAGTCCAGGCGATCGGTAACAGACTTGAGTTCATGGTTGGGATTCTCTCACCACGTAGGGTTTGACGAACCCGAGTCGTACTTCGGTTGGCAATAGTGGTTAGGCCATGCGAAGTGCTTATGCACTTCATGTCGTTCAGCTAGTTGTGCGCTCGTGCTAGTAGAGCTCGTCAAGTAACCCGATCTGTCTAATGTATGTTCACCATGTTTGGACGCTACTGCTTGAACCTAAGGTACCAAACTTAAGAGTGTAACCCCGTTAACCTTGATACCTCGATCCGCTAAGACTCATGAGTAGGGCATGGTGGTATGGGACATCGTGGTCGAGCCGTCGGCCTACGCTGGGGCCACGAGCCTCCCCGTAGTGACCAGTGAGCAACCCAGACTTGTGAGCCAAATACGGTAGTATGGGACACTGTATTCGAGTTGTCGGCCTACGCTGATAAGGTGATAGGGGAGTGGTGTAACGACTGCGTGTAACAGCCCTAGTAGCCCTTTGTAGTGACCTCGGTATACTCTGAATCTGCGGAGAGGCGACGAGTCTTCCCATAGTAAACAGAGTATAAACTAGGCCTGCATTGATAAGGTGATGGGGGAGTGGTGCAACGAGTGCATGTAACAGCCCTGGCAGCCCTTTATAGCGACCTATAACCGCATCATTGTATGAGATTATCTAGGACTGACGACCCTAGAATAGATCATTGTTTGGGAATGATATAAGGGAGGTACATTAGTTTTCCAATACTGTTGTATGAAAAGGACTAATAATAACTCGGTAATCATGCTCATAACATAGCACTGCATGTGCCTGGAAGATGTGGAGCACTGAGGGATGAACGTATGCCGCGGACGTAAGATGTTGTCGCACGAGGGAGCATTGACGAGCGCATGCATCATGACTGCATTCCATACTTGCATTAGTAAGAGTATTTAGGAGTGTTTGATTGTACTGCTTTATCATTACTGCTTGACTGAATTGATAACATGTTAACCTATGCTTTATTATTCCACTGAGTTACCTACTCACTCCTACGTTACGGGATGGTGTTCTAGACACCCACTAGACTCTGTCTTAAATGTAGGTATCGACGAGACGCAGGAGGCTAAGCCTGATTACTATGATGATCAGGATGAGTTCTCGTATATGCAGTTCTCTGGAAGCTTCGCTTAGGCCATTCAGATGACAGGACTACAGGGTTTACCATTATAGTTGTACCATGTTTTGGCATTTTGATTTTTGAAACTAAAACATGTATATGGTGACTCAGTAAAGTGTTCATACTCTGGAGACCGATTGTGACCGTTTCTGGCTTTATATGCATTTATATACATCTTTTAGTCTTCCGCTTGCGTTTTATAACTTGATCTAGAGTATGAATTACTGTTTTGGTATAATCCCACTCATGATTATTGCACTAACACAGACAACATTCAATCATAAGTATTTATGTTGCATAAGTGATGTTTTGGAACTCGGGTGTTGAGTTGCTTCTCGACCCCCCATTTTTAGGGCGTTACAGTATCGACTAAAGAAAGCCCTTTATGGGTTGAAACAGGCTCCTCGTGCCTGGAATGCATGCATCGACAACTATCTGCAAGAGAATGGTTTCGTCCTATGTCTGTATGAGCATGCGGTATATGTTAAGATGAATACTCAATGCAATATACTTATAGTATGCTTGTATGTTGATGATTTGTTGTTTACAGGGAACAACCAGTCGATGTTTGATGAATTTAAGAAGGCCATGTTTAAGAAGTTCGAGATGAGCGATGGAAGACTTATGTCTTTCTTTCTAGGCATCGAAGTGAAGCAACAAAATGGAGGCATCCATATATCTCAAAAAAAGTATGCCAAGGAGTTGCTTGAAAAGCTCAAGATGGTAGACTACAATGCCATGAACACGCTTATAACAACGGGCCTAAAGCTGACAAAAGAAGGAGAAGGAAGCAGTGTGAACTCAACTTTGTTCAAGAGTCTGATTAGAAGCCTAAGATATCTCACAATCACAAGGCCGGATATCGTCTACGGTGTTGGACTTCTAAGTAGGTACATGGAAGCGCTAAAAGAATCACACTGACTAGCCACAAAAAGAATCCTCAGGTACGTCAAAGGAACAATAGAATTTAGTCTTTCCTATCCATATAAAGATGAAGCAATACTGTATGGATACTCAGACAGAGATTGGGGAGGTGACCAAGATGAAAGGAAAAGCACCACGGGATATATTTTCTATTTTGGATTAACTGCTTTCACATGGAACTCAAAGAAGCAAAATGTTGTTGCTTTGTCCACATGTGAAGCAGAGTACGTGGCAGCATCATCCATGGTCTGTGAGGCAATTTGGTTGAGAAACCTGCTAAAGGAGCTGAAGCATCCGCAGGAAAGATCTACAATTATATATGTGGATAACAAGTCAGCAATCGAGCTCTCCAAAAATCTGATGTAGCATGGAAGGAGCAAGCACATCGATACTCGATACCATTTTCTCATAAATCAAGTGAAGCAGAAAGTGGTGAAATTGGAGTACTGTCACACCACTGAACAGGTCGCGGACATATTCACCAAGGCATTACCGACTGATACATTTAGACGACTAAGGTCAATGCTTAGAATGAAACCGATTTTAGTTTGAAGGAGAGTGTTAGAACGTCCAAACCAAATAGACGGTTCAGATGCTCCAGCGACCTTTGAAAGTTTTTACGTGACTGAAAAGCCACACGTTATGGCTATAGGAATTTCCACGTGACTGAAAAGCCACACATTATGGCTATTGGAATTTCCACATGTTGCGGCTGGTGGATTTCCATGCATTAGAAACCAATAGATTAAATGTAATGAGGGAAAATTAGGTATTTCACATAGTAGCAAGTCACTATATAAAGAGGTGTGGTGTTGTACGTTCAATGTAAGCAAAGCAAAATCAAGCCAGAAAGCTATTTTCAACACAGAGAATTTTTTTATTCCTTCTTGTGTAGGTGTTTGAATTATCTCCCAAGGCTTTGGAAAGCCAACATATTACACATTCGTGTTGGACTGCCTCAACAAAAAAGGGGAGGGGTTAGCCTATCGTAACGACTGCCTTGCGACAAAAAGCTAGAAAAGAAAATGGGAAAAAAGGAAGGGTCGCTTAGGATTCCCTAATCGAGCCAAGGCTCACCCAATTTATAACCAACTCTCCTCTGGAAAGGAGAGGAAGATCAGAGGCAGTTGTGAAGATCATATTTGATTGAGTGGCACTGCGCATACGAGCTTGATTATTCGCCACTTTATTCGCCTCTCTCGGGATATGCTTCAATGTAGTGATGACGTTTACCTTGATCTGATCAAACCTTAACTTCCAGTAATAGATATTCCAGGGGGGGGGGGAGGAGAGTAACTCCACCACTACGCGCGAGTCGCTTTCCACTTCGACCCTATTGAAACCTTTCTCCTAGCAGAGGTTAAGGTCGTCAATCACTGCTTTGGTTTCTGCAAGGAAGTTGGATCCTATACCATAAGCTTTAGAGAATGCGAAAATTAGTTCACCTTTATCGTCTATAACAATACCCCACTACTCGATGTGCCCGAGTTGCCCCTGGAAGATCCATCCACGTTAAGTTTAATCCAACCTACCTTAGGCCTATTCCATTTGATGATTGATTACAATTTAGGGTCACGTCAAGTGGAGAGGCCTAAGTCTCTGACGACCTCGATGATGCGCTAATCTGAGGAGGGGGAGCTGGTGGCAGTTTACAATGTGGGCGAGCCATCCGCGGACATTTTGGATCCATTGATATGGCTTGATCAGAGCTTCTTTGAAGTGTCTTTCATTCCTGGCCCTCCATATCTTCCAACAAATCAAGGCAGGGATCAAACCTTTGAGGATCCCAGAGGCAAAACTTTGATTAGCCTCGGACCACCACCGGGCCACACGCTCCGCGACCGTTTGGCCTTCTAAGAAGGAAATAGAGAGAATGGACGAGAAATGACACCACATATTTTTGGCCAATTGACCTATTGCAAAGAGGTGGTCCAGGCATTCCTCCTGGCTAGGGGTGCACATGGTCGATCCGAGTCGAATTGGGCTAAACCCGGCCCCACTACAAGAAAAATGGGCAAAGGCTACGGACTAAATCCGTAGCAAAAGCCATTTTGCTACGGATCTAGTCCGTGTCACGTCCGTCGCAATTGGTGGGGTAGCTAAAGGTCTAGCTACGGACAATATCCGTAGCAATAGATACAATTAGCTACGGATCTTTTCCGTAGCAATAGATACAATTAGCTACGGATATTGTCCGTAGCCATATACAGAAATAGCTACGGATTCTATCCGTAGCAATATACCAATAGCAACGGATATAATCCGTAGCAATGATACCAATATTTACGGTATTTGCAGCACTACATACGAAAAGCTACGGATATAGTCCGTAGCTATAGATACCAATAGCTACGGATATAATCTGTAGCTATAGATAGTAATCGCTACGGCAAAAAGCTGTAGCTTTGCTACAGATTATATTTCGTAGCTATTTTTCCTGTTTCCATTGCAAGAACCTGCTATGATTGATAACTCATCTAAGCTTAATGCAATCAGAGAAAAAAAATGATGCATTTGTTACAATAGCAATCAAATTTACAATGCATCCTACATTCACATTTCTAAATAAACAATACTTCACTTTGCTCAACCTATCATAAGAATTACAACTAAGGCGTGCCCTCATGCATTAAATAATGCTCGCGCTTTTACAGAATTTTCTTTCTTCAAACGGTCAAGTTCAGGAAACACAAGATACTGACTTCTTCTTTCCTTGAAACCGCATAAGTAACTTCAGAGACTTCGACACAAGATCACTTTCAAGTTTCAAAACCCTTCCCTTGAGAAAATGAATTTCATCATCCACTAACTTCTTTAGCTTGTCAGCCTATATAAAACAACAATTGTAGACACAATCAAACAAACATGCCTTTGTACACATCTCAAAAGGAAGAAAGACAAAAAAAAAAGAGCTGAAAAAAAACAATTATATATAAAGAAATAAAAAATGTACCTACAAATCTTCTAAACTATAGCAAAATCCATAGGTTAGGTTATCGATTATAAGTTTAGGTTATAAGTTATAGGTTAAGGTTTAGTTTATAGGTTTAGGAAATCGGGTTCGGGTTCAAGATCGGGTTTAGGTTTGGATTTTCAAGTTTAGGTTTAGGTTTAGGTTAGGGAGTTGAGATTAGGATTAGGTGTAGGTTTAGGTTTAGGAATTTGAGAATACATTTAGGTTAAGGTTTAGGGAATTGAGAATAGGTTAAGGTATAGGTTTAGGAAATCGGGTGCGTGCTCAAGATCGGGTTTAGGTTTGGGTTTTCAAGTTTAGGTTTAGGTTTAAGTTAGAGAGTTGAGATTAGGATTAGGTGTAGGTTTAGGTTTAGGGATTTGAGAATACATTTAAGTTAAGGTTTAAGGAATTGAGAATAGGTTAAGGTTTAGGTTTAGGAAATCGATTCTCGGGTTCTGGATCGGGTTTAGGTTTGGGTTTTCAAGTTTAGGTTTAGGTTTAGGTTAGGGAGTTGAGATTAGGATTAGGTGTAGGTTTAGGTTTAGGGATTTGAGAATACATTTAGGTTAAGGTTTAGGTTAAAGGTTTTGGTTTAGGTTAAGGTTATAAGTTTTGGTTTAGGTTTAGGTTTAAGTTTTAGGTTTAGGTTATAGATTTAGGGAACCGAGAATAGTTTAAGGTTTAGGTTTAGAAATCGGGTTCGGGTTCGTGGATCGGCTTTAGGTTTGGGTTTTCAAGTTTAGGATCCGGTTTAGGTTAGGGAGTTGAGATTAGGATTAGGTGTAGGTTTAGATTTAGGGATTTGAGAATACATTTAGGTTAAGGTTTAGGGAATTGAGAATAGGTTAAGGTTTAGGTTTTGAAATCGGATTCGGGTTCGGGATCGGGTTTAGGTTTGGGTTTTCAAGTTTAGGTTAAGGTTTAGGTTAGGGAGTTGAAATTAGGATTAGGTGTAGGTTTAGGTTTAGGGATTTGAGAATACATTTAGGTTAAGGTTTAGGTTATAGGTTTTGGTTTAGGTTTAAGTTTTAGGTTTAGGTTATAGATTTAGGGTTGAGAATAGTTTAAGGTTTAGGTTTAGGAAATCGGGTTTGGGTTCTGGGATCGGCTTTAGGTTTGGGTTTTCAAGTTTAGGATCCGATTTAGATTAGGATTAGGTGTAGGTTTAGGTTTAGGGATTTGAGAATACATTTAGGTTAAAGTTTAGGTTATAGGTTTTGGTCTGTTAAGGTTATAGGTTTTGGTTTAGGTTTAGGTTTAAGTTTTAGGTTTAGGGAATTGAGAATAGTTTAAGGTTTAGGTTTAGGAAATCGGGTTCGGGTTCGGGATCGGCTTTAGGTTTGGGTTTTCAAGTTTAGGATCCGGTTTAGGTTAGGGAGTTGAGATTAGGATTAGGTGTAGGTTTAGGTTTAGGGATTTGAGAATACATTTAGGTTAAGGTTTAGGTTATAGGTTTTGGTTTAAGTTAAGGTTATAGGTTTTGGTTTAGGTTTAGGTTTAAGTTTTAGGTTTAGGTTATAGATTTAGGAAATTGAGAATAATTTAAGGTTTAGGTTTAGGAAATCGGGTTCGGGTTCGGGATCGGCTTTAGGTTTGGGCTTTCAAGTTTAGGATCCGGTTTAGATTAGGGAGTTGAGATTAGGATTAGGTGTAGGTTTAGGTTTAGGGATTTGAGAATACATTTAGGTTATAGGTTTTGGTTTAGGTTTAGGTTTAAGTTTTAGGTTTAGGGAATTGAGAATAGTTTAAGGTTTAGGTTTAGGAAATCGGGTTCGGGTTCTGGGATCGGCTTTAGGTTTGGGTTTTCAAGTTTAGGATCTAGTTTAGGTTAGGGAGTTGAGATTAGGATTAGGTGTAGGTTTAGGTTCAGGGATTTGAGAATACATTTAGGTTAAGGTTTAGGTTATAGGTTTTGGTTTAGGTTTAAGTTTAAGTTTTAGGTTTAGGTTATAGATTTAGGGAATTGAAAATAGTTTAAGGTTTAGGTTTAGAAAATCGGGTTCGGGTTCGGGATCGGCTTTAGGTTTGGGTTTTCAAGTTTAGGATCCGGTTTAGGTTAGGGAGTTGAGATTAGGATTAGGTATAGGTTTAGGTTTAGGGATTTGAGAATACATTTAGGTTAAGGTTTAGGTTATAGGTTTTCGTTTAGGTTAAGGTTATAGGTTTTAGTTTAGGTTAGGTTTAGGTTATAGATTTAGGGAATTGAGAATAGTTTAAGGTTTAGGTTTAGGTTTAGGTTTAGGAAATCGGGTTCGGGTTTGGGATCGGGTTTAGGTTTGGGTTTTCAAGTTTAGGTTTAGGTTAAGGGTGTGGTCCCTGCAAATACAGATATAAAAATGGCCTGTCCAAATGGCTAGGCCCTTCCAATGCTGCCTATAGGAAATGGACAGCTTCATCATGGTCATAACAGCGGTTCCCACCTTCCAGGGATCCCCGCTCATCCGGATAGCTCCGACGCACATCCGAGTTTGCTCCATTAATATCAAGCAAATACATAAACACGGCCTGTCCAAATGGCCACGCCCCTCCAATGCTGTCCATAGGAAATGAATAGCTTCATCATGGTCATAAGAGCGGTTCCCACCTTCCAGGGACCCCCGCTCATCCGCATAGCTCCGACGCACATCCGGGTCTGCTCTATTAATTTCGAGCAAATACATAAACACGGCCTGTCCAAATGGTCAGGCCCCTCCAATGCTGTCCATAGGAAATGGACAGCTTCATCATGGTCATAACAGCTGTTCCCACCTTCCAGGGACCCCCGCTCCACATCCGGATAGCTCCGACGCACATCCGGATCTACTTCATCAATTTCATGATAATATATAAACATGGGCCTGTCCAAATGGCCAGGCCACTTCTTCAATGAATCATATAGTATGAAAGAAAGAAGACTCACCAATTTAGCTAGCAAGGAGAGAAAGTATGAGTGCTTGGAATGTCGTCCTTTCTTTGAATAATGGATGCATATTCCACATTGCAATCTGAGAATGAGTAAATTTTTTAGTTTCTCCGACAATGCAAACAGGCACAAATTTACATATAAAGATTTTAAAGATTGTAAAACATTCCAAGACATTAGTTGCACAAATAATGGATGAGACATACCAAGACTATAGGTGCCCAGAGCAAGATAACTGCACCAATGTTGTACCTAGCTGCATTGAAAGAGCAAAAAAATTAAATGAATGAAAAAATAACAATTTCAAAGATAAAATAAATAGTTAAAAACTTTACCATTTCAATATGAACTGTGATATCATAACCATGTCCATAGATTTACGTGTTTAAATATGTAATTATGGTAAAACCTAACAGTTCATACGTGTTCAACTGCAGTTTGTACAACTTTGTAACGGTTCAACAGACAACTCATAATGGTTCATACAGTTTTTGAGTTTCCAAGTGGTTTGGATAGAAAATAATTCAAGTATTCTTTAAGAAAAGTAACGATAACAAAAACCGAAGTTGGATTTTCTTTTTTCTTTAAATTTGTTTTTGAGGATTTGATATTAGATTGTAATTGATTGTACTTGATTTGTCAATGCAGAGAGAAAGAACCCTTTTTGCCTCAGATACCCAAAAGCTACTTGAGAATCTTGTATGTGCACAGTACATGAATTTGATGAAATGTATTTTTTTTATTTTTTTTTGCAGACAACCATCAAATCATGTTTTTGTTTCTTCTAATGGGAAGGATGAATCTATCCACATCTCACATATAATGTTGGGCGTGGATGGTAAACAACTAGAAGAAGAACTGGTGGGTCTTCCATATTGATTAATTAAAAATGAAAGCATGAAGTAAAAAAATCTATCATGGCAAAGAGTAGGCTCTAGTAATGGAAGCAGCTAAATTCAAATCACAAGCATATGCATGTATTAAGTATGCATCTTACATATAGAGTCCTTCCTGACTCCTTCCTTTTTCTTGAACATCACCTTTTCCTTTGCTTTCTTGAAGTCTACATGCGTTACCTTCATACGACGCTCTCTTAAAGCAAGCAAACCAGCCTTCAGTATAGCTTTGATATCTGCTCCAGAGAACTCATCCTTAGTCATCACAAATTCTTCCAAGTTGACATCATCCGCCAATGTCATCCTTGATGTGTGTATTTGGAAAATGCGCCTCCTTGTTTTGATGTCTGGAAGAGGGAATTCAATTTTTCTATCAATTCACCAGGCAAGCAAGGCAGGGTCAAGGCTCTCAATTCTATTAGTAGCGAGAATCACTTTAACATCCCCTCTAGAATCAAAACCATCCAGCTGGTTCAACAATTCCAACATTGTTCTCTAAATTTCAGGCTCGCCTCAAGAATGGGCATCATACCTTTTCGTGCCAACTGCATCTATTTCATCGATGAACACTATTGATGGAGAAAGATCATCAGCAACTCTAAATAGCTCTCTGACTAATTTTGGGCCATCACCCAAGTATTTCTGGATCAACTCACTACCAACAACTCGCAGGAAAGTGGCCGATGTTGAGTTTGCAACAGCCTTGGCAAGTAGGGTTTTGCCCATTCCAGGCTCGCCGTAGAGTATAACTCCCTTGGGAGGCTTAATACCAATGTCTTCATACAATTCAAGATGGGTAAGAGGAAGTTCCACTGCTTCTTTGATTTCTTGAATTTGAGCAGCCAACCTACCAATGTCAGCATATGATTCCAATGGAGCCTTCTCGACCTTCATCACTGAAACCATGGGATCCACTTCATCTTGAAGAAGCCCAACAACAGAGAGAACCTTATTGTGCATGAGGATTGCGCACCCCGGCTCGTGCTGGTCCTTATCCACGAAGGACAGGATCCCAACGTAGTACTCGGGCTCCACCGACGATGACACGATAGCGTGTTGCTCCTCTGTTTTTCTGCTGCGTCCTGGGTCTATTTGGTGTTTTTTTGTATAGTATGCTTCTATATGATAGGTGGGATCTGCCCCTCTTTGTTGGGTCCCACCTGAATGGCTGTACAGTTTCAGGTTCAATGATATTTGAGGCTATAGACCTCTTTCCTTTTAAAAAAAATAAAAAATAAAAAACAATCCAGAAATGATTCCTGAATAGCAATTAAAATTACACAATCAGTAAATACAAGCCAAAAACCATTGACATTTCTTTGCACCCCAGATGTGGATAACAACATCCACCCCAAATGCAGAAGAAAACACATGATGATAGCAAAGAATAAAAAAAAAAACCACTGACAGATCAGCAAAAAAAAACCACTTTTATAAATACTCTTTATTGCAAAAAAATTTCAACCTTTTTTTCCTTCTGTTTAAACAGAGATGTGGTTGTTCTTTAATCCATTACATTTATCTTTGCAATTAATGGAAGACAACAATAAGTTTTCCGTAACTCACTTTAACATAGTCCACATGTCCTGGGCAATCCACGTGTGCATAGTGCCGCTTAGTAGTCCCATATTCCACATGGGCCTGCAAATCATGTCACCTAAAATAAGCTTCCAATATCTCCAAAATAAGTAGTTATTGAGCATAAAAAATGCCAATAGAAGACAGCATTAAAACATGCTATGTACTTATGCTAGAAACATATCCCAACACATAATGTGCATGATGCAAGAAAGAAAATGGCATCCTAACCGTTGCAATGGTAATTCCTCGAGCTTTCTCCTCTGGTGCCTTGTCAATCTCATCAAAGGCAACAGCCTTAGCTTTACCTTCTTCTGCCAGTACCTATAAAAAGCCCATAGAAATTAGAATGCCGCACAAGCTCTTTGCAGGGATAACGCAATCATAAACTCGGAAAAAACAAATCAACTCTAGATCTAGAGAGAGACAAATAAGATCAATGTCATCATCATCAACATCTACAGCTTATCCCAACTGATTGGGGTCCGCTAGCTAAGATCAATATATGGAAGCATAAAATACATCAACTAGAATCAACTTTGTAATGGCTGCTGTGAGTGTAGTTTTCCCATGATTGACATGTCCAATAGTCCCAACATTTACATGGGGTTTCCTGCATCAATAAACATAACAAGAATACAAATGTAAAGAATTGTACATGACCAAAGTACATTCACATCATGAACTCAACAGACAGATTGAGGACAAGCTAAATATTATCTCCCTTTGAAGAAACTGAATCAAAGATACCAAACACATCAATGAGTTGTATACTATCACTATGGAGTAGTATTTTTCCATTTAAGCATGTGAAACTTTATTAGAATTTAATGCAAAATAGCAACTCAAAAGACCAAGCTGGAAATATTGCATACAAAAATTACAAAACAGGCATATACAGCAAAGTCTTTGAAGAGTAGAAAGGTTGTAACCAATGCTGATTTGATGACTAGACTATTGGCTTCCTAATGTATGTAAGAGGTCCTTCCAAATCTCCATAAATCCTAAAAAGAGCTAACAAGACTATTGACTGATGTTATTGAATATCTATATTGTTCATCCATTTTTCAGCTCATTTCTCAAATGAATTCAGCAAATCCACACATTCATGATCCAAAATAAGCAAAATTCAAGACCACATTAATGATCCAAAATAATAAAATCCACAACCATGACCACCATAAAAACTCCTGCTACCTGCAACATTTTACAAGTCTCATACCATACTGCTAAAGGTAAATACCAGGGTGCTCTTACCACACTCAATAGCTTCAATTGCTGCCTGCAACTTCCTTTCCATACTTTGTATTATGTTTGAACATATCAAATCAGCCTCCATAAAAGAATTCCTTTTGTAGTCCTACACCAGAGACCAATCCAAATCAATAGTACCACAATGAATGTAAAACATTACTGGTCTCATGCATAATGCAAATGAAATCATAAGAAAGCATCACAATGTTAAAAAAGAAAAGCAAAGAAAATCCTTTTAGAAAGAGAGTTGTTTTTGTTGGTGACTTTCTATGACTCAATCTGTTCTTCATGTTGGTGAACCAGTCACAGATGACAGAAGTTGCATAATTTGTAAATAAGAAAAGAAAGAGCTGGAAACTCCAAAGACAGATTATGTGAACAAAATAAGAATTTCAAGGTACTCATGTTGTACTTCTATAATTATATACCTCATTTTGGACAATTGAAGCTCTTCAAGCATGGAACAACTCCACTCCAAGATCAATATGAGGTCAACAATAAGCATTATAAGATTATATTCGAAGAGGTTTAATACACATTTAAGATGAACAGAAGCGGCTGCAACAAAACGGACGACCATCACCAACAACTCATTATGCAATTTAACAATAAGAACATTAGAAGCTTATGAATTGTTCAGCATTGAAGAGGTCCCAAACAAGTTGCTGATGAAATACACAGAAATTTTCAGCAGCATAATATAAGAAACCATGTGAAATGAACAGTATAAAGAAGCCATAATTACACAAGTAATCTTACAGTGTTCCTTGTGAACAATAAGTTGGTGAGGACCTATCCACTGTAAAACTATTGTAAGAAAGATCACTGCAGCACAAAATTAGATTGCAATATGAGAAACTGTATGCTGTGATAAGATGAAAACAACAATCTGGTACTACACCAAAATCATGCATTTTCTTTTTCCAAGAAACATTCATTATACGAAACAGCTCATTGGAAACAAATTATAATTGCAAATTGCACAGAGGGCAACATATCCACCTTTCTTGTATTGATCAAGATTGGGTTTCACGTGTCTCCTTTGGCATGATTCAGAGATTTTATCTTTTGTACATCTCCATGTAGTCCAAACCATAATTATTTTTTTTGGCAGGATTTGCCACTACTATTTATCTCCATAATAAAACTCTGTTGGTTGAAGAATTGTGAATATTCAGTTTAATCAAGAGGAAACACAGAAATTTACAGATGTTTCCTAGTATTCATAATAAGGAAGTAGCCCTCAAATTGCAGTTATGTTCTTTCCATTGTTAAGAAATTTACAGATGTTTCCTAGTATGCAGATAGATGCATGTGTTTGAACGTGAAGAGAAGAAACTCGTTTATTCCTGCCATGGCTTATTTCTTGAATGTGAAAATCTGAGAATCTTTTAGTTTTTAGGTTGTGTTTGGTTGCACCACATTTCATGATATATTGCCTAAAATTTTGCAACAATTTATACTGAAATAGCATGATATTTGGTGCAACCAAACATGTGTCCTTGTGCATTATCTGAATGCGAAATAATGCTGTTGCAAGCGTCTTATGGAACCTCCACTCAGAACCACATGACTGTCGGTGCCATCCAGATAGCCGATCCATTAGGCCTAGAAGAAGCATCCATCTCCACCATTCATTGGCATTGATTAACTGTAGTGTGATACTGAAAATCCAGTGGATTGAAAATGGGTTATGGTGTATCATATGGTTCACTACCTACATGCATGGGGTTTTCATTGGGTGGTGTCGTCTTTGTATTTGGGCTGTTTCAGGCCAATATGGAACTGTACCATTCATGGACAAAACTGGTACGTTTTGAGTGAGACATACTGGTTTTTGGATGATACTTTTTAACCCCAGTTGTCACCTAACCATGGTGGAGATGAGATACTCCCAAGGAAGATAGAAAACATTTATAAAAAAATAAAAAATTTTAAAAGAAAGATAAAATCCTATTTTCCCTCAACACATGGATTGTGACATAATGCAGGTGCTGATGGATTTGTGATTTGTTTATATGTGGTATGTATTGAGACACTATGCATGGTCTGGTTAACCAGATTATTGATCTGATGGGCCCACTTCTGATTCTGGATGCCCCAAAATTGCTCCAGATTAAAAGTTGGTAGCCATCTAATATTTGTTTCTATCTGCATACTAGGAAGCATCTATACAATCCTTCTTAACAATTATTCAACATGTCTGAAACATCTATCAAAGATGATTCATAGAAGTTAGTTTTCAAGCATATTAAAGACAAAAAAAAAAAAAACATTGGAATTAGGTAGGAGGATACGGGCTATGTACAGAAAGATATCCGTTGCCTAGTAACATCTGTTGCATCCAATCCGGCACTTCTCCCATTAGCAAGTTGCCAGTCAAATACCTAATCAAAAGCCACATTGAAAACCCGTTGTCATTAAATAGTTGTTTCTAATAGCACCATAACACCTATCATAGAGATCCGCTGTAGTGAATACTATTTTTAGAAACAGGGTTGCTTACATGAATTCAAATTTTTCCAGATTATCAAAGGTGTGTGGAATCTGTCATAGAAGAATCAATCATTGCTCTAGAAAAGGGTCAGTACCTATGAGATTGAAAGCCAATATTTGCAAGTGTGGTAGCTAGGCCAGTTTGGATCGCCCCCAATGAGCTATTTGGGTTGAGATGTGCCTGTTTGTGACATTTGGGGGTTATAGGTCAGGCTCAGGACTAGATCTTGAGTCATTTCATCAAACAGTTAGCATGCATGAAATACGAAAGAGAGAAAAAGAGATAAAGAGAGAGGAAGAGATCAAACCTATGGAGAGGAGCCTCGATTCCTTCGATTTTAAGAGATGCTTCAAAAATATGAAAAGGGGCTTTCGAATGGTGTGTGTTTACTTCAGGTTGGAGCTTCACGACTGCTCCACGAATGCTGTAATGGAGGTTCGAGCAAAAAGATGATGTGAAGGAGATAATGGGCGAGGTGAGGGAGGAGAATGAGAGAGATGGAAATAAGGGAACGGAGATAGGCTGCGAGAGTGAGAGAGAGACGAGAGGAGGCGATTAGGGATTTTTGGGCGCGGCTGTATTTTGACTGCGCGCCCATTTAGGCGTGAATCGGGTACCCATCGGACGGACCATATGGACGGTCCTGTTAAGGTCTCCGTGGGGCCCACCATGATGTATATGGTTTATCCATGTTGTCCATTCATTTTAATATTTAATTTTAGTTCATGATCCAAAAAATGAGATAGATTGCAGGTCCAAGTGGACCACACCTTATGAAGACATGTGATTTAATCTCCATTGTTTCCTGCCGTGTAGTCTATTTTAGCCTTTAATCTACCTGGTTTTCTGTTTTAACGGCTAAAATAATATTTCAAAACAAATACACAGATTAGATATAACAGATATATTGTATTAGACCCCATAGGACCATTAATTTGTAATGAAATAATGGTGGTGTAGCAACTTCTTAGCTACGGTTTAAACCCGTAGTAATATAGCTACGGTTTTAATCCGTAGCAAAAAGTTACTATAGTCTGTATCCTTTGCTCATTTTTTTGGTAGTGCCCGGTCCGGTAACCAGCCAAACCCAATCCGAACATGGCCCAGCCCAGTCATCGGGCCAACACGTCCAACCCGAACCCGGCCCGATAAGCAATTGGGCAAGTTCGGGCCAATTTCGAACCTTAATGTCACCTTAAAGATAGGCGGTGAACTATCCTAGAAGGGTAAAGGGGAAAGGGACGGGTAGGGTTTTGAATATATATATATATATGTATATACACACACACACACACACACACCATTTGACCGAATATGGCCAGGTTGAGTCGGGTTTCAGGTCGAGTCGGGCCGAACTGGGACATATCCAAACTCGGCCCGAACTCAGTTTCAGGCCAAAGAAAATGGCCCGTCCCGACCCAAACTCAGTTTCGGGTCGAGCCGAGTCGAGCTTTTTTGGGCCAACTCGAGCGAGTTAACCAGGCTAGCCTGGTTCATGTACAGCCCTACTCCTGGCTACTCATATCAGGCTCATAGCAGACGCAATTAGAGGCCAAGGTTGCACCCTTTCTCTTGACATCGGTGTCCACCGGAACCACATTGTTTAACACTCTCCACATGAGCATCGAGATTTTATGGGGGTAACATAACATGCCAGGTCCACTTAGCTTAGTAATGAGAATTGTTGGAGTAACAGCAACTCAATCATGATTAACACACACTTCACAAATAACACACATGAAACATTAAGGGCTGTTTTCTTGAAATTGTAGGATAGCAGAGTATATTAAAATTTTTTGATACATCTACATTACATAGAATACTCTTTTATAGACATGATGTAGGCATCTAACACTTGAGAGATTCTTGCTAAAAGAATTAATCAGCAACTAACATGTGGCTTGACCACATTCAACTTAGTTACAACAAACAGTGAGAAAATAGTGTAATTTCAAACGTTCTTTTGACCGTTGAGTTTGAATTATTCTCAACACGCCCCCTTAATTCAAACAACCTCAACTCCAAGCATTTCTCATAACTTGACAAATTTCTACCAGGAAAGCGCTTTAGTGAAACTGTCTACAATTTGATCCTCGGTGTTGTAGTATTCCAACTTGATTTCTCCTTTCGCCACAAGTTCTCTTATGAAGTGATGACGTGCTTTTATGTGTTTAGTCCTTGCATGAAATGCTAGATTTTTTGTCATTGCAATAGTAGATTTGTTGTCGCAGTATATTACCATAGCTTTTTCTTGTTTTGCCTTCAAATTGGATAAGATCCTTCTAAACCATACTGTTTGACAAGAGGCACTTGTGGTAGTAATGTGTTCAGCTTTCGAACTTGATAGTGCCGTAGTTTCTTGCTTCTTAGTCGCCCATAATATCATTCCGGATCCAAGACTAAGCGAAAATCTCAAAGTGCTTTTTCTATCATCTGTACAACCGGCCCAATCACTATCAGTATAAGTCACAAGTTTAAAATCACTCACCTTGCGATACCTGATTCCAAAGTTCAATGTGCCATGAATATATCGTAGGACTCTTTTTGCTGCTCCCATATGTTGTTTACTTAGATTTTGCATGAATCTGGAAAAGGCTCACTGCAAACATTAATCTAGCCTTGTCTGAGTGAGATAGATTAGTCCACCAATCAAGCTTCTGAAGTCTTTTCCATTAGTTTTATCTACCCCATCTTCTAACATAAGTTTATCATTTGTATTCATGGGAGTTTTTGCAGGATTACAATTAGTCATATAAAATCTTTTTAATATATCATGAGCATACTTTTCTTGACATACAAAAAAACCATTGGAATCTTGAATAATTTGCATGCCTAAAAAATAATGTAAAAGGCCCAAGTCAGTCATTTCGAATTTAGACATCATATTTTCTCTAAATTGCTTCATCAAACTTATAGAATTGCCTGTATATGTCATATCATCAACATACGAGCAAACTATAAGGATTTCCATACTTTGAGTTTTCACATAAAGAGTAAGTTCACTTTCACTCCTCTTAAAATTAGTGTCAAGGAAGTACCTGTCGATCTTACTATACCATGCTCTTAGAGCTTGTTTGAGTCCATACAAAGCTTTCTCTAATTTGTAAATTTTATTTTCCATCCCATTGAGTTTAAATCCTGCAGGCTATTTTACATATACATTTTCCTATAACTCACCATTTAAGAAAGCTGATTTGACATCAAATTGATAAACATGCCAACTTTCTTGAGATGCCAAAGATAAAACAGTTTTAATGGTTTCTAATCGAACAACAGGAGAAAAAGTTTCAAAAAAATCAACACCTGGAATTTGACCATAACCTTTTGCTATTAAACAAGCTTTATGCCTTTTCAAAGATCCATCAAGATTGAATTTGGATTTATAAAATGGCTTCTTTTCCTGGGGGCAAATCAACTAATCTCCATGCTTTATTTTTTCGATAGCATCAATTTCTTCCTTCATTGCATCATACCACTCTTCCTTAGTCACTGCATCTTCAAAACATGTGAGTTCTGAAGAAAAGAAGGCAAAATCACATGGTTGATAAATATCAGTAAGACTCCTTACCCTTCTTGGAGGCAATTCACTTGATTCAATATATGGTAAAGGTGGTGGATGAAACTCATTTGGTGGCATACCAAAAGTGGTTTTTTCATGATCAACAACTAAATGAGTATTTTCGGCACTACTTTCCCAATTCCAGGCACAATTTTATTAAAGACGACATCTCGACTGATGTTCAAAATCTTATTTTTTGGATCATAGAGCTTATGGCCTTTTGTTTCATCGCTATAACTAATAAAAATATATTTTTTGCTCTTATCATCTAATTTTTTGTCTTTTTTGCGAAGGAATATGAGCATAGGCTATAGATCTAAATACTTTAAGATGGCTCACATTTGGTTTTCTCTTAAACCAAGCTTCATATGGGGTTTTTCCTGTGACAGTCTTGGTAGGAAATCGGTTTAATAAATAAACCGAAGTTGTGACAGCCTCAGCCCAAAAGGTCTTTGGTAGTTCCTTTTCTTTCAGCATACACCTTGTGGTATCAACGATTATTCGATTTTTTTGTTCCTCGACTCCATTTCGTTGTGGGGTAAAGCTTGTCGTGAGCTCTCTATTTATACCTGCACTTTTACACATCATAAAGAATTTTTTGGATGTAAATTCACCACCCCAGTCAGTACGCAATTTTTTAATAGAATAGCCACTTTTTTTTTTCAACAGAAGCCCGAAATTGTAGGAAAAATGAAAGAGCTTCAGACTTTTTTTCAAGAAAGTACACCCATGACATTCTAGTAAAGTCATCAACAAATAATAGAAAATATATACATCCACCAAAAGAGGATGTACTCATAAGACCATAGATATTAGCATGTACAAGCATCAAAGGTTCAGTTGCCCTTCAAGATTTACCCACTTGAAAGGGAGTTCTATGATGTTTTCCATATACATATGCTTCACACAACTTTCCATCATTTGTCACCATGGGTAAACCAGCAACCATTGTAATTTTATGCAGTAAATTTAGCCCACCAAAGTTTAGATGCCCATATCGTTTATGCCATAGCCTAGAGGCATCACTAGATTCAACTTTAAAAGAATTGATGGTGATATCAGAAATTTTAAGAGGGAACATTTTAGTATCGGTCATTTCAACTGAAACTATTAATTCCTTGTTTTTCTTATTAAATATCATGCATTTATTTTCATAAAAAATAACATAAAGTCTTCTTTTCATCAATTGTCCCAAGCTGATTAAATTTTGAGCAATGCCAGGAACATACATAACATCATGAATAGACTTCTTACCAAATTTGGTGTCTATGGAAATACTTCCCTTACCTCGCACTTGAACTTGATCTTATCATCTCCCATCCAAACTTGAGACCTAATAGTCTCATCCATTTCAACAAATAATGATTTATCACTTGTCATATGGTTACTGCAACCACTATCTAGATACTAAACATTTTCAATACATGCAGTAAAACATGAAAGAAACAGGCTTTATTTATCAGTTTTTTCATCATCATATTTTTCTTCATGAAAATTTGCCCTATCTTTTGGCTTATACCAACAATCTTTTCCAGCATGCCCAATTTTTTTACAAATTGAGCAATGAGGCACATTGGAATCCTTATTTTTATACCAACAGTATCTTTCAACATGCCCTTTCTTTTTGCACTTATAACATTGAATAGGGGATTTACAATTACCTCGATTGGAGTTTCTAGAGTTGTTGTTGTGGGTTTTTCCTTTCCCTTTAAAGGATTGGTTTGACCTAGCTTCATCACCATGCCCTTTTTAAATGGGTGAGTTGCAATACCTTCACTCCAGCTTTCCTTCAAAGTGAGTTTTGTCTGCAATGCCTGCTCAACAGAATTTTCTGTGTCTTTTTGTAACCTCTCTTTAAGCTTGAAGAGATCCCATTAATTGAGTTAAAGGCAAAGTACTTGAAGAGATCCAGACTGAGAAGATTGAAAAGAAGGGTTGTTATATCGGGTTCTGTTACTGATGGATAAAATCCTTGTCTGGAATGCCCGCGGGATCGGAAACGCTCGCACTGTTCGTACAACCAAAAGGCTCATAAAAAAGTTCAATCCATGCATTGTTGTTATCCTTGAACCAATGCTAGATGACTCCAGAAGAAAGGAACAGGCCTTGCCCTTGGTTTTCATTCCTCCTTTTCAAACGCGGAGGCGGGTGGAAATTTTTGGGTCTTTCTAAAAGACCATATAAACATCTCAGTTTTAAATTCTTCTAACCAAGATCTATCTTTTGCAGCTTCTTCTCCATCCACCAACAACACGATATTCCTGTCCATTGTTTATGCCAGCTGTGACTTAAGAAGGAGAAGGTCCATGTGGAATACTTTGGCAACTTTCTCCACTCTTACAAGTGGACTGTGGGCTGCTTGTGGAGATTTTAATGCAACAATTTCCTATTCGGAAAGGAGGAGCAGGTGAGCTATGAACACAACCAACTCCAGGGAGTTCGCGGAGCCATCAACACTGCTGGCCTCATTAATGCAGGCTTCTCTGGGAGTCGTTTCACGTGGTGCAATAACCAAGGAGGCAACGCTCGTGTTTGGGCTTGCCTTGACAGAGTGTTAACTAACTCTACTTGGGCTTCCCAATTTCCATCCTTCAAAGTGCACCACCTCCCTAGACTCAACTCTGACCATGCCCCTCTATTAGTGGACTTTCCTCCTCAGGTTGCTGCTAGCCCAAAACCCTTCCGGTTCCAAAACATGTGGCTGCTTCGCGATACTTTTCAACAGGTGATTCTCAATGCGTGGAAATCTGAAGTGTCAAATCATCCCATTTTCAACGTGCTAATCAAACTTAGGAGTGTTAAAAGGGCTCTCAAGGTGTGGAATAAAGACGTTTTCGGCAACATATTTGATCAAGTCAACCGAGCGGAATAGGAGCTAGCTGAAATCGATTTCAAAATGCAAGAAATCCCCATGGTCGAAGCTCCGGCTGATAATCTCCAACAAGAATTCAACGCCGCTTCTTATAAGCTTTGCCAATTAGAACTCATGGAAGAAGTGTTTTGGAAGCAGAAATCTAGGGTCGACTGGCTGCAAGTAGGTGACAGAAACACGGACTTCTTCCATGCTACTGCCTCTATAAGGAAAAAAATAGCAGAAATTTCCAAAATCAAGCTGGAATCAGGAGACACAACCGAGGACCTTGCGTGTATCAAGAGAGCTGCTATCGATCACTTCATCAAGCAATACACCTCGTCTGCCACCTCATCTGACAATGGCTTGCTTGACATCATTCCTCAGCTCGTTTCTCAACAACAAAATGAATTTCTGATGTCTCCTCCCTCAGTTAAGGAAGTGCAACAAGTGATCCAAGATATCCCAAAGGACGGGGCTGCTGTCCCAGACGGTTTTTCTGCAGCTTTCTATCAAGGGTGTTGGGACATTGTTGGACACGACATCCATAAGGCTGTGGTATACCTTTTTCAGGGTGGAGATATCCCGAGAGCTGTGAACGCGACCTTAATCTGCCTCATTCCTAAAACTAACTCCCCTAATTCTTTCTCAGATTTTAGACCAATAAGTCTCTGCAACTGTTTCTACAAAATTCTTGCAAAAATCATTGCCACAAGACTTGCTTCCATCCTCCCTTACAACATTTCCCGAGAACAGGGCGCTTTCATCCAAGGTCGGCCTATTGCAGAAAACATTTCTCTTGCTCAAGAGCTTTTAGGAGATTTAAACAGGAAATCTAGAGGTGGAAATATGGTGCTCAAGGTGGACTTGGAAAAGGCATACGACAGAGTCAGTTGGAACTTTTTGAAGGCAGTGCTCAATAGATTTAGCTTCAGCCATCCTTGGATTAGCATGGTTGAAAAGTGTTGGGCATCGGTCTGGTTCTCGATCATTGTTAACGGGGAAGCTAATAGATTTTTCAAATCCTCTAGGGGATTGCGACAGGGAGACATCCTCTCCCCGTCTCTCTTTATTATTGCTACAGAGGTTCTTAGTCAAGGGATCACAAATCTGATGGACAAAGGTCTGACAATGCCTTTCAAACTCCGTAGAAGTTGCCCCCGAATTTCTCATCTACTATACGCAGATGATACTCTCATTTTCCTTAATGGTGGGCTTAATTCCGTTGAGGCGATGAAGATTTTCTAGACTCCTATCAACAAGTATCAGGGCGAGCTATAAATTACAGGAAAAGCTCCTTCATTTCAGCTTCCAATCAACCTACGGGGAGGACCAGGGCCGTTGAAAATGCTCTAGGGATTGGGAGAGCATCAGGTAGCTTCACTTACCTGAGAGTTCCTTTGATCAATGGTCGTCAAAATGCAGCCATATTCCACCCTCTTCTGGAAAAAATTGATGCATGAATCGCAGGTTGGCAGGCTAAAACCCTTTCTCAGCAGTCCTTATACAACACGTTCTTGGATGCATCCCGGTCCACACGCTTGCGGCTACTCACATTCCTACGCAAGTCATTTCTAATCTAGAAAACAAATTCGCTCGTTTTTTCTAGGGCGGGTCAGAAGGTAAAAGAAAACATCATTGGAAAAATTGGAAGTTGATTTCCCACTCAAGAGAGGAAGGCGGGCTCGATATTAGGAGACTAGTTGATGTCATGAAAGCTTTTCGGATGAAGATGGCCTAGGAGGTCACCAACCTGAGAAATCAGAGCCTTTGGAACAATTTCATGAGGGCCAAATATGCTCTGGACATCAATCATCTCCGCCCCATCAGCAGCCCTGCTCACGCCTCGCCACTGTGGAAAAAAATCCTTCACTTTGTTCCCCAGGTTGAGGCAGCCGCTCACATCCAGGTTGGCACCGGAGAGAGCAACCTTTGGTCATCAGGGTCCTATAATCTCAATAGACAGCTGCCAGATTCCGCCAAATCTTCTGCACCTTAAAATCAAGCATCTTCTCAACTAGTCTGGCCCTTGCGCCCCCCCCCCTCAATTGCATTAAGACACATTCCCAATCATATCATGCATTTCATTTTTTAGGCGAGGCTCTGTCTAGGATCGGGGCCAGATACTCGGTTTTGGCCTCTCACTCCTTCCGGAATTTTCACCGTGAAATCGGCATGGAATTTGAATAGAGCCCAGGAAAACAGATCAGAATGTTTCAAAAGAATCTGGGACCAAGATATCCCGCCTAAAATGTCTCAATTGGTTTTGGAAAACGCTATCTAAAGCAGTTCCTGTTGATGCTGCGGTTCAAGGTAAAGGTATCCATCTAGCCTCTAAACGTTATTGCTGCGACATTTCCCCTCAGGCCACCCAAATCATGATTTTGAGACTCTTTCTCACTTAGTCTTGGAAGGGGACCTGGCTAAGGCTATCTGGAAGCATTTTGCTATGCACCTGGGTTTTCATCTTCAAAATGCATTAACGGTGGAACAAAGGCTGCAGCAGTGGTGGGCCTGCCATGTGGTTCGGAAGGAGAACTCCATCCTTCACAAACTCCTCCCTTGCTTCACAAACTCCTTGTTGATTTGATATGGCCTGTAGTCCATCCAAGGAGGGGGCCCAAGCCCGTCCAGTTGGAGGACCAAAAGTTGCAGCGGCCCTCCCATCAGATGGCAGGAGTATTCTTCAAGCTTGGTGCTATTGGATTGCTATCCTAAATTCAATATCTCTATGTGCTTCCCTGGTCCCCCAACAATACATCAGGGTGGCCCCTCAGAACCCCTCTCCGTTCCTGGCTAGGGCTGGGGTGAGTTACTGCAAGTCCACGGTATATAACGTAAAAATTTTATCGGTCGTGATTTTACTAACCCCGTATCAGATCTGAACTTTCCATCAAGTTTATAAACAATACTTAGATGTTCTTCCTCAAAAAAAAAAAAATAAATAAATAAATAAATAATAAATAATAAAATAATAAAATAATAAAAAGAAAACAGTTATGCTACAAGGCGAGTTTCCTTTTTGCTTTATTCGCTACAAGTGTAAAGGAAAAGAAGAATAATAGCAACTTGAGTTAGAAGAGGAGTCCAAGAAGATTGTTAATTTTTTATAAATGCAATGTAAGCAGAAGAAACTGGAATTGTCATTGCACAGAAGCAATTGAAAATAATATGTCAGCTCCACAAGTTCCTCCACTAAAGCATTGGGCCATCCAAGTCAATTGGGAGGTCCAAAATTTGAGCATTAATCGCATGGAAAATCCACTTTGGAACAAGCAATCGATTTACAAGATGCCGCATGGCTTAGGAAATCCCAAACACCCACTGGCCTACAAGCCTCAGGTGGTATCCTTTGGACCCTACCATCATGGTGAAGAAGACCGCCTGAAACCGGTGGAAGAGCACAAGCATAGGGTGTTCGTTCACTTTCTTAAAAGAGCCGGAAAAAGCGCCATCGAATGTGTGGCTAAGGTGCATGAAGTGGTGCAACAACTTATGGACTCCTACGATCAGCTCGGAGAGGAATGGAAAGATAGAGATAAATTCTTGAAGATGATGATTCATGATGGATGTTTCATGATCGAGATCTTCAGAATTTACAGCCCCAAGGCCCCCAACTCGCCCGACCTAAATGATTATGCAGTTAATGACCCCATCTTCAGTGGCCATGCAAAGTTCTGTAAGTTGCCTAACATAAAGAGGGACATGTTGGTGATTGGAAACCAGCTTCCTCTTCTCCTGCTGAAGACCTTACTAGGTTTCGAAGGGAGATACTCCCAGGTGATACTTCTTTTTATTTCAATCCTTTTTACTCTAGACCGGGTGCTTTTCTTTTTTATTTTTCTTTAAAAAAAAGAAAAAAAAAGAAAAAACCTTTTCCATTTAAGAAAAACATGCATTTGGTTGCACCAGATATCACGATAATTTCATGATTAATCAGCTTAATTTGGTGCAATTGCTATATGGAGATCAGGAGAACACGTACCAGGCATGGCCTGCTTGGTTGCAAGGCCAGAATAGATGATCCTTGACCGTCCATCTCAGGCGGGACATACCATTGACAAGAATTCAAAAATCAAATAATTAGCTCAGGATTTGAGATTTTTACAATGTCATGTCCAAATTTATATCTATTGCAACCTGAGTCAAACTACAACGGTTTCTTCTCACGTGTGGATGTTTTGTCCCCAAGGGAAATCCCAGCCATTTGGTTGGTGGCCTCTGAAAGAAGACAGATAAGTCAACTGTCAATGTTCAAAAGGTCAAATCGAATGTCTAGGGTTGTTCCCATGATGTTATTTTGGTCCGTACATGATTGAGAATATCAAACAGCATCCCACCGATCGAACGAAGCTTGTGTAGCGGAGTCGGGAAATGCCTCCTTGCTGCATGGTTCGCGAGGTGGCAATTATCTGGAAGTTTTTTCTGCCTTTTGAATGGCTGCTTGGCATCAAATGTCATGCTGGAAAGCCCTGTTTTTCTGCCGTTTTTTTTTTTTTCTTTAATCTCTCCATTGTGTTTCTGATTAGCCAATACCATAGGTGAGGCCCGATGTTTTGTGTGGAACCCACCGAAACTGTAGCTTGTACATGCTCTGTTTTTATTAACAAAGATTCAGGGGTATGGCCCTCCTTTTGAAAAAAAAAAAAAAAAAAAGAAAAGAAGAAGAACAGCATCCCACCGAGTAGCCAAGTGGCCCCCATCTTGATTGGCAAAGAAATGTAACTCAGACATCCATAGTAACATATCATATTCGTTTTTTCCCTGATTTCACCCATGCAGGATGACGAATACATAAACCAGCTTGTAATGAATTTCTTTCACCCCAACCCGTCTAACACTAAAATGGGCCAGTGCCTCCATGTGTTGGACGTGGTTAGGAAGAGCATGCTTAGCAAGCCATTGACACCCGTGCGTGAAGAGAGCAGCCATCCAGACACATTGAGGATAACGCGTGAAGAAAGCAGACGTCGAGACATACTACCGACGCTCACGACTGAAGAGAGCCGACATCCAGACACATCGATGCAACAGATCATCTATCAAAAATTATGTAACCTATGCGGACTGGCTGCCAAAAGTGAGCATGGCAAGTATGAGGTTATCTGGCCCGCCACACAGCTTGATGAGGCCAGAATCCGTTTTAAAATAAGCAACACCAAAGGCATTATTGACATGATCAAGTTCGAAAATGACACCCTCAGTCTCCCCCAGATAGAAGTTGATGATGCCACCGCATCCAAATTCCTGAATTTAATGGCCTTTGAACTACTTCACGGGAATGCTGGCAGCGAAGTGTGTTCATATGTATCATTCATGGACAAAATTATCGATTCAGAGAGAGATGTAATCCTCCTCAACAAAGAAAGGATTATTAAGAATTTTGTGGGGACTGATCAAGCTGTTGCAGAGCTCTTCAACGGGCTTGCTTACGATGTGCCAACTGATCCAAACAGTACGCCAGAGGTGGTGAGTACAAAAGTGATGAGTTACTGCAACACCTATTTTCGCCGGATGTGGGCCGAATTCGTGCGCACCCACTTCAGATACCCATGGTCTTACATATCGCCCTCGGCCGCATTTGTCCTCCTAATTCTCACCATCATCCAGACCGTGTTCTCAATCCTTCATTGATTTCGATCAGTCCTAGGGCGCCATGAATGGCCTGACCTTGGTGATCTTTCATTCCCTCTGAGTTGCTTGATTGCTTTTGCATCTTTCTCAATAGTACTGTGTATTGTAATATTTCGAGTTTGAAGAATAATATTGAAGTGTGTGATTTGATTATGTATTATAATTTGAGGTCGATTCCTTATGTCCTTGCACAATAAGCTCTGCAATTAGGTGGGTCACCATGTGAATTTAGAGGTTTGTGTGGTTTTCATAGTTTTTTATATTGTGACCCACCTAATGATTGAATAGGTCTGATACTTATGGGAATGCCATCATTATTGTGGAGCTCAGAGTAATATATTAGTAGGACTCTCAATAGACAAAGTTCGGGCCAGGCCCATGTCTGTCTAAGCCCCCGCCTGCAAACTAAAATCGCCTGAGTCCGTGCAGGTTCATGACACGCCAAGACTAATAGGCCCGATCTCTACTGAGTGCAAGATCTAGGCTCTGAGTCCAGCTTGCAGCCAGCCACCCTCCTTTATACAAGATTTAAGATGCTTGTTAGCTGTGCCCATACTGTGCTTGATATATATTAACAAAAATGCCCTTCATACCTTAGAGGGCCAGCGGGGCTGAGACAAAGCCCAAGCCCAGCCCAAATAATAAACAGGCTTAAATTTTAAGCCTAAGCCTGGCCCTGAGGCGTAGTATTTCAACCCAAGACTAGCCTGAAGCAGGGTTAGGCCCGAAAGCCCAACATGCCAATGCAGCCCATACAATCCTAACATGATGTTACTTTATTTATTGATGTAGTACGTTTCCTTCACTTGTGCTGGCAAGATCTCACCGTCTTTTTTATAATATGGATCGTGTTTGTCCATTTCACCGAAAAATATGCGCTTTCAACTCAAAAGTAAAATATTTACGGGAAAATTACTATTTATAGTAATTTCGATTTTTTAATATTTTCATATTTTAAGAGTTTTAGATTTTCTTTTCTTTTTTTATTTTTTATTTTATTTTTAGAAATAACTTGTAATCATGCTAGTAGTTTTCTAACAAAACTTTATTTGAAATTTTTTATTTTTTTAGAAATTAGGCTTTAGAAGAGTTTTACTATAATTAGGATTTTTATTAGATTTAGAATTTTTCTATTTTTGGTAATTACGAATTTTGATTTAGTTTTTTATTTATTTATTAATGATGTAATGGAGACATACATAGAAGAGACAATTATCAATTAATTTATTTTTTAATTTATTCCTAACAAAACTTTATTTGAAATTTTTTATTTTTAGAAATTAGGCTTTAGAAGAGTTTTACTATAATTAGGATTTTTATTAGATTTAGAATTTTTCTATTTTTGGTAATTACGAATTTTGATTTAGTTTTTTATTAATGATGTAATGGAGACATATATAGAAGAGACAATTATCAATTAATTTATTTTTTAATTTATTCCTAACAAAACTTTATTTGAAATTTTTTATTTTTTAGAAATTAGGCTTTAGAAGAGTTTTACTATAATTAGGATTTTTATTAGATTTAGAATTTTTCTATTTTTGGTAATTATGAATTTTGATTTAATTTTTTAATTTATTTATTAATGATGTAATGGAGACATATATAGAAGAGATAATTATTAATTAATTTCTTTTTTAATTTATTCCTATTTTCTCTCATGGATTCGAGGAATCTCTTTGAGAAGTCCAGAGAAGCTCAGTGGATTCGGAGTAATTATCCCCTGACAAAGATGGTGTCTAACTTTTTTTTTAGACGGTGTCTAACCTCATTACATCCTTCCATGAATCATTTATTTATTTATTTTCAAATAAAGATCGAATAACACCGCCTATAATTTATTGCTTGAAAAAGAAAGAGGATGTACATGAAGAGTCAAACACAACAAGTAAATGTAATTTTATTTATTACAAATACTTATGCACAACAAGGGTACACTTCACAATACTAACAAACTATCACTCTTAAATGACAACTCTCACACACAAGGAAAAACTCTTTTGAACTCTTAATACTTGGACACCTTGCTTTCACTCTTGAACTCACTCTTTATTGTTTATGTATGTACATAATGAGACATTTCCTATATTTATAGAGGGTTATGGAAGATTCTAGAATCAACACAACTCTAAAGAGTTATAGAAGCTTCCAAATATCTTATAAGGTTCTATTATATTCTGAAATATTTTAAGAGAATCCAGAAGGTTCTAGCATAGTTCGGAACATTTCGGAAGAGTCAAGAGAACTCTATCAAACTCTAGAAGTTTCCAAAAAATTTTAGAATTTTTCAGAAATGTCCGGAAGTTTTTGAAAAACTCCAGAATATTCAAGAGAGGTAGTGATGACATTTAACACTCCCCTTCAGCACCAACTCTCACAATTCTACCTTGGTCATCATGCCAAGTTGCTTTTTGACTTCGGTGAACTTAGCATTGCTAAATCCTTTCGTGAGTATGTCTGCAACTTGGTCATCGGTCTTCACATGACTCATCTCGATTTCTCCTTGAAGTACTTTCTCTCTCATGAAGTGATAATATACCTCCACATGCTTGGTCCTGGCATGAAACACTAGATTCTAAGACAAGCAGATTGCTGATTGATTATCGCAGCGTAATATCATTAGATAATCATCTAGTTGATGAAGATCCCTCATTAACTGTATAAGCCATGTGCTTTCTTGTGCTGCCATTGCCATTGCTCTGTATTTAGCCTCCGTGGTTGATAAGATAATGTAGGTTGTCTCTTGCTACACCAAGAGATTGCTCCTAAGCCAAAGTTGAATACGTATCTAATAGTTGATCGTCATGTATCATGATTACCACCATAGTCAGCATCGCAGTACCCAACTATCTTGTATGCTCCACCTTTCTTGTACAATAAATCAAGGTCTATTGTACCATTCACATACCTTAGTATTCGACGTACTGCTTTAAGATGCGGCTTCTTTGGTGTTTGCATAAACTGGCTAACTACACCAATTGTGTATGTTATATCCGGTCACGATAATGTAAGGTCGATTAGACTACCAACTATTTGTCGGTACATAATTGCATCTTCCATGTCTTTTCCTTCTTCTGAACATAGCCTGGCATTAACCTCCATCGGTGTGTCAATTGGCTTTTATTCGAGCATCTCATATTTCTTTAATAGGTCTTTGGCATACTTCTGCTAACAAAGGAATATACCTTCGTTGCTTCGGTCAATCTCTAACCCAAGAAAATGCTTCAGCTCTCCAAGTTCCTTCATTTAGAATCAAACGAATAAGTTCTCTCTTGTCCTTTCAATCTCATCGTCATCATCTCCAGTGATGATCAAGTTATCCACATACACTAGCACTATTGCTAGTTTACCTTCCTGAAATTTTACAAAGACTAGAATCCTCAAGTGCCACCGAGAATCCACTTTGCACTAGGAATTCCCCTATCTTGTCGTACCATACCCTCGGTGCTTGTTTAAGCCCATACAAGGCCTTCTTTAATTTACAGACATAATCTTGATGTCTTTTACTCTGGAAACCATTTGGCTGCTCCATGTAGATATCTCGATCAATTTCTCCATATAGAAAGGCATTCTTCACATCCATCTGCCACAGCTTCCAAGATTTGCTCGCTGCAAGTGCTAGTAATACTCGCACCGTTGTAATTTTTGCTACTGGGCTAAAAGTCTCATAATAGTCCAACCCATATTCTTGTGAGAATCCTCTAGCCACTAGTCGAGCTTTGTACCTTTCTATTGATCCATCGGGGCGAGTCTTGACTTTGTACACCCATTTGCATGATATCGGCTTCACATCCTTGGGTTTTTTAACTAATTCTCAAGTCTGATTTTGGTTCAATGCCTTAATCTCTTCTTCCATCGCCTTCTGTCATTCCATGTCTCGGGATGCTTTTTCAAATGCCGTTGGTTCTTTCACGGTCTCTTCTTCTGCTAAGGCAACATCCACGTATCTTGGGTTAGGCTTTCTCTGTTTAGTCGACCTCTTAAGTGGTGGGTTGTCTACCGCAACCTCCTGTTGACTCGGGCGAAGCTCTTCTGTACTACTTTAATGAACTCCAGTTTGCCATGGACTCATAGATTTATCTGGTGTTCCAGACAGATTAGGCACTTGCTCACCATCTCCTGCTGTATGCGTCAACTCCTTAGTTGAACTAGGAGATTCTTCTCATTCCCTCGTCTCTCCCATCTTCTCATGCAGTTCATCTTCTAAGTCTTGAGAGTTTGGTAGCTCCTCCTTCAGTGGCGACCACCATGATGGGGCTTCATCAAAGACAACATTCCTCGATGTGTAGCACCGCCCAGTTATAGGGTTGCAACATTTTCACCATTTCTTTTCACTGCTATAGCCCAAAAAGATGCAACGAATCGTCTTCTTATCGAACTTGCTACACAAGTAATCAGGCACAAATACGTAGCATACATATCCGAAGACTCGAAAGTGACTCACCTTGGGCTTTATATTCCATAGCTTCTCGAAGGGTGAGACAAAGCCTAGTTTTGCCTGTGGTAGCTTATTGATCACATGAGCTGCCGTTTGCATACACTCTGCCCAGAATCGGCTTGGCACATTCTTAGCATATAGCATGCTTCGACATATCTCTACAAGGTGACAATTTTTTCTTTCAGCAACGCCGTTTTGTTGTGGAGTGCCCGAACAAGTCAACTATCGTCGGATTCTACACTCCTTTAGATAATTTGAGAACTCATTCGACGTATACTCCCCACCATTATCCATTCGCAAGCATCGGATCCTTTTATCGAACTCACTTTCGACCTTCTCCCAAAATTCTTTAAATTTTAATAAAGTTTATGACTTCTCTTTCATGAAGTAAACCCAAACGTACCTTGAGAAGTCGTCAATGAAGGTCACCATGTAATGCATGCCACTAACCGATACCTATTTTACCCATTCGAACACGTCTGAGTGGACAAGCTCCAAGGGTTCTTTAGCTCTAAACTTTGACTCTTTATATGGCAATTGGTGTGCTTTGCCATATGACACCCTGCACAAATTATATCTTCTCGAACATCTAGCTGGGGAAGACCTTTGAGCATAGCCTTCTTCATCATTATCTTCAGCTTATGATAACTCACATGCCCTAAACGTGCATGCCAAAGATATGCAGTCTCATTTTTTTGAGTCTTATCTACATAAGTTGATTCAACTAACATTGCGTATATTTACTCCAAGCGTCGTCCTTCCATGATAAGTGTACCTAACGATTTAAGGTTTCAGTACACCTTACCATCCTCCGGTCCAAATACCACATAATTACCAGAAGATGTCAGTTGTGATACTGACAACAGGTTTTTTTCATCTCTAGCACGTGGTAAACATCTTACAACTTTACTTGATTAGGGCTAAATTGAAGTGTGATAGTAGTCGTACCTATGTGAGTTATCGACAACCTTGAATTAGTAGTTGTTACCATCACCCGATCTCCTCTGTAGGCAGATAAACTTGATAGTTTCTTCTTATCACCCATCATGTGATTTGAGCACCCTGAATCAACGATCCAATTATCACTATGGTTGATAGCTCCTTGATTGAAAACTGCAGCAAGGGCTATTTCATTCATCTCTATCACTATTGAGGAAGCAGCTACTTCGTCAGTGACCGTATTAGACTGCATGAGTGGTTCATCAAAATTTATCTCATTCTCTGAACAATCTCCTTTAATGGATTCAGACAGTGCTAAGGATGCCTAAAAGTCTCAGTCATCTTCACTGTCTTCTTGGTGATTTCTAGAAGTCACCAAGTTATCTTCGGCTGATTTTTTTTTGAACCAATAATTTTTTGCAGAGTGACCTTTCTTGCTGCAATTGAAACACTCTATATCATACCTTCGAGATACGGATGATGTCATTTATTTGTGTTGTTGTCGGATTGAACTCCCCCTGTCCGAGAACGCTTCTTCCTTGCTCTTCTCTCTTTTTGAACTTTCCAAAGTTCTGCTGACTTTGTTCGCCCTTTCTGTTCTGCTGCTGATGTCTGTCTTTTTTATTATTGCAGTAGAGTGCTTCCTCTTCCTTGTTTATCGACACTCCAACCATTTGTTTGCATAAACTTTCCTGATTGACCAACAAATTCTCCAACTCTATGAGAGTAGGTTGAGTAGGCCAACATCGTATTGCCGTGATAAAAGCATTATACTCGGGCTTTAACTAGTGTATAATTATCCTCCTCATTCTTTTTTCATGAATATTTGCTTTAGAATCCAATTCTGAAATTTCTCGGCATAAATCCTTTACTCTTGTAAAGTATTCACTTATAGACTTATCTCCTTGGGTGGTGGACATTAACTTATTCTCCAAATATTGAAGTCGAGCATCATTTATTTTTTAAAACAATGATGCAAAGGTGTCACATGCCATTTTGGGTGTATGTCATCCTTAATTCGCCCGAGCAACTTATCCTCAATGCTTGACTTGAGCACGTACATTGCCTTCTCGGCCTTAATCTTCCACTTTCAGAGTACTTCAACATTTTCTTTAGGAGGTGGGGTAATCTCATTCCCATTAACAACCTCCCACAAGTCCTGCCCTTCAAGGTAGAACTTAATGCGACTCTTCCAACTTTGATAGTTGTAGTTGTTAAGCCTCGTAACTCCGCTCGTTGTGTTCACAAGATCTGCTATCGTGACTTGGTGTGATTATCACTCCCTTTACCAAGCAAGCCAACAAACTTCACAATCTCCAAACCGTGCACGATCACCTTAGAAAACAGATCCCGCCCAAACCTCGCTCTGATACCAAATTGAAGAGTTGAACACAACAAGTAAATGTAATTTTATTTATTACAAATACTTATACACAACTAGGGTATACTTTACAACACTAACAAACTATCACTCTTAAATGACAACTCTCTCACACACAAGAAAAAACTCTTTTGAACTCTTAATACTTGGACACCTTGCTTTCACTCTTGAACTCGCTCTTTGTTGTTTATATATGTACATAATGAGACACTTCCTATATTTATAGAGGGCTATGGAAGATTATAGAATCAACACAACTCTAAAGAGTTCTAGAAGCTTCCAAATATCCTATAAGGTTCTATTATATTCTGAAACATTCTAAGAGAATCCGGAAGGTTATAGCATAATCTGGAACATTCCGGAAGAGTCAAGAGAACTCTATCAAACTCTAAAAGTTTCCGGAAGATTCTAGAAAAGTTTAGAATTTTTTGAAAATGTCCGGAAGTTTCGGGAAGACTCCGGAATATTCAAGATAGGTGGTGATGACATTTAACAGTATAATGTAGAGGAAGGCACCACATCGGGCCACACCCAATCTAAAGCTATACATCTGTTCTGGCAATCTCTCACAATCGGGACAACAGGCCACGCCTATCATATAACAAAAGAACTAAAACTGGAGTTAAATGAGGCATGCAAACCCATACCTGAAGAAAGCTCAAAGTAAAGAGAGGAAGAGAGGGATTTATCAGGACTAGTCAATCTACTTCAGCAAGAAACTCATCTCTTGAAAGACAGATACCAGCATCCAAAAGCACCAAATCATTCGAATCCCAATCTCAAGCTCTTTCTCTGAGTAAAAAGCTCCACAAAGCAAAACAAAGGCAAACTGTTTTATTTGCTTTAAGAAGATGAAATTATTGGCTTTACAAAGCTTTAAGACAACTCAGAAATTTTGATTATGTAGAAGGAAGAGAGAAAAGAAAACAATTAGAAAACTCTTTTAAAAAAACTTTCAAACTATTTTACTGCTTCACTTCTTGCTTTAACCGGATAAACAAGATCCCTTTATATAGATTTTGGCATAAGAGGTGAAAAGACTACAATACCCCTACTAGGAGCTTCCAACATTTAATATTTCTAAAGACCTACACAACCTTTGCATCTTCCGAAATACCTCCTTGAGGACTGCTACAGCAGCACTAGAAGTTCAACAGACACCAGTTGTTGTTGGAAATGGGTTTTGGTTTGCGACTCCAATATTCCCCTTCAAGCCAAAAACAGTTTCATTCCGAGTTTCTCCCTTAGTCGTCGAAATACTTCTGCCAGCAATGCCTTGGTGAAAATATCCACCACTTGTTCAGTAGTATGACAATACCGTATAGTTTTACTATTTTTCGCTTCATATGATCTCTTAGAAAATGATATTTGGTATCGATGTGTTTGCTCCTTCCATGTTGTACAAAATTTTTGGCTAGCTTTTTTTTTTTTTTCAAAATGTGTATCTTTCATTGATAATCAAAGACACTTTACAACGAGACTGCACACACATTCGGGTTGTAGTTGCCATGTTATATGGGTCGTGGTTGTCATGTTGTATGGATTGCGGTTTTCAATGTGTTCACTTCTTTTTATACCAAACCATTAGTATAATAGCCTAAGGCCAACAATGGAGAGATTTGTTTCGTCCACCTTGTCAACCAGCTCGGTGTGGGCCCAAAAAGTCCTAACTTGGGCAATGTCCACTTCTAACAAACATCACAGTGAGCCTGAAAACTTTCAGCAGTCACTATTATTTTCTATTTTATGGGCCATAAAAGCACTAGATCGGGCTGATATTTGGGCCCTAGCCCTAAAATGACACGACAAAAAGGATGGGCGGAATAGATTATACACATGCATCAGTGTGGGCACATTTGGGTCGTGGTTTGCATGGGTTGTAGTTGTCATGTTATATGAGTCGTGGTTGTCATGTTGTATGGATCATGGTTTTGAATGTGTTCACTTCCTTTTCTATCAAACCATTGGTACAATAGCTTAAGGCTAACAATGGGGAGATCCATTCCGTCCACCTTGTTGGTCAGCTCGGCATAGGCCCAAAAAGTCCTTTTTGGACAATGTCTACTTCTAACAAACATCACAGTGAGCCTGGAAAGTTTCAACAATGGGTTTCATTGTCACCATTATTTTCTATTATGTGACCCACACGCGCTTTAGATCTGGCTGATATTTGGGCCCTAACCTTAAAATGACATGACAAGAAGGATGGGCAGCATGGATTATACACATACATCAATGTGGGCCCCATGAGTTTGGTCCTTGCCCACGCGCAAAAAAAGGATTCTGTACACATCACTTTCTTGGCATTAAATACAACGTAACTTCTTTTCCTTAGAAAACCGTATAAATCCTGAACCAAGGACAAATGCATTTTCATCTGAAACAATCTTCAAAAGTTGTTAGAAGGTCACTCTTAGGATATATGGAATGTCGTAGCTTTCTAGGTAATTTGCCCAAATTTTGAGGTCAGTAGGATCAATTTCCCTATTGAATATATATGTGAAAAATGTCCCAACGTATATGAGTGAAAGAATTCAATACATCAAATGCTTCATACGGCTATTCCTTCCGTACGTGGCAAGTGTCTCTTTCTGACAACTTACGAAGTCGGAGCATAATGTGGTGATTTACGAGGACATCCAAACAAGCACGAAATAATTTTGTGGCTTTTTACACCAATGGATTTTGATTGTGTATTGTAATATTTCTAGTCTGTAGAATAATATTGAAGTATGGGATTGATTTATTTTATTTTTTTCAAGCTGAAATTGCATTTCCTCTACGGGGAAAAGCTGAACAGCATGTACACATTTGGACTGGACCACCTTAACTAAAATGGGGAGGGGCCAACATACCGTAACTACCTCTTTGCGACAAAAAGCAAGAAAAGACAAACCGAGAAAAAGGAGCGTTTAGGATTCACTGAGCCGTTTCCTTTGCATGTCCTTGCATAATAACTACACTCTACAATTAGGTGGACAGCATGTGAATTTGGATGTTTATGAGTGGTTTTCATGTTTTATATATTGCGTGCACACGTAATTATTGCATAGGGCTGATATTCTGGACGCGGATTAGACACTGACAGGTTGAGTAACCAGGCTTCTTTTTTTTTTTTTTTTTTTAAGAAAAGATACCTATGTATTCATAAATATCGAAGCAATTACAAGAAGAGATTTTGGGCCCCTGCTGCAAAATCTACAAGGACCTATCGTAAACAGAGGTCGTCTATACAAGATAGAGTGAAAGTGACAGCCTGCTGGCTATAGGCACAAAAAGAGCAAGAGAAGGAACGGCCAAGGTAAAATCCTAGCAAAGGGCACCGAGTCTCACCTTGTCGAGGAAAAAAGATCCTCTGACCCGTCAAGGTAGAAGGGAGAACTGACTGAGGAGCGTGGTCAACTGGGAGGAGCTCACAAGACGGGCCATTCCGTCAGCCGGTTCGTTCCCTTCACGGGAGATATGAGAAAAATAGACCTGACCGAGCTCTGTGAACCTCCTCATGCGAGAGATCCAGTAAGCCCACTTCAAACCGGGCTTAGCTGATCCATTTAAGAAATCGACTACAAGTTTTGAGTCAGATTTCAAGATAACATTATGAAGCCCCAGATGAAAGCAATGCGTGAGGCTGTCATGGATGACACGTAGCTCAACAAAAACATTAGACCCAGTGCCATATGTTGCTGTGAAAGCAAATATGAACTCCCCTCTGTGGTTACGACAGATACTGCCACCTCCGGAGAGGCCCAGGTTCCCTCTCACGGAACCATCGACGTTGAGTTTATACCTCCTCGGAGGAGGGAGCTACCATTTTACCAGCTGCCGCAGGGCTGTGATTCGGCGGACGGAAGCTACACGGACATCAGTCGTGGGGAAAGTGAGGGGAACGTGGTGGAGCTTGGCAGGGAATAGAGTGATTAGCGCAGCAAGCTCTCTCAAAGCTTTATCCCTGATGTCCTGAGCGAGGATTTGGTGGCCATCATATCTTGCAGAATTCCTGGCCTTCCAGATCTGCCAAAGGATGATACAGGGGGTTATCTTGTGAAGATGGGATAGCTTATCATGGGGCCGGTTTGTGTTCCACCAAGCAGACAGAATTTCACGGACTGAAGAGATGAGGGGGCTTGTGATGTTAAACAGACGCCCAAAATAGTTCCACATTTCAGTCAAAGATCTGGTTCACATTTTCCACCGATCTACAGGGCGTTGTGGAGTTTGTGCTACAGTCGCAGCAGGAGGCCAAATTAACTCCTCGACGCTGAACAAATTCATCCAGGGAGAGGGCCTTCTGGAAGAGGCGCCACATGAAGACTGAAATCCGAGGGGGCAAGCATAAATGCCAAACCCAGCGCGACCAAGCCTTGCGTGGTTGTAGCCATCTACATAAGGACCACGCTGAGTGAACCACGAAGTCTCTGGTCGGAGAAAACGGGTAGATTTGTGAATCCGGGTTGGCCGAGGTGTAGAAACCTACTTGGAACAGGTAATCGATTACTTGTTGGGGAAGGTAGTTGAAGGCTGAAGAGGGAGGAAGAGGGCCAGTAGGGCCGAGTACTTGGTTCACTAAGGATGACAGGAGGATGAGAGGGACGGGAGGGTTGGCGAGATGTGACAGCGGTTCCAAACCAGACTAGTTGTCTACCCAGAAATAGCAAGAACCAAGGCCATTGTGCCATCGAGTGTGTTGGTCCAGAAGGGGGAGAATCGAGTAGATCTTCTTCCAGAGGGGGGAGGCGAAGGCCGCTGACTGGATCGGCCCAGGGGTGGAGAGATCTGGATGGTACTTAAAAGGTCATAAAATCTTTCCAGAGGCTGCCCTTGTTCTTACATCTATGTTCCAACCTAGTTTTATTCTCAACGCTGTCATGGTGTTAGCTAGGTTCCTAATCCCCAGCTCACCCGTAGCCGTAGGGAAAACTACTGATTTCCAGCGGACCAGTGGAGTTTTTTCTTGCCGTCAGCCCAGCCCCACAAAAAAATTGCAAATCCCCAGCCGTCAACCCAGCCCAGCTAGGTTCCTAATCCCCAGCCCAGCCCAGCCGTAGGGAAAACTACTGATTTCCGGAGGTTGAGTAGCCAGACTTGCTACTAGTGACATCACTAATTTTGTGGGTTCCATTATGATGTATGTTTTATATCCACACTGTCCATCTGTTTTTGAGAGATCATTTTAAGTCATGAGCCAAAGAATTTGTCAGGTCCAAAAATCGAGTGGACCCCACTACAGAAAACAGTTGAGAGAGTGACATACACTGTTGAAAACTTACAAGGGCCATAAAAGTTTTCGATCAAGGTAAAATTTGTGTTTTCCCTTATTTAATGTCTATGTTAACTTATGAACAGGTTGGATCTCAAATAAACATCACAGTGGACCTTATAAAGGTTTCAACGGTGAGCATCACTCTCTCCATTGTTTTATGTGGTGGGGTCCATTACAGATTTGGATCTGCCTTGTTCTTTGTCTAATGCCCTAAAATGGTCTCTCCAAATTGATGGACGGTGTGGATACAAGAAATGCATCATGGTGGGAACCATAAAACTTAGTGACGTCACTTCAGTAGGAGTCTCTACTCAAGCCTGTCGTCGGTATCTAATCCTCTTCCGATATTCTAGGCATCCTATCATGATTGTGGAGCTCATGGTACGTAGTATATATAAGCAGTAGGGGTGTCACCAGGTAGGGTTCAAGTGGGGGCGGAGGTCTGTTCAAGCACGACCTGCAAAGTAAAACCCAGGTTTCTGTCCAGCCAGAATTCATAATGAGCTGGAGCAAATACACCCGAACCTAGACATAGATGATTATGCATGGACAGAGTCCAGCCTGAAGCCAGCCACCCTCCTTAGTGTAAGATCTTGGCTGTTTCTTAGATGTGCTCATACCATGCATGATATTGACAAAAATATGCTTCATGACTTAAACGGACCAGGCTGGGCAGATTTGGGTGTGACTGAGCCCAAAAGTCCAACAGCCAGCCGAGTCCAGTAACAGCCCAAATTAGGAGGTGAATAGGTACGTGAATAACTTTTATAGGCAGTTGAATAATTTAGAGAATTAATGAGCTTAGTCCCAAGGACTTCATTGAGGGACCCCAATGAGTCAGACTAAATATTGCGTACTGACCCAGCTAGAACCAACGCCTATATTGGTCTGTGCGTTGTGGGCTCCAGCATGATATATGTATTTTATCCACTGTCCATCCATTTCACCAGCTCATTTAGTGGGTGTTACTCTTACCATAGGTCCCACCTTCTTTTTTAAAAAAATGAACTGATTAATTTATTCCCACTTTGAGGCAACTATACAGACAAAGTACATTTCAGGCTGGCCCACCCCAACAAAAAGGGGAAACAGAGCCAGTCTATCGTAACCCCAATCACTAACTATGAATAAATCTGGTTAACTCTCCCTTACTGTTCCTGGCTCAGTCCAGTCTACCAAGCTCCACTCAAGTAGGAGAGGAAGGTCAGAAACTTTTGTGAAATTCTTATCCAACTGATCGGCGCTGCCCAAGCAGGTTAGGCCGTCGGTCACGCTATTAGCCTCCCTCAAAATGTGCTCAATCGAGACGCACCGTGATGTAAAGCGGGTCATGGACACTTTCATGTACAAGATGGAAGGCCCAACAGGAGGCAGAGGTGATCTGGACCATCAAAACCTTACAACGAGCGTATCACCGTAAACCTGAATGAGTTACTCGACATACCATATATATATATATATATATATATATATATATATATATATATATATATATATATATATATATATATATATATTCTGAGCAGCATTTCGTTGCTCGTTATGTCGGCTGCGGTGGTCCCGCTCAAGGTCATTTCCAACTTGGAACAGCACTTTGCAAGGTTCTTTTGGGGTTGGCCTGATGGAAAGAGTAGGCTCCACTAGATATCCTAGAAAAAGATCTCAAGGCCTTTTGAAGAAGGTGATTTGGGGATCAAGAAACTAGCTAAAGTCCTGAATACTTTGAGGATGAAACTAGCATGGGAGGTGAAATTCGGTGAGTCTAGTTGACCGTGGGCAATTCTCATGAGAGCCAAGCATGGGGCGGATCTGGATTCCAGTTCTGCGTTGTCCTCAGCTAGAGGCGGCTCTCCATTATGGAGAAAAATTAGGGAGCAGATGGCCCTGCTTGAGGGAAGCGTCCAGTGGCAGGTGGGTCAGGGAGCTAGAAATCTTTGGGACGTTAATTGGACTGGGCTGGGCCCCCTTACAAGCTTGGTTTCCTCCCTGATCCCAAGCGAGCTCCTCTATGTACAGATCAAGGACTTTCTCGGGCCCTCAAGGCCTTTCCTGGCCTCGGCAATGTTCTCCCTCCTTCCACAAGGTGTCGTGGATTTCACCTTCCAGGAAGGTTCGCCACATCGGATGAAAATGATTCGTGTTTTTAGCCTCTGGATCGTTCAGGTAAGTTTACCGTTAAATCTTCCCGGAAGATGAGTAGGCCTGTTTCTAGCCTTCCTGGTTAGTCAAAATGGGTGTGGCACGAGAAAGTGGCACAAAAAATTTTGGTGTTCACATGGAGAGTGCTCCAGGACGCTGTCCCAGTCGATGTATGCATTCAGGCTAAGGGGATTCCCACCATCTCCAGGTGCTACTGCTGCGCTGAGGAGCTCGGGTTCAGGCCCAACTTGGAATCGCTCAACCATCTTTTCCTTTATGGAGCTTTGGCGAGGTCAGTCTGGGACCATTTCGGCGTCATTTTCAATGTCTTCTTTCTCCCGAAGCAATCCATTGAAGGAAGGATTAGGTAGTGGTGGACAGTTACGGCTGGCAGAACCCTCTCCAACTCCTTGCGCAAGGTCACTCCCTGTATTATCTTGTGGAAAATTTGGCGTGTGAGGAATGTCACCAAGTTTGACCAGAAATCGGCAGCGGCTCCTGTTTGTATAGCAAAAATCAAGGGCTAGCTGTTCTCTCTGTTCGCGCTCGCCATTCCTGATGTAGAGCGGGTCGCGGACAGTTTCATGGCCAAGATGGATCAGAAAAGGCCCGGTCGGCGACAGAAGTGATCCAAACCATCGGACCTTAAATCGGGCGTATCTCACAATCCGGAATGAGTTAGCTGACGTAAAATATATAATTTTGGGGTAGAACGAGCTACTTTAGCCAACCAACCCCGATACGCCGGGTTGCGACGCTCGGAATTGCGAAAAACCCCTGGATCGACGATCGTTTCCCTGTTTTAATTTCGTTTTTACTATAAATAGTAAGTTTTAGTTTGATTATAACTCTTCATCCGTCGGGCTTTAGGAGTTGTGCCCAACGTGAAAAGAGCTTAGAATAATTAGGAGAACGGTTTGGTGAAGCCAAATAGGACACTTACTATTTTTGGCCGAAAACCTTGCGCACTAGTAGACATCACGACCGTCTATAAATAGTAAGTTTACTATTTATAGTAAGTCGCGAATTCTAGGAGTTTTAGTTGTAGTTTGATTCCGATTTCTTTCCTATTGCTTGGTATCCCTATTTAAAGGGTTGTGAACTCGTTTCTATTCATGAATTAATCAGTTTCGAATTTATTAGAATTTATTTCTATTTTCTGCTTTCTTTCCTTGTGGATTCGAGAAGTCTCTGTGAGGAGTCCAGAGAAGCTCCGTGGATTCGGAGTATTTATCCTCATCACGTTCATCCCTGCGTCAATTCCCCACTCTTGGTCCTCCTCTAGCAAGGCTGGATTTTGGGCAGATCTAGGGTTGTCCCCTCCTGCGCGTGTTCGGGATAAAGTGGAATCGGTCAGGTGGTCTAGGCCCGCCACGGGCTGGGTGAAAATTAACATTGATGGATCCTCTTCGGGCAATCCTGGCATGATTGGAGGGGGTGGTATTGCTAGAAATCACATGGGAGATTTTTTTGTTTACTTTTGTGTTAGGATATGGGTCTACATTTAACAACAAGGCAGAGATGAGGGCTATCCATGATGGGCTCAGTCTTGCAATTTAGTAAGGAGTACAACTACATCAAGATAGAGTCAGACTCCAAGTTTGTAGTGGATTCAATCTCGGGACAATCGTCTTTCTCGTGGCATTGGAGGCACTGGGTGTCCAAAATTAAATCCCTTAAGCGGATCAATTTTGGTCAAGCTAATTCTGAGAGAAGGCAACGTTCGGGTAGACGGGCTAGCCCGAAAGGGTAGTGGCAGCCAAACTTTGCTTGTTTTTAACCGAGTGTGTGATCTTCTTGGGCCTATTAGAGGTTTGGTGTTCCTGGATAGCATTGGCCTGGGAGCCACCCGGGTCGTCACGGGGCCTACCTAATGGGCCTTCTAGTTTTGTTCTTTGGGTTTTGTATAGGGGAGTGTTGCGTGAGTCCCTTCAAGTTGGGGCACCAGGCTAGTTTTTTTGGCGGTTGTGGTGCTGCCAGGGTTCCCGTCGGCAGTTTCTCTCCCAGCTAGTTTTCTTTTGTTGATATGATAGGCGGGCTCCTTCTTGTTCAGGTTGGATCCCACCTGAAGGGTTGTAAATATCTTGTTTCTATTAATGAATTTCAACTCGGTTTTTTTAAAAATAAAATAAAATAAAAATTCTGAGACTTCTTCCATGGCTTACTATCCCTATTTAAAGGGGTGTAAAATCGTTTATTCATCAATCAATAAATTTATGAATTTTCTAGAATTTATTTTTATTTTTTCTTGCTTTTTCCTCATAGATTCAAGAAGTCACTGTGAGAGCCCATAGAAGCTCTATAGATTCTGAGTAGTTATCCTTGAGGAACACGGTGATTGACTTCATCGTGTTCATCTCTGTGTCGTGTTACTTACTCCTACATTCCAAACACATTCAAAGTTTTTAATATGCACATGTACCTCATGCACTTAAGTATGCATTTTGGAAATAACATAAAACCGATTGATGTGTCCAAGACAACATGAATAAGACAAACTTTGATGCTACAAAATTTAGCTGTATCTAAGTTGCTTAAACAGGAAATAAAGTAATATGCCTCGGAGAGAAATTTTTCATTAGGGCCATCTACATATCTTATAGAAGAATGGTTCATAATTGGATCATCAGGCGGTGGGGCATAGGGACGCAGGCCTACTTTGGAAAGTCGGCATACTGCATGCCAGCAGGTATCATTTTATGGGAATGATCACATGCATTCCAAGATATGGTACTTGGTTGCTTGGGGCTCACTGTAACGTGAAAATGCCATACAATCTGTCCATTTTATGGGAATGATCACATGCATTCCAAGATATGGTACTTGGTTGCTTGGGGCTCACTGTAATGTGAAAGTGCCATATATACAATCTGTCCATTAGATGCGTCCCCAATGTTAGGCTTAGATCCCAAAATCCAGTCATGTCCATAAGTCAGGTTGGCCACTTCATACGTAACAATGGGGTACATCAAGGATTGAGAATCTACCATAGAAACATCCAATTGGAACGTGGGGTATACAGTATTGTTTATCTGTCATATTATTAAGTCATAAGATGTGCCGCACAACTACAATACAAGTAATTTCAAATTTTAGGTGGCCCCAAAAAGTGAATGCATAATTTCTAAACATGATTGTTTTATTATCCTTGTGGTGTGTCCCACCTAAGTTTTGGGCATGGATGATTCTTAGCATGTATAGTGATCATGATGATGCATGACAGATGCACGGTTTGGATTCTAACATGCACATCTAAGGTTGTATGTCCTGCATGGCTCAAACGTATGATAATTACCAGACGTGAGAGTGCATGCATGTGATCCTTATCCCTACCCTCCTTTCTTTCCAAAAATAAAGCACTTCCCGTACAAAGTAATTTACCAGGAAAAAAAAAAAGTAAAAAAGAAAAAAGAAAAAAAAATGTTCGTCATTCCTTGTTGGAAGTTCGGTACTCGGGCAACGATCACGATTCAGCCAGAAAGATGATCTGGGCCATTAATTTGGTCAGTAATATGACCCGCCTCACTCATGGAACTGGCCTTTTTAGCCACAGCCTAGCATCGGGGAGCGCACCGGATGGACGGAGTGGATTAAACATATACGACCCAAGGGAGTTAGGTGCCTGAAAAACGTGTTGGAGCGGATTCGGGTCCGTCTCCGGGAGCGCATTCCGTACCACGTGCCGTGTTCTACTTGAGAATGTTCGGTGAGCTCGCGCGACTAGATATCTTTCAGCACTCACCATTCATACACGGGAATAACATACGTGTAAATGATCCAAGAGCTCATCAGACAGATCTCACCTAGCAGATGTCTTCTATCGAAAGTCAAGGTTGTCTGATTATGGAAAGGCCTACGACTGTATTTAGATTTTGAACTGCCATCAGATTTTCTCGACCGACAGTTTATTATGCACATCGAAGTCTACGTCTAGAGCACAAGGAGACGGACGCGGATTTCCTGCGAAAGACTTGCGCAGGAAGTTCGTGCGCTGGAAACTTAGGTGGGGCCTACTGTGATGTTTGTGAGAAATTCAATCCATTCATCCGTTATTTGAGATCATATTTTTTGGCCCACCAAAGTATTGGATATGGTTCATTTTTAGCTTTATATCATAAAATGTATTCACAAAATAGATGAATGGAGTGGATTTCTCAAAAACATCACCTCGGGCTCCACCTAAGTTCCTAGTGCAGGAACTTCCTGGGAAAGGCTTTCGCAGGTAATCCCGGTCCGAGACGGACATGAATTTCCTGCGAAAGACTTGCACAAGAAGTAACTGCGCTAGAAATTTAGGTGAGGCTTACTGTGATGTTTGTGAGAAATTCACTCCATCCATCCGTTTTTTTAGATCAATTTAGGACTTGAGACCAAAATTGAGCAGGATCCAAGACTCAAGTTGGCCGCACAAAAGGAAAATGTGTTCTGGGAAATTTCTGCCGTTGAAACATTCTTGGCATCGAGATGTTTATATGCCATCTATACCGTTTGTAACGTCATTCATATTGGGATGAAATGAAAACACAAATATTTTCGTAATTCAAAGCTTTTGTGGCCACACGAATATATCAACTGTTGACATTCAATAATCACATTTTTTGGCCCACCAGAGTATTGGATATGGTTCATTTTTGGCTTTACATCACAAAATGAACTCACAAAATGGATGAATGAAGTGGATTTCTCTAAAACATCACCTCGGGCTCCACCTAAGTTCCCAGTGCAGGAACTTCCTGCGAAAGCTTTCGCAGGTAATCCCGGTCCCCAAGAGACCACAATATGCAAATTTCATTGGTCGTTATTTTACAAACCGTCCATTTCTTCGTATATGTGTGATTAATATGAAACACGTGAGCGACATGTGAGCTTCCCATTAAAATTATATACAAAGCTTAGATGTTCTTCCTCAGAAAATTAGACAGTTACAGTTACGCTACTGAAAGGTGAGTTTGTTTTTGCTTTATTCGCTACAAGTGTAAAGGTAAAGAAGAATAAGAGCAACTTGAGCAGAGAGAGTGGAAGAAGATTGTTTGTTATAAATGCAATATGTAAGCATAAGAGACTCAAAATGTCCTTACACAGAAGCAATTGGAAATAATATGTCAGTTTCATAAGTTCCTACATCGAGGGACTGGGTCACCAACGTTGATTCGGAGATCCAAAATGGTAGTATTCAGATACCAATTTGGAACAAGCAGTCGATTTACAAGGTACCGGAAGGCTTTGGCAATCCTGACCGAAAAGAGGCCTACAAGCCTAAGTTGGTGTCGTTTGGGCCCTACCATCACGGCGAACCCCAACTAAAACGGGTGGAAGAGCACAAGCATAGAGTGCTCATTCACTTCCTTGGAAGAGCAAACAAAAGCGCTAGTGATTGTGTGGCTGCTGTGGAGGGAGTGGTGCAACAACTGATGGACTCCTATGATCAGCTGGAAGAGATATGGAGAGATAGAATGGAAGGGGTACGGTTAGATAGAAAGAGATTTGTGCAGCTGATGATCTACGATGGATGTTTCATGATCGAGATCTTGAGATATGTGGGCGTTAGTGGAAGTGACTATTCAGATGATGATCCCATCTTCAGCAACCATGCAAGGCTCTGTAATCTGCCTCGCGTAAAAAGAGACATGCTAATGATTGAAAACCAGCTTCCTCTTCTGCTGCTTATGACGTTACTAGCTTTTGAAGCCGGATCTCCCCGGGTGAGACTTTTTTTTTTTTTTTTTTTTTAAATTTTAATAATCCTTTTTTACTTTCGAGTGAATTTGGTTGCAGCGATATTTCATGATAAATTAGCCTGATTTGGTGCCATATTTCATGAAATATGGCGCAACCAAACACACCCTTTAATTATGTGTTATGAAGATCGGGAGAGCACATACCTGAGCATGGACTGCTTGATTTCATGGCCAGTTACCATGACATATCCAAAATTTATATGTACTTATTGTTGGGATGCCTTGCACAAACCTTAGGATCTAGCCTCCCGAAACAAACCAAAATTGTGGATAATAAAGCAATGAAATAAATCAAAGTATCAATCACACACCACACAAGAGATTTTTACGTGGAAAACCCTCAAAGAGGTAAAAACCACGGGACCTCGTCTAGATCAACAATCCACTATGAAGTAGAACGTTACAATCTTCTTCACTCACGCAGGAGTGGATAAACAATAAGAAAAATAAAGAAAACGGAGAGATCTAACCGATTATGAGGACATAGAAGTGCTGAGATATAGATTGCACAGTAGAAAACCTCCACGAGCAGAACCTCCCTTCTATAAGCTTCCTCTCTCTCTTTCTCCCTCTCTCTCACCATTGATAGCCCTAAACCCTTTAGCAAATCCCTTGTAAAGCTTTAGGAAACCCTCTTGTTGTAACTAGAAAAACCCTAGGCAACCCCTTTTATAGTTTAGGAAACTCTTTTGCATCCTCACAGTGCGAAAGGACTCAAATCGGTTTCGCGCAAAAATCGCGGAACAAATCATAGGTATCCTTCGACTAGTCGAACCTAGTCTTCGACTAATCGTAGGTCCCCTTCGACTAGTCGAACATTCCTTCGACCAATCCTAGTTACAAGAAAACAAAGAAAAATTACTCGCTGGACTTTGAGTCGAAGTTACGACTCAAACCTTCGACCGGTCGACCACCAGCCTTCGACCAGTTGAGCAGGGCTCTCGACAGGTCGAAGATGAGTAAAAAAAAACCTATCAAATCTCCCCATTTTTGACCCAGGAGGGATCCACCTTCTTCAAGCCAGCCAGGTTTCTACAAACCTCAAACTTGCCCTTGAGCAAAGCCTTGGTCATCATGTCTGACCCATTATCGTCCGTGTGGACCTTCTCAAGCTGTAACACCTTCTTTCCAAAGTATCCCTGATCCAGTGATACCGTATCTTAATGTGTTTCGACTTGGAATGCTGACTTGGATTCTTGCTCAAGTGTATAGCACTCTGACTATCGCAATAGACCACGTGCTCCTCCTTCTTTAGGCTAAGTTCTTGTAGGAACCTTTTCATCCAAAGCATCTCTTTGCATGCTTCTGTGACTGCAATGTATTCGGCCTCTGTCGTCGACAATGCTACGACCTTCTGTAGCTTACTCTGCCAAGAAACCGCTCCCCCTGCAAACGTGAACATGAACCCCGATGTAGACTTTCTGGAGTCTATGTCACTTGCCATATCTGTATCTGTGTAGCCTTCTAACACAAGTTTACCGTTACCATAGCATAGGCTCAACCTGGATGAGCCTCTTAGATACCGCAGTATCCATTTCACCGCTGCCCAATGCTCTTTGCCAGGATTGGCAAGGTACTGGCTGACAACACCAACCGCATATGCTATGTCTGGGCGTGTACACACCATAGCATATATACATCAAACTTTCTACAGCTGACGCGTAGGGTATTTTCTGCATCTCTTCCACCTCTGCCTTCATCTTGGGACACTGCCTATCGCTCAATCTGAAGTGACCATCCAGTGGAGTGCTGACCGGCTTCGCTGCATTCATATTGAACCGCTCTTGGACTTTCTCAATATACCGCTCTTGTGACAGCCAAAGCTTCCTGTTGCTTCTGTCACGAGTTATCTCCATTCCTAGGATCTGTCTAACTGGGCCCAAGTCTTTCATCGCAAAAGACTTCACAACTCTTGTTTCAGCCTGTCAATCTTCTTGATGTCTTTTCCCATGATGAGCATGTCATCAACATATAACAGCAGAACTAAGAAATCACCATCTGAGAACTTGCGCGTGAATTCACAGTGGTCCGACTCCGTTCTGTCATACCCATGTTTCAACATAAACGAGTCGAACTTCTTGTACTATTGTCGTGGAGCTTGTTTCAGACCATACAAGCTCTTCCTCAGCCAACACACCATATGCTCCTTGCCCTTGACTTCGAACCCCTCTGGTTGGTGCATGTAGATCTCTTCTTCTAGGTCACCATGGAGAAAGGCAGTTTTAACATCTAACTGCTCTATCTTCAGATCCATGCTAGCCACCAACCCAAGCAACATCCGTATGGATGTCATCTTCACCACTGGTGAGAATATCTCCTCGAAGTCTATGCCTTTCCTCTGACCAAACCCTTTCACCACAAGTCTGGCCTTGAACCTAGTCTGTGAATTCTTCTGCTCAACTTTCTTTCTGAACACCCACTTATTGCTCAAAGCTTTCTTGCCCTTAGGCAGTTTCACTATATCATAGGTGTGGTTCTTATGCAAGAATTTCATCTCCTCTTGCATAGCTTTCAACCACTCCCCCTTATGCTCGTCAGCTAGGGCCTAAGAATAATCTTCTGGCTCTCCCCCATTGGTTAGCATAATGTACTCGTGCGGCGAGTACCTCTTGGATGGCTGTCTATCCCTAGATGACCTCCTCACCTGTGGCTCAACAGGTGGATCAAGTGAGGGCTGCTCCCCTGGTCCATCTTCTGAAGGAACTCCCTCGTCCTCTGCACCTTGCTGTACTCCCCCGTCATCAGGCACCACGGGAGGAGTAATCGGATCCATGTCCTCTAGGTCACCTGAACTAGGCTGATTCTTCTCTGGCTTACCAATGTCTTTTATACACCGATCTTCAAAGAAAACCACATCTTTGCTCTTGACGAGCTTCCTCTCGGTCGGATCCCACAATTTATAACATAATTTTTCATCACCGTACCTTAAGAACACACACTGCCTGATCTTCATATCGAGCTTGGACCTCTCGTCCTTTGGTACGTGAACGGATGCCCTGCATCCAAACACCCTGATGACTGTACGATGGATCATGTCCAGTCCATACCTTCTCAAGTACTTCTCCATTCAATGGAGCTGATGAAGACCTATTTATCAAATACACCGCCGTGTGCATTGTTTCTCCCCAGAACGTCTTGGACAACTTCGCATGGGATAACATGCATTTGATTCTCTCAACAATGATGCGATTCATTCGCTCAACTACACCATTATGCTGGGGGGTCTTGGGAACCGTCTATTCATGCCGTATACCCAGGGACTTGCAGTACTCATGAAAGTCGCCAATGTATTCACCACCATTGTCGGTGCGGATGCACTTCAATGATCTACCTGTCTCTCTCTCGACCATAGCATGAAACAATTTAAACACACAAAAGACCTCATCCTTGAATTTCAAAGCATAAACTCAAACACTCCTAGATGCATCATCTATAAAAGTAACAAAATACGATGCCTCACCCAAGGTTTTTGTCCTCATAGGATCACAAACATCAGAATAAACCAAATCTAATGCATGCACTTTATTAACATGAGAAGCAGTTTTAATAAATGAAACTCTATGTTGTTTCCCTGATAAACAATCAATACAGGTTTTGAGAGGCATACCTGTCACGTCTGGAAGGAGCTGCTTCCTCGCTAGTAGCTGAAGCCCTTTTTCACTCATGTGGCCTAGACGCCTGTGCCACATGTCAATAGCTGAATCTTCCGCTGCGTTCAACCCACCCTTGCACATACTGACACTTGCCTTGTAAATGATGCAACACTTCTTTCCTCTGCCCACGATCAACAAACCCTTGATGAGCTTCCATCGCCCACCAACAAACCGGCTTTCATAGCCATCATCATCCAACCTTCCTGTCGACATCAAGTTGAGGCGAAGGTCTGGGATATGCCTCACATCCATGAGAACCAATGTACAGCCCACATCGGTCTTTACACAAATATCACCGACTCCCACGATCTTTGATACGCCAGAATTTTCCATCTTCACAGTCTCATAGTCACCTGACTTGTAGCTTGTGAAGAAGTCCTTGCTTGGAGTCGTATGAAAAGAAGCTCCCGAGTTAACCACCCAGTCGGTATCCTGACTCGTAGCCGTGAGACATATATCGTGATCTGCAGAAAGAATAACTACCATGTCGCCATCTGAAGCGACCGCAGTGGAAGCTGATTTATCTTCATTCTCTTTTCCTTTCTTGCCGTTCTTTTTACCACGACATTCATGTTTATAGTGGCCCTTCTTGCCACAGTTCCAGCAATCAACATCTTTTCTGTTACTCGACTTGCCTCTTGATTTATCTCGGGCCTTCCCGCCCTTCCTGTTCTTTTCTCTCCCCCGTTCTTGCGTCACAAGAGCCTCTTACTGAGTAGACCCTTGAGACTTCCTCCTTGTCTCCTCATTGAAGAGACAACTGGTTACCTGTTCTATGGATATCTTTCCGTCTGGCGCGGAGTTACTTAGAGACACCACTAATGTCTCTCAACTGTCAGACAATGAACTAAGCAATAGTAAAGCCTGCAATTCATCATCCAGGACCATCTTCATAGAAGTGAGGTGGTTCACTATATTGCTGACCTCATTCATGTGCTCGGCCACAGAACCACCATCATTGAACTTGAGATTCACAAGTCGTCTTATCAGAAATATCTTATTACCGGCTGTCTTCCTCTCATACAGCCCTTGTAATTTTAGCCATAGGCTAGCGGCTGAGGTTTCTGTAGACACATGGTGGAACACGAAATCATCCAACCATTGTCTAATAAACCCCACCGCCTTTCGGTCCATCTTTTTCCAATCATCATCAGTCATATCCTTAGATTTTGCTGATATGCCTAAGATTGGAGAATATAGGTTCTTGCAATAAAGCAAGTCCATCTTAGCCTTCCATATGGTCCAGTTAGAACTATTGAGGCTGATCATCCTTGAGCCACCTTCCATAATTCAAAACCAATCCTACCCGTTCAATGAACTTGGCTCTGATACCACTTTGTTGGGATGCCTTGCACAAACCTTAGGATCTAGCCTCCCGAAACAAACCAGAATTATGGATAATAAAGCAATGAAATAAATCAAAGTATCAATCACACACCACACAAGAGATTTTTACGTGGAAAACCCTCAAAGAGGTAAAAACCACGGGACCTCGTCCAAATCAACAATCCACTATGAAGTAGAACATTACAATCTTCTTCACTCACGCAGGAGTGGATAAACAATAAGAGAAATAAAGAAAACGGAGAGATCTAACCGATTATGAGGACATAGAAGCGCTGAGATATAGATTGCACAGTAGAAAACCTCCATGAGCAGAACCGCTCCCTTCTATAAGCTTCCTCTCTCTCTTTCTCCCTCTCTCTCACCTTTGATAGCCCTAAACCCTTTAGCAAATCCCCTATAAAGCTTTAGGAAACCCTCTTGCTGTAACTAGAAAAACCCTAAGCAACCCCTTTTATAGTTTAGGAAACTCCTTTCCGCATCCCTATTGCGAAAGGACTCAAATCTATAGTTTCGCGCAAAATCGCGGAACAAACTGCGTAACCTTCGACTAGTCGAACCTAGTCTTCGACTAGTCGTAGGTTCCCTTCGACTAATCGAACATTCCTTCGACCAGTCCTAGCTACAATAAAAAAACAGCAAAATTACTCGCTGGACTTTGAGTCGAAGTTACGACTCGAACCTTCGACCGGTCGACCACCAGCCTTCGACCAGTCGAGCAGGGTTCTCGACCGGTCGAAGATGGGTCAAAAAAAAAAACCCATCACTTATAACCACTTGAATCGACATAAGGTTTTCTTTTCATGCGTGGATGTTTTGCGCTCAAGTTAAATCCTAGCCATTTGATTTGTGGCCTTTTAAACAAGGGTCCATGTTCAAAAGGTTAAATCAAATGTCTAGGGTTACTCATTTGGTGTTATTGTGGTCCATTAATTATGATTGACAATATAAAACACCCCAACGAGTACCCAAGTGGGCCCATCTTGATAGGCAAGGAAATGGACCTCGGATATCCATAATAACATACCATTTTCTTTTCGCCTGTTTTCACCCATGCAGGATGACGAATCTATAAACGATATTGTAATGAAATTTTTTGACCCCCAGTGGTCAACCTGTATAATGGGCCAGCGCTGTCATGTGTTGGACGTTGTTAGGGAGAGTATGCTTCAAGTCACACAAGTGCAGCCGAGCAAATGTTCACAAATATTTACTAAAACCATGGGTCCAGTCAGATCGATGGGGCGGAGCACGGGAACACAAATATTTAACCGATGCAGCTGGCAACGAGATGCATCGACGGGGCGGAGCATGTGTCAACCACTATTTGAGCTATGCAAAAGGAAACATCAAAGCGAGTATGACAAGCATGAGGTGATCTGGCCGGCAACACAGCTTCACGAGGCTGGAATCAAGTTCAATAAGATCGAAACAAGCATTAAAAGCATCAAGTTCGATAAGGGCTTCCTCTTTTTACCCGGCACCCTCAGCCTCCCTGTGATAGAAGTTGATGATGCCACCGAGTCTAAATTCCTCAATCTAATAGCATTTGAGCAACTTCATGCGATGTCAAGTGAAGTGAGTTCATATGTATCCTTCATGGACAATATTATAGATACAGAGAAAGATGTAATACTCTTCAACAAAAAAGGGATTATCAAGAATTATGTGGGGACTGATGAGGCTGTCGCAAGGCTCTTCAATGGAATCGCTTACGATGTGCCCATCGATCCAAATAGTACCCTGGGAAAGGTGCATAAGGATGTGACTAATTACTGCAACAGCAATTGTCGCCAGTGGCTTGCCAACCTTTGGCACACCCACTTCAGTAGCCCATGGTCTTGCATTTCCCTCTTTGCTGCAATTTTCCTCTTATGCCTCACTGTCACCCAGGCCGTGTACCAAATCCTTGATTTCTATAGGGTGCACTAAGGCGCCATGGCCTGACCTTGGTGATCTATTATTCCTTCTGAGTTGCTTGATTGCTTTTGTATCTTTCTATCGTCGTCATCATCATCATCATCTTCTTCTTCTTCTTCTTCTTCTTCTTCAGGTGTCAGGTTTTCATTTCATCTATCAGTGGATTGAGTTCTATATATAATTTGTTTTCTTTTTGTTTTTATAATTCTTATAGATTGATTTTCCCTTTGTGTTGATTTGACGACTTACCTTCATGGTTCCATTTCTCCCGAAAACTCTTTCAACCCATTTGGATGCCGAAACAATATATTTTAAGGAGCCTAGCTCCTGCCAATTTGATCTAAACCATTCATGAGGTTGGCCCTCCTCTTTTTCTTCATCTCCATGAAATAGAGCCTGCTTCAATCACCAGATTGAAGATAGAATGTTACAAGTATCTCGGCCATAGGTGTTCCTTTTCCGTACGGGAGTGAAAGTACTGTTCCATACATCAGATGCTCGGTACCGCTGTTTCTTTATCCGACAGGTTTATGAAATGAGAACGGAGGAATGTGGTTTAAGAAGATATTCAAAGAGGCCGTTGATGCTTTTGTGGCTGTTTTTACACCAATGGCTGCTGATTGTGTAATGCCTTTTTGGCTTTGTGTTTACACTAATGGCGTTTGATTGTGTAATCTTTTGTGGCTTTTTGTTTACAAAAATGATGTTTGACTATCTATAGTGATATTTCAAGTTTGAAGAATAATATAAGAGTGTGGGATTTGATTATGTATTACAATTTGATGCCAGTTTCTTTGCTTGTCCATTGTTGGGAATCTAGGTAAGCAAACTCTGAATTTGAATCATAGGACAATAAAGCAAATATAAACAAGCATGTACAAGAACATACGCGTTTTATGTGAAAATCACTTGTAGGAATAAAATCACGGCACAAAGCAACCACAAATCACCGTGGAGGTAAAAGTATAAGAGATGGATGCATTTATAACGTTAGAAAACCCTCATTTTCTCCTCCTCATACCCTAGAAATGATTACCCCTCTTAGAACAGCTTAGGTTACCCTAATCCCGCAATTACACCCATATATATATATATATATATATATATATGGGAAAAGGTACAATGCGCTCGAGCTGATTTTAACGCCCCATGAGGTCGAGCTGTGTGGGCCCCATTGTGATGCGTTTCGAACATCTACCCCATCAGTCAGATGCACCATTCCATCATGGGCCTAGGTCTCAAAAATCAAGTCAATCTGTGACTTTTATCGGCCACACCACATACAGAAGTGGAGAGGGGCCGTGCACCATTAAAACATTCATAACCATTTTTTAGGGCCCACCGAGATGTGGTTTGAAAATCCAGCACATCCATTATATGTGTCCCACTTGAATGAGGGTTCAGACCAAGTTTCAGGCACATGTAATACTCAGGTGGGCCCCACCAAGTGCTTTTATATGTTTTAACGGTGTCTTCACATAATTTTAGATGGTATGCCCCACCTGAGTTCCGTATACGCTGCTTTTGGGACATCCTATAATTTAAAGGGGACCCATCAAATGCACGGTGTCGATGGTCGAAACACATCACGATGGGGCCCACATAGCTCGACCTCACGAGAGCTTATCGTCAGCTCGAGCGCATTGTACCTTTTCCATATATATATATATATATATATATATATATATATATAGAGAGAGAGAGAGAGAGAGAGAGAGAGAGAGAGAGATAGTGTCGCACCCAGGATAAGAAGCAATTCCCACAATTCCTCAAAACTACATGCTTCCATCGATGGGATCAACATCCATCAAAGGCATGCCTATAGGATCGAAGCTCCCTCGATGGCATCGAGTAGCACCCTAAAAATTGCCAACCGTGTAATTGGAATAAATTGGGAGTTTATCAATGGGATCGAGCATATTTGTCAATGGCATCGACAGATGCTCGATGGATCAAGTGGTCCTTTGATGGCATCAATAGACCTTGATTTTCAATCAGATTAAAGACATCTAACAACAATCTCCACTATGGATTCAATCTTCATGCTTCATTGCTCATTTGCTCTAGGGCTCCAAGCTCCATCTGTAATCGCCTCCATCATTACTTGCATACTCTGTATTCATCGAACCTTTACTGGACTAAGAGAATCTGAACATAATCGGAAATTCTTTATAGGAGCCACTTTCGTAAACATGTTCGTCAGATTCATGATTTTTTTATAGTCTAAGTTAGTGGAAGGCCTATCCAAACTCGGTTTACCTTGCTCAATGCAGTCCTAACCCAAAGCCAATTACTAAGTCGTGGATCTAGCTGATTTTATGATTTGGACTAGAGTCGGGATCCTCTGTTTCTTGGAGTCGAGAACTTGCTGACTCCAACGTTTTCATTGGTACACTTCATACAAGTGTCATGTAAGCATTTTTAAATATATTTAAAAAAATAATAATAAGTCAATAGATTTATACGATGGAGACTGACGGAGAGAGAAATCCAGATTTCATCCTACGGAAGCGGATTGGCTGGTGTACCACACATTAGCTATATAGCTGTGGACTGCTGTAGGTACGTGTCGTGCGAAGACGAGCACTGACCCTCCTTGAGCTCCGAGTTGTATGAACGGTTTAAAGGAGATCAAGGTTACATGGCCCCACAGTGATGTATTTATTATATCTACAACGTTCATCTATTTTTAGAGATCATTTTAGAGCATTATCTAAAAATAATAATCATATCCAAAGATCATTTGGACCACACCACAAATAGCAGTGAAGATAATGATTTTCACCGTTAAACCATTCGTAGGGCCCACCATAACGTTTATTTTCCATCTAATATGTTCATAAGGTCACAAAGACCTAAATGAAGAGGAAAAACAAATTTCATACTAATCCAAAACTTCTATGACCCCAAAAAGGATTTCAATGGTAAACGTTCAATCCCCCACTGCTTTTTGCAGTGTGGTCCACTTGATATTTAGATCTGTCTTATTTTTCATCTAAATCCTTAAGACAAGCTCGCCAAATGAATGGACGATTTGGATATAACACATACCCCATGATCAGACTTGCTGACGTCAATACATCAGGTATATAGCTGGTGTGAGGTACACCAGCCAATCCGCTTTCACATCCTACCCTTGCCCAGACATTACCATCCGCGCAGGGCTCCGTGGGGTCCACCGTGGTGCAAGAGTTTTACCCACACCGTTCATCATTTTGCTTGGATCGTTTTAAGATATTATCCAAAAAATGTGGAGGTCCAAGGCTTAAGTGGACCACAAAGTGGGGATTAAATGTCTACCATTAAAAACTTCTTGGGAGCTAGAGAAGTCTCAAATCATGCTGATATTTGTTTTTTCACTTCATTGACATCTAAATGACCTTATTAATAGGTTAGATGGTAAAAAAAACATCACGGTGGCCCTTAGAAAGGTTTCAACAGTGGGTGTCATTATCACTGCAGCTTCCTTTGGTATTGGTCCACTGAAGCTGTGGACCTACCTAATTTTTAGGATCATACCTTAAAATAAATTTTCTATATTTACTTAATTTTCATGGATTTTATGTTTCTAGTTGCAGTTATGTAACAATCTATGGATGATTTTCGGTATATGGGTACACTTGGGTATGAATTTTATCAGAGGTTGATTTCAAGATTTCATTTAAATTGCATGGGTTTCTATGGGATCCGAAGATGTGTTTGTTTTGACACAACTTATTTATTGGCTTTTTGTTTTGAGAATGGCCGGAATAGATGAAGAAGGGAATGGCCCAAGTGGACGGCAAGGCTTAATTATGTTATTGTAGTTGTTTTGGTCATTTTGTTGCTTCATCATCATCAACAGAAATACAGATGGTTCTTAAAAAAAAAAAAAAAAAAAAAAAAAACATCCGGTCCCTTCAGTTCAGTTGGTTAAACCATAAAAACTTTTATGTGAAACTGAAACGAAATAGGCAGTTTGTGAAAATATTTTAGCCCACTCTGCTACAATTGTTGAACTTTGTTCCTACCCTCGGTTCGGCTCCATCTCGTCCGACAGATGGCGATTAACTTTACCCTTAAAGCCGGCCGAGACTGACTGGTTATAAGAGTCGGTCAAAACAAGGCAGAGCAAGGGAAAGACGGTGTAAATGGAAACGCTATCCCGAATATCTCGTAAAAGGATCCCCAATCCCGATGATCTCGAGATCGAATAGAGACCAAAAGCGAGCCAAAATCAAATCTCCATGGTATCAGGAAGAGAATCCCTGTACGATGAGACCCTCCTATTCTTATAAAAACAGGAACCTCCAAGCTCAAAGGTACGCAAAAAACTCTTCTCAAAACCCTTCATATACCGTCCAGTCACTAACTTAAGCATCGGAGGGTCCCTGGCTCTAGCTAGGGTCTCCTTTGTTCCATCCTTGTCGAGGCGGTAGATCGAAGGAAGGTTCACCAGTTTTTTTGCATCAACAGACATCAAGTTCAAAAAGGGATTCCTCTGTTTCCCTGGCACCATCACTCTCCCTGAGATTGAAGTCGATGATTGTCACGCCCCAAACCCAGAAATCGGATTCACAGGAATCCAAATCGCCGAATTCGGTGCCGACAGCCTCCGTAGTACCCCATTCTCGGCTCCTAGCGTCTATACGCCAGATTCCAATCCTGGGATCCTACAAGGAGGATTTTTTTTTTTGTACATTTAACTCGCAATAAGCATAACCACAAGATTACCCATTTCACAAAGGCAACATCATCATCACATATCCACTAATATAATCATTTGAGTACAATGTGGAAAGGGAAATACATAAATCACAAATCAAGCTCCAGAAGACCGCTGTACGCTTCAAGCTCAACAATGCTGCAGCCGAATATCACCTGCACGCATCTATCGTGCATAAGCTTATAGAAAGCTTAGAGGGTGGTGTAAGTGTGTGCACAAGGTAAGTGTCAAGTATTCAACACAATGCCATCATCATACAGGACCGTAAATACTAGTAATCCATAAATGATACAATATCGAAATAAACAGAATCACTAACAAGATCATGAATTACCAGAGTAAGCAGAAATACTGACAAGTCCATGAATCAATCAATATCAGAATACGTAATATAGAATAGCTATGCAGATGATGAGTCATGAAGAGCCAATTATCAAATACCGAGAATGCGATGCAGTATGTAATTCCTGATGAGTCCACGAATAGCGTCAATCGTATCTAGACCCTATAAATGCAGAAACACAGTGACCCAAAATACCATATGCCATGTATATAATGCAATATGCGGTGCGAATGGAATGACCATGCTAGAGTGTGAAGTCGGGATGATAGTACGTAGTATCGCAGGCTACGGGATTCACCACAAGGGACTTCTATCCAAACCAGTCTCATACCTAAATTTAGATAGTCAGACTCAATGTGGTAAACTCCTGATCTCAGGTTAGTCGCGCGCCCCAACCGAAATCCTTGCCATAACGAAGGCACACAACAATTAGTTGCGCACCACCAGCCCGAGTGGATAGTGAATGAATGAATGAATGAGTGAGCATGCAACTCCTACTCAATAAGTCCACATATCAGTACAGTTCGTCTCTGGGATCATCACCGGGGTTTATTACACTCCAAATGACACTGTCGCTCTCCCAGCCGCACAGTCCAAGTGAGCGTAAGAAACCTCACTATCCGCCTGGCCAATAGTCTGCGCTAATACCTATCCAGACACGTCGATAGCGAACCCATTTCCGAGCTGGTCAAACTCAGCCTAGTAATGCCCCCTGCTCTCGGGCGAGTAAGGCCACCACTCCTTTCCAACCGACCACGACACAGTGGGAGACGCGGCCTCCTGGTATTCGGCCCTCGTGCGCTCATATATCCACTCGGTCTCGACGTTGGAGTCATCTCCTGGCCACGGAGGTTTAGGAATTTTCACCCAGGGACATCTATGGCGCCCGTATGCTATAAACCAAATATTTCCTGTCCCGTCGGCCATCCACGATATGCCTGTGGAGGCTACAACCCTGATGTCGCTAGGGTGTACAGTAATCATAATGCAAGATGCATGAATCATACAATCCAGTCATGCATCAATCCTGCGCATACCGTGCGCTCCTGTGAGATAACCTCCGCCTATCAAGGAGTCTCATAACAACACGCTCAATGACATATGCAATGATCAACCACATCTCATAACAAACATGCAGATGATGCGTATGAGCATGTATCATGATGCTATGCTATCACATACTCATAATCGGTATCAATAACCGGCATCAACAATCTGCCTCGATCGATAATCGGTCAATCGGCCATGACAAGCAGAATCGACAATCAGCCACGTCAATCGATAATCGGCCATAATCGGTAATCGGTCAACCGGTCACATCAAATAGAATCGGCAATCGACCTATACAATTGGCCGAATAAGGCCTAAGGAAAGGTCACAATGTGGACATTTAACCATCATAGTCATCGCCTATCAATGTGGACATTTAACCAACATTACTTCCAAGGAGTGGCCGGCATAGAGGCAAACGTATCGTAGGCCTATGACCTCATACAAGGGCCTAATACACATCACTATGGTTCTCATTCATGGGCCAAATACTCATCACAGTGGGCCTCGGCACATCGGCCATGATTACATCACATCAGCCTTGCCCATGGGTTTCAAATACATCAAATGGGCCTCGCCTATGGGCCTCACGTACATCACAATGGGCCACAACCCATTAGCTTTAAACACACAATAGGTGAGCCTTATGCATGGGCCTTGTACACAACAAGTGGACTACATTAATGGGCCGCACCAATGGACCCCATATACACAACAGGTGGGTCATGCTCATGGGCTAAAAATACAAACAGGTGGGCCCCACACATGGGTCTCAAATACATAACATATGGGCCCTATACATTGGCTTCGCGTCATGAGTCTAATATATATCATCGTGACCTTGCCCATAGGCCACGAATGCATCACCATGGGTCTTGCCCATGGGCCTCAGATTCAGGCAAGTGGGCCCCACCATATGGGCCTTGAATACATAACAGGTGGGCCTCAACAATGGCCACAAGTACTCATCCAGGTGGGCCTCACAACGACTATAAATACAGATCAAGGTGGGCCTCAACAACGGCCACAAGTACACATCAAAGTGGGCCTCATGGATGGCCACGAATACATCAAGGTGGGCCCAACGGATGGATGACATGAACATGCAGTACATACATCAACGGTGGGCTCCATGCAGCACCATCCGGATGGACGGTGTGCATGTACAGCAATGCATTAAAGGTATGCTCTATCATCAGATGTACGGTGTGAATATACACATTAGTAAGGTGGGCCACACCCCACACGGGCAATACGTGTGATGGGCCCCACGGTCTGCCTAATGGACGGACAGGTGGAGGATCACATATATCATGTTGGAGGCCCATATAACACCGTCCGGATGTGGACGGTGTAGATAAAGAACACATATATCAAGGTGGGCCCCACACTCTGCCATTGTGGGGTCCACGTCCAATGGGTGGACGGACGAAAGATATAACATATACCTCATGTCCAGACCCACCGTCGTAGATCTGGAGCACATCATGGTGGGGTACCATCAGGTAGGTGGCTAGATAAAACACATCTCAAGGTGGGTCCCATGTGGGCCCACCATAACATTATCTTGTTATTTAATAATAATAATTATTATTATTATTATTATTATTATTATGTAAAAGACCTCCAATGGCGTCCGGTCGATCAATGCTCGTTCGAGATTGACGGTGATGGTGCAATACACAGGGGTGGGTCCCACCCGTCAGAGGTATTGGGTGGTATGGATTTAACACATACCAAATGGTGGGGCCCAGAGATGGATGATTGGCGTGGATACAGAGGGTAAGGTGGACCCCACGAGCAAAAGATGAACGGTTTGGATAACGCTATGCATCAGGGTGGAATCCACCGTCCTGGCCAACGAACGGCTGGATGAAACCATACATCCCCACCATCAAAACGGATGGTAGGTGGGGACAAAACATATACATTAGGTGGGTTCCACCGTCCCAACTGCTGGACGGTGCGACACCACACGCACAACGGATGGTCCCACGGGCTGCCGAGCGGCGTGGATAAAACGCATCACCGAAGGCCTTGCGTCCACGGATGGACGGCCGTGATGTAAAACAGTGGGGTCCACGTGACCCGAACGGTCCGGATGGGTGTCAAATGGTCCACATCATCACGCAGCCCACGAACTTGGTGACGTCACTTCGACAACAACCGGTCCGCAGTGCCAATCCTCATCCGTGCGAGCTCTCGCTTGTTCATCCGGTGGGTCCCACGTGTTACAACATGGACCGCACTTCAAGGAAGTGGATGGACGGTGTGAGTATCACACAGAAGGATGGGACCCCGCGGTCGGCCCCCCCACAAAGACATTAGAGAATACGCTGGACGGTGCGATCCAACGGTGTACGCCGCCTGAGATTTGAATCTGCCTCATTAGTTTGATGGTCTGGATTCATCACACACGCAACAAGGTGGGTCCACGTCAATGGGCCACCCCACTTCAAAACCAAGCAAATACTTGTGGTTTCTCTTCAAACAGGGTCTCTTCAAAATGGCGAGCAAGATGGGCCCGTCGACGTCCAAATAATGCGGACAGCAGGCATTCCACCCACCGGATGGACAACGTGGAGCAAATACATACATCATGGAAGGGTCCACATAGGTGGTCCACACGGCCCTGGACCAGCTGAACTTTGTGTTTTCCATAACCAGGTTGGCCCAAAAATCAAGCAACAAAGCTGTTGGATGGTGGGCAACAAGGTGGACCGATGCCACTAGATGGACGGTCTGGATATTACATATATCATTAGGTGGGCCACTTATCAAAAAGAAAGGGAAAGAGATAAGAAAAGCACCCACCTCAAGATCTTGAACTCCTCCTTCCTCCAATCAATCTTAGAGCTCCAAGGAGTTGATTTAACGGTCGAGATGGGGTTTGGTGGGCCGGATTAGTAGGGAGATTGGATGGGAGATGGCTAGATTATTTTTTTTTTTTCCTTGGGTTGCTTGGACGTCCCAAGCTTGTAACAATGGAGGGAAAAAAAAATGAAAAAGAAAGAAAGGGAGAGAGAGATGGAGAGAGAGAGAGAGAGATGTGATGGAAATTAATGAGTTTGACTAATGGGGAAAAGGGAATGGGTGGTTGCTTGTAAGGAGTTAGGGCTAGGGGTAGGGTAGGGTGATGTCACCCCTAGGGTGACATCATAGTAATTATGTTTCTAGGGAAGTACAATAACATGGATAAGTGGGTCCCACGATCAAGCGATCAACGGCCGAGATAATGCGCGGGCCGGATCTCATAATCTGAGCGTCGGATTGACGCACGGGACACATCGTCGGAACCGCAGCGACGGCGCGCGGTCGCAATTGCATAGGTCTCGGTTTGAGTCGGCTCGGGTTTATAAGATGTGACTCAAGAGCATGCACCAATGTTATCTACACGTCGTGGGTCGTCGAAATTCGAGTGGGAGGACCGCAGAAGTTTATGAAACGGTACGGCTAAGATACGGGTCTTACAATGATGCCACTGAATCCAAATTCCTGAATATAATGGCATTTGACCAACTTCATGCCGATGCCGGCAGTGAAGTGAGTTCATATGTATCATTTATGGACAATATTATCGATTCGGAGAGAGATGTAATACTACTCAATGAGAATAAGATTATTAAGAATTTTATTGGAACAGAGAAGAACGTTGCGGACCTCTTCAATGGGCTTGCTGTCGATGTGTCGATTGATCTAGGTTGTAGGATAGGGGATGTGGGGGAGGTGCATAAGGAAGTCATAGCTTACTGCAACAACTATTGTCTCCGTTTTCACCCGTCGTTGGACGAACTCTGGAAGACCTACTTCAGAAGCCCATGGTCTTGCATTTCCCTCTTCGCTGCAATTTTCCTCCTATGCCTCACTGTCATACAGACCTTGCATGCAGTCCTTGCTTTCTATCATCAGTAAGGCTAAATCCACTGTGAGAAGACACATGGCTAGCTTGACCTTGGCGATCTCTCATCTTTTTATCATCATCATCTTCTTCTTCATCTTCATTAGGTGAAGAGAGGGAAAAAATATTTGTTAACTTTTGATTTCATCTACCAGTGGATTGAGTTCTATATACAAATTCCTTTTTCTTTTTCCTATTTCTTTTTCTTTTTCTTTTTTTTCTCTTTTTCTCTTTTTTTTTTCTACCCAAGTTGGTGACGGAAAAGCTCCGTGGGCGTCATATTTCCTTGTTGTACATCCATTTGGCATGCTCGTTTTAGGTTATTAGCCCAAAAATGAGCCATATCCAAAGCTCAAGTGGACCACACCACAGGAAACAATGGGGATTGAATGCATACCCAATCGAAATGTTTATTTTCTAGCTATGATAGTACCATGCCAAATGTTTGAAAAAATTGAGGGAGATTGCTCCAAGTAGATCAGAATAGAAAGCAATGGGAACAATGATGCCAACATTGAAACCTTCCTTGGGTCCGCCGCGTTGTTTATTTGCCATCCAACCAGTTGATAAGGTCACACAGACCTGATGATGAAGGTAAAACATAAATATAAGCTTCATCCAATGCTTATTCTGCCACAGCAAGATAGCTTCCCTTGTCTGGTACCACTTTTCCATCTTATTCCAAATCTCATTCATCCCAAACCAGTCCATCTAGGAACGAATTCGCCAATGGTTTTCAGTAGCGTCCATCACCTCCCATCGGCGCATTACTCGTGGCCTCGCCCCCGCCCATCATCGTCTGGGAAATCTGGCTTGGTAGGAATGGTGCCAAATTTGAAAACCGACCTTTCGAAGCAACCAATATTATAAACAGAGTTTTCAATTGGCTCCTTGACATTTGTTCTCATCTTCCAGGCGCTGGTCAATCATTCTGGTCAAAAATTATTCTACAAGGTCTCCCTTCGATAGCGTCGGCCTCCCTAACGCCAGCTAGGAATATTTCCATCATTCGCTGGTTAAAACCACCTGAGAGCTGGAAGAAATTGAATGTGGACGGCTTTGCTCGGGGAAACCCATGGGCCGGTGGTGGAGGTGGTGTATGCCGAGATCACTCCGGTGATCTAATCTTTGCTTATCACCACTCCTATGGTCAGATCTCAAATATGTTAGTTGAAGTCGTGCGATGATCAATGACCTCTTTTTATGCAGGAACTTGGGTCTCTCTTCGATCATTGTGGAAACAGACTCCCGAGTTCTTTTCGAAGCAGTATCAAACCAATCTACTTCTTGTGGATGGAAACTTTAGTATATCCTTCAAGCCATCCATCAACTCAAGTCTCTTCTCAACCTCAAATTCAGCCACACCTATCAGGAAGGCAATTCTGTAGCGGATGGTCTCGCCAACATTGCTAGCGGTGGCGCCCCGGATAGAGTCTTCCTCAGTCGTCCTGATCTCCCCAGACACATCAAAGGATCTTTGGTTTTAGATAGAGCAAGTGTAGGGCAGATCCGCCTCTGCAAAATCAAGAAAAGCATGGGCTAATCCCCCATATCTTGGGCCTCTGTCCTGGCCGTCCCTCTCACTAGTGTCTTCCACCGGTCCCGCCTGCGGGAGGCTCCTTTTGCACCAGTGTTTTGCCTGTCTGCTACCCCTTCTATGTCATCTGCCCCCAGCTCCCTCTCCTCGTCAATTTTCCAGCTTCCTTTTGTATAGCTTTGGCTACAATTTCCACATGATAGGCGTGCCCCGGATCTTTTTGTTGGGGCCCGCCCGAAGGATTGTACACCTTAGTTTCTCTTGAATAAAGCTTTAAATTTATATATATATATATATATATATATATATATATATATATATATATATATATAAAACCGTAAGCATCCAGTGAGCATTTCTCGTTAATAGTAGTGATAATTAGCTGTATCTATCATCTAAGCTAGGCAAGTCATCGGGCTTTCCCATGATAGGCCCACGCCTGGCCCGATCTCCAATTGGGCTCCAAATCCTGTCCAAGCCCAATCACGGATCTAAACGACTAATCCAAACTCGGCTGGAGACTGGAGTTGGGTGCGGCTTCAACCATCCAAGCCCACTTGCTGACCATAGTGCTTCATCTGTCCTCAGGTTTACATAAACGCAATGAGACATGTGCTCAAGTTCTGGGTTTGTATGTTCTGCGGCCAAAAAATCAGGCCAGCCCAGTCATCAAGTATGCAACATCTAAAAATAATGGATGGCTAAAGATAATTGACCACTAGTCACCATTCAACATATGCAGATCGATGGCTCGTCTAATGACCATGACTGATGAATGACACAGATCTCACACATACGTGGCATCATCAGCACGTGGGAAGAGTAAGGCTCGGATGGCTACTCTCGCTGGTATGATAACACGTACAAGGAAACAACAAGTCAGAGACACTTGTCAGCGGGGGGCCTATCTCAATTGGAAGGTACAAATACAATTAAAGCCCTTGATTCAGTTCCAGCTGAATTTTGAAAACATGGAGCTTTAACGATGCTCGAGAAGAAGGATATGCATAGTATATATATTCCATCAGTATGTAGAAGTGGGCCCATCGTTCGTGATTCCACTCTTACTTGTGTCGAAGTCCATCTAAGCTACCTCGATTTTTTATTTTTTTTTTAAATCATGGAAAATGAACTCTAAAAATTGATGGATGCTTTGGATCTAGACATATATCATTGAGGGGCCACCGAAATTCCACGAGTCAACGCGGATCCCACTCGCGTGTTATACTTTACCCAATCCTACTGAAGATATCATCGATTGATTTCCGACTGCACAACACAATCTGACTGCACGGAAAAGTTTTTTACGCGTGGATCTTTAGCAAACTCTACCGTGATCTATGCTTTAGATCCACACTTTCCATCCATTTTTTTCAGATTCGTTTTGGACATAACCCAGAAAATGCAACAGATCTAAAGATCTAGTGGACCACACTGCAGGAAGCAGTCGGGATTGAAAAACCTTCCTATGGCCCATCATGACGTTTATTCGTCATCTAACCTGTTCATTACGTCATACGTACCTGTAACAAGGGAAAACACAAATATCTACTTGATTCGAGCATTCCATGGCACCAAGAAGTTTTCAATGTTACGCTTCCAATTTCCACTTCTTCCCGTGGTGTGGCCCACTTGATATTTAGATCTAACTAAATTTTAATATCATGCTCTAAAATTGTCTTATAAAATGGATGGACTGTGAGGATCTACCTCATATATCATGTTGGGACCACTGAAATTCCACAAGTTAAAACATCTGATTTTCTTCTCTCCATAATTGGAATGGAGTCGTAGTGTACGGCATGGCAAACAGATGTTTTGTCTCGGTTGAATTTTGTGGGCTCCATCATATTATATGTGGTAGGTTCAAACTCTGCATACATTTTTCTTTCCAGAGCAGGAGCCCAAGAATGAGACACTCGGCAGGACCGGGCTAGAAGAGCGCAAATCAGAGAAATTAAACTTCCGAACGGGACCTCCGACGACCAAGCCCAGATCAGGGCTGCAGTGGTAGAGTTCTTCAAGTGCCTATTCTCTTTAGAGGTGGTTGCCCCGGTAGGCGATTTCTTATCCCCAATCCCTTCGTTGATCTCTGCAGAGGACACACTACGTGAAAAATGGAAAAAAATGACGGATTTAGAGACGGTTCTGGACCGTCTCTAAAATTGCTTGGTTTAAAGACGCTTTAGAGACGGCCGTAAACCGTCTCTAAAATTAGGGACGGCTTCTGACCGTCCCTAATATTGTCTTTAAATGTTCTGCGTCCGCAAATAATTTAAGACGGTTTTTAACCGTCTTATATAGGTCATCTGAGACGGTCAAAGACCGTCCGTATTAGAGACGGTCGAAGACCGTCTTATATGCGGTCATCTGAGACGGCCACTGGCCGTCCGTATTAGAGACGGTCATTGGCCGTCTTTTACTTGTAATCTGAGACTGTCAAAGACCGTCTCTATTAGAGACGGTCCTTAGCCGTCTTATTACCTTGTCAAAAACCGTCTCTATTAGAGACTGTCATAGACCGTCTCTATTAGAGACTGTCATAGACCGTCTCTATTAGAGACTGTCAATGACCGTCTCTATTAGAGACTGTTACTGACCGTCTCTATTAGAGACGGTCCTCAGCCGTCTTCTAGGACCGTGGAAGACCGTCTGTATTAGAGATGGTCTTTAACCGTCTCTAATGCTCAGGTACGAATTGAACTATTTGGTTTAGAAAAAATAATTAACAATATTTTTAAAAAAAAAAAAACTGTGATTTTATAAAATTCTACATTTTGAAAAAAAAAAATTAAGAACTTTGAATAATGTTGATAACTTTGAAAAAAAAAAGATTTCAATAAAAAAATGATATTTTGAAAAATATATATATAAAATAAAACAAAATTGTGAAATAATTGACAAATTGTAAAAAATATATATTTTTTAAAAAAGAAAACTAGATTTTGTATTTTGACAAAAAAATTTAAAAAGTTATATAACAAGATTTCGATAAAAAAAATGATATTTTGAAAAAGAAAATTTAAAAATTTAAACAAAATTGTGAAAAATTTGACAAATTGAAAAAAAAAAAATAATTTTTAAAAAAGAAAACTAGAATTTGCATTTTGACAAGAAAAATTGAAAAGTTATATAACAAAAGTGATATTAAAAAAAATGATATTTTGAAAAAGAAAACTTAAGAAATTTAACAAAATTGTGAAAAAATTGACAAATTGTAAAAAAAATATATATTTTAAAAAAGAAAACTATATTTTTTATTTTGACAAGAAAAATTGAAAAGTTAGATAACAAAAGTGAGATTTTGATGATGTGTTGTATATCCTTGCCGCCCCTATGTTTTTCCAACCCATTTTTGGGCCGGGTATAAAAAAATTATGTAGATTTAAATCTTAAGTGGACTACACCACTAGAAATAATGATAATATAGTACATCGCCATTAAAAATTATAAAGAGCCCATCGTAAGGTTTTATTAATGTTTATTTGCAATCCAACTTGTTGATAATGTAAAGAATATCTAGATGAAGGTAAACTGCAAAGATCAAATTGATCCAAAACTTTTGTGGCCTTCAAAAGGTTTTTAATAGTTATTCATCATTGTTTTAATCGATATGGCTCACCTGAGATTATTGAGTTCTTGTGATTTAAAATCACATCCTAAAATATGATGGAAAAATATATGGATGGTGTCGATATACATAAAATATATCAAGGTGGGCCCTACATGGTTAGAGTAACACTCATGAAGGAGTTACCTAAATAGTGAAATGGTACTATAAGGTCACCTCATGGGAACTTCCCATGAGGTTAATCTGTGTGCGCCCCACCATGATGTGTGTAGAACATCAACACCATGCATTTGATGTGTCCCCTTTAAGTCCAAAAATCAATCATATAAGAAACTCAGGTGGGCCATAGCATCTAAAACTATGCGAAGACATCCATAAAACATATAAAAGCATTTGGTGGGGCCCACATGAGTTTTGGATGTGTATGAAACTTGGTCTAACTCATCATCCAAGTGGGACATACATAATGAAGCTGTATCTATGAACAACATCTAGGTGGGCCCAATAAATGATTATGAATGTTTTAATGGGAGGGTAACCCTCTCAACTATAGTATGTGGTGTGGCCCACCCAAATCATGGATTGACTTTATTTTTAAGCTCGTGGCCCACCATGGAATGGTACATCTGATTACGGGGCAAATCCAAAGTTCAAGTGGACCCACCATAGAAAAGAGTGGGATAGTGACACCCCACTATTGAAACCTTCTTAGGGCTCATCGCGATGTTTATTTGAGATCCAATCTGTTTATAAGTTAATACAGACATGGATGCAGTTGAAACTTGGTCTGATTCCTCATCCAAGTGGGACACACATAATGAGTGGGTTGGATATGTGAATCACATTTACGTAGGGCCAATATATGATTATGAATGTTTTAAGGAAACCCTTCTCCATTACATTTAAGTGAGTTACTCGTTACCCTTATTAGAGTAAACTCTATGGGGTCCACCGTTATTTATTTATTTTATCCACTCCATTCATCCATGTTAACAGATAATTTGACGTCTAAAGAACAAAAAGGAAGCATATCCAAAGCTCAAGTGGACCACACCACAGGAAATAGTGTGATTGAACCTCTACCATTTAAAATTTCTTGGAGGCCATAGAAGTTTTGGATTAAGCTGATGTTTGTGTTTTCTATTCATTCATATATTTTTGATATTATGAACAACCTTTAATCTTTTTTGGACAATCGATCACCCAGATTGAAGAGTAATAACTTCATATGTTTAAATCAAAATTCACTCAAATTGTTGATCAATCTTGTTTGCCCAATATCTTTCTCATATGTAGCATGATTGGGGCGAGTAACCGTTTTTGGATGTTGGTCGGTGCTCTATGGGTCCCACCATGATGTATGTGTTTCATCCATGCCGTCCATCCATTTTTACAAATCATATTAGGCCCTGATACCAAAAATGAGAGGGATATAAATCTCAGGTGGACCACACCACATGAAAACAATAGTGATTGGATATCCACCATTAAAACCCTTCTAAGGCCCACTGTACTTTTTATTTGACATCCTATCTATTGATTAAGTCATACAGGCCCAGATGAAGGGGAAAAAACTATGCGAAGACATCCATAAAACATATAAAAGCATTTGGTGGGGCCCACATGAGTTTTGGATGTGTATGAAACTTGGTCTGACTCCTCATCCAAGTGGGACACACATAATGAATGGGTTGGATCTATGAACCACATCTAGGTGGGCCCAATAAATGATTATGAATGTTTTAATGGGAGGGTAACCCTCTCAACTATAGTATGTGGTGTGCCCCACCCAAGTCATGGATTGACTTTATTTTTAAGCTCGTGGCCCACCATGAAATGGTGCATCTGACTGACGGGGCAGATCCAAAGTTCAAGTGGACCCACCATAGAAAAGAGTGGGATAGTGACACCCACTATTGAAACCTTCTTAGGGCCCGCCGCGATGTTTATTTGAGATCCAACCTGTTTATAAGTTAATACAGACATGGATGCAGTTGAAAATTGGTCTGACCCCTCATCCAAGTGGGACACACATAATGAGTGAGTTGGATATGTTAATCACATTTAGGCAGACCCAATATATGATTATGAATGTTTTACTGAAAATTTGGGATTAACATACACCGTTCATCCATTTTTTGAGATCATTTTATATAAATATATAAAAAATGAATCATATTCAAAGATTAAATGGACCACACCACAAATAAGGGGAACAGATTGGCTACTCCCCCTACACCATCAAATGGCTGGTGGTTGGTGCTGTGTGGGCCCCACCATGATTTATGGCCCCACGACCATTTTTTTTTTTTTACTTTTAAACTAGTTGGATTTCAAATAAACATTACGATGGGCCTTAGGATAGTTTCAAAGGTGGGAATCACCCTCCCGTTGTTTTCTGTGGTGGGGTCCACTACAAATTTTTATCTGTCTCATTCTTTGGCTCGTGATATCTCAAAATGGATGGACGGTGTGGATATAACGAATACATCATAAGTTTTTATATTTTTAAAATAATATATATATATATATGGAAAATGTTCTATATGTCGAGCTCATGAGAACTCCCCATGAGGTCTAGCTGTGTGGGCCTCGCCATGACTTGTGTCATAAATCAACACCGTGCATTTAATGGGTCCCCTTTAAATTATGGGATATTCCAAAAATCAGCCGTATACAGAACTCTGGTGGGCCATACCATCTAAAATCATGTGAAGACATGCCTAAAACATATAAAAGCACTTGGTGGGGCCCCACCTGAAATTTGGATGCGTCTAAAACTTGGTATGACCCCTCATCCAAGTGGCACACACATAATGGATGGGCTAGATTTTTGAACCACATCTCTGTCTCAAGTGGATGATAAAAAAAATGAATTATATCTCAATCTCAAGTGGACCACGTTACAGGAAATAGTGTCGAATGAATTTTGACCATTAAAAATGTTTTGGGGGCCATAAAAGTTTTGGATCATGTTGATATTTATTTTTTCCCTTCATTCAGGTCTTTATGACCAAATCAACACATTGGATGTCAAATAAACAGTACAGTGGGCCTTAGGAGGATTTTAATTGTGAATATCTATTCATTATTCTTGTCCTGTGGTGTGGTCCACCTAGGATTTATATCCCTGTCATTTTTTGTATCAAGCACTAAAATTATTTGTAAAAATGGATGAACGGAATGGATGAAACATGTACATCATGGTGGGGCCCACAGAGCACCGACCACCAGCCACACCGTCCCGCCCAAATTTGGGCGCGGCTCTGTTTGAGCGCGCCCAAAATTGGTGGACGTGGTTCAGTGCTCTATGGGTCCCACCATGATGTATGTGTTTTATCCATGCCGTCCATTCATTTTAAAAATTCATATTAGTGATTGAAGCAAAAAATGAGAGGGATATAAATCTCAGGTGGACCACATCACATGAAAACAATAGTGATTGGATATCCACCATTAAAACCCTCCTAAGACCCACTATACTTTTTATTTGACATCCAATCCGTTGATTAGGTCATACAGGCCCAGATGAAAGGAAAAAAATTATCCGATTGATCCAAAACTTTATGTGGCCCCCAAAAGGTTTTTAAAGGTCGACGCTCATTCAACGCTGTTTCCTATAATGTGGTCCAGTTGAGATTGGGATATACCTCGTTTTTCATCTCATAACATAAAATGAAATGGAAAAATAGATGGACGGCAGGGATGAAACACATACATTATGGTGGGGCCCACAGAGCACCGACCACGTGGCACCGCGAGAGAGACTTATAAGTCTCTCTCTCGCGCCCTCTCACTCTCTCGCTGTCCTCTCTCTCTCGGCCCTCTCTCTCTCGCTGTCTTCTCTCTCTCGGCTCTCTCCACCGCGCTGTCCTCTCTCTCTCTCGGCCCTCTCTCTCTCTCGCTGTCTTCTCTCTCTCGGCCCTCTCTCTCTCTCGCTGTCTTCTCTCTCGGATTTAGGTCTCTCTCCACCGCCCTCTCTCCACCGCCCTCTCTCTCCACTGCGCCCTCTCTCCAACTCAAACAGGTATCTCTCTCTCTCTCTCAATCTCTCTCAATCTCAAAACCGATTGAAACGATTTGGGGATTTAGGGATTTAAGGATTTGGGGATTTGGGGATTTAGGGATTTGGGGATTTAGGGATTTAAGGATTTGGGGATTTGGGGATTTAGGGATTTAGGGATTTGGGGATTTAGGGATTTGGGGATTTAAGCAATCTGCCCCACACACTGAAGAGGTGATTGAGAAGAAATGCATCCAGGGGCTGTGCAAGCAAGCTCTGGGTCATTCATGAGCTGTGACCACTGTTAGCATGCCCTCCCTTAAGAGTTTTGAGGCTGCTCCACTCATGAAGGCGTTGCTTTGAATATAAGTCCCTGGTCACGTTATTACGACAATCCATTTTTCTCATGTCGATGGCCCACTGCATGAGTTAATGGTCATTTATTTTTTATTATTTTTATTATTTTTTATTTTTTGTGTCAATAGATCTTCATACTGGCCTTCCTGATTACATATATTATACAAGTGTCAAAAATCATCTCTAGTGCTTGTTGTGCAAAGTAAACATTATGCTCAAAGTACAAACACATCCACGGTTTAAGCAGAGTGGCAAACAGTGGAACTAGTTTGGGATTAGTGGCCTGATACAAAATAGACTGACCATTCAAATTAACTCCAATCAGAGTCACAAGCCCATGGACTCATGATCCAATACTTATCCATCTACTAATTCAGTTTAGAATTTTCTAACACATGGTCCCACTAGTCAGCAAATCATTAAACTTTCTATTACTTACGTACATACTAGAAACAGTTTGAGATGGGAATGAGTTTGCCATAGCCTGACTTTCTTACTTTAACAGCCTTGTTTTCTCGCTGAAGTAGAAGCACGACCCAATAAATACACTTGAGCTCAAGTTAAAAGCAAGCCTTGCAAACTGGTTCGTGGGCTGACGAGAATTGCAGGCCCATTGCTAGCCTTAATTTAGGTTTCATTTAATCATACATTTTTTTTAATCATACGTTGTGCAAATTATTATTGTTTTTTTTATTTTATTTTTTATTTTTTTATTTTTTTAAAAGAAGTTTTGAATACATTTGGACTTGATGAGCACAAACAAATCAATAAAATATCTGTCTATATCTAGTCCCGGGCCCAATCCTCGGAATTTGGCAGCATCTATCAATAAAAAGCCCTTTTAACATCAGTCCTTTGTAAAAACCTTAGTTTGCATGAAATTTCAATGCCTTATAACTAGGTTTTGTGACTTCAACTGAGAACAGAATATCTGACCATTGGATTAATACATGGATACACATTACTTGTTTGTTCTAGGGATTAAGTAATCACACCTTTTATTTCATGCCATACTCTCATTTCTCCTTTTATTTTGAGGTTACCTATAAAAAATAAAAGAAATTCCTGCATTTTAATTAGCACCCCATGGGAATTGACACAATTCAACTTGATTCCATTTAGTTTACGTGAATCATACGATTTGGTTGGTTGTACCAAATTTCATGAATTTTGCACCAAAATAGACTGATTAATCATGAAATTTCATGATATTCGGTGCAACTAAATGCAACCTTAATCAATATATAATAATTCATGATTGTTAATGACTTTTCATTTCATGATTTTCTTTTAGGTTGTGGTTGATTTAGGGATATCAAATATTAATATTGATTGAGGTTTATAATACTAATCTTCAATCTTTTACATTGGCAAAAGGTGTTTTTGAAAAATTTTAATTATTTGTATTTTTTTTCTAAAATCTCAATTTTTTTTTTCAATCTCTTTAACTCTATTCTTCTCGCCATGATGAGTTGCCTTGCACCATACCCCCCATGACATGTATGTATGATGCATGTGGAAGTATGGCCATTAGCATGTAAAACTTCCCATTAGTGAATAATCATAGGCAAATGAGATGGATGATATTAGGTGGGCCAACAGAGAATGAGACAGCCAAAGATGGACAACCCAACAAATTAGGTGACTTCCATCAATACTCCCATAAAAATTGCAACATCCCTTTCTGATGTTGCAACTCATACCCATCATTTCCATATCGTTGCCACCAACTACATATATATTCAAGATCATGTGATTGTTACCTGATCCACCATACCATCCCCATGCAATGCATGGACCGGAGGTCGGTACATCACCCTTTGATACTTTGGTTTCTACAAGTGGGACCCATGGTTCAATAATCCAAACGTTCTGTATCATGGGACCCACTGCTGATGGCTCATCCAGAAGAAATCTCAAAAATTAAAAAGTCCCAACACTTCAATAGATGCCCAATAAAGACACGGCCAAGATGGAAAATACAGCACGGTCCACATTTTCCAACAATAAGGATGTATATTCTACGGTTGAGATCTTAAATTTTGGGAATTTTTTTTTAATGCATGGGCCATCCATGATGAAAAGATCAGATCAGCAGTTTGGATCAGTGAAAAATGGGCCCCGCTTGTACAAACCGGAGATCAAAACACATGGCTTTGTGTTTGAGCATCGTTGGTACATTATCTACTGATTGATATGCATATGCCATGACATATGAAACTTCGAGTATCAAAAAATGAGGTAAGATTAGGTAGGGATTTCTTCCTCTCTTTCCTATTGGGAAGATCAAACCTACTAACATCATGTTTTCTACATTAGTTTGACAAGCATGACCCACTAGACTTTAATGCAGTTTTCCCACTGTAATCTTATTTGGGTTTTACTTAAAAGGTTCCAATTCTCCAATCAGACCATTTAAATCATGCCACATGTCAGATCTTACGACATGCCTGATACAGGTTTTCTAAGCCCATGCATGCACAAATCTGCACTTTGAAGACTATTGGGAGTACATCCAACACATCCATCAGGAGGGCCTCACCATGTAGATGAACTGGCCCGGGTCACAACTCATCAGGTGGGCCATGTTTGTAGAGAATGAGCATCCTAGAAAAAGTTGCTGATGATCAAAACACATTTATCAAAGGAGCACTATCAGGTGATATTTAAGATTTTCATTATAAATAGATTAAGAGCCAATGATAATTATAAGTAGACTTGCAGCAAAAAATAAAGAATTTAATTTTTTTCAAAACATGGAAAGACTAATCAGTCCTACTTCTTGTAACTTCAGCCACTGCTTTAAATGGAGGGACTGCACAAAGATTTGGTTAGGGAGACTACTGATAGTGAACTAGCAGCTGCAACAAATATGAGAGATACAAAGGTGAAAAGAAACATAAGGCGGTCGGTAAGATAAGATAGATTGAAAGTACTTGTTTCAATTTTCTTGGATGGATGATGAATGTATTTGGGAATGTTAATGAAAATAAAAAACTTATAATATATATATATATATGTTATCAATGGAGGATACCTTGTTTAGGGGGACATGAAATTCTTGTAGCTTATGGTATGGTGCCCCAATATTGGTTGTATGTTACTAGTATGTAGTAGATAATACTAGGTTCAATAGTAGATAATACTAGAGAATCCCTACACCTAATCCTAATCTACTCCTTAACCTAAACCTAAACTTGAAAACTCAAACCTAAATCCATACACAAACCCAAACCCGAACCCGATTTCCTAAACCTAAACCTTTACCTATTCTCAATTCCCTAAACCGTAACCTATAACTCAGTACTTATAACCTAAACCTAAACCTATAACCTCAACTCAGTAACCTTAACCTAAACATAAAACCTAAACCTAAACCCAAACCCGATCCCGAACCCAAATCAATCCCTAAACCCTTAGCCTAAATCTAAAACCCAAACGTAAACCCGATCTCGAACCCGAACACGATTTCCTATACCTAAACCTTAACGTATTCTCAAATCCTAAACTTAAACCTACACCTAATCCTAATCTCAACTCCCTAATCCTAATCTCAACTCCCTAACCTAAACCTAGAGATAAACTTGAAAACCCAAACCTAAACCCGATTCCGAACCCGAATACGAATTCTAAACGCTAGCCTAAACTTAAAACCCAAACGTAAACCCGATCTCGAACCCGAACCCAATTTCCTATACCTAAACCTTAACGTATTCTCAAATCCCTAAACTTAAACCTACACCTAATCCTAATCTCAACTCCCTAACCTAAACCTAGAGATAAACTTGAAAACCCAAACCTAAACCCGATTCAACCCGAATCCGAATTCCTAAACGCTAGCCTAAACTTAAAACCCAAACATAAACCCGATCTCGAACCCGAACCCAATTTCCTATACCTAAACCTTAACGTATTCTCAAATCCCTAAACCTAAACCTACACCTAATCCTAATCTCAACTCCTAGGCTAAACCTAAACCTAAACTTGAAAACCCAAAACTAAACCCGAACTCGAACCCAATCCCGATTTCCTAAACCTAAACTTATGACCTTAACCTAAACCTATTCTCAAATCCCAAAACTCAACATAAACCTAAACCTATAACCTATAACCAAAACCAAAACCTATAACCAAAACCAAAACTTATAACCTAAACCCGAACCCATTCTCAAATCCTATAACCTAAACCTAAACCTTAACCTAAACCAAAACCAAAACCAAAACCTATAACCTAAACCCGAACCCAAACCCAAACCCAAACCCGAACCCGAATTCCTAAACCTTAACCTAAACATATAACCTATAACCTATAACTTAAGCCTATACCTAAACCTAAAACCTTACTTATAACCTAAAACTATTCTCAAATCCTCAAACCTTAACCTATAACCTAACCGAAACCTATACTTATAACATAAAACTATTCTCAAATCCCAAAACCTATAACCTAAACTCGAACCCGAACCCGAATTCCTAAACCTTAACCTAAACATATAACCTATAACCTATAACTTAAGCCTATACCTAAACCTAAACCTTACTTATAACCTAAAACTATTCTCAAATACCAAAACTTATAACCTAAATCCGAACCCGAACCCGAATTCCTAAACCTTAACCAAAACATATAACCTAAGCCTATAACTTAAACCAAAAGCTAAACCTATAACCTAATCCTCGAACCTATAACCTAAACTCAAATCCCTAAACTTAAACCTACACCTAATTCTAATCTCAACTCCCTATCCTAAACCTAAACCTAAAATTGAAAACCCAAACCTAAATGAGATCCCGAACCCGAACCCAATTTCTAAACCTATACCTTAACCTATTCTCAATTCCCTAAACCTAAACCTAAAACCTAAACCTAAACTTAAAACCTAAATGTATTCTCAAATCCCTAAACCTAAACCTACACCTAATCCTAATCTCAACTCCCTAACCTAAACCTAAACTTGAAATCCCAAACCTAAAACCCGATCCCGAACCCGATTTCCTAAACCTAAACCTTAACCTATTCTCATATCCCTAAACCTAAACCTACACCTAATCTTAATCTAAACTCCCTAACCTAAACCTAAATCTAAACATGAAAACCCAAACCTAAACCCAATCCCGAACCCGAACCCGAATTCCTAAACCTAAACCTTAACCTATTTTCAAATCCCTAAACTAAACCTACACCTAAACCCGAACCCGATTCTCTAAACCTAAACCTTAACCTATTCTCAATTCCCTAAACCTATAGCTTATAACCTAAACCTAAACCTAAACCTAAACCTATAACCTTAACCTAAACCAATACCTATGACCTAAAACCTAAATGTATTCTCAAATCTTTAAACCTAAACCTACACCTAATCCTAATCTCAACTCCCTAACCTAAACCTAAACCTAAACTTGAAAACCCAAACCTAAAACCCGATCCGAAACCCGAACCCGATTTCTTAAACCTAAACCTTAACCTATTCTCAAATCCCTAAACTTAAACCTACACCTAATCCTAATCTAAAGTCCCTAACCTAAACCTAAACCTAAACTTGAAAACCCAAACCTAAACCCAATCCCGAACCCGAACCCGAATTCTTAAACCTAAACCTTAACCTATTTTCAAATCCCTAAACCTAAACCTACACCTAATCCTAATCTCAACTCCCTAACCTAAATCTAAACCTAAACTTGAAAACCCAAACCTAAACCCGATCTCGAACCCGAACGCGATTTCCTAAACCTAAACCTTAACCTATTCTCAATTGCCTAAACCTATAGCTTATAACCTAAACCTAAACCTTAACCTTAACTAAACCTAAACTTTGAACCTATAACCTATAACCTAAACCTAAAACCTAAATATATTCTCAAATCTTTAAACCTACACCTAATCCTAATCTCAACTCCCTTACCTAAACCTAAACTTAAACTCGAAAACCCAAACCTAAACCCAATCCTAACCCGAACCCGATTTCCTAAACCTAAACCTTAACCTATTCTCAATTCCCTAAACCTATAGCTTATAACCTAAACCTAAACCTTAACCTATTCTCAAATTCCTAAACTAAACCAACACCTAATCCTAATCTCAACTCCCTAGCCTAAACCTAACTTGAAACCCAAACCTAAACCCGATCCCGAACCCAAACCCGATTTCCTAAACCTAAACCTTAACCTATTCTCAATTCCCTAAACCTTAACCTATAACCTAAACCTAAGACCTAAAACCTAAATGTATTCTCAAATTCCTAAACCTAAACCTACACCTAATCCTAATCTCAACTCCCTAATCTAAACCTAAACTTGAAAACCCAAACCTAAACTCCGAACCCGAACCCGAACCCGATTCCCTAAACCTAAACCTTAACCTATTCTCACCTCCTTAAACCTATAGCTTATAACCTAAACCAAAACCAAAACCTATGACCTAAAACCTAAATGTATTCTCAAATCTCTAAACCTAAACCTACACCTAATCCTAATCTCAACTCCCTAACCTAAACCTAAACTTAAACTTGAAAACCCAAACCTAAAACTTGATCCCGAACCCGAACCCGATTTCCTAAACCTAAACCTTAACCTATTCTCAAATCCCTAAACCTACACCTACACCTAATCCTAATCTAAACTCCCTAACCTAAACCTAAACCTAAACTTGAAAACTCAAACCTAAACCCAATCCCGAACCCAAACCCGAATTCCTAAACCTAAACCTTAACCTATTTTCAAATCCCTAAACCTAAACCTACACCTAATCCTAATCTCAACTCCCTAACTTGAAAACCCAAACCTAAAACCCTATCCCGAACCCGAACCCGATTTCCTAAACCTAAACCTTAACCTATTCTCAATTCCTAAACCTAAACCTACACCTAATCCTAATCTAAACTCCCTAACCTAAACCTAAACTTGAAAACCCAAACCTAAACCCAATCCAGAACCCGAACCCAGACTTAAACCTAAACCTTAACCTTTTTCAAATCCCTAAACCTAAACCTAAACCTACACCTAATCTCAACTCCCTAACGTAAACTTGAAAACCCAAACCTAAACCTGTTCCCGAACCCAAACCCGATTTCCTAAACCTAAACCTTAACCTATTCTCAATTCCTAAACCTAAACATAAACCTTAACCTTAACCTAAACATGAAATTGAACCTATAACCTATAACCTAAATATATTCTCAAATCCCTAAACCTACACCTACACCTAATCCTAATCTCAACTCCCTAACCTAAACCTAAACCTAAACTTGAAAACCCAAACCTAAACCCGATCCCGAACCCGAACCCGATTTCTAAACCTTAACCTATTCTCAAATTCTAAACCTACACCTACAACTAATCCTCATCTAAACTCCCTAACCTAAACCTAAAACTAAACTTGAAAACCCAAACCTAAACCCGATCCCGAACCCGAACCCGAACCCAATTTCCTAAACCTAAACCTTAACCTATTCTCAAATCCCTAAACCTTAACCTACACCTAATCCTAATCTAAACTCCCTAACCTAAACCTAAACCTAAACTTGAAAACCCAAACCTAAACCCAATCCCGAACCCGAACCCGACTTCTTAAACCTTAACCTTAACCTATTTTCAAATCCTTAAACCTAAACCTACACCTAATCCTAATCTCAAGTCCCTAACCTAAACTTAAACCTAAACTTGAAAACCCAAACCTAAACCCGATCCCGAACCCGAACCTGATTTCCTAAACCTAAACCTTAACCTATTCTCAATTCCCTAAACCTATAGCTTATAACCTAAACCTAAACCTTAACCTTAAGCTAAACCTAAACCTACACCTATAACTTATAACCTAAATATATTCTCAAATCCCTAAACCTACACCTACACCTAATCCTAATCTCAACTCCCTAACCTAAACCTAAACCTAAACTTGAAAACCCAAACCTAAACCCGAACCCGATTTCCTAAAAACCTTAACATATTCTCAATTCCCTAAACCTATAGCTTAATAACCTAAACCTTAACCTAAACCTAAACCTAAACCTTAACCTATTCTCAAATTCCTAAACCTACACTCGCAACTAATCCTAATCTAAACTCCTAACCTAAACCTAAACCTAAACTTGAAAACCCAAACCTAAACCCAATCCCGAACCCGAACCCGAATTCCTAAACCTAAACCTTAACCTATTTTCAAATCCCCAAACCTAAACCTACACCTAATCCTAATCTCAACTCCCTAACCTAAACCTGAACCTAAACTTGAAAACCCAAACCTAAACCCGATCCCGAACCCGAACCCGAACCCGATCTCCTAAACCTAAACCTTAACATATTCTCAATTCCCAAACCTATAGCTTATAAGACCTTAAAACCTTAACCTTAACCTAAACCTATAACCTTAAAACTAAAACCTATGTCCTAAAACCCGAACTTATAACCTATAACCTAACCTTAACCTAAACCTAAAACCTAAACCTTAACCAATAACTAAAACCTAAAAATAAACCTAAAAACCTAAATGTATTCTCAAATCCTAAACCTAAACCTACACCTAATCCTAATCTCAACTCCCTAACCTAAACCCGATTCCGAACCCGAACCCGATTTCCTAAACCTAAACCTTAACCTATTCTCAATTCCCCTAAACCTATAGCTTATAACCTAAACCTAAACCTAAACCTAAACCTTAACCTAAACCTATAACCTTAACCTAAACCAAAACTTATGACCTAAAACCTAAATGTATTCTCAAATCTCTAAACCTAAACCTACACCTAATCTAAATCTCAACTCCCTAACCTAAACCTAAACCTAAACTTGAAAACCCAAACCTAAACCCGATCCCGAACCCGAACCCGATTTCCTAAACCTAAACCTTGACCTATTCTCAAATCTCTAAACTTAAACCTACACCTAATCATAATCTAAACTCCCTAACCTAAACCTAAACCTAAACTTGAAAACCCAAACCTAAACCCAATCTCGAACCCGAACCCGAATTCTAAACCTAAACCTTAACCTATTTTCAAATCCCTAAACCTAAACCTACACCTAATCCTAATCTCGACTCCCTAACCTAAACTCAACTCAACTTGAAAACCCAAACATAAACTTTAACATATTCTCAATTCCCTAAACCTATAACTTATAAGACCTTAAAACCTTAACCTTAACCTAAACCTAAACCTATAACCTTAAAACCAAAACCTATGTCCTAAAACCTAAACTTATAACCTATAACCTAACCTAACCTAAACCTAAAACCTAAACCTTAACCAATACCTAAAACCTAAAAATAAACCTAAAACCTAAATGTATTCTCAAATCCTAAACCTAAACCTACACCTACACCTAATCCTAATCTCAACTCCCTAACGTAAACCTAAACCCGATCCCGAACCCGAACCCGATTTCCTAAACCTAAACCTTAACCTATACTCAATTCCCTAAACCTATAGCTTATAACCTAAACCTAAACCTTAACCTAAACCTATAACCTTAACCTAAACCAAGACTTATGACCTAAAACCTAAATGTAATCTCAAATCTCTAAACCTAAACCTACGCCTAATCCTAATCTCAACTCCCTAACCTAAACCTAAACCTAAACTTGAAAACCCAAACCTAAAACCCGATCCCGAACCCGAACCCGAACCCGATTTCCTAAACCTAAACCTTAACCTATTCTCAAATCCCTAAACTTAAACCTACACCTAATCCTAATCTAAACTCCCTAATCTAAACCTAAACTTGAAAACCCAAACCTAAACCCAATCCCGAACCCGAACCCGAATTCCTAAACCTAAACCTTAACATATTTTCAAATCCCTAAACCTAAACCTACACCTAATCCTAATCTCGACTCCTCGACCTAAACTCAACCTAAACTTGAAAACCCAAACCTAAACCCGATCCCGAACCCGAACTTGATTTCCTAAACCTAAACCTTAACATATTCTCAATTCCCTAAACCTATAGCTTATAAGACCTTAAAACCTTGACCTTAACCTAAACCTATAACCTTAAAACCAAAACCTATCCTAAAACCTAAACTTATAACCTATAACCTAACCTTAACCTAAACCTTAACCAATACCTAAAACCTAAAAATAAACCTAAAACCTAAATGTATTCTCAAATCCCTAAACTAAACCTACACCTAATCCTAATCTCAACTCCCTAACTTAAATCTAAACTTGAAAACCCAAACCTAAACCCGATCCCGAACCCGATTTCCTAAACCTAAACCTTAACCTATTCTCAATTCCCTAAACCTAAACCTTAACCTAAACCTATAACCTAAAACCTGAATGTATTCTCAAATCCTTAAACTTAGACCTACACCTAATCCTAAACCTAAACTTGAAAACCCAAACCTAAACCCGATACCGAACCCGAATCCAATTGCTGTAATAATGTAGCCCAATCATAAGGCAACAAACAAGAATGTATCCCTTTTAACACATGCCCCTTTTTACAAAGCTTTAATTTTTGTTGTTGTTTACATTAATTGAAACACTTTTTTGCATTATTTGCTCATATTAAGTTTATTTTAATGATCGCTTTTATTTTAAAAAATGCCCACTTTTTTGGATGAAGTTTCAAGCAATTTTTCATGATTCAATTATAATGTTTTGTTGGTTGAATATTTTTTATTAGATGAAAGACAAAAAGAAAATTGTTCTTTGATTTTTTACTTTTTTTACTTATGAAGTTAAACTTTATATGTATTGTGCGTGGATGAATAATGTATTGTGGATAAGATTGTTTGTGTTTGGATGGATGTAGTTTATGTTTGGATGGATTTACGTAGTTTGGGTTTAGATGGATGTGAATGTGAATGTGAATGTGAATGTGATGAAACAGGTGTATATCAGTCCTGTTTGGATGAAACAGGTGAATGTGAATGAAACAGGTGTATGTTTGTCCTGTTTGGATGAAACAGGTGTATGTCAGTTCTGTTTGGATGAAACAGGTGTATGTGAAACAGGTGTATATCAGTCCTGTTTGGATGAAACAGGTGAATGTGATTGAAACATGTGTATATCAGTCTTGTTTGGATGAAACAGGTGAATGTGAATGAAACAGGTGTATATCAGGTATATGTCAGTCCTGTTTGGATGAAACAGGTGTATATCAGTCCTGTTTGGATGAAACAAGTGTATGTGAATGAAACAGGTGTATATCAGTCCTGTTTGGATGAAACAAGTGTATGTGAATGAAACAGGTGTATATCAGTCCTGTTTGGATGAAACAGGTGAATGTGAATGAAACAGGTGAATGTGAATGTGATGAAACAGTTTGGATTTACGTAGTTTGTATAACAGGTGTATATCAGGAAGAATACTGTAACAGGTCAAATTTGAAAATGTCCTTTAAGGGTCAAAAGAGACGGCCCATAGCAGTCATTTTAAAGGACGGAAGGCTCATAAGAGACTGTCCATGACAGTCCTTTTTAAGGACGGTCTATGACCGTCCTAAAAAAGGACGGTCCATGGCCGTCCTTTGAAGGCTCATAAGAGACTGTCCATGACAGTCCTTTTTAAGGACGGTCCATAACAGTCCTTTTAAAGAACGGTCTATGGCCGTCCTTTTTAGGATCATAAGAGACTGTCCATGACAGTCCATTTTAAGGACGGTCCATGACCGTCCTTTTTTAGGACGGTCTATGACCGTCTTTTTTTCGTCAATAAGAATGACGGTTTTCAACTGTCCTTTAAAAAATAAGACACGTCAAAATTTGACGGCCTATGTGACGGTCCATGACCGTCCTTTTTGGTCATTTGAGACGGTTTTGGACCGTCCTTTTTTCGCTGTTTTGGCGTAGTGACAATGCCTATCTCATGGCCTTGCCAACGTTGAAAGAAGTAAAATTTACAGTCTCCGCCATTCCAGTGGATGGCGCTCCCAGCCCGGATGGGTTTTCTGGTTCTTTCTTCTCGGTCTGCTGGAGTATTATTGGTGACGACCTCCATCGCGCTGTCAAATTCTTTTTCCAAGGAGGTAACATTCCTAGAGCATTCTCCTCGTCTTTGCTCTGTCTTATCCCTAAGAACCCGGCGCCTAGATCCTTTTCAGAGATTTCTGCTCCATTAGTCTTTGTAACTGTGCATACAAAGTCTTTTCCAAAGTGATTGCAGCCAGGTTGAGTTCTATCCTGCCAAGGCTCATCTCGGCTTAGTAGATGGCCTTCGTGCAGGGCCAGGAGATCTATTGCAGACAGCATCTCTTTAGCGCAGGAACTGTTTTGGGACATCGACAAGAAAGTTAGGGGCAGTAATACCGTCTTCAAGATCAACCTGGAAAAGGCCTATGACAGGGTCAGTTGACCGTTCCTCAAAGAGGTGCTCCAGAAGTTCGGTTTCTGCAAGGAGTGGATCAGTTTGGCTAAAAAATGTTGGTCGGTTTCGTGGTTCTCGATTCTTCTTAATGGAGAGTCTTCGGGCTTCTTCAAATCTGAGAGAGGGCTCCGCCAGGGAGACCCTCTTTCACCCAGTCTCTTTATCTTAATGATGAAATCCCTCGGCAGGGGTCTCAAGTTTATGTTTGAAGCCAATTTGTGTCAGCCCTTTCAAACGAGCAGAAGATGCCTCCCGATTACCCACCTACTCTTCACGGACGATACGATGATTTTTATTAATGGTAGCACCCCTTTCAATCGGGAACATGATAGCGTTCCTGCAGAATTTCAAGGAAGTGTCGGGCCTTAAGATCAATATGGCCAAGAGCAACCTAATTGTCTCCTCTAAGATGACTGAGAGAAGGGTGTAGTGCGTGGAGAGACTGTCAGGAATCTCGAGATCGAGCCCCCCTCTTCTTTACCTTGGGGTGCCATTGTCCAGAGGGAAGATTACATCTGCGGCCTTTCAGCCCATGATCAATAAAATCTTAGCCCGTATCTCGGGATGGAAAGCTCGGTTCCTCAATCAGGCTGCCAGGATCATGCTCATTAAGCATGTCATCTCGAGTATTCCAATTCACACCATTGCATCAATCGAGGCCATGAGGAAAATGTTGTCCTTATAGAAAAAGGTTTCGCCGACTTCTTTAGGGGTGGTTGGATGGAAAAAAGAAATTTCACTGGGTCTGCTGGAAGCATATTGCAACCCCTTCGAAGGAAGGTGGCCTGGACATCAAGGACTTAAAGGAGGTCTCGGAGGCCCTGAGAATGAAGAGGGCCTGGACTATTTTTTTCGACCACAAATCCAGCCTATGGGTGAGATTTATGCACTCAAAATACATTGTCAATCACTCTAGGGACATCTTTGTACATTAGCGAACTGATTCCCCTATTTGGAAGTAGGAGAGGAAACTTCAGGCACTCTTTCTAGATCACTCCCGTCTTCTGCTAGGAGATGGGACCAACAGTTTTTGGTCTGAGAACTGGACGGGGCTGGGCCCCCTCACAAATTGGCTTCCGGATGATGCAGCCCTGCACCCACAAGACCTGAAGATCAAAGACGTGCTGGGCTCGGTCAGGCTTCTCCACAACGGTGTATTCCCTTCCTCCTTGCCAAATGCCGTTAGACAGCACGTGTAGGTTAAGGGTCTTACACTAAATCAGGGAGAAGATCGCATCATCTGGACTAGGGAGAAGCTGGGGAATTTCTCAACCAAATTAGCGTGGAAGTGGATCAGGTCCAGGGGTCAGTCTCGTGCTTGGACCAGATGGACATTGCATCTCTTTCTCCCTCAGAAAATAGTTGTTTTTTCATGGAAGGTTTTCAATAGGGTTGTTCCCGTTGATAGCAGGGTGAAGAGGAGAGGAGTCCAGCTAGCCTCAGCCTGTGCCTGCTGCAGCCCATCCAATCGGGATGAAGAAACTAGTGAGCACCTCTTCGTTGAAGGGGAACTCGCCACAGCTATTTGGTCCCACTTATCGATGTTGTTGTCGATGTCGTTTCTTTCTAACCAGGCCACAGGGAGTAGGACAGCCCAGTGGTGGGCAATTTCTAATGGAACTTCTTTTGTAGGTTTCCTCAGAGGTATCACTCCTGCACTGATCCTTTGGGAGATTTGGAGGGCGAGTGATGTTTTATTTAAACCAACATGATTTAAATAATTTTTAAACTCGCAAGTATACGAATCAGATGTAGATACAGTACGTATTACGAGATCGTTCCCACGAGGACTGGTCGTCACAATTCAAATCTATAATTTTTCTTAACTAATTCAACAAATAATAGAGCGAAATACTAACACAAATTTATGGAAAATAACTGAGAACAGGGAAGAAAATTCAATCAGAGAGAGCACTAGGACTTTCGAATCCACCCCTAATTATCCTATCCCTTGTTTTATCTGTTGATTCACCCTAATCTAGATTGATACAACTTATATAAAGAAAGCATAATCTGTGTCCTTAGTCGCGCATACAGAATGTCTAATCTCCTAAAGCAATGCAATAAATAACCACATTCTATGTCCTTGGTCGGGCACATAGAATGTACAATTTATTAAAGCACCTCGTTTCTTCCTCTATAGGAAACTTGTTCATGATCAGACACAAGCACCTAGAATAAGCATCCAGACAACATTCATATATAGACTCTAGTCAAGTTCATAGATGGAGAAGTATAGAATTTAACCCAACCAAGCACGCTAGAGAAAGAAACAAATCAATCTAATTAAAGTAAATTCAACATATAAGAATGGATATTCAAATTAGGGGTTTCATCTTAGCCCTAGCTGAGAGATTAGCAATCCATAAATTTAATTAAAAAGAAGGTTAAATGAAATATAAAGAAAAACATCCTTCTCTCTCTCTTCTCTTTCTTCTCTTTCTTCTCTCCCTTGCTCCGGATATGGAATGGTTCTCCCCAAGCTCTGGCCCTGGAATCCCCTCTCTCCCACGTCCAAAACGCTTTTTATAACTGCTGGGGTGGAGAAAATCGGATTTGCAAAGCTGTCATACGCGCAGAGAAAGCCTTTTCGCAGCCAAGTTCGGGGTCTCGAAACACGGCACTTTCCTCATTCAAATTCTAAAAAAACACCGTTCCTTCGGACTTTCTTGGGTCCTCTACATGATGGACGGTTCAGATCTACCATATGATCAAAGATGGTGGCCCACAACCGCCTGAAAAACTGAATTTCCTAATATGTGCGAAACCTTTTGGATTCAGGATGAAATTTCAGTCAAAAATGGGTGGTTTTGAATGTCCATTAATGCGGCCCAGAGAAGAAATCACAAAAAGATCAGTTTTGAACGCTGCAGGGCAATCCGTTTGTGGCTTCTATACCGCACACGTGTGCACGCATGGGTGTAAAGTATCAGCGTGGTTTTGAAGCTCTCGAATCCCTCTACACGGTGGACGGATTGGATGAGCCGTATGGGTGATGGGTGGGGCCCATTAGCGTCCGCAAAACGGACGCCGTCCATCCGTTGGAGCCAAAAACAGCAAGTGCCGTTTTGAGAGAGAGACGCGGGTCAGCGCTTGCGCTGACCGTGTGACAATGCGGTGCACGTCGGGCACGTGTGTACACTGTGTACACATGCTGTACATACGGGGCACAATGCAATGTGTTTCAGAAATCCAATCCGACCATACCTTTTCTCAAACTATTTTAACCGTCAAAACCAAATTTGAGGCAGTTCCAAATATCAAGTGGCCCTAAATTGAAGATTAATGGGCTGATATGTCCATTGGGCCACTTTTCGAGATATTTAATGGATGAAATTTAATATGTACGGTTAATTTATGGCCTTCATCACATGTATGAAGTTTCAAACTGATCGGATGGTGGGAGCCATGTGATCTTGTATTCTGGACCAATTTCGGGCCTCTTTAACGTGAACGGCTTGATTTCCTCGGATCCCTGGCGTGTAAATTCATTGATCTCAGTCCTTTGGAGTCCGTTCCTTGCTTTGGTGTCTTCGGAGCGTAAAATTCATGCTTTTAGTACTCTTTTTCAATCAACGCTCCTGATTACACACTGCAACAAAAACACAATTACAATATTCCATTAAGCATTATCATGTACGTAAAATCAAGTAATAACAGGGTCTAATATGCAATATTCAATACTCATCACAACCCATTGTTTGCAACTGTCTATTTGCAGGCCACAATCGAAAGGTCGGGATTTTACAAACTGAGATTTTTATAGGGTATATCTCACTTTCACAGTGTTTCCCGTCAGATCAACGGCCTGGATAATAGAATCAGGCCCCCACTTGGACTTACTCGCTGCCCAGGGACAGCACGTATCCTCGGGCCCAAGGATCACAAACCTCTAGGCTAACCTTAATGCACAAACGGACTTGTGTGGCCCACTGTGATGTTTTATTTACATCCAATACGTCCATCATTTAGCCAGCCTAAATTAATGCTTTCTATTCAAAAACTGGGTCGTTCTAAAACTCATGTGAGCCACACGATAGGGAGCAGTTAGCTAGGAACGCTGACCATTTAAAAACGTTTAGACTGTGGGTGTGCGGCCTACTGCGTTTTATGTGCAATCTAATCTACTCATAAGATACATTCCACCAGGATGAATGAACGCCCAAAAAATTAGAAAAATCTAAAACTCCGGCATGCCACAAAACAATATTTTAGAGGATTTAGGTCCGGCCCATCTAAGTTTTGGACCGACATGATTTTTGAAGATGGACTATCATCAAACTTTTAAAAACTGTCCATGGTACTTATTCATATTTGGCCCACCTGATCAGTCGATCTGCCCAATGCTTGGTGAGATCATCTACAGACAGGACCCATCCAGTGCACGGATCCCAAACAGATGTATCCAATCTAAAAATTCCATTGTTAATCCATGGCCATCCATTCTATGAAATTTAGGAGTTGTGTTTGAGTAATAGGAAAGAACTTTTCTAAGGTCCCAAACACAGGAATTCACTTCTACTCATGGATTCCAATTCCAAATGAGTTTTCTAGGGAGCCAAACGACCCATGAGCTGGTGGTCCTTGTGAATTATGAATAAGCTGCTCGATCTGGCAAATGTATTCAAACATCCCATCAAATAATGGATTCTCAAAATGATCATCACAAAATTTCCTGACCCTTGGATTAGTCAAGGAGTCATCAACCCTTTTTTTTTTTTTTTTTCTCGACGAATGTCAATTCAACTGGGTCCCACTATAACCCATCATCCCATCCGTCGATCAGAGCCAATCAGAACTCCTTTCCGATTATCCACCTAGTTCTCGTATGGTCAATTTGCAATTGCATGCAAAGATAAGATATAAGCGAATTTAGAAAACATGAACGTCGGTAGTTTGAGATTCCATCGCCACGAAGTAGCGTGATGGTGAATTAAGATCTTCCTTACATAAATCCATGCTATGTAGTTTAGTTTTCCTGTTGTAAGATAAAGGCAATGTGTACACCTTAGTTCTTAGATTTATTGAGTCGACTCAGTCGGTTACATTTCAAGAGAAGTCTCTGTGAAGACTCATCAAGTCAATTAGCGTACCCATAATGGGACCCACATCAAATATCTAGGCCATGGCTATGATGATGGTGGTGGCTTGAAGAATCGAAACTGAGGTGTTTCCTCTTCATCTCCCTCAACACTTGGGGGAGATGTACAAGAAGCCCCTCATGAGAAAGGCAACCCTGGGAAACTGTTTTCATACATCTTTCCAATCGAGCTTGATGTGTTCTTTTTAAATATACAGGTATGATGTTTCTCCAATATAGTGAATTTCCAGAAATCAGAAGGCCTTTAATGGGCCAAGCTTGGTTCAGTCTCAAAAAAACTCAAGCCTGGACCATTAATCTTTACGGGCCTAAAATCAGGACAAGCCCAATAGACCCATTACAGACCATTTCAATCACGTGAAGGCCCAAATCAGTTTGGCCCTATGTAGAAGGGCTAGTGGAATGGAAACCAGGGCTCAGCCTGTTTAATTTACTGGGTCCAAAAACCCAGAAGGGTCAACCTAAGATAACGCCAGAGAATGCTGGACTGAAACCCGGCCTAGGCCAGCCCAGCCCAACTCAATTGGCTATTTGGGAATATTGTAAAGATGGTGTCTCGTCATGGGTAATGGCCCATATCAGATCGTGGACTGGAAAATGGTTCAAAATATAGATGGACCAGATGATCCTAGCCGCCTAATCAATGTACTAAAACCGATGGTAGAGACAAAAAGGTTGATGGCCAAGTAAATATTCAGTGGGGAAATTGAAGTTTAATAAGATTTCTGACTTTTGAAGCATCAACCATCCGTTGTAGGACCCAATAGATGGATGGACTTGATTTATACATCTCCCTGCCAGTCATTATGTAGAGAGATGACTCTACTATATTCCGGTTCTTCCAAGCCCAGAATCACCTGCCATACCGCCAAGGCGCCAACATACAAAGGTCGCAAATTTAGGCCCTCTAAGAGAAAGTTGTAGTTGCCTGCCATGATGTGTGTGACATCTACTCTATCCATCATATTGCCCAAGCTCATGCAGGCAGTGCTGATCATATTTGAAAAGTTCCCTTATCTTGGTGGGAATTGTCTTATGAACGGTTTGGATTGACATATAAAAATAACAGTGGGCCACAGGGAGATCTGGCCCACTTAAGTCTTGGATAGGCCTTATTTTTGGGCTCGTTTCCTATCTTGTGCTGACACAAATGAGGGACACGGAGTGTTGCTCCCTCATCTCATGGACCCGCAGCCTCTTCTATCCTTGCTATTTGTGTTTTAGACTCCATGCATTCTGGTCTTGTGCATAACCTAGGTGCACATTCCTCGTCTATTCCTTATTTTTTCTTCTTTTTTATTTTTTATTTATACTTGTTAATTTAAATTTCAAAAATTAAAAATAATAATTATTATTTGTATCATGGTATATTGTTGAGAAATTATACGAAAATAATATTTTCCGTAAAATATGGAAACCGAAAAACCAAAATAATCAGGAAATTAGGATAAGTTGAAATTGCGTCCCACTTGCTCCTACATTCCAAACACGCCCAAACTTTTCAATCTGCACATCTGCCTTATGCACTTAAATAAGCATTTTAAAAATAACATAAAACTAATCAGTCCGAGACAACATGAATCGGACAAACTTTTGATGCTACAAAATTTAGCTGTGTTTAAGTTGCTTAAACAGGAAATAATGTAATATGCCCTAGTGATAACTTTTCCATTTGGGCCATCTACATGGTATCTTGTAGAAGAATGGTTCATAATTAGATCATCTGGGGCATAGGGACGCAGGCCTTCCTTAGGAAAGTTGGCATACTGCAAGCGGGCAAGTATCCTTTTATGGGAACGATCACATGCATTCCAAGACATGGTACTTGGTTGTTTGGGGCTTACTGTAATGTGTAAGTGCCATACAATCCGTCCATTAGATGTTAGGCTTGGGGCCTGTTTGGGTTATAACATGCACATTCAAGGCTTGGGTCCTAAGTCAGGTTGGCCACTTCATAGGGAACAATGGGGTACATGGAGGATTGAGAGGCCACCGTAGAAATTACATCCAAATGGAACGTGGGGTCTACAGTATTGTTTATCTGTCATATTACCAAATCATAAGATGTGCCCGGCCAGGATGAGGGGCACAACTATAATATAAGTAATTCCAAAATTTAGGTGGGCCACAAAAAGTGGTCGAATGCATAATTTCAAAGCATGGTTTGTACTATTCTCTTTGGTGTGTCCCACATAAGTTTATGGTAGGGACGATTCTTAGGATGTATACTGATCATGATGAAGCGTGCCAGATGCACGGTTTGGATTATAACATGCACATTCAAGGTTGTATGACCTGCACAGCTCAAATGTATGATAATTACCAGACGTGATAGTGCATGTGATCCTTATCATTACCCTCCTTTCTTTCCAAAAACAAAGTGTTTTCCGTACAAAGTGATTTACCAGAAAAAGGAAAGGGATGTTCGTTATGCCTTGTGGGAAGGTGTGTTAAACAAGCCACTTTGGTGTTCTTTTACTAGAAGAATGCTCGGTGAACTCGCGCGAGTAGATTCCTTTCGGCACTCACTACTCATACGCGGGAATGACACACGTGTTAATGATCCGAGAGCTCATCGGACAGATCCCACGTGGCAGATGTCTTCTGTCGAAAGTCAAGATTGTCTGATTAGAGAAAGGCCCACAACTGTATTTAGATTTTGAAATGCCACTGGATTTTCTCGACCGACAGTTTATTCTGCACATCTAAGTTGCGTCCAGGGCACCAGGAGACCACAACATGCAAATTTCAGTGGTCGTTATTTTACAAACCGTTCATTTCTTTGTATACGTGTGGCTAATGTAAAACACGTGTGTGAGATGCAAGCTTCCATTAAGTTTATATAAAAAGCTTATATGTTCTTTCTTAGAATATCAACATCATGCTCTTAAAATTTGGATACAAAGTATGCACCCTCAAACTTGAGTTTCGGCTTATAACTCATAGAGTGAGTGTGCTTAATTTATTCTTTATTTAGTTGTCTAAAGGAATAATTTAATGAATTCTAAGTTCACATCTAAATGTAACATTTATTTATTCATATTTATGTTACATTTCTATAATTTCAATCATCTCATTTTTAAAACTGCATCATCTGAGTCCGATCATTTGAAACTTCATTCAATTGAAAAAGAAATCAAATATTGTTCAACATTATCATATTTAATGATGAATCATATTTATTTATAAAAAGATGCAATAAAAAAATCAAACTCATAAATAATAAATATATAAAAAATTAATTAATCCAACGTAACAAGTTTATCCTCTGGTACATTTGACCATTGGTCTCACGACTCACCTGCCAATTGGTCCTCATTTCCCGATACTTAGTTAAGATTTCTTGTTTCATTCGTCTCTATACGGTTGTCAATTCACAATGTTAGCTGGCTAGGCTAGTGAGTAAATTTATCATGGTTCATGCACATCATAATTAAAATAAGATGCATAAATGTTGTGGCTTTATTTTCCACTAAGGGTAGAGCGTCGTGGGTTGGCCACTATTGGAAATTTTCTTTTGATAAGATAATGGCCGGCATTAGCATCAAAATGAAGTATATTCTCTGGAAGGCAAACAAAGTACCAGATGGCCTGACTCATATGGGCAGTTCCACTCAAACGGATATGATATTCATAGTCACCTCAGACCTTCCGCCCCTTATTAGAGGTGAATTAGTTTTGGACCGAACGGGCCTAGGCTCAATTAGGGATCAATTATAGGTTTTATTTTTTTCTTGATTGTTAGCTTATAGCCTCACAATAGGCTGTCCCGTGGTGGAGGTTCGATAGATCTCTGTTTTCTTCATATGAATATACATCGTTAAAAAAATAAATAGGTAGATCCGTCCACTTACTTGAGTTGGATTCCATCAACCCGCATTTTTTTATTTATTTATTTTTTTGTTATAATCTTCCACCATTCTGATAGGCTTCCGCATATTGTGGGCATTTAAGGATGGTCCCTAAGGTTGCCCGGTACTGTAAGTACCTACAGGTCATCTAAAAAGTGCCCCCAGGTATTTAGCGCAGTTATGCGATGCATAATAGTAGATGTACGAAAATAACAGGTGCATGGTAGAACATATAATATTTCAATTGTCAACAAATTCAACAAACATTCAATACAAAGTATCACAATCATCAATAGAGAGGAAACATGTCGGGATCACTTACCTAAAATTTGGTATGTAAATTCCGAAATGCTATCCCAAAATAAATCAATTGACAACCACCTAAATACATAATACAATCAAAACATATTTACATTCAACAACTTATATAATTAGCCTCTCATACATTGATCAAATCTAACTTATGGTCCACATGGAAAATTTAACCATTGGCTTCAACCCTTATAACTTTCATTCTTAACATATGATAATGGATGGTTATTCTTCACTTCGAAACCCACTTGATTAACCTGAGGTGATCAAAATTATTATAATATTCTTGAATAATTAAGAATAATTTATTGCATTCATATATCAAGTTTTGAAATCAAATTGATTATTCTAAAGATGGAACGAAGGATGGAATCATCCTTTGATCATTGGATGGATGGTAATGCCTTCACTCTTTTTTTTATTTCCCTGAAAACAAAGCTATTTCCGTACAAAGATATTTACCGACAGTAAAGAAAGGAAAGTTGGCTATGCCTAGTTGGCTTTTCAACCGTCTTCTATCTGTCACCTCGTACATGCTGTGTAGGAAGAGATGTTTACAAGACAAATCCACTACCTCCGCATGTTTACAAGACAAAAAAAAAGGACAGGATTCTAAAACTCACGCAAACTCATGTGGGCCTTAACGACGCGAAACAGCTGGGATTGAAATTGTGGGGTGACAGGAGTTGAATCAGTATGCTATTTGATCCTACGGTTTATCTGAGTGGTAATAACGCTACGAACGGTTTGGATGGCATCTGAATATCATGTTCAGCTCCAGGTAGCTTTCAACGGTGGACTATCCAGTTCCCCCTGTTTCGTTGTTGTGGCCCACCAGAGTTTTGGATCTTCTTGATTTTTAGAATCCTGCCTATAGTAGCCTTTCAAAACAGATGGACGGAGTGAATTTCTCAAGTACTTCTCTGTAGACCCACACAGCACTGGGCTCAGGTTTATATGTTCCTGGGGTCGCAGGCAAACCGTTTCCCATATTGGATCGGCGAACCAGGCATGATAGTACTGTGGGTCCTTATTTTACTAACCGTACATTTATTCGTACATGTATGGGTCCTTATTTTACTAACCGTACATTTATTCGTACATGTATGGAAAATGTGAAACACGTGGAAGATCTGAGCTTTCCATCAAGTTTCTAAACAATTCTTAGATGTTCTTCCTAAAAAATCAGACAGTTATGCTACTGAAGGTGAGGTGATTTTATTTTTGCTTTATTCGCTACAATTGTAAAGGAAAAGAGGAATAAGGATAACTTGAGTGAGTTAGAAGCAAAGAGAGTGGAAGAAGATTGTTTGTTATAAATGCAATGTAAGCAAAAGAGACTCAAATTGTCATTGCTCAGAAGCAATTGGAAATAATGTCAGTTTTACAAGATCCTACATCGGGGGATTGGGTCACCAAAGTTGATTCGGAGATCCAAAATAGGAGTATTCAGATACCAATTTGGAACAAGCGGTCGATTTACAAGATAGCGGAAAACTTTGGCAATCCTGAACGCAAAGAGGCCTACAAGCCTAAGCTGGTGTCCTTTGGGCCCTACCATCATGGCGAATCTCAACTGAAACCGGTGGAAGAACACAAGTATAGAGTGCTCATTCACTTCCTCGGAAGAGCAAACAAAAGCGCTTGTGCTTGTGTGGCTGCTGTTGGGGGAGTGGTGCAACAACTGATGGACTCCTATGATCAGCTGGCAGAGGAATGGAGAGATAGAAAGAAATTTTTGCAGCTGATGATCCAGGATGGATGTTTCATGATCGAGATCTTGAGAAATGTGGGCAAGTGCGGAAGTGGCTATTCAGATGATGATCCCATCTTCAGCAACCATGCAAAGCTCTGTAATCTGCCTCGCATAAAGAGAGACATGCTAATGATTGAAAACCAGCTTCCTCTTCTGCTGCTGAAGACGTTACTAGCTTTTGAAGCCAGATCTCCTCAGGTGAGACTTTTTTTGTTTTTTTTTTGTTTTCTTTAATCCTTTTTACTTTCAAGTGCATTTGGTTGCACCGATATTTCATGATAAACTAGCCTGATTTGGTGCCATATTTCATGAAATATGGTGCAACCAAACACACCCTTAATGTGTTATGAAGATCGGGAGAACACGTGCCTGAGCATGGACTGCTTGGTCGGATGGCCAGTTACCATGAAATATCGAAATTTATATGTATAGCAACTTGAATCAACATAACGTTTTCTTTTCATGCGTGGATGTTTTGCGCCCAAGGTAAATCCTAGCCATTTGATTGGTGGCTTTTAAAACAAGGGTTCATGTTCAAAAGGTCAAATGAAATGTCTAGGGTTACTCTTTTGGTGTTATTTAATTTGGTACATTCATGATTGACATTATCAAGTACCCCAACGAGTACCCAAGTGGGCCCATCTTGATTGGCAAGGAAATGGACCTCGGACATCCATAATAACATACCATACTCGTTTCGCCAGTTTTCACCCATGCAGGATGAGGAATCCATAAACGAACTAGTAATGAAATTTTTTGACCCCCAGTGGTCAACCTGTAAAATGGGCCAGCGCCACCATGTGTTGGACGTGGTTAGGGAGAGTATGGTCACATCGATGGGGCAGAGCACGTCTCCACAAAGATTAAACCAATCCAGGCAACCAGCTGATTCATCGACGGGGCAGAGCATGTGTCAACGACTATTTAAGCTCTGCAAAAGGGAACGTCAAAGCGAGTATGAAAAGCATGAGGTGATCTGGCCCGCCACACAGCTTCACGAGGCTGGAATCAAGTTCAAGAAGATCGAAAGTACCCAAAGCCTCAAAACAATCAAGTTCGACAAGGGCTTCCTCTTTTTACCCGGCACCCTCAGCCTCCCTGTGATAGAAGTTGATGATGCCACCGAGTCTAAATTCCTCAATCTAATAGCATTTGAGCAACTTCATGCAGGTGCCGGCAGTGAAGTGAGTTCATATGTATCCTTCATGGACAATATTATAGATACAGAGAAAGATGTAATACTCCTCAACAAAAAAGGGATCATCAAGAATTTCGTGGGGACTGATGAGGCTGTCGCAAAGCTCTTCAATGGAATCGCTTACGATGTGCCCATCGATCCAAATAGTACCCTAGGAAAGGTGCATAAGGATGTGACTAATTACTGCAACAGCCGTTGTCGCCAGTGGCTTGCCAACCTCTGGCACACCCACTTCAGTAGCCCATGGTCTTGCATTTCCCTCTTTGCTGCAATTTTCCTCTTATGCCTCACTGTCACCCTGGCCGTGTACCAAATCCTTGATTTCTATAGGAAGTAAGGCACCATGGCTTGATCTTGGTGATCTATTATTCCTCCTGAGTTGCTTGATTGCTTTTGCATCTTTCTATTATCATCTTCTTCTTATTCTTCTTCATCTTCTTATCGATAGGTGTCAGGTTTTCATTTCATCTATCAGTGGATTGAGTTCTATATATAATTTGTTTTCTTTTTGTTTTTGTAATTCTTATCGATTGATTTTCCTTTTGCGTTGATTTGATGCCTTACGCTTTCCTTTTCTCCCGAAAACTCTTTCAACCCATTTGGATGCCAAAACAATCTATTTTAAGGAGAATGGCCCTCCTCTTTTTCTTCATCTCCATGAAATAGAGCCTGCTTCAGTTACCAGTTTGAACATAAAATGTGACCAGTACTATCTCGGCAGCAGGTGTTCCTTTTTCGGTACAGGAGTGAAAGTGTTCAATGGATCAGATGCTTGGTACGGCTGTTTCTTTGTCCGACAGCTTTATGAAATGAGAACGGAGGAATGTGGTTTAAGATGATATCCAAACAGGCCATTGATGCTTTTGTGGCTGTGTTTACTGATGGGGTTTTTTGCCCCGTCTACGACCGGTCCTGAGTCCCGCTCGACCGGTCGTGATCGTGGTTCGAGCCCCTAGCACGACTTCCGGGCGGCTCGTGTGTAATGGGGCTGGTGTGTGAGCTACGACCCGGTCGTAGGTGGTCTACGACTAGTCGTAGGAGGGCCAGGACTAGTCGTAGGTTACGCAGATGTTCCGTTTTGCTTGTAGCGATATTGAGTCCTTTCAAGGGATGCGGAAAGAAAACTATAAAAGGGGTTGCCTAGGGTTTTTCTATGTATCACAAAATAGCAAGAGGGTTTCCTAAAGCTTTACAGGGATTTGCTAAAGGGTTTAGGGCTATCAAAGGTGAGAGAGAGGGAGAAAGAGAGAGAAGCTTATAGAAGGAGGTTCTGCTCGTGGAGGTTCTCTACTTTGCAATCTACATCTCGGCGCTTCTATGTCCTCGTAATCGGTTAGATCTCTCCGTTTTCTCTATTTCTCTTATTGTTTATCCACTCTGCGTGAGTGAAGAAGATCTAACGTTCTACTTCATAGTGGATTGTTGATGCGGACGAGGTCCCTGGTTTTACCTCTTTGAGGGTTTTCCACGTAAAAATCTCTTGTGTGGTGTGTGATTGATGCTTTGATTTATTTCATTTGCTTTATTATCCATAATTTCTTTGTTACTGGAGGGCTTTAGATCCTAAGGTTTTGTGCAAGGCCCCCAACAAAGTGGTATCGAGCTAAGTTCATTGAACGGGTAGGATCGGTTTGAATTATGGAAGGTGGCTCAATGATCGCCCTCAATGGTTCTAACTGGACCATATGGAAGGCTAAGATGGAGGACTTGCTTTATGTGCAAGGACTTATTCTCCAATCTCGGGCATATCAAGCAAAATCCAAGGATATGATCATGATGATTGGAAGAAGATGGGCCAAAAGTGGGGTTTATTAGACAATGGTTGGATGATTTGTTTCACCATGTGTCTGCAAACTTTTTCTCCACAAAATTACAAGGGGTTGTATGAGAGGAAGACAATGATTAATAAGATATTTACGATAAGGCGACTTGTGAATCTCAAGTTCAAGGATGGTGGTTACGTGGCCGAGCATATGAATGAGGTCGACAATATAGTGAACCAACTCACCTCTATGAAGATGGTCTGGATGATGAATTACAGAATTTACTATTGCTTAGTTCATTGCTGACGGTTGGGAGACATTGGTGGTGTCTCTAAGTACTCCGCGCCCGAATGACGGAAAGATATCCATGGAACAGGTAACAGTTGTCTCTTCAATGAGGAGACAAGGAGGAAGTCTCGGGGTCTACTCGGCCAGAAGAGGCCCTTGTGACACGAGAACGGGGAGAGAGGAAAGAACGGGGAAGGACGGGAAGGCCCGAGATAAATCAAGAGGCAAGTCGAGTAACGAGAAAAGAGGTTGAATCTTTGGAATTGTAGTAAGAGGGCCACTCGAGCATGAATGTCGTGGTAAGAAAAATGACAAGAAAGTAAAGGGAAGGAAGAACAATCGATTTCACTGCGGTAAACTCGAGATGGCGACATGGTAGTTATTCTTTCTACGGACCACGATGTATGTCTCACGGCTACGAGTCGGGGCACTGACCGGGTGATAGACTCGGGAGCTTCTTTTCATGCGACTCCACACTGGGACTCCTTCACAAGCTACAAGTCGGTCGGTGACTATGGGGCTTGTGAAGATGGGAAATTCAGCGTATCAAAGATCGTGGGAGTCGGTGATATTTGTGTGAGAAACCGATGTGGGCCGCACATTGGTTCTCGAGGGATGTGAGGCATATCCCGGACCTTCGCCTCAACTTGATGTCGACGGGAAGGGCTGGATGATGATGGCTATGAAAGCCGTTTCTTTGGTGGGCGATGGAAGCTCATCAAGGGTTCGTTGATCGTGGCTAAAGGAAAGAAGTGTTGCACCACAACAAGGCGAGTGTCGGTATGTGCAAGGGTGGATTGAACGCAGTCGGAAGATTCGGCTATTGACATGTGGCAAGAGCGTCTTTGGCCACATGAGTGAAAAAGGGCTTCATACTAACGAGGAAGCGACTCCTTCCAGACGTGACGATATGCCTCTCAAAACTGTCTTGATTGTTTATCGGAAACAAGACATAGAGTTTCATTCATTAAAACCGCTTCTCATGTTAATAAAGTGCATGCATTAGATTTGGTTTATTCGATGTTTGTGGTCCTATGAGGACAAAAACCTTGGGTGGGGCATTGTATTTTGTTACTTTTATAGATGATGCATCTAGGAGGGTTTGGGTTTATGCTTTGAAATCCAAGGACGAGGTCTTTGGTGTGTTTAAGTTTGTTTCATGCTATGGTCGAGAGAGAGAGACGGTAGATCATTGAAGTGCATCCGCACCGACAATGGTGGTGAATACATTGGCGACTTTCACGAGTACTGCTGAAGTCCCAAGGTATCCACGGCATGAACAGACGGTTCCCAAGACCCCCAAAGGCATAATGGTGTAGGCGAACGAATGAATCGCACCATTGTTGAGAGAATCGGATGCATGTTATCCCATGCGAAGTTGCCCAAGACGTTACGGGAGAAGCAATCACGGCGGTGTATTTGATAAACAGTCTCCATCGGCCCCGTTGAATGGAGAAGTACACGAGAAGGTGTGGGCTGGACATGATCCATTGTACAGTCATCTCGATGGTGTTGGATGCGGGACATCCGGTTTCACGTACCAAAGGACGAGAGGTCCAAGCTCGATATGAAGATCGGGCGGTGTGTGTTCTTAGGTACGGTGATGAAAAATTCGGTTACGGGTTATGGGATCCGACCGAGAAGAAGCTCGTCGGGAGCGAGATGTGATTTTCTTTGAAGATCAATGTATCGAAGACATTGGTAAGCCAGAGAAGAACCAGCCTAGTTCAGGTGAGCTAGAGGACATGGATCCGATTACTCCTCCCGTGGTGCCCGATGACGGGGAGTACAAAGAGTGCGAGAGGACGAGGGAGTTCCTTCGAGAGATGGACCAGGGAGCGGCCCCACTTGATCCACTGTGAGCCACGGGTGAGGAGGTCATCTGGGACGAGACGGCCCGTCAGAGGTACTCACCGCACGAGTACATTATGCTAACCGATGGGGGAGAGCCAGAAGATTATTCTGAGGCCCTAGCCGACGAGCATAAGGAGGAGTGGTTGAAAGCTATGCAAGAGGAGATTGAATCCTTGCATAAGAACCACACCTATGATATGGTGAAACTGCCTAAGGCAAGAAAGCTCGAGCAACAAGTGGGTGTTCGAAAGAAGGTTGAGCGAAAGAATTCACACGGATGAGGTTCAAGGGACTTGTGGTTAAAGGGTTTGGTCAGAGGAAAGGTATAGACTTCGAGGAGATATTCTCACCAGTGGTGAAGATGACATCCATACGGGTGTTACTTGGGTTGGCGGCGAGCATGGATCTGGAGATAGAGCAGTTAGATGTTAAAACTGCCTTTCTCCATGGTGACCTGGAAGAAGAGATCTACATGCACCAACCAGAGGGGTTCGAAGTCAAGGGCAAGGAGCATATGGTGTGTAGGCTGAGGAAGAGCTTGTATGGTGGCCGAAACAAGCTCCACGGCAATGGTACAAGAAGTTCGATTCGTTCATGTTACAAAGATGGGTATGACGAACGGTCGGACCACTTGTGTGTTCACGCGTAAGTTCTCGATGATGGTGATTTCTTAGTTCTGCTATTATACGTTGATGACATGCTCATCATGGGAAAAGACATCAAGAAGATTGACAGGCTGAAACAGGAGTTGGGAAAGTCTTTTGCGATGAAAGACTTGGGCCCGACTAGGCAGATCCTAGGAATGGAGATAACCCGTGACGTATGTGGCGAGAAGCTTTGGGTCACAAGAGCGGTATATTGAGAAAGTCCTGAGCGGTTCAATATGAATGCGGCGGCGGTCGGTACTCCACTAGATGGTCACTTGATTGAGCGACGGGCGGTGTCCCAAGACGAAGGCGAGGTGGAAGAGATGCTGAGAAGATACCCTACGCGTCACCGTAGGAAGTTTGATGTATGCTTATGGTGTGTACACGCCCGGACATAGCATATGCGGTTGGTGTTGTCAGCAGGTTCTTGCCAATCTGGCAAAGAGCATTGGGCGGCGGTGAAATGGATACTACGGTATCTAAGAGGCTCATCCAGGTTGAGCCTATGCTATGGTGATGGAAAACTTGTTAGAGGGCTACACGGATGCGGATATGGCAGGTGACATAGATTGGGAAGTCTACATCGGGGTTCATGTTCACGTTTGTAGGGGAGCGGTTTCTTGGCGAGCAGCTACTGAAGGTCGTAGCATTGTCGACGACGAGGAGGCCGAATACATTGCGGTCACGAAGCATGTAAAGAGATGCTTTGGATGAAAAGGTTCTACAGAACTTAGCCAAGCAGGAGGAGCACGTGGTCTATTGCGATAGTCGAGTGCTATACACTTGAGCAAGAATCCAAGTCGGCATTCCAAGTCGAAGCACATAGAGATTCGGTATCACTTGGATCGAGATACTTTGGAACAAAAAGTATTACAGGCTTGAGAAGGTCCACACGGACGATAATGGGTCGACATGATGACCAAGGCTTTGCTCAAGGGCAAGTTTGAGGTTTGTAGAAACACCGGCGGCTTGAAGAAGGTGGATCCCTCCCGGGTCAAAAAGGGGAGATTTGATGGGGTTTTTGCCCGAAACGTCTACGGCCGTCTGAGTCCCGCTCGGCCGGTCGTGGGAGGTGCTCGGCCGGCGTGGGTTCGAGCCTCAAGACGACTCGAAGTCCAGCGAGTTCGTCTTTTTTTACTTGTAGCTAGGGCCGGTCGTGGAGAGCTACGACCCGGTCGTAGGTGGTCTACGACTAGTCGTAGGAGGCCGAGACTAGTCGTAGGTTACGCTTCCGCAATTTTGCGCGAAGCTCATGATTTGAGTCCTTTAAGCAATCGGGATGCGGAAAGGAGTTTCCCAAAACTATAAAAGGGTTGCCTAGGTTTTTCTATGTATCACAAAATAGCAAGAGGGTTTCCTAAAGCTTTGCAAGGGATTTGCTAAAGGGTTTAGGGCTATCAAAGGTGAGAGAGAGGAGAAAGAGAGAGAGGAAGCTTATAGAAGGGAGGTTACTGCTCGTGGAGGTTCTCTACTTTGCAATCTACATCTCGGCTTCTATGTCCTCGTAATCGGTTAGATCTCTCCGTTTTCTCTATTTCTCTTATTGTTTATCCACTCCTGCGTGAGTGAAGAAGATTGTAACGTTCTACTTCATAGTGGATTGTTGATCTGGACGAGGTCCCGTGGTTTTTACCTCTTTGAGGGTTTTCCACGTAAAAATCTCTTGTGTGGTGTGTGATTGATGCTTTGATTTATTTCATTGCTTTATTATCCATAATTCTGGTTTGTTCTGGAGGGCTAGATCCTAAGGTTTTGTGCAAGGCCCCCAACATTTACGCAAATGGCTGCTGATTGTGTAATGCCTTTTTGGCTCTGTGTAATGCTTTTGTGGCTTTTTGTTTACAATAATGATGTTTGGCTATCTATATTGATATTTCAAGTTTGAAGAATAATATTTATTATATTTTTACACACGCACTCACTCCGGAGTGGAATTTCACCACCTATGTGTACTCCAACCCTTAACCGGGTGTTGAAACTCATGAGAGTCTACCACGGGAGCAAGAGTGAGGACCCTTTTGAGGAAGAATATAAGAGTGTGGGATTTGATTATGTATTACAATTTGATGCCGGTTTCTTTGATTGTCCTTTGTTAGGAATTTGCGTAAGTAAACTTTGAATTTGGATCACACCACAATAAAGCAAATATAAACAAGCATGCACACGAACACGTGTTTTATGTGAAAAATACTTGTCGGATCACAAAGCAACCACAAATCACCATGAAGGTAAAAGTATAAGAGATGGATGCATTTATAACGTCAGAAAATGCTCTTTTTCTCCACACCGTACCATAGAAATGATTAGCCCCTCTTAGAATAGCTTATGTTACCATAATCTCACAATTGCACCCCCAAACACACGGTGTCGCACTCAGAATAAGAAGCAATTCCCGCAATTTCTCAAAACTACGCACTTCAGTCAATGGGATTGACATCCATCAAAGGCATGTCGATAATCAAAGCTCCCTCGATGGCATCAAGTAGCACCCTAAAAATGCCAGCCGTGTAATTGAAATAAATTGAGAGTTTATCGATGGGATCGAGCATAAGTGTGAATGGCATCGACAAATGCTCGATGAATCAAGTGGTCCTTTGATGGCATCGATAGACCTTGATTTTCAGTCAGATTGAAGACATCTGACAACAATTTCTACCATGGATTCAATATTCATGTTCCATTGCTCTGAGCTCCAATCTCCATCTCTAATTACCTCCATTATTACTTTAAAAACGTCGTTACTTTTCTTGCATACTCATCAAAAATTTGACAGACTCGGAGACTCCGAACATAATTGGAAGTTCTTTGCGGAACCACCTTCATAAGCATGTCGGTGGGATTTATGATTTTATGATGATCCAAGTTAGTGGAAGTCCTAAGTCTCGGTTCACATTGCTCAACGCAGTCCTAACCCAAAGCCGATTACTGAGTCGTCAATCTAGCTGATTTTATGATTCGGACTAGCATAGAGGAGTTTACTTAATGGACAAAGTAGATTCCACACATACAATATGGTTGACCCAAAAGGCTTAAATGTGTGAAACACGCGTTGGAGAGGATTCTCATCCATGGGAGAGCATTCCGTAACTTTATGGGAGAGCATTTCGGATAGGGAATTTGACCGTACTCGCCTTGAAATTTGGGTCAATTACCTAGAAAGCTATGACGTTCCATATATCCCAAAAGTGGTCTTCTGACAAGCTTCCGAAAATCACTTGGACCAAAATGCCCTTGTCTCAGTAGTTGTACAGTTTTTCTAGGGAATAAGAAGTTACGTCATATTTAATGCCAAGAAAGTGAGGTGTATGAAACCTTTTTTGTGCGGAGGCAAGGACCAAACTCGTGGGGCCTACATTGATGTATGTGTATAATCCATGCTGCTCATCCTTTTTGCCATATCATTTTAGGGCTAGTACCCAAATATCAGGCTAATATTTGGAACCTAGCCCTAAAATGACACAATAAAATGGATGTGTGGCACAAATTATTCACATACATCAATGTAGGCCCCACTAATTGGTCCTTACCAAGGTCTATAAAATGAAGACTACAACCCGCATAGCATGACAACCACGACTCTTACCTCATGACAACCACGACCATTTCCTCATGAAAACCACGACTCATACCCGGGTCGTGGTTGTAATGTGGTAAGAGTCATAGTTGTAATGTGGTAAGAGTCGTAGTCGTCATGGGTCGTTGTTCTCATGTTATATGGGTCCACGACCCATATAACATGAGAACCACGACCCATATAACATGATAACTACGACCCATGACAATCACGACCCATATAATGTGACAACCACAACCCGGGTATGGGTCGTAGTTGTCATGTTATATGGGTCGTGATTTTCATGAGGAAATGGTCATGGTTATCATGAGATAACGTTCGTGGTTGTCATGCTACGCGGGTTGTAGTCTTCATTTTATAGGCCTTAGCAAGGACCAACTAGTGGGGCCTACATTGATGTATATGAATAATTCATGGTGTCCATCCTTTTTGCCTTGTCATTTTAGGGCTAGTACCCAAATATCAGCTTGATTCAGAGCTCATGAGGGCTTAACTATCAATAGTGGGTGTCATGGTCACCATTATATTTTCTATTATGTTGCCTACATGAGCTCCGGATCAGGTTGATATTTGGAACCTATTCCTAAAAATGGCACGACAAAAGGGATGGACGGCATAGATTATTCACATCCATCAATGTAGGCCCCACTAGTTGGTCATTGTCAAGGCCTATAAAATGAAGACTTCGACCTGTATAGCATGACAACCACGATCATTTTCTCATGAAAACAATGACCTATATAACATGGCAACCACGACCCATACCTAGTCATGGTTGTAATGCGGTAAGGGTCGTGGTTGTAATGTGGTAAGGGTCGTAGTTGTCATAGGTCGTGGTTCTCATGTTATATGGGTCGTGGTTCTCATGCTATATGGGTCGTGGTTCTCATGGGTTGTAGTATATCATGTTATATGGGACATAGTTTTCATGTTATATGGGTCGCGGTTATTACATGTTTACTTCCTTGACTACCAAACCAAAGGATGTCATTGGTACAGTAGCCTAAGTCCAACAATGGGGAGATCTGTTCTGTCCACCTTGTTGGACAGCTCATCATGGGACCAAAAAGTCCTGGCTTGGACAATGTCCACTTCTAACAAACATCACAGTCAGCCTGAAAAGTTTCAACCGTGGGTTCCATTATCACCATTATTTTCTATTATGTGACCCACACGAGCTCTGGATCAGGCTGATATTTGGGTCTTAGTCCTAAAATGATACGGCAAAAAGGATGGGCGGCATAAATTATACACATACATCAATGTGGGCCCCATGAGTTTGGTCCTTGCCCCATGCAAAAAAGGTTCCGTACACCTCACTTTCTTAGCATTAAATATGACATAACTTTTTATTTCCAAGAAAACTGTAAAACCACTGAAACAACTGGGACAAGAACATTTTGGTCCAAGTATTTTTCTGAAGCTTGTTAGAAGGCCACTTCTAGGATACATGAAATGTTGTTGCTTTACAGGTAATTTTGTATGACTCGAATCGGTAAAGTGAACGCATAGCTCGAAGTCAAGGGAAAGGCCGGTTATAATCATGTAACGTGATTTTACTTTTGAGAATCCTCAGTGAGCTCGAGCGAGTAAATATAACTTCTTGCGCTCACTTCTCACCCATGGGAATGGTATACATGTAAAAGATCCAAAAGCTCATCAGACAAATCCCCACCGTGGAGATTTCTTCTCTGAAAGAGTGAACGAGTTCTGATTGTGGAACGAGCCACAACTGAATTTGGATTTTCAACGGCTGTCAAATTTTCTGGACCGACAGTTTATTCTTCACAGCTGTTGATCGCGTCCAGCGCAACAGTAGACAATAACATGCAAATTTTATTGGTTCTTAATTTACTAACTGTCCATTTCTTCATACGTGCGGCTAATGTGAAACACGCGTTTGAGATCTGAGCTTTCCATCAAGTCCATGAACAATGCTTAGATGCTCTTCCTCAAAAATCAAACAGCCACGCTATTGAAGGAGAGTTTCTTTTCGATTTATTCCTCACAGCTGTAAAGAAAAAGAAGAGCAACAGCAACTTGAGTAAGAAGACGAGTAGAAGAAGGTTGTTTGTTATGAATGGAATGTAAGCAGAAGAGACTCGAATTGTAATTGCACGGAAGCAACTGGAAATAGTATGTCAGATCTACAATTTCCTACACTGAAAAATTGGGTCATCCAAATTGATTCCAGGCTCCAAAATGTGAGTCGTCCAATGGAAGATGCAGTTTGGACCAGCCGCTCAATTTACAGGTTACCGAAGCTCTATGTCAATCCCCGCCGCAGAGAGCTCTACAAGCCTCAGGTGGTGTCTTTTGGGCCCTACCATCACGGCGAACCCCACCTGAAACTAGTGGAATCGCATAAGGAAAGAGTTTTCTGTCGCTTTCTTCAAAGATCAGGCAAACGCACCAGTGATTGTGTGGCTGCAGTGGGAGTGGAGGTGCAACAACTGATGGACTCTTATGATCAGCTCGACGATGGATGGAAAGAGAGCGGAAGATTCTTGCAGATGATGATCCTGGATGGATGTTTCATGATTGAGATCTTCAGAAATAGCAACCCCAAATTCTGTGATGAATATGCATACAAGGACCCGATCTTCAGCAAACATGCAATGTTTTGCAAGCTGCCTCGAATAAAGAGGGACATGTTGATGATTGAAAACCAGCTTCCTCTTCTACTGCTGAAGACGTTAATAGCTTTTGAAACAGGATCTCCCCAGGTAAGAGTTCTTTTCTTTTAATCCTTATTTTTATTTTATGGTGCACATGGTTGCACCAGATATCATGATATATATTCCATGATTTTTTAAAAAAAAATTTAATATCATGATATTCCATGATTAATCAGTCTAATTTGGTGCCATAATTCATAAATATGGTGCAACCAAAAACACCCTTCATGTGTTCTGGATATCAGGAGAACATGTAGCAGGACACCAACTGCTCGGTTGCATAACTAGATTAGATGATCCTTGACCGTCCATTTCAGGCGGGACCTATAATTAACAAGGTTTCAGTACTTTGAGATTTTTATTATGTCATATCCACCTTTATGTGTGTAGCAACTTGAATCAACATAGAAGGTTTTCTTCTCATTTGTGGATGTTTTGGCCGCCTGAGGGAAATAGTAGCTATTTGGTTGATGGCCTTCAAAAAAAGTCCAGCTTAGTCAAGGGTTCATGTTCAAACGGTCAAATCCAATGTCCAGATGTTATTTTAGTACATCAAGATAATATCAAGCATCCCATCTTGATGGCCACAGAAATGGACCCGGGACATCCATAGTAACAGACAACATTCTTCTTGCCTGATTTCACCCATGCAGGATGAGGAATCCATAAACCAGCTCGTACTGAAATTCTTCGACCCCCACCGATCAACCTCTAAAATGGGCCACCGCCGCCATGTGTTGGACGTGATTAGGCAGAGCATGCTTCGAGAGCGCATTCATCGTCAAGTCACATCGACTACCATGCTTCAAGAGAGAATTCGTCAAGACACAACGACGCAGCAGAGCATGTATCCACGAATATTTAACCGAAGTATTCGACGAGTCACATCAATAGGGCAGAGCATGTGTCAAAAAATATTTAAACCATGCAGATCGCCTACCCCAAGGGAGCAAGGCAAGCAAGAGGTCATCTGGCCCGCGACACAGCTTCATGAGGCTGGAATCCGGTTCAAGACTAGCAAAACCCAAAACCTCAATGACATCAATTTCCAAAAGGGCTTCCTCTGTTTCCCCAGCACCATCAGTCTCCCTGAGATTGAAATGGATGATGCCACTGAATCCAAATTCCTGAATCTAATGGCCTTTGAGCAACTTCATGCCGATGCTGGCAGTGAAGTGAGTTCATATGTATCGTTCATGGACAATATTATTGACTCGGAGAGAGATGTAATCCTACTCAATGAGAAAAAGATTATTAAGAATTTTGTTGGAACAGAGAAGAACGTTGCGGACCTCTTCAATGGGCTTGCTTTCGATGTGTCGATTGATCCAGGTTGTAGGATAGGGGAGGTAGGGGAGGTGCATAGGGAAGTCATAGCTTACTGCAACAACTATTGTCTCCGTTTTCACCAGTCGTTGGACGAACTCTGGAAGACCTACTTCAGAAGCCCATGGTCTTGCATTTCCCTCTTTGCTGCAATTTTCCTCCTATGCCTCACTGTCATACAGACCCTGTATGCAGTCCTTGCTTTCTATCATCAGTAAGGATAAATCTACTGTGAGAAGACGCATGGCTTGACCTTGGCGATCTCTCATCTTTTTATCATCATCATCATCTTCTTCTTCTTCATTAGGTAAAGAGAGGGAAAAAATATTTGTTAACTTTTGATTTCATCTACCAGTGGATTGAGTTCTATATACAAATTCCTTTTTCTTTTTCCTTTTTGGGCGGGGCATTTTTTTTTTTTTAGTGAGGCATGATTAATACCCACCCATTTTATATTGGGGTACACCCATTCTTAGTTTTGAGAATTCAAATGCTACACTTTGGTACTAGTTCAATTATATAATAATAGTAATAATAATATTATTATTATTAAATGGAAAGTTGGTGTAATCAAAACAAGCATGGTGCGTTTGCAAATTATTTCCCATCTTTAGTAAGTTTTTTCTTTTTTTCCTTTCCAAATTCATGTAGGGCTTTGATTATTTGTTTCTTTTTCTTTTTTCTTTTTTTTCTTTTTTGTATTTTTATTGATTGATTTCCATTTTAAGTTGATGTGTGGCCTTACATTCATATGTACTTTCGTAAACAAAACTCTTTGGACCCCTGGCCGAACAACCTTCGTCCCATGTCAGATTGGGTTGTGACCCTCTACCCAAGTTGGTGACGGAAAAGCTCCGTGGCCCCACCTTTATGTATGTTTTATTTCCTTGCTCTACATCCATCTTGTCTGCTCGTTTTAGGTTATTAGCCTAAAAATGAGCCATATCCAATCTCAAGTGGACCACATCACAGGAAACAATGGGGATTGAATGCTTATCCAATGGGAATATTTATTTTCTTGCTATGATAAGTACCATGCCAAAGATTTGAAAAAATTGAGGGAGCTCTAAGTAGATCAGAATAAAAAGCAATGGGAACCGTGATGCCAACATTGAAACCTTCCTTGAGTCCACTGCCTTGTTTATTTGTCATCCAACAAGTTGATAAGGTCGCACAGACCTGATGACGAAGGTAAAACACAAATATAAGCTTCATCCAAAGCTTCTATGGCACTCATAAGTTTTCAAACGTAAGCGTCCAGTTTCCACTGTTTCTTGTGTTGAGGTCCACCTAAGCTACCTAATTTTTCTTTTTCTTTTTTTAAATCAGGGAGAACGAACTCTAAAAATTGATGGATGGTTTGGATCTAAGACATATATCATTGTTGGGCCACCTAAATTCCACGAGTCAACGCGGCTCCCACTCGCGTGTTATACTTCACCCAATCTTACTGCAGATATCCGTGATTGATTTCCGACTGCACAGCACAATCTGACCACACGGAAAAGTTTTTTACGTGTGGATCTTTAGCAAACTCTACCATGATCCATGCTTTAGATCCACACTTTCCATCCATTTTTTTCGGATTCGTTTTGGACATAATCCAAAAAATGCGACAGATCTAAAGATCTAGTGGACCACACTGCAGGAAGCAGTCGGGATTGAAAAACCTTCCTATGACGCATCATGACATTTAGTTGCCATCTAACCTAATCATTATGTCATCTACTTGATTCGTGCATTCCATGGCACTAATAAGTTTTCAATGTTATGCTTCCAATTCCCACTGCTTCCTGTGGTGTGGCCTACTTGATATTTAGATCTACCTCAATTTTAATATCATGCTCTAAAATTGTCTTATAAAATGGATGGACTGTGAGGATCTACCTCATTTATTATGTTTGGTCCATTGAAATTCCACAAGTTAAAACTTCTGATTTTCTTCTCTCCATAATTGGAATGGAGTCGTAGTGTACTGCATAGCAAACAGATGTTCTGACTCGGTTGAATTTTGTGGGCTCCATCATATTATACGTGGTAGGTTCAAACTCTGCATACAAATTTTTTTATTTTTTTTCCAGAGCATGAGCGTAAGAATGAGACACTTGGCGAAAAACAATGGGAATTGGACAACTACCATTGAAAAGGGCACACCATCCTGTTAATTTGCCATGAACTTTTATAAGGTCACACAGAACCGACGAGGAGAAAACAACAAATATATTAGATTGATCCGACCCTTCCGTTAACCCCAAGAAATTTTCCCCAAGAAATTTTCAACTATAGGTGTTCAATTACCGCTGTTTGAATCAAGCAGATGTTTGTGTTTTTCCTCCCATGTAGTTGAATTTAGGCAAATGGCGTCAGATATGTGTGGCCCATGAAACAGATACATATATTGGTGTGGTTTTGCATACCATGGACTATGGTAAATCTATACCGTTGCTTGATAGATCATCAGCTCCAGTCAAACTTCCCACCTTTCGCTGTGGGATACTAGAGTTGTATTGGAGCCCAAAACAGCTTGGGTTTGGTGTCATTTCACGTATATAAATTCCAACTATGTATAAAGCTACATGAAAATTAATGGAGCATTGTTGCAGGGGTGCACTAATCCCTCTTCCTCGATGCAGTACTGATTAAAGCCCTCGCTGACCCCAACGCCAGCCAGCTAGCTGGCTGGTGTCAAAGTTATGTGGGCCTCGTAATGAAGTATGCATTTTATTCATGTTGTCCATTCATTTTGTTAGATCATTTTGTTAAAGCTGATATTTATTTTTTTCCCTTTAATCCAGGTTTTTGTGTCCTTATCAACAGTTTGGATGGCATATATAACATTAAGGTGGGCCCTAAGAAGATTTTAACGGTGGGCCGTTAGAACACCACTGTTTCTTCTTGAATGGCCTACCTAAGACTTGGATCTGCTTCAGTATTTTTGGTATAATGACCTGAACTTATCTGTCAAAAAGGATGGACAGCGTGGATATATAATACATACATCAAGGTGGGCCCACGGCAAGGGCCGCACCTTCTTGGGTTAGGGAAACGGATTGGCTACTCCCCTGCCACCTGCCAATGGCTGGTGGTGGGTGCTCTGTGGGCCCCACCATGATGTATGTGTTTCATCCATGCCGTCCATCTATTTTTTATAAATTATTTTATGCCACGAGACCAAAAATGAGGTATATCACAATCTCAAGGGACCACATTATGGGAAACAGTGTTGAATGAAATTCGACCATTAAAAACTTTTTGAGGGCCATAAAAGTTTTCGATCTAGGTGATATTTGTTTTTTCCCTGCATCTGGGTCTGTATGACCTAAGCAACAGATTGGATGTCAAATAAACAGTACATTGGGCTATAGGAGGATTTTAATGGTGGATATCCAATCACTATTGTTTTCTTGTGGTGTGATCCACATGAGATTTATATACCTCTCATTTTTAGGATCAAGCCTTAAAATAATCTGTAAAAATTGAGGAACGGAATGGATGAAATACATACATTATGGTAGGGCCCACAGAGCACCTACCGCACATGCATCAATGGGTTAGGTAGGGGTCGCACCTAATCCGCTCCCGACAACACCCACCAGTCAGTGGTGTGTGATGTTTTGGGCATTGTTGGGCCCACCTTCGTGTAGGTATTTTATATACACGCCATCTATCTATTTTCTTCGGCACAGTTTATGGACTAAATTAAGATGAAGCAGATCTGAAGCTCACGTGGGCCTAGAAAGTTTTTAACGGTGGACATTAGTGATCATGTTTCATCTGTTGAGGTCCACTTGAGATTTGGATCTGGTTCATTTTTCAAACAAGGCCCTAAACTGATATGGAAAAGTGGATAGACAGCATGGATATAAATACATACATTACGCACAACGCCGAACACATCAGACACAGGGTGGTGTTGCATGGTATGTGGTTTCGGCAACCCATCTTAAATTTTCCTCTTCACTGCTCAAACCCATCTTCCCCTCTCTCTGCTCAAACTGCCTCCCCTTCTCTCTCCTTTCCGAGGGAGTATTTCACCTCACCTCCATCTGCTGCTCTCCATGGCGGCTTTTGAGCGAGGATTTCATCTACAGCAGGTGATTTTATTGCTTCCTTTAGTCAATTTTCTTGATGGGCGTTGTTGGGCCCACCTTCATTTAGGTCTTTTATATACACGCTGTCTATCTGATTTTTCAGCACAGTTTAGGACCACTCGATTGGTGCCATTAAGAGTTATGTCACTAGTGTGAAAACTAGTGCTGGGATTCAACCATTTCTTTGGTTCATTTAATAGACTTAGCAATATGTTTGCGGAGACATCTGAAATAATATATAGTTTTATAGAGAAAGTTAGAGAATTGTAGAGTGGTCTACACTACATGGTGATATGCATAGCTCAGAATATTTTGAATGGTTGCAGAGTTCTCTAGTAAATTTTGTTCCTTAGACCTATATGCAAATGAGTCTAGAAAGTTTCTATACTGCTCTTTGTTGTGAGATGTCTTAAATCTGAGTCCTTTCGCAACTGGGATGCGAAAGGAGTTTCGCGGATTTTGTGTTGCAAGTCCTTTCGCAACTGGGATGCGAAAGGAGTTTCGCGGATTTTGTGACGCAAGTCCTTTCGCAACTGAGATACGAAAGGGAAGTTGCCAAAACTATAAATTGGGGTCCCTAGGGCTATTCTAAGATTATTCCAAGACTTCCTAAAGGTATTCTAAAGGGTTCTAGGGTTATCAAAGGGTGTAGCAAGGGTGAGATTCGAGGTTGTTCGAATTGGGTAAGTCTTTTCTCTTTGTAATTGATGCTTTCATAGTGGTGATCTGTCGCTTTGTGTCGTAGTTTTTTCCCGCAAGGATTTTTCACGTTAAATCTGTGTGTTCTCTTTTCTTGTGTGTGTTTGGTGCCATTGGATTGCTATCCTAGATCTAGATCTGTGTGATTCTGCAGGCCAAAAATCCCAACAAGTGGTATCAAAGCAATCGGTTGGGACACAGATCTGAATCTGAGGAATTAGTAATAATGGCGAGCGTCAGGTATGAGATTGAGAAGTACTCAGGGAAAAATAATTTTGAGTTATGGAAGATCAAGATGATGAGTTCCTTAATCAAACAAGGCGAAGATGGTGCTCTTGAGGAGCGGAAGTCCACTATGACTGATGGTGATTGGAATACTCTTGATAAGAAGGCTTTATCATCGATCCGTTTATGTCTCACGGATGAGGTTCTCTACAACGTCATGAGGGAGAAAACTGCGGCTAAGTTATGGGCGAAGTTAGAGGATGTCTATGCGAAGAAATCCTCTGAAAATCGCATACACTTGAAGCGGCAGTGATATAACTTCAAGATGGCAGAGGGTGGAGATCTGGAGGCTCACATCAACAACTTTAATAAATTGGTTTGTAAATTGCTGGATATGGAGGAAGTGATGAAAGATGAAGAACAAGCAAGTATGTTGCTGAATTCTCTCCCAGCGTCCTATGAGTCATTCAAGGACACTATGTGCAGCATGAATAAAACCCTGAGTGTCGACACTGTTATCTCAGCTCTTCAAGGGAAGGCTATGAGACAGCTAGACAGCAACATGGGGACATCTTCTGATGCACTGTTTACAGTGGATAGGAATTCTGAACAAGGTACAGGTTCTTCAGGTTCTAGATCCAAATCCAAGGGCAAGGGCAAAAGAAAGATAAAGTGCTGGAATTGTGGGAAGGAAGGACATGTGAAGAGGGATTATGAAAATCCTAAATCTAAGAGAGAAGATTCTGAGGCTTCATGCAGGGAGGCTAACACTGCCACGTTAGATGAATCGAGTGGATGTGATGGTGATGTTTTGTCTGTGTCTTCGCTCAGACAGTCATACGATGATCGTAAGGACGTGTGGATGCTAGACACAGGGGCATCTTTTCACATGACTCCTCATCGGAGTTGGTTCACCATCTACAGGGAGTGCGATGGTGGACAGGTGTTTATGGGCAATGACTTTGCCTATAATGTTGTGACTGTTGATACAGTGCACATCAGGATATTTGATGGGGTGGAGCGTACCTTGACAGATGTGAGGCACGTTCCTGATTTGAAGCAGAATCTGATTTCTCTTGGTGTACTTGAGGCAAAAGGATGCAAGTACACATGTATTGATGGTGCTCTTAAAGTATCTAAGGGGACACGGGTAATCATGAAAGCGCAACGACTCGATCATGTTTACAGGTTGATCGGGAGCACTTCAAAAGGTGGAGCTATAGTGGATGTAGCGGATTCCACCTCTGCACGTGTGTAGCATGATGGGCATGGCCACATGAGCGGGCAGGGTAGGAAGGCTGAGACGTGCGGACAGGGATATAGAGCAGGTGGAGCAGCCACCTGTGTGAAGAATCATACGGCATGATTGCAAGATATCGGCGTGGTACATGGACGACTCTCATATTATAGAGGACTCATCTTCTATTCTGATGGCTCTAGGTGAGCCTGGTGCTGAGAAGTGGAAGATGACTATGGGTGATGTGATGGATTCGTTGTACCAGACTGACATATGAGGAGCGGGTGAAGCTTCCAGTAGGCCGATGAGCGGTTGGATGCAGGTGGACCTTCAGGAGGATACAGTATAGATACAGGGCGAGGTTGGTAGCAAGGGGTTATTCTCAGAGAGAAGAGATCGGCTTCTCAGAGATATTCGCGCCGACGGTATAGCAGGTATCTATCAGATCCGTGATTGGCGCTGGTTGGCCAATGTGATCTTGAGTTATGATGTGATGTAGAAATAAGAGAAGAGGTCAAGAAGCTACACGGTTGAAGATTGAAGACATGGTGGAGATTGTTGCGAGATGTCTTAAATCTGAGTACTTTCGCAACTGGGATGCGAAAGGAGTTTCGCGGACTTTGTGTTGCAAGTCCTTTCGCAACTGGGATGCGAAAGGAGTTTCGCGGATTTTGTGACGCAAGTCCTTTTACAACTGGGATACGAAAGGGAAGTTGCCAAAACTATAAATTGGGGTCCCTAGGGCTATTCTAAGATTATTCTAAGACTTCCTAAAGGTATTCTAAAGGGTTTTAGGGTTATCAAAGGGTGTAGCAAGGGTGAGATTCGAGGTTGTTTGAATCGGGTAAGTCTTTTCTCTTTGTAATTGATGCTTTCATAGTGGTGATCTGTCACTTTGTACCGTGGTTTTTTCCCGCAAGGGTTTTCCACGTTAAATCTGTGTGTTCTCTTTTCTTGTGTGTGTGCTTGGTGCCATTGAATTGCTATCCTAGATCTAGATCTGTGTGATTCCGCAGGCTAAAAATCCCAACACTCTTGACCCTAGACGAGGGTCACTTGATACAATGAGGTATGGTTTCTATATAATTCTTAAACCTATGCGTAAGAGATTATTCCCATTTCAAATTCATTTAGATTCCTAATTTTCTCTATTTATTTTAATAAAAGCTTTCAATTCTAATCTCATATAATCTCTTTATATTCTCACTGTGTGCTTGTATTTAGTACTTAGCAGTATATGGGAGTTAGGCTAGCAAGCTGGTTTTTGTATTTTCCCTTAAGCCATGTTTTTGGCTAACAAATAAATATCAGTGTGGCCTTGGAAAGGTTTCAACGGTGGATGTTATTATCCCAATTCAATGGTTTAAATTGTAGGTGCTTGGGAACATGGAAAACCTTGGAAATGTGCGGTGGGTGGGATCCTTGACCGTGAGGCCCACCTTAGTATATTCCCCTTATATCCACGCCATCCATCCCTTTGAAAACTCAGTTTAGAGCACACCCCAAAAATGAAGCAGATCCTAATCTCAGGCAGATCATGATACAGGAAATAGTATTAATCGATCATTAAAAACTTCTGAACGGCTGCAAAAGTTCTAGATTAAGTTAATATTTGTGTGGTCTCTTCATCCAAGTCTTTGTAACCTTATCGACATGTTGGATGGCAAATAGGCATTCTGGTGTCCATGAATGAGAGGTTAGGATTTAAAGATTAAACCATTTTAGGATTGTGTCTACTTCCAGAATTGAGTTTGTTCTAATTTGAATTAGTATTTTACATTTGTATAATCTCTAGGTGCATGTGTAGCAAGCATTATACTCTGCCAGAGTATCAAATGACTAAGTTTCACTTGCCCGGAAACGGATTGGCTACTCCCCCGTCACCAGCAAATGGCTGGTGGTCGGTTTTCTGTGGACCCCACCATGATGTATGTGTTTCATCCATGTTATCCATTTATTTTTCTAGATCATTTTATGGTATGAGACCAAAAAGGAGGTATATTCCAATCTCGAGTGTACCACATTACAGGAAACAGTGTTGAATGAACGCAGTCCATTAAAAACTTTTTGGGGCAATAAAAGTTTTGGATCAAGCTGATCTTTGTTTTTTCCCTTCATCTGAGTCTGTATGACCTAATAAACATATTGGATGTCAAATAAAAAGTACATTGGGCCTTAGGAGGATTTTAATGGTGGATATCCAATCAGTATTGTTTTCTTGTGGTGTGGTCCACCTGAGACTTATATTCCTCTCAGCAATGGGGCTGGTGGTAGGGGGAGTAGCCAATCCGTTCCACACTTACCCTTACTTGTCTCCACCTACTTCACTTGTCTACTTGTCTCCACGTCCCCTCTCCTTCTTGCTATATAAACCCCTCATTCTCCCCTCATTCTCTCACCACTGCAGCTTTCTCCAATAGTCCTATGTCTCTTCATGCCTCTTTCTCCCTCAAATCTCATTGCCACATCCAAGAAGCATATTGAGAAAACCTTAGATTGAAGAAGAAAAGGAAGTAATAAAGGTTTTATGTATGTTGGGCCTTTTTTTCTTTTTCTTTTTTCCTAATTAACTCACCAAAGCTAGAATGGCTGATTTTTATTTTTTCTAAATTCTAGCATGTGGGATTTGGTTTCAGTGATCTTTTAATGATACTAGTGCATGACCCATTGTGACTCTTTAGAAAGAGATGGACAACATAGAATGATAGAGGTACAGGATGATTTTTTTTTTTTTCTTGTTTAAAAATCCACTAATAACTGTGAGGCTCTCTTTTTTAAATTTACCTATGAACTAACTTTCTACTTGCATTGTGAAAGCTCCTCTATTTGTAGTTGATTTGCATTTTAGAATGTTGTCTACCATTTCAATTTTGGTGATTTCCGTTTTATAGAGTGGTAGCTCTGATTTTATTTTTTTTTCTTGTTTAAAAATCCACTAATAACTGTGAGTCTCTCTTTTTTAAATTTTCCGATGAACTAACTTTCTACTTGCATTGTGAAAGCTCCTCTATTTGTAGTTGATTTGCATTTTAGAATGTTGTCTACCATTTCAATTTTGGTGATTTCCATTTTATAGAGTGGTAGCTCTGATTTTATCTTTCTTCTCTTATGGAATTGAACATTGATTGTTTTGACATGACTTACTTTTAGGTGAGAATGTACATGGAATTGAATTTGGCTTGATTTCACATTGCTAGTTTCTTACTGAAATGTGTATGGAATCGAACTAAACTTATTTTGGTTTATATATATATATATATATATATATATATATATATATATATATATATATATATATAAATGAAATATGCATGGAATCGATCATTTAGACATTGCATAAATAACTTAGCCCTAAATTAAATTTGAATGAATAATGTCATCGATTTGGGGGCCACTTAAATGCTCTCAAAATATTAGCCTTAAATTCATGCAAGATATGATACTCATTTTACTAATCTATAACCTTAACTATTAGACTTCATTTTCGGTAATGAATTTTAGAAAAAAAAATAAAATTAAATTGGGATAAATGGTGTTAGCGATTTGGAACTGATTTTAAGGACTACTCATGCCTCAAACTATTCTCAAATTCATGCAATCTATTGACACTCATTCCATTAATGTAATTGACCCTACATCAACGGACTTTTATTGAATGGTGAAGAATAATATATATATATATATATATATATATATATATATATATATATATATATATATATATATATATATATATATATATATATATATAAACACAAGCACAGACACCCCACACACTCACGCTGGTGGAATTTCACCACCTATGGGTACTCGAACCCTTGACCGGGAGTTGAAACTCTTGAGCGAGTCTACCACCCGGGCAAGAGTAAGGACCCAATTTATGCTTATTTTCTCATCCTATTATCGGATTGTTTGATATTTATTAGACAATGAAGAATTAAAATTATTAATTTCAATACACAAGTATCCATAGATTAATGGTTAACATCATCACACCATTTTTATTTTATTTTTTTGAATTTAGACTTACCAAAAGCAAGCCCCACATTTTAGTGGATTCAGTTTAATTTAATACATATCAAGTGAACAAATTTAATATATATCAAGCTTTATATTACACTAGACTCATGGGTGTTACTCTTGCCATGGGTCCCACCTTGATGTATGCCTTATATATCTATTCCGTCTGTCAGTTTTTTTCAGCTCATTTTAGAGGATGGTCTCAAAACGAAGCAAATTCAAATATTAAGTGCACTATATAGTAGGAATTGGACGCCTACCTCCAATATCTGTCTTTATTAACAGGTTGGATGACAAATAAAGATTACAGTGGCCCTAGAAAGTTTTGGACATTCAATGATCACTTTTTCCTATGATGTGGTCCACTTGAAATTTGGATCTGGTTATTTTTTTAGCCATGCCCTAAAATGGACTGGAAAAACTGGTTGATGGCATGAACGTAAACATAAAGGTGGGTCGACTGTCAGGAAAAAAGCACAAACGCCTCAAGTGCACCTAGTGTCATAGGCAATGCGAGTATTAAAATAAAGAAATAAATAACTCTTTTTACAACTTGCTCACAAACGTTGACGCATGCAGATTGTTTGGAGCAGAAATAGAGAAAAAGAGAGAGAATTTAAAAGGCACTATAACAGAAGAAGAAAAAGAAAAGCAACAGTTGTAGAATGGCACAGCAGAAGAAGAAAAAAGAAGAAGAGGTACATACAATTTTTTTTTTCATTTTTTTAAAGGGTTATTATGCGTAATAGTTGTTAGAGCCTATTAAGAACCATAATGGCTCGTTTTTACACCATCCCCATTTCAGACCATATTGCATAACGGATGATATGTAACCGATTCGGCACACCTTAGCACTAACTGACTGGACTCTCAATATTCTCAATATAGTGGACCAGGGTCAAAATCCCTCTCCCAACAATCCATCTTAACCATTTAGTTTAATTAATAATTATAAAAATAAAGTGTCAATCTTTTTTTCCACTAACTCAACGTTTGGACCTATGACCGTATTGTTGGGAGAGATTTATCTCGGACATCTGATCCATGTAAATGGTGGGCCCCACCATGAAGATCCTCATTTGGTAGGCTGTGATGTTGAAATCAATGGATGGTCCAGGATCAGACTCAACATACGCATTTGGCCCATGTAATGAGTGGATCAGCCTAATTTTCAAGACAGGTGATCCCAATGGAGATTGAAGAGCCCCACACTGATTACATGGTTCATAGATCTGACCTGTTGATATGATGGGCTTCACCCTAGACGGCAATGCACTAAAAGTTCCCCAAAAGGGAAGATCGAAACTCTAGAGTGGAAGGTTTTTTGTTCAATGAACTGCTACTCTTCTTACATTCTGAATTGTCTATTTGTGGGGTCACCTATTGAATGGTTGGGATCTTACCATTTATAATATTTTTGGTGCATCCTCCATCCAAAGAGGGCCTCTGATGACAATGGTTTAAATCAGGGAATGATGTTCCTCATCTGCTATTCCAAAAGTTGAATGGTTTTGCAAAAACATCCAAAAACCCAAAAATATTATACCGAGTCCTATTAATTTCCATTTTTTTAACTAAATGAGTTGGCCTAATCTTACAAATGCATGATACCTCTATAAAAAGAGTTTGTACTACTTCTATTTTGACTTAGCACGAACAACCCTTTCATGGCATCATCTCACAATCTAGACTAATTAGCACCTTTTAATGAGTCTGATCACTACAACAAAACTTCGCACAACCGGCACTTAGGGTCCATCATCTAGCGGCGCTATTTAAATGCGGGCCACGGATAAAAAAATAAAAAAGGAGGACGCGATTACCATTTCACTCGCAGCTCTCTCTCCCGATTCTCTCTCTCTCCCAAATCTCTCTCTCTCTCTCTCTCTCTCTCTCTCTCTCTCTCTCTCTCCTCTCTCTCTCTCTCCCTCCTCTCCCTCCCTCTCCCGATGACTCTCTCTCTCTCCCAACTCTCTCTCTCTCTCTCCCAGAGTCTCGCTTCTTCTTCCTACCCCCGACTCTCTCTCTCGCGCGGTACCATTAATTTTAGGGCTTAGATGAAGATCCGAAACAGGTAAGAGTCTAGATTTCATCAATTTCAACCTTAGTGATTTCCTAATTAGGGTTTTACAAGGTTGAAACCCTAATTAGGGATCTCTCTCTCTCTCTCTCTCTCTCTCTCTCTCTCTCCACCCACGTACTTGTTGCGGAAGCCCTACCCACGCACGCCCTCTCTCTGAAGCTCGGTTGAGGTATTTCTCTCTCTCCTCTCTCTCTCTCTCTCTCTCTCTCTCAATCTCAATGCCGATTTAGGGATTTGGGGATTTTAGGGTGGATTGTCCAAAATAGGGATTTGGGGATTTTAGGGTGGATTGTCCAAAATAGGGATTTGGGGATTTTAGGGTGGATTTGTCAATGCATATGGGGATTTATGTGATCAGGACCCATCCATTCTGCAATCCACGTTGTAATGGGCCATGACCAAAGATCAGTCCCAGTTGGACAAACCGAGCTCTCTGGATTTGAGGGAAAAAGGCAAGTCTTTGGGCCTGTTCTGATTGAGCATTTAGGATGGTCTGATAGGCTGATTTTTTGAACCATGCTCATGTATGGTGATCTTGTACAAGTCTTCCATACATTCATGTGGAAACTTGTGTGTAAAGATGTTTTAGTTGACATTTAGTTGAACCCTATTGGGCAGATGCATTTACTCAAATCTCACTGGGAAAGAAAAAGTTCCCAAATCTCAACTGAGAAAAAAAAAAAAAAAAAAGAAGAAGGAAGAAGAAGAAGAAGAAAGAAAGGTGCCCAAATCTGTATTGCATTGGGAATCCTGTGCTGATTCCGTTCTTGATGGAGCAGAAATCTTTTCATTGATTGAGTAAAGATGATCCATCGGCCTTCATTGATTTGGATGCAGATCGCTTCTTAATAGATAAATCCTATTGGAAATCATTAAGCTTTTCAAAAACACTTTTTTTTTTTTTTTTTGAGAATTCCATTTGGTGGGGAGTTTCAGTTGTCAGTGGCTTCACTTGTTGAATTTCGTTTTTTTTTCCTAGATAGGCTATTGTTAGATGTCAGTTGTAATGTTGGTGCTTGACATCACTGCTATTCACTTTCAAACCAATCGAGCGCTTCTATGAAAAAAATTCTAGGTGCAAGTGTCAGACGATATCCATTTACATATGTAAGTACATGTTTTCTCGTGTACACAATTTGACTGCCTTTGTTGATGCTGGTGTAACTCGAGTGGACAAGGACCGCATAGAATGGATTGTTCAATGGGCCATGATTGGATGGTTGGTCGTATACTAATGAGGTTGGAAATTGGACTCTGGTTAGCATGTATTAAGTTGTTAAATTTTTAGTAATTCAACTTGAACTGACCATACATATATTGTATTTGTCAGTGCACATGCATATAAAGCATCCTATGCAAAGTTAGTTATGGATGCAGATTTGAGATTATCTACGATCCCAAATGCAATAAACTGTGTAGTTCTCTTTGTTTAAATTCTAATCAAAGTGGAATGAGATTTGCAATCCTCTCGCCATAATGTAAGAACTGTTGTCTTTCATGGGTGCTCATGCTATGACAAAGGCATAAGCTTTGATAATCATACATTTTATTGTGTTTGTGGAAGAGTTGGAGATGCCCATCAGGCGTTTGATGAAATCGGGGAAGATGAGAATGGTGAGATCGGGGAAGAGGACGAGCAGGGAGTTGAAGAAGATGGAGAGTACGAAGAAGATGATGGTGAGGGTGAGGGTGAGGATGAGGATGAGGTGACATTCTTATCTTATTTTAAAAAAAAAAAGGACTATCCTTTGATTAATGGTTTGTTGCTTATATTTTTTCATCTTCACTTCAATGCTTTCTTTTACTTTTTTTGTGATTTCATGGTTATGTATTTAAATTATTTATTGGGTTGGGCTCCTGATGTGTCTATCAGTTTGGGTGCTCCTATGAGAATCGAGTTTAATTGGTTTTCTTTAATAAAACTATGGTTATAGAGGTGGTCAATACTCAACTGCTATTATATCCTTAGTTTTGTGCTTTTGCCTTTGCTCTTGAGTACCATAAGACACCAATGCCCTTGAATTTCAAAGATTGCCACCATTCCCTTTCTTCTCAGACTTGGTTTGAGCCAATGGACTGCACGTTTTGTAAAAGTTTGCATACAACTCTAACATTTGTTCTTTATGCTACATGATATTCTGTTATTTGTCAGACAACTATCTAATGAATGGGATGCTACCAGAATTGAGGCCTTGCATTGGATTGCAACACCCGGCATGAATGGGATCAAAATGGTTACATGAACTGCATAAAGTAAGGAAAAAAAGAAAAGAAAATGCATCTATAGCTTTTTAGATACTTTTTTTTTTTTTTTTTTTTTGGTTTCTATTTTTCCTACTTGTTGAAAGAAATATTTAAATCACGAATAAGAAAAGGAAAATTAATTTATCAATAAGAAAGAAATATTAAATTTTTTTCTAGTTGCTAATTAGATAAATTTTGCTTGATATCTCCAAATAAGTTGATCAGATATAAGCATATTTCGTTGTTAAAAATATAAAAAAAGGAAAAGAAAAAAGCAAGCATATTATTATTTGCAGAGTGTGGTTTTCAAGGAGGTATGTTTTTGTAAATTCCTCATGGATCCCTCTTAAATCAAACTTGTTCAACTATTCTCCTAAATCTATTCCAAGATATCGGTCTTACATTCCAGTTAGGTTGCACGCACATTTCATGTTTTTTTCATGTTGTAATTTTGTTATTTGCATTGGTTCAAGAAATCAGGAAATGATGCAGTTGTCTTTGTTTTGCATCGGGGTTTTGAATATAGGTCATGGTTTTGAGCTTTTACAAGTATATTTGCCTTTTTTGTAAGAAAATAGTTCATCACTTAATGGGCTGTCTTTACAGTTATCCACCATTTTGGTGGCCAATTGTGGGTATGGTCCCTAATAATTTGGTCTGTCCAGGTTTTGTAAAGCTTAGCATTCACAATGAGGAAGTAGACTTCAAACTGAGTTGCATATTTTTCAAGTGCAACTTGATAGTAACATGATTTCAATTTAGGCCCTAGTCCTCAATATCAATACTAAGGATGGTAATTGGAATCCGGTTAATCCACTTCATTGAACTAATTACCGGTATTCTGTTTGATAGTGCATCCAAATGCAGCTTTAATGATGATTTTTGGAGTATTTCAAACTACATAAGTAATGGTTTCACATTGTCAAACTACAATAATGGTGTGAACTTAAGATACTTCAATTGAAGATTGACATGCAGATGTTCTTGTAGTTTCTTTGTTAACTTTCTTAGACTTAAGCTAGAATTAAGCTTCAACTTCAATGGGTTCTGCCATTTCGAAATAATAAGAAGACAACTATTTTAGTGCTCTCCTGTTTCTTTCTCATGATTGTCCTTTTTTTAATTGAAAAATCATTGTTTACTTTTTGTCACAGACTAGAAGAAAAGCTCTTGGACATGGAGACCGTGGATATTCTAAGGCAGCAGGCCTTGTTAAAAACACCTATAAAACACATGTCAGGACATTTGTCAATTCCAAAAAATGAAGATGTATATGAGTTATGGATTAGTTTAAATCTTTATTTCATGGTTCTCCTCAGGATGGTTCTATCTTAGGATTTCTTTACTTGCAGAATTTGGAGAATGGTCACCATGAGAATGTAGAACCCAAAGGCAAAACTATAGGTTCAATGATTTAATTATTTTATATTATTATCTAATTGTTTATTTGTGTCCAGTTTTACCTTTTTATGTTGAGGCCTAAGGAAGAGCGATTTCTATATGTGCCACAAAGTGCAACTCCTACTACCAAGAATAATGCATTGTCCGATAGCAAGTTGAGGGCATCCCAGGTTCAGAGACAGCATGTATGTGCTCACTAGTATCAGCATTCATCTAATATGTGTAATTTATTAGTTTCAAAAAGAAAAGAAAAAAAGGAGCCACTATCTGCTCTGTTCATCTAATCTGTGTAATTTATTAGTTTCAAAAATAATGTCTGTTCACGGCCAGGTCTCAATCTCTGCTTGATGCTCGTTCATGGCTAGAGCTCAATCCGTGTTTAGTGCATCGTTTAGTGACTGGTCAATGTCCAAATCCTGACCATCCGCTTAATTTGAAATTCCTTTTGAAATCATGATTTTTTAAGCTCGTAGTTTGAATTTTCTCGAGATCTATTGTTTATGCAAGAACTGATTAATTATTTGATTTTTTCTTTGTAATTGTTTGCTTCTTCGCGGTGGCAATGGCAGCCTCTCAGGCTCGAAATCAAAGTACTTCTCTTTAATCCTTTAAAACTTCTTATACTTATCAATTACGTATACTATTATTGTTAATTTCATGTTTAATCCGATATTAATGATTTCTGGATCGAGAGAAACTCGTGCAATGATCAGAACGAGTGAAGTCTGTGGATCTGCATCCAACAGAACCATGGTAATTTTAATTATATTAAAAAAAAAAGATACCACTAGCAGGTGTTTGGTTGCTAGAAAGTGGCTCTTATCCTAGAAATTGTTTGGTATTGCAGGATTTATTGCAGGATTTTCAAAAGAATGAAAAAGCGAGAGAATAAAGAAGGCATGAGCTAAAAAGCCCAATGAGTACATCTCATGTGTGCGGTATATCTATGCCTTGTCATGCAACTTACCAATATTAGAATGCGCAATGATACCCATATTCAATGTAATGAATGCTAATGTCATTATATATTTCACGCCTCCAAGGCCATATATCTTCAATCAATTCTCTCTCTCCACAGTAGAAAGTATTGCATACGGGTACTGGATCTGTACTCATTCATCAGGTAGGCACTATTGTGTATGGATCACAGAAAAAAATCTCACTGGTGGGCTTTTCCTAATGCCACCAATAGATAGGGGTGTCAACGGGATGGGTCTCATCAAAATAGTTCAGCTCAAGTCTGGCCTGAAATATTTGTGAAGGCCTGAGTCCAAGCTGGGAGAGGATGTTGGAACAACATTAACATGGGGTTGATGAGGTTTTTTCACAAACTATTTATATTACAAAATCGCCTTACAAATCCTAATGGGCTACGGCTGATGGGTGTTTCACACGGCCCAAGCCAATTTTTAAGCCCAAGCATGGCCTCGGGCACGATACTCCCCGACTGAGATGGGCTCAAGGTTGGCCGGGCGTGCGTGAAAGCACGACAGCCATTAGCTCTAGGTCCATGACCCTACTAACAGAAGATTCTTAGATGTTGAAAGCCAACTAATTCTTCTTGGTTTCTTAGTTCCTATGTGTAGGGTACCTATGGAATTAAGTTTCGTACAATCAATGGTTTGATACAATGTATCTTGATTTGTTGCTTTCTTTTTTAACCTGTTTTTTTTTTTTTTCTTTTGGGTTAATTGTTACTAATTTTGTTGTTGATCTACCTTTAAAAGAAAATAAAAAAATGATAGACCAGCTGCTGGATCTGGGTTCATGTTGCAATGATCTAAACTATTTATATGACAAGCTTCACCATGGATGATTGATACTCGAAAAGTCTTCAAGATTCAAAGATCCTAATAATGGCCGATTGTAAGTGCACAGCACAGGATTCAAAAAAAGAAAAAAGAAAAATGTGGTCCATGTTCAGTATACACTATGTGGCCCACCTGGTGGACAACTTGGATGTCTAGGAGAAACATCAGTACTCTCTCGGCAGTGGAAACCAGTAAGTTGCTTTCCGTGAACGTCCTGTGAGTTGAATGACCCTCGTAATATTTATGTTTATGGTCATGTAATTCATTTTCTGTATTTGGGTTTCTGGAAGTTTGAACCTAGTTCTCATACTTCTACATGCCATAAAAGCATACATGACATGATGAGAATACAGTTGAATTAGTATAAAATATGGTTTGCTGACTTGAATGAATGAACTGACATGACAAATGATCTTGAACATATTTTTTTTAATAGTTAAAATCTTAAGGAGATGAGTGTTTGATGATGCAGGTTGAAGTGTATCATTCATACACGGAAGTGTTACCTTGGATTGACAAATTGTTGGTAACTAATGTAGTTTTTCTTTTCTTTTCTTTTTTGCAACTATTATAGTAATTTAGCATGGGAATTGATAATTACAACCATAATGATTTTGAGTTTCCATTTTCAATTTGGGAATTGAACTTCATGTTGGGTAGGTGCTCTCCAAATTCTGTGGCTGTGATTTCCTTTTTGTTTCCTTTCTTCTAAAGTAATTGTTGCAGAATAAATATTTACAACCCGATTGATTTTGAGTACACCCATTTTAAATTTATGGATTTGAAAAACTACAAGAAGGCGGCTATAGGAAAAATGGGGTGTTTGCTAGTGATCTGCAATGCTGGCAGTTTTCTTTGTAGCTTTTTAGTATGAGCTACACCTTCTGAAAGTTCACGCAGTGTATATATATATCTTTAATTTTCTTTTTCCAGATTGTATTGAATTTTGATAACTTGTCATAGTTTTAAAAATATTGTCTGATACCAAGTTGATTTGATATTGGTTCTATGCAAGATGATATTTGGGGGACCAATTCAAAAGAGATGCCTGAATCTGATGAGTCCTTGAGTTGTTAGAACTCATTCTCGACTCACCAAGTTGCACAATGTCTGTGGTGCAACAAATGATTTTATTTTTGGGTCTTGACTTTTGGCAAGCGGGACGTTGTGGAAGCTTATGAGATTATGAACTGCAATGGTGTTGAGGTGCAAACTGCAATGTCGAGGTTTCCTTTCTTTTTTCTTTTCTTTTTTCTTTTTTCTTTTTGCAACATTCGAAGTCCTCAAGGTAGCAAGCCCATGGCTCAATGCTTGGCAGTCTTGAGGTTTCAGATTCAAGCCCATCTTTAAGAAAAAGAAAAAGAAAAGAACTATCCATTTTCAATTTGCTACTTGATATAAGTCTTAAGTTATTTTTCTTCCTTATGCGGTCTTTGTATCCGTTTGGGTAGAACAAACCAGCAAATCTCCTCATAGAGCGATTGCCATGTGTGTGAGTGCACCACAGAATTTCTTACTAAGGTGGAGGTAGGAAACTACTACTTTACACCTATGCAAGTTTGTGCACCATAATCTGCACATCGCATATGTACTTGAAGGCATTCATATTCCTAAGTCTGAACTTGAAATGACATGGAATCGTGTGGAGTTTTCTGTGATGTTGGAGCAAGTGCAAGCTCATGTGGCACCAACTGATGTTGATCCAGGAGCTAGATTGCAGTGGCTGCCAAAAATTCCTAGAAGCTCTCCAAATGTATGGCATTTGGCCTTCTACTCTATGTAAGACAGTTTCTATTTTGTATTCAAGATTAGCTGCATCCATTAATACAGATTTACTTGCATCCAAGGAAACTCTAGTGTTACATTAGACCGACAGTTTGAATCTTCCAGTCAAGTAGGCATGAGTGGTATTCCAAAACTAGAGATATTGGATCAATGGTAGATTGTTCAGGTATGATTTTTAGTTTTCAGCTTTCTCATTGAATCAACGCATAAGATCAGAAGGGATCAAAGCTTGTTGGATTACACAAGTTTTTAGTTGTTGCAAGTGCTGACAAATACGTAATAGGTGGACCACATTTCCTTTTTTGAGGCATGATCCATCCACGATATTGGAAATCAACAGATCAATGGTCTTAGTTTCTGAACCATAGGCTCTTAGCCAAAATTAGAAATATGGGGAGATTTGCTCCAACCCAGTCGAGTTGCTCCCAACTCATTCCGGACAAACTCGACTCGAGACCGAATGAGTCAGTCCGAGCCACAGAGTCTATTTATAGCAAAAAGAAATTCAAAGTAAAGAAACTATTCTCCCTGTAACGTAAAGTCAAACGAAAACAAGTCAGGCTTCCTTGTTTGTTTCTCGGGTCAGACGAGTCTGACCATAACATTACCCTCCTTCTCGTAAGAAGCTTCTCTCAGGAAATGCAATCATCCTCTTTACCAAAATTTCAGCTAGATTGCCGCACCGAACAAGCTACCACCTGGCCCATTGCGTCAACCTCGTCTTTACAAGCTGAGGATTATCACCTTTAAAAAACAAAACAACGAAAATCAAAATCAAAAACAAAACAGTCGATGCTATCTACTATCATGTGTACCTTGGGAAGCTGACAGCCCCATTGGAAGTTACTACAATTACAATGCCCGGATTGCCTCCGCTGGAAATTCCCGACATGCCGACTTTTTTCTCGGCATCAGGATTTCATCCATCTCACTTGCCACTTGTTTTGAACCCATTCATTAATGTGGATAAGGCAGATTGGGTCCTCTTGAACACATTTGATTCGCTGGAATCTGAGGTGAGTCTCTGAATTTCAATTGATAACATAAATTTGAGAATAAGTGCATGTTTGGATTTTTTATTTTTTTTTTCACATGATTACAATTTGGAATTGCATTGATTCTGCTTCATCAATATTTCAAGGGACTACCCAAACACCCATAGTTTTAGGAGTCTAATGACAACTTGGAATTTGCCCTTGTGAATTGGAATCCAATGTGAAATATTAGTTCTAACATGGATTGGTTGGTCTTTACTTTGTTCTGCTTATTCTGATGTTCTGGAGAATAATTGACATTTTTCTAATGCTATCTATTTCTGAATCAGGTCAAAGCATCCAACTTCAGGAAACCTACGAAACAACAGGTTCTTTGTTTTCACAAGAATTGATCTGCTGCACTTCTTGATTATATTCCAATGTTTCTTTATTTGATTCTCTTGAATTGATTGCTATACTTCTTACATAGGTTGCACTTGAGGAACTTGCGGATAGGGTTGGCATCATGGTTTGCTTGGGAAAAATCGATGACCGCCTACCCACCCGATATCGCCCCTCCTTACCTTGGCATCATGGTTTGCTTGGGAAAAATCGATGACCAAATACCTAACGATATCGACCCTCCTTACCTTGGCATCATGGTTTACACCCTCCTTAGCATACATTCAGATGCCTGGAGATTCTTTTTTTTTTTTTTAATTTTTTTTTTTTAAAATTGAAAGATTACCAAAAGCTTGGAGGTTGAATCAGAAGTCTGTCAAAATGGGTCCTTCTCAACAAAATCGAAGCTTTTTTCATTGCCCAAGTCCAATGTGGAATTTGGAAGAACGATTCAATGTTCAACTTTGAGTCTTTGAATCATTCTTATTCTTTTAGGTGTCACCAATTTGTTTTCTTCAGCTATCAGCTACACAAGTGGAAATGCTATCGGCATGGATAGGTTGCCTGAAGAAATGAATGATATGAAGATAAGGGATGACAAGGTAGGTTTTAATATAATCTTATCTCTGATTGCTTGATAGCATATTAGCCTTTTCTATGAAATGTGAATTTTTCTTCTAGGAAATGGAAACTTTGTGGTCAATGGAAATGGCACGAGATGGGTCATATAATCGTGACAACTATTGGGGTAGAAATGGCCAACCAAAGCGGTAATCACTACATGAATTCTAAAATAATCAATGCTTGTTGTTCACTAAACTTGTTACTCACCTCACCTTATCTATTGCTTTCAGATTATTTGGTATTAGTTATCAATTAACATTAATATTTTTTAGCCAACTCATCAAAATTTAAGATGTGTATTTGAAAAAGCAGATGATGAGAGTATTAGCGTGTTGGAAGTACCTAGTTCTTTGCATGAAGGCAATATGACGTTAGAAGATTTCCTCACCCCAACCGAGATGAAAGATGGACTCACAAACCTTGCTAGAGTCAAAGAGTCAGGCCTCAATATGCGAGGCGTAGAGAAAATATTATGAAGAATGTAGGTAATGCATCCTAACAATAGTCAATTGTAGCAAGTACCTTATCGTTGAGAGAAGAATGGTTGCCTTAATCATTTTCTTCGCTTAGACGAGCATAGGTTTCTCAACCAATGGCTCCAAGTGCGGTGGTGGCACAAGTGACAGCTTCATGGAATAATCAATCGGCAAAGGTTAGGAGCACTTGAGAAGCCTCTTGATGAGAGCTTCAGGAATTGTGAAATCTGTCAAACATCTCCTTGCGTGCAATAGGAGCTTGAAGAGAGGGCAAGAACTTTGTTTGATAGATGAATTTGTTTTTATTTATTGTAATAAATATATATATTTTTTAATTGTCTAGTAATATAAATTTTGTTTCATATTCAGTTATATTTGTATTGCATCATTTTTATGTTTCAAATATTTAAAAAATACAGGTTTTGATGGAATTATAATAATAAAAAAAATTACTGGAATGCCAGGGCCTCAATCCATAGAGAAGATAATAGCGGCGCTATAGAAATCTTGCGGCGCTTTTTCGTGATAAAAAGTGTCCAGAGACCCCCTATCGCGGCGCTCGATTTGACATCTAGCGGCGCTTATTAGCATCGTGAAAAGATGTTATCTTGGCGCTCCTACAAGCGCCAAGAAGAGTATAGTAGCGCCGCTGCAACTTTTAGCGACATACCGATGTTATATTCTGCGGCGCTTTTTAGGGTATTGGCGGCGCTTTCAAGCGCCGCTAAAATTCCAATTTGTTGTAGTATATCGGTCCGATGGATGTTTGTATAGTTGAAAATCACACAGCCTATGGTGGACCGACTGTTTGGACCGCTTTAAGTTATGTCCTGCCCATCACATAAAAGGTCTCACTCTACATCTTAGATGCATGGGTGTTATACATCAAAAATTGTAAAGCTGCCTATTAGTAATTTTGATAGTTTGAAGGCCACATAATCTACGGATGTTACTCAAATGTGCTGGATTGGATCGTATAGCTACGTGTAAAATGATATATGACATTGATTTGTGGATGAGTTGTTTGATTGTTAGGTTCAAAGTAAAGGATTGCAAGAAATTACCGTTGAATACACGGTTAAAACAGAGGAAAAAAATACTCATACATAGCAGTGCATTAAGAATCTCAGCATGCATTACGGTAACTGCCCAATGATAGTAAACAAGAATTTTAATTGCATTTCAGAATAGGCATTTCAAAATCAATGCCTGAAATGCCTTTAGATTTTGGCAAATGATCTTTAAATGTTCCAAGACAATGTGCCAACTCACACTGATCAATGCATTCACATCATGCTCATTTTAAAGGGTAAATAATATTTCTATTTCTCTTATGCAGGATTATTTGGGAATGTCAATATTTGGAATGGGTGGTATAGGAAAATGTAAGTACATATTTTGTACATATTTTTTAAATATAATTGATGATCGATTATTTATTTGATACCATTTGACTGCATATGACGCCTGATAGACACACTTAAAAAATATATAGGCGTCATACAATTAAATTAAATTGCATAAACCATATCAAATACAAATAATTCATAATTGCAAAATTATATTTGCTTTACTTATCTAACCTCTTATTCATAAATTTTCCCATTCAATCTTTTTAATTTCAGTGGTCCAATAAATGTCTATATTTGTATAACTATATAAGTCTAATTTTTGTCTCGTTCTACTCCTAAACTGTGAGCACAATTTGGCCAATTCAATTTGAAATAATTTTGTTAACCTTGTACTATTTATCAATGCCTACGTTTAATCATCAAACTTCCAAAGTATTAAAGTTCTACTTACAAGAAAGCCCTAACAACATTTAGTTTAAATTTCACTCTCTCATTTTAGTTGAGTTAGTTTCTTCATTTTCAGAGCAATTTCATCCTTGTTATGAAAATATGCAAAATTTGTCATTCTCATTTCGTGAGAGGTATACATTGCTTTGAATGTACACGTTTTTACATCTTAGAAGTTTGTCTTACCATCTTCTACAAGTTGGGCAGAATTAGTTGGCAAATTGGGCAAGGGTTGCTTGTCCTTAGATGAATATTTTGGTGAATGATTGATTCACAGTGGGACACAACTTATCAAAGTTTTTGGATCCCACTTGTGGTAATTGAAAAACTTACGTATCAACCCACGTTGGCCAAATCATATCAGTTTCAGTTACGACCAATATAGATATATATATATATATATATGGGAAATAGTTCGATGAGGCCGATCTCATCCGTCCATCCAAAGAAATCCTAACCTTTGAAACTAGGTTTTTTTTTTTTTTAATTAAAGAGAGAGAGAGAGAGAGAGAGAGAGAGATAAAGAGAGGCGGAAAGAATCCCTCCGTTTCATTGATGGCACAATCTCAACCCTCAGTTTACTTCTAGAAACCTTTTGACAAATCCCAGATGTGAAACTAGGGCGTTAGGAAACCTTTTAACTTATGGTGCGGAAATCTCGGGAGAGAAATTGTCGGCCCAAGAAAACGGTGTTCGAGATGAGAAAACCTCATGTATCGTTGAGGTACTATCTGTTCGTTCAAAATGTGGGCCCCATAATGATCTTAGGACTCATCCAAACCATCCATACATATCAGATAACCAGACCAGCCCTCCGATGAGAATTTGCCAAGATCAGCCGCACCTTCTTCTCCAACTGGCTGGTGAAACCCATCACCTTACATGGGACACTGATCATTGATCCGAGTGGTCCATTAGATAGATCAGGACCCCAAAAGCTCATCCATAATGTTAAAATCTCTCCATACAATCAGTGGACATGATCATCTTCTCAAAACACTTACGAGTTAAAACATTTGTTGCCGTAACTAATCAAACGATTAGCTACGACTGAACTTTCGAGAATAGGGTAATAAAGCCTATAAAAGGCTGCCTTTTAGGGCAACACTTCCAGAAAAGGAAAGCCAGAAAGAGAAAGGAAAAAGCACCGCATGTAGTGCCGTAATGGGTCGATTCAACCTTGGTTCGAGTTAACGAAAGTTTGGGCTGAGTCAGTGCACCTCCGACCCGCTTTAAGAGAAGAAGATGAGTCAAAAAAGGAAGGCGAGAGAGAAGATGGAGAAAATGAGAAAAAGAGAGAGAAAATTTGAGAGAAAGAGAGCGCTCATGTGCTGTCCCCCGTTGCCGCACTCATGCCTGAGTCAAGCCAAGTTTTGGGCCAAGCTAAACTGATCCGATGTCCATTGCTGGACCACTAGAAAAAATAGAAAGAGGAAATGGAGAGAAAAGGAAGGAAAGTTGCCGAGTCGGGCTGACTTATTGTGTCCAGTCGAGTCAAACCGAGTCGGCCCTGGTCAAGCTTGGGGTAGATTCCGAGTTGGGTGACTTTCAGCAAGGAGTTTGGAAAAAGTAGAAGCAGCAGCAGAAGAAGAAGAAGAAGAAGAAGAAGAAGAAGAAGAAGAAGAAGAAGAGAGAGAGAGAGAGAGAGAGAGAGAGAGAGAGAGAGAGGAAAATAGGGTAGAAAGAAGAAAGAGGGAAAAGTGGGGAGCAATAACGAGTTGACTCGGCTGAAACTGCCGAGTCAAGCTGAGTTGAGTCAAATCAGGTTGGGCACCCATTGCTGGACATTACATCCGGAAGAAAAAGAGAGATAGAGAAAAGAAAAGAGAGAGAGAGAGAGAGAGAGAGAGAGAGAGAGAGAGAGTCAAGCTGAGTTGATTTAATGAATCGACCCACTATGTCAAGAATGAGTTGGGTCGAGCATGGATCGAGTTTTATAACGAGGTGAGTCGAGTCTCAAATCTCTTCTATTATTTTCGTTAGCATTACGTTATTAATAATTATTATAGTATTGTTTTTATTAAAGTATTAGCTAAGGATTAGTATAATAATATTTTTAAAATAATATCATTATCATTATTATTTTCATTGTAAGTTATCATTATCATTGTTAAACTGATTATTAACATTAGTTCTTATTAAACTGTTACTGGTACTTATTCTATTACTGTTAATCTTATATGACTTGCATCATTTATTAGACTGTTAGTTATGTTATAATGATATTAGGTATTGTTAGAATATTAATATCAACTCGTGAGTTGTCATTATTAATATTATTAGTCAAAACTTTGAATATGAATATTATTTTAATCATTGCACAAAAATTAGAATTCAAATTCTAAAACCTAAGCTTAAAATTAATTTACATGGCCTTGATCCTAATTGTACAAGTTTAATAACATTGAAATATAACCGCTCAAAATATTCTAATATTGTTATATCTTCATCCTAGGGCATGTACGATTAAGTCTAGCATCATCGGGAGACGAATCAACTCTTGAAAGGTGAGGATTACCTTCAAGCTTTTTTCACATCTTGATAATTATCCATGTTATTTTTCCTTGCTCATTTATCTCATTAATTGTTTGATGTAGTGGATTGCTTTTATCAATTTTGATTCCTTAAGATAATTGATTAATTGGTTTCGATGTGAATTAAATGCATCTAATCTAATTTGAAATGTATGCTTTAGATGTGCATGTGATATCTCGATATTATTATATATTCACCACCCCAAGTATAGGGTCGCGATATAGTAATAATCTCGGTAAGACCGAGATCGAATCCACAGGGACTGAACCTTGTACGTAATTTGTAAGTAACCAGAACTAGAACTAGAAGAAGATGTAATCTAAATCAGGAAAATTAAGAGAATAATTGTGGATGATTAAACTAAAAACTTATAAAATTTAAAGGTGAGAAACTAGGGTACTAAGGATCCACTTGTAACAATTAAGGAGATCTATGCTTGATTCAAGAACACAACTAGAATCAGAGTCTCATCTTCATCCAGTTAGAAGATATTTCATTAAAAACCAATCTGAACTTCCTTTGTTTCAGTTCTCAATAGAAGATAAGAATGAGAATTAGAATTGATTCCATTACAAAACCATGCCCATGAGACAAAGCAAACAATAGAATTTAACCAATCCACAATAAATATAAGGGAATTATAAACATTAGGAAGGGTTCCATCATCCAACCATGTCCAAGGGGCGATGGTGAACAACAAGGTTTCCAAATTCACAATCCCTATAATGAAAAGGATATGCTCAGACATATCGCAGATCTATTGTAATTTAAGTCACAATAAACCATTAAAACTAAAAACATTCCTTATAATTAAGCTAAATTCAAAGGTAGTTCAACTTACATGAATCAAAGCCATAGAAAAAAATCCCATCACACTACAAGCTTCACCTCTTAGCCCAAGCTAAGAGGTTTAGCTAATCACGGACATAATTAGACTAAAATCTCTTAAGAAAAATTCATAAATAGAAAGGAATTAAGGAAAATAGAAGAAAACTCTTGATCTTTGGCCAGCCACCCTTTCTCTTTCTCTAGCTTGATAGGATTTTTTGTTGCGTGCTCGACCGGTCGTGAGCCTTGCTCGACCGGTCGAGGGCCGGTCTCGACTAGTCGTTGGAGTCGAGCCGTGACTCGACTTAAAGTCCAGCGACTTTGGGCTATTTTTCTCCGTGGTGCTCGACCGGTCGAAGGTGCCGCTCGATCGGTCGAGGACTCGGTTCAACCAGTCGAGGTTACGCAGATTCGTTCCGTGATTTTGTGCGAATTTCATTTCGCAAGTCCTTTAGCAACTGGAATGTGGAAAGGAGTTTCCTAAAACTATAAATAGGAAGTCCCTAGGATTTTTTAGGGCATGAAAAATGCACAAGAGGGTTTCCTAAAGGGTTTAGGGATATCAAAGGTGTGAGAGAGAGAGAGAGAAAGAGAGAGGAAGCTTGTAGAAGGGATGTTATGCTCGTGGAGGTGATCTACGGTGCAATCTATATCTCAGCACTCCTACGTCCTCATAATCAGTTAGATCTCTCCGTTTTCTTTGTTTCTCTTATTGTTTATCCACTCCTGCATGAGTGAAGAAGTTTGTAACGTTCTACTTCATAGTGGATTGTTGATCTGGATGAGGTCCCGTGATTTTTACCTCTTTGAGGATTTTCCACGTAAAATCTCTTATTGTGTGGTTATGCTTTGATTGTTTTTCATCGCATTATTATTCCGTAATATTGGTTTATTTCAGGAGGCTAGATCCTAAGGTTTTGTGTAAGGCCCCCAATAAAGTGGTATCAGAACTAAGTTCATTGAACGGGTAGGATCGGTTTTGAATTATGGAAGGTGACTCATCAAGGATGATCAGCCTCAATGGTTCTAACTGGACCATATGAAGGCTAAGATGGAGGACTTGCTCTATTACAAGGACCTATATTCTTCAATTTTAGGCATATCAGTAAAATCCAAGGATATGTCTAATGATGATTGGAAGAAGATGGACCGAAAGGTGGTGGGGTTTATTAGACAATGGCTGGATGATTTTGTGTTCCACCATGTGTCGCACTACCAAAAGATCAAGCAATGGCTATGGACGTTGAAAGCTTTTAGCTACGAATTTAATCCATAGCAATATAGCTACAGATTTAATCCGTAGCTATAGCCTAAGTGCTTTGTAGCTAAAGCGTACCTCCCCACCTAAAACATATTAAATATAAATGATGCTTAAGGGGATCCATGAGGTGCATTGGAATATATGTGTTTGATCTAAGCCGTCCAAAAATTCTGATATATAATTTTAGTGCATGAGCCTAAAAATTATGTAGATTAAATGTCTACGTGGAGAAATAATGTAAATTAAATTTCTACTGTTAATATGTTGTGTGGTCTCCTTACAGATTCGATCTAACTCTTTTTTTTTTATCAGCACTTAAAATAATAATTTAAAATTAATGGACGAAGTGGATATATGAAATACATCACAGTGGGCCCCACGGTCCTAAAACCATAAAATGTCCAGGGAGCTGTCCGTCACGCGCCCCTCCAAAACCCTAAACCCCTCCAAAAACAAAAACCCCCGTCCACCATTTTCTCTCTCTCTCAATGATGAACCCATCTCTCCATCTCTCTCTCTTGCACTCAATCTCTCTCTTTCCCTTGCCCTCTCTCAATCTCCCGATCTACCTCACCCTCTCTCCCTGTCTCAAGGCCTCATTCCCCTCTCTGTTTTCAAAAACCCATTTCGCTGCAAGAAGGAAAAGAAGGAGAAGAAGAAGAAGAAGACAGAGCACATACGGTTAGTTTCTTTCTTTCTCCCTCTTTATCTCTTTCTCAAATCTTTCAATCCTTCAATCCGCATTCTCTTCTCTCTGTTTCTGAAATCTAAGGGCCCGTTTTGCCGGTCGGATTGGAAAGGATTGGATGTTATTGGAAGTTAAATCCTAGGATTGGCCAGGCGTGCCAAACAGAGTTGCTGATCTGATCCCAATCCCTGAGACGTGTTTGGCTTGAGGGATTGGAAGGGACGGGAAGGTTTAATCCCGGTATTGGCCGAGCGTGCCAAACAGATTGGATATATCAATCCAAGGATATAGCAATCCGATGTATCTGAAGATAACCCACTAATAACACCATCAATACCTAGAAATCCAGGCCATCCACCCTAATACAATTCAATCCCTTTCAATCCACCCGGCCAAACGGGCCCTAAAAATGCTCTGTGGGCTCCACCATAATATGTGTATGTAGGCCATTCATTTTTTCGAGCTCATTTTAGGGCCAAATCTCAGGTGGACCAAACCATAGGAAACTGTGGTGATTGAACGCCCACCATTAGGGCCTGGTTGGCCGGGCAGATTGGATGTTATTAGAGTGAATTGCACAGATTTCAAGGTAATGATAGCTGCGTCAGTGGATTGGTGCAAGATCTATGGGATTACTATATCCCGGGATTGCTATTTCCGGTCTGATTAGGATGCCCGACCAATCCCAGGATTAAACCTTCCAATCCCTTGAACCAAACACATCCCAAGCAATTTTGAAGGGATTAGGGTGGATTGGATGGGATTTAAAGGTAATGATGGTGATGTCAGTGGATTGTCTTAAGATCCTGAAAGGAATTCCAGAATTTTGTTTTTGGGTTTGTCAGATTGTGACATCAATTTGATATTCTATGTTTTTTTTTTTTCAATGTCTTTTATGTTACTGGCACAGGCATTCATATACATTGAAAATATGATTGAAGTGCTAGACTAGCATGTGCATTTACACCATTTTTAAATGTTGGTGACTCATTCGCCACACATGTCATAAAACATGTTAATCCACTGCATTGCCAGTGGTATGGAGCTACTGAGATGCATCTGACTTTATTGCACACTGTTGCAATGGTTGGTCATAGTGTTTGCGAACATCAACTAACTTTCATTCAGCATATATATATATATATATATATATATATATATATAATATCTTGAAGGGAATTTCAGAAAATTTGTTGGTTTGTCAGTTTGCAAGATCAATTTGAATGTCTTTTAATTTGGTGTAATGTCTGTTATGTTACTGGAACAAGCATTCATATACATTCAGAAATGTGATTGAAGGGCTAGACTAAGTCACTAAGATGTGCATTTCCACCATTTCTTAAATGGTGGTGGCTCATCCACCACACATGTGCCATAACACATGTTAATTCACCTCACTGCATTTGTCAAGTATCAAGTAGTGGCATGAAGCTACTAAGATGTGCATTTCCACCATTTCTTAAAAAGTTTACAAACTCCTTAATACATTGTATTTGGTATATAATATATGTTTGGGTCTAATCATCTGATAGCACTTCCTTCATTTCCAACTTTGAGGAGGATGGTGCATTAGGCTAATTTCTAACTTTAATTTTTGGTAAGGTGTAAGTTGAAAATGGACCCCTTGGTTAATCGAGATTCCACTGTAATGAATAGGGAGTGGATGACACTATGTTTCCCAGACCCACGTTTTATTTCTGGAATAAGAAGTTTTTCAAAGTTTGCACAAGAAAACCTTCTTGGTAGAGAATCCGTTCCTTGTCCATGCACCACTTGCAGATGTGCACGTTTTTCGATTTCTTATGATGATATGGAAATACATCTAATGAAAAATAGATTCGACCCAAGCTATATGGTTTGGAACATGCATGGGGAGCATGTATCACCTAAGTGTATTGTACATGAATCAAGTTCGCAACAATACCATAGTGTCCCGAACTTAAATGAGGTTCACAACGTGATCGTTCAAGAACTTGGTGGTAATAACCTAGATGAAGTTGTACAGGATAAGCCGAATGTGACCCCTGTAGTTGAAGGTGTCTTTGGAGAAAATGAAACCAATGATTTTGAAGCAAATCTACGAGACGCAATGACTGCGCTATACCCTGGGGCCCAAGATTTCACCGTGCTGACTTTCATTGTACAGCTTTTCAAATTAAAGGTGAATCATGGATGGAGTGAAAAAAGCTTTACAGAGCTCCTTCAACTACCAAAGAAGGTGTTACCTTCCGGTAACAAAGCCCCAACTAATACCTACCAAGCGAAGAGGATCATTACAAAGTTGGGTCTTGATTATGTGAAAATCTATGCTTGTCCAAATGACTGCATCTTATACTGGAGAGAGAACGAGATGAAAACCATTTGTTCAAATTGTAAAACTTCTAGGTATAAGACTGAAATAGATTCTAAGATAAAAAAATCTCAAATACCTAGGAAGGTGTTAAGGTATTTTCCATTAACACTAAGGCTACAAAGAATGTTCAGTATACCATGGTTGGCGAAAAAAATGTCTTGGCACTCAACTAGAAAATTTCAACATGAAAAGATGGAGCATCCGACTGATTCTATTGCATGGAAGAATCTTGATGACAAGTATATAGATTTTTCAGCTGAGCCTCACAATGTTTGATTGGGTTTGGCTACAGATGGGTTTAACCCATTCGACGCTTTTAGTATGTCGCATAGTTCATGGCCCGTTATGTGTGTGACGTACAACCTTCCACCAAAGTTTTGCATGAAACCTCAATTTACTATGTTGACTTTCTCATTGAGGGACCGCGACAACTGGGAAAGGATATTGACGTTTATTTACAGCTATTGATTGGTGAACTGCAAAAGTTATGGCGAGAAGGAGTCATGACATTCGATGCATACCATGAAAACAAATTCAACATGCGTGTCGTTCTGCTTTGGATAATCCATGACTTTCTAACATATAGTAACGTTTCTGGTTGTAGAACAAAGGGTAAGTATGGTCATCCTGTATGTGGTCCCAACACAAATTCTTTGCGACTCAAATATGGAAAGAAACTTGTTTATATGAGCCACAAACGATGGTTGCCAATGTCAGAACAGGCTAGGAAGGACACAAATGTTGGCATGTTCAACAAGAAGGTGGAGATACGACGTTAACCGATCCGTCTGGATGGGATTGAGGTTAAAAGAAAAACTATAAACTTGAATATACAGTGGGGGAAGACTTAGAAGAGTAATATAAAGGGTATTGATGGAGGCCGACAAGAGCTAGCGGATGATGTTAAATCACCGTGGTTCTTCAAACGGTCTATATTATTTGATCTGGAGTATTGGAAAGATATTCTCGTGCGTCACAACCTTGATGTCATGTATATTGAGAAAAATATATGTGAAATCCTTGTTGCCTTGATGTTGAACACGCCTAGCAAAACCAAGGATGATGTTAATGCACGCAATGACCTGAAACAATTGGGAATTAAGAAGCGTCTATGGCTGAAAAAGAACAATGACAAAGTGATTCAGAAACAAGGTCCTTTCTGTCTAAGAAAAGAAGAGAAAAAACTTTTCATCCAGACTTTGCATGAGTTGCGTGTTCCGATCGGTTTTAGTGCGAATTGGAAGACCATCGTAAAGGAAGATTGCGTGGATTTAAAGGAAATAAAGTCTCATTCTTACCATGTGTTGATGCAACATTTGCTCCCAGTTCTCATCCAGCATGCATTTAGAGATAGGAAGGTCATTCGTCCTATAATTACAAGCTTTTGCACCTTCTTTAATGCCTTGTGCTCGACAACCGTAGACCTTCAAACACTCCTTACACTCGAGAGGGGCATGGCTAGGATGTTATGTCAGCTTGAGACGATATGCCCACCATCGATATTTGTCATTATGATGCATTTGTCGGTCCATTTAGCTTACGAGGCTCACATATGTGGTCCTGTATACTATCGATGGATGTATCTATTCGAAAGGTACTTTGTGAGCTTAATAAGAATAAATTGGCTTAACATCTATAGTTGCATGTATATATAATGTGTCATTAACTTTGTCAGGTTCATGAAGACATTCAAGTCCTATGTCCGTAACAAGACACGACCTGAGGGTTGTATTGCAGAGAGTACATCCAAGAGGAGGTAATTATATTCTACAACCAATATAAAGGAAAACAGAAAACAAGACTACTGGAAAAGCTGGAAAAACAGTTTAATGGAGTCATTCCAGGACTACGTAAGTTGGAAGATATCATTGATGATAACCCTAATGATGACGATGTTGGTCCAGTAGGTTCGGGTCAAAGTGTTATCCTAGCGGGTATCGAATACGAATAAGCTCATACATGGGTATTGAAGAGTCATCCCAGCTACAACGAGTGGGAAGGGTATGTACAATAAGCTCACACACACACATACATATATATATATATATATGTATATATATATATATATATCTTCCTTACTTTATGCGATTTCAATATAACATTAATGTTATCAAATATCGCGCAGGAAGCACAAAGATTTCTTACAGCGATACTATAAGAGGACCAACAGGGTGCCTAGCGAGGATGAATTCATATCTTGGTTGAAGAGGCAACCAGAGTTCATTGAATCTGACGATAATGAATTTAAAGATGTAGTGAGAGGACCTCATGGTGTTTCCTTTGATGTCGAAGCGAACCTGAGATTAGTAAATTTGTCTAGTCTTTACAGTTCAGACAAAGTCGGTGATAAGCCCTTCATTCTTACAGAGCATGCCACGCAAGTTTTCTACTCCAGAGATCCCAAAAATCCTGATTGGCATGTGGTCTTGGAGGTTCCAAAAAAAAATTTTGTCGAAGAAGAGACGTGCATTCTATCGAAACGATTAAAGGCTATAAGTAATGCCGATGCAGGACCTGATCTCATCTCATCAACAATTGTCGATGAATTGATATTCAATGAATCTGAAGATGTTAGTGTTGTAGTCGAGAAAACAAAGAAAAGAAAACGATCAAAGAGAATCTACTGATTTGTTTGTATTTTCTAAGCATGTAACAAAATGATATTTATTGGAGGAAATCTAATCAAGGTTTGGATAATATAGTGAATTTTTTGTACTTTATCTGTGATCTAAATTATTTGTTAACTATTAGTGTTTTTTCTTTTCTTTTCTTTTCTTTTCATTAGGGAAGAAATAGGCACATGGATTCAAAACCAGAGGTATTGGGTGCGCAGTTGCTTGGGAGTATAGATTCAAGCAACACTAAAGGTAATAAGATACTTCTCCTTAATTATATATGTAAATTTCCTTTTTGTTATATATTGGCGGTAATCAATGATGTGTATATATAACTGTTATTCTTCTTATGTAATTATGTCAGCTTCTTCTTCATCTAGAAAGAGAGGCATTACTAGGGGGGTCTCTTTACTTGTGCAACTTAATAGGAAAAAAGTCCTAAAGACGAATGAATTCGGGCAACCGAATGAGGACTGTTCCGATCACAGAGACTTTGCATCGCATGTCGGTATCCTCACCCGTTCTCATATCCCGATCATATACCTAGACTTTCGCTAGGTGCCTCATGAACAAATTCATATGGTCACAGAAAGATAGTTTGAGTGTCAAAGTTGGGATGCAAGTCTGACTTACGTTAAACAACGCATCAATGAAGCGTGGAGGAATTATAAGAAAAGAGTGACCGCAAAATATATTAAAAACAAGGCCCCCAGGTATCCCTATGGAAGATTGGAGGGTCTTCGTGGATCAACGTACTACCAAGGAATTCAAAAGGGTAAGCATAAGGAATAAAGTCAATCGGGCCAAGCTAAAAGGACCTGTGTGTCTTGGGAGGTACAGCATAGCTGTTACTCGCCATAAGATGGTATGTATTTAAAAATAGATATTATAATTTAAAATTGAATTTAAATTTGAATTATCATTCATCTAAATCTATTAATGATGTGCATTTGAACGATATGTAATGTACTAAAGGCGATGGAGAAGAATCTTACCTCTGATGCCGATATAGGTAGATGTGAAGTCGGAGCTATCCGGAAGAGCGGGGGTCCATAGAAGATAGGAACCGCTGTTATGACCATGATGAAGCTATCCATTTCCTATGGACGACATTGGAGGGGCCTGTCTATTTGGATAGGCTGTGTTTATGTATTTGCTCAAAATTAATGGAGCAAACACAGATGTGCGTCGGAGCTATCCGGATGAGCGGGGGTCTCTGGAAGGTGGGAACCGTTGTTATTACTATGATGAAACTGTTCGTTTCCTATGGACGGCATTGGAAGAGCCTGGCCATTTGAACATGTCGTGTTTATATTTGTATTTGCAGGGACCACACTCTTAACCTAAACCCGAACCCATTCTCAAATCCAAAAACCTATAACCTAAACCTAAACCGTTAACCTATAACCTAAATTAAAACCTATAACCTAAACCTAAACCAAAACCTATAACCTAAACCCGAACCCATTCTCAAATCATATAACCTAAAACCTAAACTTAAACCAAAACCTAAACCTATAACCTATAACCTAAACCAATACCTATAACCTATAACCTAAACCAAAACCAAAACCTATAACCTAAACGCGAACCCATTCTCAAATCCTATAACCTATAACCTAAACCTAAACCAAAATCAAAACCAAAACCTATAGCCCAAACTAAAACCTATAACCTAAACCAAAACCAAAACCTATAGCCTAAACCCGAACCCATTCTCAAATCCAAAACCTATAACCTAAACCTAAACCATTAACCTATAACCGAAACTAAACCTATAACCTAAACCGAAACTAAAACCTATAACCTAAACCTAAAACTTAAACCTAAACCTATAACCTAAACTCAAATCCCTAAACCTAAACCTTGACCTATAACCTAACTTAAACCTATACTTATAACCTAAAACTATTCTCAAATCCCAAAACCTATAACCTAAACCTAACCTTTCCTAAACCTATAACCTAAACTCAATTCCCTAAACCTAAACCTAGACCTAAACCTAAACCTATAACCTAAACTCAAATCCTAAACCTTAACCTATAACCTAATCTAAACCTATACTTATAACCTAAAACTATTTCCAAATCCCAAAACCTATAACCTAAACCTAACATTTTTCCTAAACCTAAAATCTAAACTTAATTTCCTAAACCTAAACCTACACCTAATCCTAATCTCAACTCCCTAACGTAAACCTAAACCTAAACTTGAAAACTCAAACTTAAACCCAATCCCGAACTTGAACCCGATTTCCTAAACCTAAACCATAACCTATTCTCAAATCCAAAAACCTACAACCTAAACCAAAACCAAAACCAAAACCTATAACCAAAACCCAAACCCATTCTCAAATCCCAAAACCTATAACTTTAACCTAAACCTATAATCTATAACCTATAACCTAAACCAAAACTTATAACCTAAACCCAAACCCATTCTCAAATCCCAAAACCTATAACTTATAACCTTAACCTAAACCTATAAACCTATAACCAAAACCAAAACCTATAACCTAAACCAAAACTAAAACCTATAACCTAAACCAAAACTCATTCTCAAATCCCAAAACCTATAACCTAAACCTAAACCTTAACATAAACCTATAACCTATAACCTAAACCAAAACCTATAACCTAAACCTTAACATAAACCTATAACCTATAACCTAAACCAAAACCTATAACCTAAACCAAAACCAAAACCTATAACCTAAACCCGAATCCATTCTCAAATCCAAAACCTATAACCTATAACCTAAACTAAAACCTATAACCTAAACTAAAACCAAAACCTATAACCTAAATCTGAACCCATTCTCAAATCCTAAAACATATAACATAAACCTAAACCTTAACTTAAACCTATAACCTATAACTTAAACCAAAACCTATAACCTAAACCAAAACCAAAACCTATAACCTAAACCCAAATCCATTCTCAAATCCCAAAACCTATAACATATAACCTAAACCTAAACCTTAACCTAAACCTATAACCTATAACCTAAACCTAAACCTATAACCTATAACCTAAACTCGAACTCATTCTCAAATCCCAAAACCTATAATCTAAACCTAAACCTTAACATAAACCTATAACCTATAACCTAAACCAAAACCAAAACCTATTACCTAAACTCGAACCGATTCTCAAATCCAAAAACCTATACCTAAACCAAAACCAAAACCTATAACATAAACCAAAACCTATCACCTAAACCCGAACCCGAACCCATTCTCAAATCCCAAAACTTATAACCTAAACCTAAACCTTAATCTAATCCTATAACATAAACTCAAATCCCTAAACCTTAACCTATAACCTAACCTAAACCTATATTTATAACCTAAAACTATTCCCAAATCCCAAAACCTATAACCTAAACCTAACCTTTCCCTACACCTATAACCTAAACTCAATTCCCTAAACCTAAACCTAAACTGCACCTAATCCTAAACTCAACTCCCTAACCTAAACCTAAACCTAAACTTGAAAACTCAAACTTAAACCCAATCCCGAACCTAAACCCGATTTCTTAAACTTAAACTATAACCCATTCTCAATTCCCTAAAGCTATAACCTATAACCTATAACCTATACCTAAACCTAAACCTAAACCTAACCTTTATAACCTTTCCCTAACCTTTAACCTAAACCTAAACTTAAAACCTAAATGTATTCTCAAATCCTTAAACCCAAACCTACACCTAATCCTAATCTCAACTCCTTAACCTAAATCTAAACTTGAAAACCCAATCCTAAACCCGAGCCTGATTTCCTAAACCTAAACCTTAACCTATAATCAAGTTTCCAAAAGCTAAACCTAAACCTATAACCTAAACCTTAACCGATAACCTATAACCTAAACTTATAACCTATAGCCTAACCTTAACCTAAACCTAAACCAAAACCTATAATCATATAGTGAGACCATTTCTTTTTTGTTAATTTCATTCGTTTTTGAGTTTTTTTTTTTTAATTCATTAAGAAAAAAAAAAGTGGATATACATGATGCACTTCTTTCACTTTGTCTTTCTTTTTTCCAATGGGCATTCTAATTTATGAATGACACTGTTTATAGAATGATGGAATATACGAAGCTATTGAAATTTCAGGATGAAGTCAACCACATTTCTCTAATAAAGCCAAAGATTTATACTTTCAACATTATTGGAATTGTAATTGTAATTGATTGAATGAATTGGATTGTAATTGATTGAATGAATTAGATTGTAATTGATTGAATGAAGGATTGTAATTGAATAAATGAATTATTGTAATTGAATGAATGAATGATTGTACAGGTGGTAATTGAATGAACAGATGATTATATATAATTTTTTAATGTACAAAATAGTTACGGATATTGACCGTAGCCACTAATCTGACAGGTATAGCCTTTTCAATTTTGGCATATTGCTATGGACTTTTAGCTACAAATAATATCCGTAGCTATTTGAAGTTTTCACTATAGATATAATTGCTACGGATTATATCTGTAGCTATTACACCTTATAGCTACGGATTAAATCCGTAGCCATAGGTTCAAGACCTATTGTTACGGCACCTACGACTATGGTCAGGATACGGACCAAAACCGTAGCCATAGGTCTATGGTTACGGCTTTTATCTGTACCCTTAGCCCTATTTTTTAATAATCTATGGAAACCTCAGCCGCTAGCCTATGGCTGAAACTAGAAGGGCTGTATGAGAGGAAGACAGCCGATAATAAAAATTTTCTGATAAGGCGACTTGTGAATCTCAAGTTCAAGGATGGTGGTTCTGTAGCCGATCACATGAATGAGGTCAGCAATATAGTGAACCAACTCTCCTCTATGAAGATGGTCCTGGATGATGAGTTGCAAGCTTTACTTTTGCTTAGTTCATTACCTGACAGTTGGGAGACATTAGTGGTGTCTCTAAGTAACTCCGTGCCAGACGGAAAGATATCCATAGAACAGGTAACTAGCTGTCTCTTCAATGAAGAGACAAGGAGGAAGTCTCAGGGGTCTACTCAGCAAGAGGCCCTTGTGACACAGGAACGGGGAAGAGGAAAAAACAGGAAGGGTGGGAAGGCTCGAGATAAATCAAGTGGCAAGTTGAGTAACAGAAATGATGTTGATTGATGGAATCGTGGCAAGAAGGGCCACTATAAGCATAAATGTCATGGTAAGAAGAACGACAAGAAAAGAAAAAGGAAGGAAGATGAATCAGATTCCACTGCGGTCGCTTCAGATGGCAACGTTGTAGTTATTCTTTTAACAGATCACGATGTATGTCTTACGGCTACGAGTCAAGACACCGACTGGGTGATAGACTCGGGAGCTTCTTTTTATGCAACTCCACGCAGAGACTTCTTCACAAGCTAAAAGTCAGGTGACTATGGGACCGTGAAGATGGAAATTCTGGCGTATCGAAGATCGTGGGAGTTGGTGATATTTGTGTGAAGATTGATGTAGGTTGCACATTGGTTCTCAGGGATGTGAGGCATATCCTAGACCTTTGCCTCAACTTGATGTCGACGAGAAGGCTAGATGATGACAGCTATGAAAGCCGGTTTACTGTTGGGCGCTGGAAGCTCATCAAGGGTTCATTGATCATGGCCAGAGGAAAGAAGTGTTATACCCTTTATAAGGCAAGTATCAGTATGTACAAGGTGGGTTGAATGCAGTAGAAGATTTAGCTATTGACATGTAGCACAGGCGTCTAGGCCACATGAGTGAAAAAGGGCTTCAAGTACTAGCAAAGAAGCGACTCCTTCTAGACGTGACAGGTATACCTCTCAAAACCTGTCTTGATTATTTATCAGGGAAACAACATAGGGTTTCATTTATTAAATCTACTTCTCATGTTAATAAAATGTATCCATTAGATTTGGTTTATTCTGATATTTGTGGTCCTATGAGGATAAAAACCTTGGGTGGGGCATTGTATTTTGTTACTTTTATAGATGATGCATCTAGGAGGGTTTGAGTTTATGCTTTGAAATCCAAGGACAAGGTCTTTGGTGTGTTTAAATTGTTTCATGCTATGGTCGAGAGAGAGATAGGTAAATCATTGAAGTGCATCCACACTGACAATGGTGGTGAATACATTGGCAACTTTCATGAGTACTGCAAGTCCTTGGGTATACGACATAAACAGACGGTTCCCAAGAACCCAGCATAATGGTGTAGCTGAGTGAATGAATTACACCATTGTAGAGAGAATCAGATGCATGTTATCCCATACGAAATTGCCCAAGACGTTCTGGGGAGAAGCAATGCACACGGCGGTGTATTTGATAAACAGGTCTCCATCAGCCCCGTTGAATGGAGAAGTACCTAAGAAGGTGTGGACTGGACATGATCCATCGTACAGTCATCTCAGGGTGTTTGGATGCAGGGCATCCGTTCACGTAACAAAGAATGAGAGGTCCAAGCTCGATATGAAGATTAGGCAGTATGTGTTCTTAGGGTACGGTGATGAAAAGTTCGGTTACAGATTGTGGGATCCAACCAAGAGAAAGCTCGTCAGGAGCAGAGATGTGGTTTTCTTTGAAGATCAATGTATAAAAGACATTGGTAAGCCAGAGAAGAACCAGCCTAGTTCAGGTGAGCTAGAGGACATGGATCCTATTATTCCTCTTGTGGTACCTGATGACGGGTGAAGTACAGCAAGGTGTAGAGGACGAGGGAATTCCTTAAGAAGATGGACCAGGGGAGCAGCCCCCACTTGATCCACCTGCTGACTGATGGGGAAGAGCCAGAAGATTATTCCGAGGCCCTAGCCGACGAGCATAAGGAGTGGTTGAAAGATATGCAATAGGAGATGGAATCCTTGCATAAGAACCACACTTATGATATGGTGAAACTGCCTACGGGCAAGAAAGCTCTGAGTAACAAGTGGGTGTTCAGAAAGGAGATTGAGCAGAAGAATCCATAGACGAGGTTCAAGGCCAGACTTCTGGTGAAAGGTTTTGGTCAAAGGAAAGGTATAGACTTTGAAGAGATATTTTCACCAGTGGTGAAGATGACATCCATACAAGTGTTGCTTGGGTTGGCGGCTAGCATGGATCTGGAGATATAACAGTTAGATGTTAAAACTATCTTTCTCCATGGTGACCTGGAAGAAAAGATCTACATACACCAACCAGAGGGGTTCGAAGTCAATGACAAAGAGTATATGGTGTGTAAGCTGAGAAAAAGCTTGTACGGGCTTAAACAAGCTCCACGGCAATGGTATAAGAAGTTCAACTCGTTTATGTTGAAGCATGGATATAACAGAACGGAATCGGACCACTGTGTGTTCATGCACAAGTTCTCAGATGGTGATTTTTGAGTTCTGCTATTATACGTTGATGACATGCTCATCATGGGAAAAGACATTAAGAAGATCAATAGGCTGAAACAGGAGTTGGGCAAGTCTTTTGCGATGAAAGACTTGGGTCCGGCTAGACAGATCCTAGGAATGGAGATAACCCGTGACAGAAGCAACAAGAAGCTTTGGTTGTCATAAGAGCGGTATATTAAGAAAATCCTAGAGCGGTTCAATATGAATGTCGCGAAGCCGGTCAGTACTTCACTGGATGGACACTTCAGATTAAGCGACAAGCAGTGTCCTAAGACAAAGGCAGAGGTGGAAGAGATACAGAAGATATCCTACGCGTCAGCTATAAGAAGTTTGATGTATGTTATGGTGTGTACACGCCTAGACATAGCATATGCGATTGGTATTGTCAGCCGGTATCTTGCCAATCCTTGCAAAGAGCATTGGGCAGCGGTAAAATGGATACTACAGAATCTAAGAGGCTCATCCAGGTTGAGCTTATACTATGGTGACGGTAAACCTATGTTAAAGGGCTACACAGATGCAGATATGGCATGTGACATAGACTCCAGGAAGTCTACATCAGAGTTCATGTTCATGTTTGCAGGAAGAGCGGTCTCCTAGCAGAGCAAGCTACAGAAGGTCTAGCATTATCGACGACAGAGGCCGAGTACATTGCAGTCACAGAAGCATGTAAAGAGATGTTTTGGATGAAAATGTTCCTACGGGAACTTAACCTGAAGCAGGAGAAGCACGTGGTCTATTACGATAGTAAGAGTGTGCTATACACTTGAGTAAGAATCCAAGTCAGCATTCCAAGTCGAAGCACATAGAGATTCGGTATCACTGGATTAGGGATACTTTGGAACAGAAGGTGTTACAGCTTGAGAAGGTCAACACGGACGATAATGGATCAGACACGATGACCAAGGCTTTGCTCAAGGGCAAGTTTGAGGTTTGTAGAAACCAGGCTGGCTTGAAGAAGGTGAATCCCTCTTGGGACAAAAAGAGAGAGATTTGATGGGATTTTTTGTCCCGTGCTCGACCGGTCATGAGCCCTACTCGACAGGTCGAGGGCTAGTCTCAACCAGTCGTTAGAGTCAAGCCATGACTCGACTCAAAGTCCAGTAACTTTGGGCTATTTTTCTCCGTGGTGGTCGACCAGTCGAGGGAGGTGCTCGACCGGTCGAAGGTGCCGCTCGACCGGTCGAGGACTCGGTTCGACCAGTCAAGGTTACGCAGATTCGTTCCGCGATTTTGTACGGATTTTGTTTCGTAAGTCCTTTCGCAACTGGGATGCGGAAAGAAGTTTCCTAAAACTATGAATAGGAAGTCCATAGGGTTTTCTAGGGCATGAAAAAGGCACAAGAGGGTTCCTAAAGGGTTTAGGGATATCAAAGGTGTGAGAGAGAGAAAGAGAGAGAGAGGAAGCTTGTAGAAGGGAGGTTATGCTCGTGGAGGTGATATACGGTGCAATCTATATCTCAGCACTCTTACGTCCTCGTAATTGGTTAGATCTCTCCGTTTTCTTTGTTTCTCTTATTATTTATCCACTCCTGCATGAGTGAAGAAGTTTATAACGTTCTACTTCATAGTGGATTGTTGATCTAGATAAGGTCCTGTGGTTTTTACCTCTTTGAGGATTTTTCATGTAAAATCTCTTGTGTTGTGTGGTTTATGCTTTGATTGTTTTTCATTGCATTATTATTTTGTAATTCTGATTTGTTTCGGGAGGCTAGATCCTAAGGTTTTGTGCAAGGCCCCCAACATAGCTCTCTCTTCACATCCTCACGTTCATACTTCCTTCCTTTTCCATTCCCAACCGTATATTTTATGGACTGCCTGAACGTAGTGCCAGTTCATCTCGGAAGCAACTGCGCACTCCTATTTTTTTATGCAACGCAAAACGCAAAGACAGCTTGCATTTTTCTTGAATCTGAGACAAACAATCGTCCCTTCCATGAATTCCGATTGCATAGGAAGGGTCAAACCCTCCCCCCTTTTAGACGGTCTGGATCATCAATTCGACCCTGACCTCAATCACACAATGGCCCACAGTGGGACAGACGCTGCTGCGCACGTCCTTAACGCAATTTCTTGCCCTGTGCTGATGGTGGGGTCCATGATTGGTGTCTTCATGGAAATCCACTCCGTCCATTAAATGCACGTCGAAAAAATAGTTAGAAATGAATGGTTTCAGATTCGATTCGGTGTGGCCCACAGAGTTTTTCATACTGTCGTCCGTCCTCCATTTGGACAGTTGAAATCCGATACACGATGTCTTCTGGAATTCCATCACCTATGCTTTTATCAAACGGCTTGTGGGAACCTAATGGACGGTTTAGATCAGACCGTTGAGTCATGATGGTGGCCCACAAGGGCCGTCTGCAGCTCTCGTTCCTCTGTTATGCGGGCGGTGATTTAAATTTGAGCTGGATTCAAAGAAAGGTCGGGTCAGTGACCTTTGACCGGGATGCTGGTCCAATGCACAGTGAGCGTATGCCTGCTGTGTGCACTGGCCACTTGAGGTGGGACCCCCCTTGATGTTTTGAGATAATCCCCTCCGTCTATTCGACTTCCCATCTAATTTTAAGGGTTGATACCAAGTTTGAAGTATATCTAGAGATCAGTTGGGACCCAAATCAGTGATTTATGGCTGGTCTTGTCCGTCGGACCACTTCTACAAAGATCCAAGGGTTGAATTTCGACGTGTATGGTTAATTTAGACTTCTCAGGCCAGAATAAAGTTTCGAGCCAAAAAGATGGTGGAAACCCTATAATCTTGCATTCAGGACGATTTTCAGGCTTCTTTATTGTCAATCACTTGATTTTCTCAGATCTTTGGAATGTAAATTCTTCGATCTCGATCCCCTAAGATTCGTCCCTTATCTTGGTGATTCTTGAGCATTAAATTCATGCTTTTAACATCCTTGTCAATCCAAGCTCCTAAATTCACCTTGTAACACAAACCTGATCAAAATAGTATTTTAAACATTATCATGTTCGTAAAATCATGTGATAACTGGGGTCTAATATGTAATATTTGACCCTCAACATTATACCTGATATAGTTTATCATCCATGATTGCTTGATGGAATGCTTGGAGGTCCTTGAACTAGTGGTCATTCTGTCTAATAAATTAAATGGAATTTATTTGTGGTGAATTTATCATCTAATGAATCGTTGCACCTATGTGACTTTAATTGTATGTTCGCCCTTTTGGCTTGACATAATATTTGCCCTACGTGGCTTTAAGGAACCATCTTCATATAACCTTGTGATGATAAGTCTCACTTGTAGAACTATAATTGGTCACTAGTTGGGTATGTTACCTTTAAACATCCCAATTGTTAGTCTCATGAGCCAGGGATGGTCGAATGAGACACTATGCCTGAGTTGTCGGCCAATGAAGGTCTGCCCCCCCCCCCAATAGTGACCTTTGAGCATTCTTAAATTGATTGTTTGAAATTGGAATAATAATGGTTGGGCTAATCATCCATTTTCATGACATGCGGACTTTACTGGGCAGTCGATGTAAGACACGGGGGTTTTCTTAGATCACTATGGACTGTACCATAAGGTATTTTACTGGGTGATCCTAAATTATTATTTCGTACATTCGTACTGCTATAGGCATCCTTATTGCATGGACTTTTCCGGGTGAGCAGATCTGAAGCTCACGTGTGCCCTAGAAAGTTTTTAACAGTGGACATTAATGATCATGTTTCATCTGTTGAGGTCCACTTGAGATTTGGATCTGGTTCATTTTTCGAAGCAGGCCCTAAAATGATATGGAAAAATAGATGGATGACATGGATATAAATACATACATCACGACAACGCCCAACACATCAGACACAAGGTGGTGTTGCATTGTGTTTCCTTTCATCACTGCTTAAACCCATCTTCAATTTTATTCTCTCAGCTTAAACCCATCTTCCCCTCTCTCTGCTCAAACCGCCTCCCCTTCTCTCTCATTTTCGAGCGAGTATTTCGCCTCACCTCCATCTGTTGCTCTCGACGGCGGTTTTTGAGTGAGGATTTCATTTACATCATGTGATTTTATTGCTTACTTTAATTTTCTTGATAGGCTTGGGATTGGGCTTGGGCTTAGGCCAGGCTTAGTCTCATGCTCGAGCTGGTGGGTTTGGACTTTTGTTGAGGGCTGGGGTTGGAGCTATACACGAACCGAGTTAGCTAGGTTAACTCGCTCGACTCGACTCGAAAAAGATCAGCAAGACATTGGTAAGCCAGAGAAGAACCAGCCTAGTTCAGGTGAGTTAGAGGACATGGATCCTATTATTCCTCCTGTGGTACCTGATGACGGGCGAAGTACAGCAAGGTGTAGAGGACGAGGGAATTCCTTAAGAAGATGGACCAGGGGAGCAGCCCCCATTTGATCCACCTGCTGACTGATGGGGAAGAGCCAGAAGATTATTCCGAGGCCCTAGCCGACGAGTATAAGGAGTGGTTGAAAGCTATGTAATAGGAGATGGAATCTTTGCATAAGAACCACACTTATGATATGGTGAAACTGCCTACGGGCAAGAAAGCTCTGAGTAACAAGTGGGTGTTCAGAAAGGAGATTGAGCAGAAGAATCCATAGACGAGGTTCAAGGCCAGACTTCTGGTGAAAGGTTTTGGTCAGAGGAAAGGTATAGACTTTGAAGAGATATTTTCACTAGTAGTGAAGATGACATCCATACAGGTGTTGCTTGGGTTGGCGGCTAGCATGGATCTGGAGATATAGTAGTTAGATGTTAAAACTGTCTTTCTCCATGGTGACCTGGAAGAAAAGATCTACATACACCAACCAGAGGAGTTCGAAGTCAATGACAAAGAGTATATGGTGTATAAGCTGAGGAAAAGCTTGTACGGGCTTAAACAAGCTCCACGGCAATGGTATAAGAAGTTCAACTCGTTTATGTTAAAGCATGGATATAACAGAATGGAATCGGACCACTGTGTGTTCATGCACAAGTTCTCAGATGGTGATTTCTGAGTTCTGCTGTTATACGTTGATGACATGCTCATCATGGGAAAAGACATTAAGAAGATTGATAGGCTGAAACAGGAGTTGGGCAAGTCTTTTGCGATGAAAGACTTGGGTCCGGCTAGACAGATCCTAGGAATGGAGATAACCCGTGACAGAAGCAACAGGAAGCTTTGGTTGTCATAAGAGCGGTATATTAAGAAAATCCTAGAGCGGTTCAATATGAATGTCGCGAAGCCGGTCAGTACTCCACTGGATGGACACTTCAGATTAAGCGACAAGCAGTGTCCTAAGACGAAAGCAGAGGTGGAAGAGATGCAGAAGATATCCTACGCGTCAACTATAGGAAGTTTGATGTATGTTATGGTGTGTACACGCCTAGACATAGCATATGCAATGGGTATTGTCAGCCGGTATCTTGCCAATCCTTGCAAAGAGCATTGAGCAGCGGTAAAATGGATACTACAGAATCTAAGAGGTTCATCCAGGTTGAGCTTATACTATGGTGATGGTAAACCTATGTTAAAGGGCTACACAGATGCAGATATGGCATGTGACATAGACTCCAGGAAGTCTACATCGGAGTTCATGTTCATGTTTGCAGGAGGAGCGGTCTCCTAGCAGAGCAAGCTACAGAAGGTCGTAGCATTATCGACGACAGAGGCCGAGTACATTGCAGTCACAGAAGCATGTAAAGAGATGTTTTGGATGAAAATATTCCTACGAGAACTTAACCTGAAGCAGGAGAAGCACGTGGTCTATTGCGATAGTCAGAGTGTTATACACTTGAGTAAGAATCCAAGTCAGCATTCCAAGTCGAAGCACATAGAGATTCGGTATCACTGGATTAGGGATACTTTAGAACAGAAGGTGTTACAGCTTGAGAAGGTCAACACGGACGATAATGGGTCAGACACGATGACCAAGGCTTTGCTCAAGGGCAAGTTTGAGGTTTGTAAAAACCAGGCTGGCTTGAAGAAGGTGAATCCCTCTTGGGACAAAAAGGGAGAGATTTAATGGAATTTTTTGTCCCCTGCTCGACCGGTCATGAGCCCTGCTCGACAGGTCGAGGGCTAGTCTCAACCAGTCGTTAGAGTCAAGCCATGACTCGACTCAAAGTCTAGTAACTTTGGGCTATTTTTCTCCGTGGTGGTCGACCAGTCGAGGGAGGTGCTCGACCGGTTTATGGGCTGATCTGTCCGTTGGACCACTTCCTGAGATCTTCAATGGCTGAAATTTAATATGTACGGTTAATTTACGGCCCCCATCACATGTATGAAGTTTCGCACTGAACGGATGGTGGAAACCTTATGATCTTGCATTCTGGGTGACTTTCAGGCCACTTGAGCTTGAGTTTCTCGGTTTTCTTAGATTTCTGGCGTTGATCTTGGTCCCCTGGGGTCCGTCCCTTGCATTTGTGACCTTTGAACGTTAATTCCCGGCTTTAAGCACCATTTTCAGTTTATGCTGGCAAATGTACCTTGCATCACAAACACGATTAGAATAGGGCATTAAATGGTATTATGTTCGTAAATCTAGGCAATAATCGGGGTCTGATATGCAATATTTGACCCTCAACACAACCCCCAACCAGCATTTTGCTAGTCCCGAGCAAAATATGCGAAGAATAAGTTGAGAATTACAGGGCAATTTCCATGAAACCAAGTGATATTTTTGAAGAATGATTCAGATATGAGAAATCTAAGATTCATGAATGTTGGGCATAAATTTCTCCTGGAGGTAAGCACATGGTAGACTTCATAATCAAGTTCAAATATTGATCCATTAACTAGAATAATTCTACACATTGAGTTCCATGAGTGTATAGTGTGATCTCAGCTTATCAACATTAAGATTTACTTCTCTCTTTCATGATATCATTGGTAATAAATAAGAAAACTCATGACAATCCAAACCTAAACCAAAACTTGCCTCATAGATCGACATTCCACCCCTTGATTTTTCCATCAAAATTAATGCTAGTGAAAGGAATCAAATCCTCACCTATAGGGAGCAAACCTATGGTGGAGATCAATCGCCTAAAATTTATTTATTTATTTATTTATTTATTTTAGTTTTCAAAGTCAACCCTGGGGAATCGGCTCTACACCTATGGGGAGCAAACCCATGGTGAAGTCCATTCGCCCAACCCTTTCCGCAGGCAGCTATCTTGTAGCTGGGTTTTCTCATTTTCTTTCATTCTTCTTATTGAACATGGTGGACAAATTCCCCAGGTCGGTTCCTTTCATGCTTACTGATTACCAAGTCAACCCTTCAATATCAAACTGAACCCTTAATGTGAAAGCGAGATGTGACATGTGAAATCATGACTCAATCAATGTTTAAAACTTCTAATCATGAATTGATAATTCGAACTCAACTGTAAAATCTAACAGATACTGAATCCAAGAGTCATAAATCACCAACATGGTTGTCAAAAATCACTTCAGATTCACAAGAAACTCTAGAAAAATTAACTTGTTCAAACCCCAAGTATAGGGTTGTGATGTAGTAAAAACTCGGTAAGACCGAGGTCGAATCCACAGGGACTGAAACCTGTACGTAATCTGAAACTAACTAGGACTAGAACTAGAATGAGATGAAATCTAAAACAAGTGTAGTTTGAAGGAATAATGGTGAAATAGTAATCTAAAATTTAGAAAATTAAAGGAAAGGAAACTAGGGATTCAGAGGATCCACTTGTAGAGATCAGGGAGATCTATGCTTGACTCATGAACTCAATCTGAACTTCCTTTTGATCTGGTTTTCAAGAGATGAGACGGGTGTAAATTAGAATGGATTCCATCACAAAACTATGCCCATGAGACAAAGCGAACAATGGAATTAAACCAATTCAACAGCCAATCTAAGTGATGTATGAATGTCAGGAAGAGTTCTGTCATTCCACCATGTCCAAGGGGCGATGGTGAACAACAAAGCGTCCTGGCTTCATAATCACAAGAAGGAAAAGGAAATACTCAAGCTATTGCAGATATATTGTAATGTCAGTCACAACAAACCATTAAAAACTAATCGCATTCCTTAAAATCAAACCAAAAAAAAAATAGTTCAGGACATGAATCAGAACAGTAGAATATCACCCATCACGCTACAAGCTTCACCTCTTGGCCCTAGCCAATAGGTTTAACCTAACATGAATCGGGCTGAATCTCTTGAACAAGAACAAAACAAAAAGGAGAAGAAAGAAAAGAAAAACATTCTAAAAAAAACTCTCTCCCTTCTACGTTCTCTCCAAAAGCCCCCTACCATCCACGTCTCTCTCCCTTCTTTATAGAAAGTTCCAGTCGGTTGTTGAGAGCAACATCTTCCGTCCGAACAGGCCGTGGCTGCGTAAGGAATTATGCAGAACGTGTGCAGCAATAGCTTGCGCCTTCTTTCGCAGCAAAACCGCGAGACTGGTTTGTGTTTGGGTGAGATTTGGACCAGCCGGTAATCATGTCCAGGTATTCTATCAACGTGGGAAGGGTCTAACTTTCCCTTTCAACAGTTTGGACGGTGCAGATCTTTCAAACGATCACTGTCAAGATCGTGCAACGGGCCACAAAGGCCGGGCAGCATCCGGACGTGGAAACAGGGGGTCGCGCTGATCTCTGTGGGGCCCACGAACATGTTTTTTTATGAGAAATCCAAACCGTCCATTGAATTCATGACTAAAAATCAGTAGGAAATGACTAGTTTCTGTTTGTATTCGGTGTGGCCCACGTGATTGATCATACGACCGTCCGACCTCTGTTTGGACGATTGGAAATCGTTCCTCACTTCCTTCTGGGAATCTGCCACCTAGGTCGTGGTAAAATGGGACGTGGGAAGCTAATGGACGGTCCAGATTTATCATCTGGACCACAATGATGGCCCACAATGCTCACCCGCAATGGTTCGTGCGAACGCTGTTGGAGTGAAAACGGAAATTCCGTTTTAGGAAGAAAGGTCGGTCAAACCGACCTTGACCAGCTCGACTGCTCCGGTGCACAGCTAGTGTACATGTGCACTTTGCACATGTCACTCAAGGTGGGACTCACTTGATGCTCGTAGGAGATCTGATCTGTCCATCCCTTCTATCATATCATTTAAACCGTAAATACCAATTTTGAAGCATATCCAGATAACAAGTGAGCCCAAAATCAATGGTTTATGGGCTGATCTGTCCATTGGACCACTTCCTGAGATCTTCAATGGCTGAAATTTAATATGTACGGTTAATTTACGGCCCCCATCACATGTATGAAGTTTCGCACTGAACGGATGGTGGAAACCTTGTGATCTTGCATTCTGGGTGACTTTCAGGCCACTTGAGCTTGAGTTTCTCGGTTTTCTTAGATTTCTGGCGTTGATCTTGGTCCCCTGGGGTCCGTCCCTTGCATTTGTGACCTTTGAACGTTAATTCCCGGCTTTAAGCACCTTTTTCAGTTTATGCTGGCAAATGTACCTTGCATCACAAACACGATTAGAATAGGGCATTAAATGGTATTATGTTCGTAAATCTAGGCAATAATCGGGGTCTGATATGCAATATTTGACCCTCAACAACCGGTCGAAGGTGCCGCTCGACCGGTCGAGGACTCGGTTCGACCAGTCAAGGTTACGCAGATTCGTTCCGCGATTTTGTACGAATTTTGTTTCGTAAGTCCTTTCGCAACTGGGATGCGGAAAGAAGTTTCCTAAAACTATGAATAGGAAGTCCCTAGGGTTTTCTAGGGCATGAAAAAGGCACAAGAGGGTTTCCTAAAGGGTTTAGGGATATCAAAGGTGTGAGAGAGAGAAAGAGAGAGAGGAAGCTTGTAGAAGGGAGGTTATGCTCGTGGAGGTGATATACGATGCAATCTATATCTCAGCACTCTTACGTCCTCGTAATTGGTTAGATCTCTCCATTTTCTTTGTTTCTCTTATTATTTATCCACTCCTGCGTGAGTGAAGAAGTTTATAACGTTCTACTTCATAGTGGATTGTTGATCTAGATAAGGTCCTGTGGTTTTTACCTCTTTGAAGGTTTTTCATGTAAAATCTCTTGTGTTGTGTGGTTTATGCTTTGATTGTTTTTCATTGCATTATTATTCCGTAATTCTAATTTGTTTCGGGAGGCTAGATCCTAAGGTTTTGTGCAAGGCCCCCAACATAGCTCTCTCTTCACATCCTCACGTTCATACTTCCTTCCTTTTCCATTCCCAACCGTATATTTTATGGACTGCCTGAACGTAGTGCCAGTTCATCTCGGAAGCAACTGCGCACCCCTATTTTTTTATGCAACGCAAAACGCAAAGACAGCTTGCATTTTTCTTGAATCTGAGACAAACAATCGTCCCTTCCATGAATTCCGATTGCATAGGAAGGGTCAAACCCTCCCCCCTTTTGGACGGTCTGGATCATCAATTCGACCCTGACCTCAATCACACAATGGCCTGACGGTGGGACGTATGACATTCTTGTGCACATCCTTAACGCAATTTCTTGCCCTGTGCTGATGGTGGGGTCCACGATTAGTGTCTTCATGGAAATCCACTCCGTCCATTAAATGCACGTCGAAAAAATAGTTAGAAATGAATGGTTTCAGATTCGATTTGGTGTGGCCCACAGAGTTTTTCATACTGTCGTCCGTCCTCCATTTGGACGGTTGAAATCCGACACACGATGTCTTCTGGAATTCCATCACCTATGCTTTTATCAAACGGCTTGTGGGAACCTAATGGACGGTTTAGATCGGACCGTTGAGTCATGATGGTGGCCCACAAGGGCCGTCTGCAGCTCTCGTTCCTCTGTTATGCGGGCGGTGATTTAAATTTGAGCTGGATTCAAAGAAAGGTCGGGTCAGTGACCTTTGACCGGGATGCTGGTCCAATGCACAGTGAGCGTATGCCTGCTGTGTGCGCTGGCCACTTGAGGTGGGACCCCCCTTGATGTTTTGAGATAATCCCCTCCGTCTATTCGACTTCCCATCTAATTTTAAGGGTTGATACCAAGTTTGAAGTATATCTAGAGATCAGTTGGGACCCAAATCAGTGATTTATGACTGGTCTTGTCCGTCGGACCACTTCTACAAAGATCCAAGGATTGAATTTCGACGTGTATGGTTAATTTAGGCTTCTCAGGCCAGAATAAAGTTTCGAGCTAAAAAGATGGTGGGAACCCTGTAATCTTGCATTCAGGACGATTTTCAGGCTTCTTTATTGTCAATCACTTGATTTTCTCGGATCTTTGGCATGTAAATTCTTCGATCTCGATCCCCTAAGATTCGTCCCTTATCTTAGTGATTCTTGAGCATTAAATTCATGCTTTTAACATCCTTGTCAATCCAAGCTCCTAAATTCACCTTGTAACACAAACCTGATCAAAATAGTATGTTAAACATTATCATGTTCGTAAAATCATGTGATAACTGGGGTCTAATATATAATATTTGACCCTCAACATTATACCTGATATAGTTTATCATCCATGATTGCTTGATGGAATGCTTGGAGGTCCTTGAACTAGTGGTCATTCTGTCTAATAAATTAAATGGAATTTATTTGTGGTGAATTTATCATCTAATGAATCACTGCGCTTATGTGACTTTAATTGTATGTTCGCCCTTTTGGCTTGACATAATATTTGCCCTACGTGGCTTTAAGGAACTATCTTCATATAACCTTGTGATGATAAGTCTCACTTGTAGAACTATAATTGGTCACTAGTTGGGTATGTTACCTTTAAACATCCCAATTGTTAGTCTCATGAGCCAGGGATGGTCGAATGAGACACTATGTCTGAGTTGTCGGCCATCCCCCCCCCCAATAGTGACCTTTGAGCATTCTAAATTGATTGTTTGAAATTGGAAAAATTGATTGTTTGAAATTGGAAAAATTGATTGTTTGAAATTGGAAGAATAATAATGGTTGGGCTAATCATCCATTTTCATGACATACGGACTTTACTGGGCAGTCGATGTAAGACACGGGGGTTTTCTTATATCACTATGGACTGTACCATAAAGTATTTTACCGGGTGATCCTAAATTATTATTTCGTACATTCGTACTGCTATAGGCATCCTTATTGCATGGACTTTTCCGGGTGAGCAGATCTGAAGCTCACATGTGCCCTAGAAAGTTTTTAACAGTGGACATTAATGATCATGTTTCATCTGTTGAGGTCCACTTGAGATTTGGATCTGGTTCATTTTTCGAAGCAGGCCCTACAATGATATGGAAAAATAGATGGATGACATGGATATAAATACATACATCACGACAACGCCCAACACATCAGACACGAGGTGGTGTTGCATTGTGTTTCCTTTCATCACTGCTTAAACCCATCTTCAATTTTATTCTCTCAGCTTAAACCCATCTTCCCCTCTATCTACTCAAACCGCCTCCCCTTCTCTCTCATTTTCGAGCGAGTATTTCGCCTCACCTCCATCTGTTGCTCTCGACGGCGGTTTTTGAGTGAGGATTTCATTTACATCATGTGATTTTATTGCTTACTTTAATTTTCTTGATAGGCTTGGGATTGGGCTTGGGCTTAGGCCAGGCTCAGTCTCATGCTCGAGCTGGTGGGTTTGGACTTTTGTTGAGGGCTGGGGTTGGAGCTATACACGAACTGAGTTAGCTAGGTTAACTTGCTCGACTCGACTCGAAAAAGATCAATTCAATTCGGTTCAAAACTGAGTTCGAACCGAGTCGAGCTGATTTTTGGAGATCGAATCAACTTGGTTATTTTGATATTGATGTTGCTCACCGAGTGCTTGATGAAATGACTCAACAAAGTGTCAGCTGGTGGCGAGGAAGGTATGGATACCCTTTATCTTGATTTTGATGTTGCCTTGTGTAAATTGAAGGTGCACTTCATGTGTTTGAGAAAATGGCACACAGGCCCGATCTCGACTGTCCATTATCTTCCTTCCATCTCACTACCATTCAGTACAATTTCTTCGTTCCCTATTATGTTGGAACTCATATGCAAGGATAATCAGAGGCATACAATTAAGGTCATGCGGTCCTTACTCTTGCCCAAGTGGTAGACTCTCAGGAGTTTTAACATCGCCGGGTCAAGCGTGCGAGTACCCCATAGGTGGTGAAATTCCACTATGGTGTGAGTGTTTGGGGTGTGTGTAAAAAAATAAATAAATAAACAAATAAAACAATTAAGGTCATGCAAAATGGATGGTAAGAGTAAAAGGGTCTCAATGTACCTTACTCTTGCTCTTACCATTGATCATCTGATCCACATGATATTGGTGTCATGTGCAATGCATGGAAAATATGATCATTTGCTGGCCAGTTGGGCTACATAAGTAGTTGTGAAGAATTCATTGTTGATTGTACTTCTTCATTTTCATTTGCATGGTTTGTTCATTTCATTTTTACCCACTTGTGTTTGCATTTCTTTATTATTCTTATTCTTTAATTACTGCTTTGATGACATGATTTTTGTCTTAGGTTTTTTAAGTATGAGGTTTTGAATTATATGTCAATTAATGCCTGTATGTTTTTAACTTGAAGCTATAATTATTCTTTTTCTTTTATTCAACTATTGCAGGTAGTAACAAGATGAAGTAAGATAAGAGTGATCTTTGGATAAATGGGCTTATCTTTACCTATGAGTTTGTTAACAAAAGTTGTTGGACTCCCATTGGATGGAACAAATTTCAAAATATGTCCAAACAATACAAATACTTGCTAACTTGGCTTCCTAGTCAAAAGAATTTGTCGATGGTAATGGACATTATGGAGCAGCTTCATATCACCTGGAAGGGCCAGATCCTATGTGGTGGTGTCATCTTGATAGAGGTCATTAGTCTATTAAGGAAGGGCTCAGTAATGCTACGTGGTTAGATTACAAGGCCATTATTGTCTTGAGAGAGTGAGGACACTAATTAGCAAGTACACAGAGCACCTTGGATATGAGCATTTTATTTCTAATTTTAACCAAGGCCATTATTGACTTGAGAGAGTGAGGACACTGATTAGCAAGAACACAGAGCACGTTGGATATGAGCATTTTATTTCCAATTTTATTTACATTTTTTACTCTATTTAATCATTAATTATTCAAATTTCAAATCAAATAACATATTGCTGTTTCCAATTTTAAAAATGAAATAACGAGAATAGTATCTCTTTTATTTTGAACTTCAAAGCATTTTAAGACATGGTGCAACTTGAATTGAATTAGGGTCTATGAAATATTTTAACCTTTGCCACGTGTTGTTTACGTGGTAACAGTTAAGATGATTAGAACATGTGGCTAGAGTTTTACACAGTTGCATAATTGCTTCTGTCCGAAAGAGTACAAAAATAACTGTCATTAGAGAAAGAGTCACGTACTTTTATGAAAGACAATTGTTTGTTGTAAATGGGTATGGAGTTCTTAAAGAAACACGTTAACATCTCTTCATGAAAAACTCCATAACCCTTCAATTGCTATAAATCATGGATACTATATAATTCAGAAGTAATACTCTTCATTCTTAAGATAATATCATCTTTTGTGCAATTACTCTCCATCTGACTTTTTGTTAAGTTTTTTCTGAACATCTTAAAAATATACCAGTGTCAAATCTAGAGATTTGTTCAACACTTAAATGTGTAAATTTTTGTGTTAAAACTTATTCCGGATTGAGAGTTTATTATATCCCGAAGACAATTTGCATATTTGTCTTGTTCTCGATAGATCTAATCATCTCATTATATTTTTCCTCTATCCTCCGTTGTGTACAAGATTCTTTAAGTAATTTCTCATCAGTATCACAATGGCCCAACTAACCTCATACGGACTTCCTACGAAGAGTTTTAGGCAATTCGCGACAAGGTGGTCTTCGGTGGATCCGTGTGTGGATTTACTGCCAAAAAAAAAAAAAAAACTTCAGAACCTAGGTGTGCCTACCGTGATATTTGTAAGAAATTAAGAAATTTATCTCGTTCATACATTTTTTTAAGATCATTTTTAGATATGGTACTAAAAATGAGCTGGTTCCAATACTCAAAGTAGGCACAAAACGTAAGGATTGAACATTCAGTCGAAATATTCGTAGAGTGACAGTAGTTTTGAATCTTTGTTTTCGGCTCATCCCAGTAGGAATGACGTTATGGACGGTATGGATGTCATGCAAACAGCACTGTCGAACCAGAGAGGTTTCAACGGTAGGAATTTCCCTACCCACCTCTTAATTTAGTACGGCCCACTTAGTCATAGATCCTTCTCGCTTTTGATGTCAATCTCTAAAATAAGCTCACAAAACGGACGGACGTAGTGGATTTCTCACAAATATCACGGTGGGCCGAACTTCCTGCGAAGGGTTTGGGCAGGAAATCAGCGTCCGGTGGATCCGGATCCACGGGGATCTCTTGGGACGCGGATTAGGTACCAGCCCTACCCTGGACCTGACTAAATACGGGAAGTCCTATCACCGGCTCTATGGGCCACGATGATATTTGTATTTTATCCAAGCCGTCTATTCATTTTATCAGATTAATTTAGAGCATGGGGTTAAAAAAGAGGCAGATCGAAGGATTGAGTGGACCAAGCCACAGGAAGCAGCGGTGACAATGATCTCACCGTTGAAACCAGTCTGCTGTGATGTTTATTTGCCATCCAAACTGTTCATAAGGTCACATAAACATCCAATAACCAATGTTTCCTCTAGTGTGGTCTACTTGAGTGTAAGAGATGCTTCAATTTTAGGCTCATTGCCTAATATGAGCTGGCAAAATGGATGGACGGCGTGGATAAAGCACACGCATTACGGTAGGCCCCATAGAGTCCGGTAACTAAGGAGGTTCAGTGGTGGCAGGTTAACCACTCGTGAGGAAATTCAATTAATTCAAAATATTTTCCCATCCGAAAAGAGAAGAAAACCGAAAGTTCTGACAATTGGAGTTTTAGTGTGCCCACCATAATATATGTTACATCCACACCGTCCATCCATTTGTTGAGATCATTTTATAGCATGAGAAAAAAAATGAGGCAGATCCAGGAAAAAAAAATGAAAATGAAGACAATAACGTTAAAGAAGAAGAAAGAAATGGAGAAGTTACGTTAGATACATGTATACAAATTACGATGCGATTTTGTAAGTTGGCGAGCACGGAAGATTGCTAATTTCTTCAATCAAGATGATGTCAGGCCTAAAAGCTACTAAGTCGGGAAGTTGGATTCAGCCCACAAAAAGTACAGGCCCATTTCAAGCCCCAATCCTACATTTAGGCCCACATCAGGTCATCATGTCTGGACCCGAGTCTGTCAGCCAGGCCCAAAAATATGATTGGGCTCATAGACGAGCTACTTAATCAGTCATTGCTAACTCAAAAGGCTTGTTTGAAAAAGATGTAGAATTCAAAGCTGAAGAAAATTTGATTATATGGAAATTTTATGCTTTTAATCTATGAACCTGACCGTCGACAAGTATAGATGGACATGGACCGTTGAAAAGGATTTTCTGATGGCTCATATTAAGCACTGTAAGTCAATGATCATGATAATCCTTCTGGTGTGATTTTTGGACCATGGACCATCCAAAAGTTCCCAAAGAATGGATGGACTGTCAGGCACCTCCTCCGCTCATTGAGCAGTTAGAATCATCCATGCATTTTAATTTTTGAAATGTGGCCCATCTACAATGGAGCCTACAATTAATCATGGATTTTAAAACAGATTTTACTAAGAATGGGATGGAAAGATGAAGCCCTTAGGCCTCCATTCCTTTCTCCTTTTATCCTCGAGAACAACCACCTAATGAAGGCTGCAAAAGCAAATCACGACTCAATATGCCAAACCCAGAATCAAGGGCAATGGATTTTTTACATGGAAATTAGTTTTATATAACGACCGAGAATCAAAGATTGATTACTTATTGGTGGTTCTTTTCTATTAATTAACTTCTCCTTGAGATTGGCGTCAAAGTCAGTATGCCTAATGTTTCTTTTCCCTTCTTTTCGTATCACATTGTTGCTTTTTCACTTTAAAATAGCATAAGGGAGAATGATGAACTTAGAAAATTGTTATAAATCAAAGGACCTTGATTCATTGCCGTGTGCTTGTTGACGGCCATCCAACACAAAAGAAATGGTAAAAAAAAAAAAAAAGACACGAGCAAGAAATAAAGAGAAAAAGATAATTGGTTTGATTGAAAATTGTGATAAACAATATAGGTAAATAGCTTGGGGATTTAATCACTTAAGGTTGGGAATTTGCTCACTTTCAAAAATAATCAAAACATCTTACAAAAAATGCATTATATCTTTTTTACTCTTACCAAAATAGATTTATAAAGAGAGGGAGGAGTGGCTAATGTGAAACACATGTGCAAGATCTGAGCTTTCCATCAAGTTTCTAAACAATGCTTAAATGTTCTTCTTAAAAAATCAGACAGGCCACTGAAGGTGAGTTTCTTTTTGCTTTATTCGCTAAAATTGTAAAGGAAAAGAAGAATAAGAGTAACTTGAGTTAAAAGAAAAGAGAATGTAAGAATATTGTACGTTATAAATGCAATGTAAGCATAAGAGACTCGAATTGTCATTTCACAGAAGCAATTGGAAATAATATGTTAGTATCACGAGTTCCTTCACCGGGGGATTGGGTCACCAACGTTGATTTGGAGCTCCAAAATGGGAGTCTTCCGAAACCAATTTGGAATAAGCAGTCGATTTACAAGATATCAGAAGGCTTTGGCAATCCTGAACGCAAAGAGGCCTACAAGCCTAAGTTGGTGTCCTTTGGGCCCTACCATTACGGTGAATCCCAACTGAAACCGGTGGAAGAGCATAAGCATAGAGTGCTCATTCACTTTCTTGGAAGAGCAAAGAAAAGCGCCTGTGATTGTGTGGCTGCTGTGGAGGGAGTGGTGCAACAACTGATGGACTCCTATGATCAGCTAGCAGAGGAATGGAGAGATAGAAGGAGATTTTTGCAGCTGATGATCCGTGATGGATGTTTCATGATGGAGATCTTGAGAAATGTGGGAAAGAGCGAAAGTGGCTATGAAGTTGATGATCCCATCTTCAGCAACCATGCAAAGATCTGTAAGTTGCCTCGCATAAAAAGAGACATGTTGATGATTGAAAATCAGCTTCCTCTTCTGCTGCTGAAGACGTTACTAGCTTTTGAAACCGGATCTCCCCAGGTGAGAGTGAGACTTTTTTTTTTTCTTTTTTTTTTTCTTTTAATCATTTTTTATTTTCGGCTGCATTTGGTCACCTGATATCACGATATTTCATGATAAATCAGCCTGATTTGGTTCCATATTTCACTAAATATGGTGCAACCAAAGACGAACCTTTTTTTTACTTTCAATGTTTCGGTTTGCCTGTCAATATATATAGAGTTGAGTTTGTAATTTGAATCCGAATCCTCTGCTTGCCACAAACAGGTTTTTTCTGTTTTCCTACACATTGTGATTGGCCACATTTGAAAAATAAAATAAAATATTGTGATTGGCCCGCATCATCACTAGCGTAGTCGGCACGTCTGCACTAAATGCAGTCTGTGATGATGTAGCCCAATCACATTTGGGGCAAGCAGGGGATCTGGATTCGATTTGCATCTGTGTGAGCCGGCTCCTTTGCGAAGCCTGCTCTAGGGTGATAATGAGAGTCTTGGCTGTTTTATACAATGGGTGAGACCCCATTTCCTTTTGTGATGCCTCTTGTACAACCTTCTGCCAATCAAGAAAGACTCGGGTGAAAAAAAAAAAACCTTTTGTGTTATTGAGATCCGGAGGACAAGTACCTGGACATGGACTGCTTGGTTGCATGGCCAGATTAGATGATCCATGACCGTGTCATCTCAGGCAGGACCTACCATCAATACGGGTTCAAAAATCAAATAACTCATGAATTGAGAATTTTACTATGTCATATTGAAATTTATATGTATAGCAACTTTTTTTTTTTTAAAGCAAGTGGACGTTTGCCACAGAATTCATTAAACAGGAGAATGTACAGCCAAATTCAGGCAGGACCCTAACAACAAAAAAAGGGGCAGGGCCCACCTATTGTATACCCACAAGTTAATCACATTCAGGAGAGCCCCCATAGGAAGGAGGACCTCCTATCGTGAGGAAAGGGAAAAACCGACTAAAAAAAACTAAGAAATGCGCACTGAAGGTAAACCAGTCCTGTCGAGGACCAACTCTCCACGGGTGAGAAAGGGGAGGGAAGAAACATCGTCAAAAATTCTGTAGAGCTGGTTGGAGCTAGCCCAACGGGCTGGTAAATGTGCTCGCAAACCTTGTTTGCCTCCCTCGGGGCAATGGTTGATGGAGATGCGATTATAAAGAAACGGAGGGAGAGGAAATGGTTTTCCGATGTAAACGCTCCAAGAGCCAACATCGGTGGAAGAAAGCAAATCGACTGACTCGCGAATCACTTTCTAAATGCACTTCAACGGAGACGAGCCCTTTTCGAGAACAAACCAAGAGACCGTTGATGACGGCCTTAACCTTCTGCCAAAAGGCGGGCCCCGCCCAAAGCCTTGGAGAAGGCAAAAATAAACTCGCCGTAGGCCCCACGACATACCCCTCCACCTCCGAGAATGGCCTGGGTTGCCCCTTGAAGAACCGTCCACGTGTCATCTCCCTCGGCAGGCCTAAACCACTTCAATACGGGATAAAGGGGATGGGAGAGAGGTTATAGGGAGATGGAGATCAAGAGAAATCTCTATATGCCAACTTTTACACTCAACATAGAGCGTTTTCTTCTCATGCCTGGATGTTTTGCGCCCAAGGGAAATTCTAGCCATTAGGTTAGTGGCCTTTTAGAAAAGGGTTCATTTTCAAAAGGTCAAATCAAATGTCTAGGGTTGCTACCTTGGTGGTGTTATTTTGTTCCATCTATGATTTACAATATCAAGCATCCAACCATGTAGCCAAGTGGGCCCATCTTGATGAGCAAAGAAATGGAACTCGCATGTCTATATGTGGGAGCACACCACCTGTAACTTTACCCTTATTGTCCTACCTCCGTCATCTCCGGCTCAAAATAGGCAAGGACTCTGAGTGACCACCGTGATGTATGGATTTTATCTAAATTGTTTATCCATTTTTCCGTATCATTTCAAGGTATATGCCCAAAACTGAGGCAAATCTAGGACACAAATGGACCACACAATGAGGATTAAACCATTAATATTGGAAACTTCTTGAGAACCATGGAAGTTTTATCCAATATTTATATTTTCCATTCATCCGTGTCTATGTGAATAAGTTAGATGGCAAATAAACATCACGGTTGGCCCCAAGAAAGTTACAATAGTGAACATCATTATCACCGCTGCTTCCTGTGGTGTGGTCCACTTCAACCTTGTATCTGCCTAAATTTTGGTCCTATTCCATCAAATGCCATAGTGAAATAGATGGACAGTGTGGATAAAACCCACACATAATGCTGGAGACATGGGGTAGGATGCAATCCAATCTGTGTTCCCTCTCATTGTATTTCATTCAAGTGGATGATGAATCCATGCAGCATCATAAGATAAACGAGTCTCACCTATCATACACTTTCACCCATGCAGGATGATGAATCCATAAACGATCTGATAATGAAATTCTTTGACTCGAACTGGTCAACTTCTGAGATGGGCCAACGCTGCCACGTGTTGGACGTGGTTAGGCAAAGCATGCTTCAAAAGAGCATTCGTGAGGACAAATCAACGCCGTTGGTTCAAGAGAGCAATCATCAGCAGAGGTGGTGTCCACTAATATTTTATCGAAGCATACGTCCAGTCACATGGATGAAACAGAGCATCTGTCAAAAAATACTAAATCTATGCAGATTAGTTCCCCGAAGCAAGCGTGGCAAGCAAAAGGTGATATGGCCCACATCACAGCTTCATGAGGCTGGAATCCGGTTCGGAAGGAGCAAAACCCAATGCATCGATGGCATCAAGTTCGATAGAGGCTTCTTATGTTTTCCCAGCACTCTCAGACTCCCAGAGATCGAAGTCGATGATGCCACCGAATCTAAGTTCCTCAATCTATTAGCTTTTGAGCAACTTCATGCAGGTGCTGGCACTGAAGTGAGTTCGTATGTATCGTTCATGGATGATATTATCGATACCGATAGAGATGTAATCCTCCTCCAAAATAAAAAGATTATAATGAATTTTCTGGGGACTGAGAAGGCCATTGCAGACCTCTTCAGAGGGCTGGCTTACGATGTGCCCATCGATCCAGATAGCAGTCTTGGGTTGGTGCAGAGGGATGTGAATAATTACTGCATCATTAACCCTCGTCTCCGTTTTAACCAGTCGTTGGCTGAGCTCTGGAAGACCTACTTCAGAAGCCCATGGACTTGCATTTCTCTCCTCGCTGCAATTTTCCTTCTATTCCTCACTGCCACCCAGACCCTGTTCGCAGTCCTTGATCACTATCATAATTAATATTGCTAAATTAACTAATGTTGGTGATATCTCATTCGTTCCGAGTTGCTTCATTGCTTTTGCATCATTCTATCATCACCATCATCTTTTCTTCTTTTTCTTCTTCTTCATCTTGTTTAAGTGAAGAAAGTAAAAAAGGTTGTAGGTTTTGATTTCATCTACCAATGGATAGAGTTCTATATACCTTTTTTTGGGCTTTTTTTTTTTCAGTAAGACGTGATTTATAGCAAACCATTTTATATTTGCGTACACCCATTCTCAATTTTGAGAATTCAAATGTTACACTTTGGTACTAGTTCAATTCTAAAAAAATAAAAAGAAAAAAAAAATAAAATAAAATAAAGTTGGTGCATGTTGAAATCATTTCCCATCTTTAATTAAATTTTTGGTTTTCAAATTCATGTGTTGGGGCTTTGATTTTTTTCTTTTCTTTTCTTTTCCTTTTGGGTTGATTTGTGGCCTTATGGTCACTGGTCCTTTTGTCCAGCAAACCCTTTCGACCCGTTTGGATGGCCCGGCAAAACAACTTTTTTTTTTTTTTTAATTCACTCGGATTTGGCAGTTACCCTCTGTAGGCCCCACCATGGTGTATGTGTTTTATCAACGCCGTCCATCCATTTTGCCAGCTTATTTTAAGTCATGAACCCAAAAACTGAGGCAGATCTAAAGTCCAAGTGGACTGTAACAGTGTGGATTGAACGTTTACCAGTGATATCTTCTTGAGGCCACCAAAATGTTTATTTGTCATCCAACCTATTCATAAAGTCATATGAAGAACCTGAATGAAGGGAAAACACAAATATCAACTTGATCCAAAACTTCTATGGCCCAAGACAGTCAACTTTGGCTAATGGAATGACGTAGTCCCTCTTGAGTATTAGGTAACTGCAGCGGTTATTTGAATGTTCTTTTGTCCGAGGAATGAGAGGGGAATTACTATTCAAGCAAAATGCTGGAATCCGTGTTTTTTAGCATCGACATTTGAGCATCACATGGGAAATCGAGAAATCACTACTCGAAAAGCTATGGAATCAATCCCAAGCAATAAGGCTTTCTTTTTCTTTTTCTCTATCCCAATTTAAGCTAAATATATTTTTTTTTCCTTTCAAAGTTAATTCATGTTCAAAATTAAAGGCTGCGTTTGGATGCACTACTGAATCAAATTGCAAAACATTCAGCTCAATCAAGAAAAAATGATCCAGAGAGAGAGGAGAGAAAAGAGACCCAGAGTAGCGGGCATTCATATCACTTGATCATCACCTTCTTTTAAAAGAAAGATGTCGTAGTCTTCCTCATTTGTAGTCCAATCCCATGTGCCTTCTTCATCGAATTCAACATCTTGACTTATAATCATTCCTCCATTGCTCGGGTTATACAATTTGTAGCCTTTGGAGCGAGCATCATAGCCAAGGAAGATGTGCTTTACACTCTTGTCATCCACCTTGGATTCTCTTTTGGTCGAGCACATGTGCATAAGTGATACTTCCAAAAATCCACAAATGTGAAACATGCCTGGCTTTCTTACACTCCATACTTCTTGTAGTGTTTTGTTCCACATGCTTCTTGTGGAAGGACGGTTCATCAAATAAACTGCACAATCTACCACTTCTACCAAAAATTCTTTAGTTATCTTTTTACTCTTCAGCATGCTTCGAATAATGTTAAGAATTGTTCTATTCTTTCTTTCAACCACCCTATTTTGTTGAGGGATGTATGAGACCGTTAAAGGTTGGTGAATTCCATGTTCTTCACAATATGTTTCAAATTTTTTTGATGTGAATTCGCCTCATCCATCGGATCTCATAGCTTTAATATGTAATTCACTTTCATTTTCATAAACACTGCAGTAGAACAACAAACACAAATGCCAAAACCGAAGCTCTTCTTGATGGCATGTGGATTTATAAGCCATGGGCATAAACAATATCCAGATGGAACGAGATATGAGAATCTTGGCAGATCACATCCTAAGCGGCAAAGAACCCCAACCCCCCCTCCTGTTGGGATTTTTGGCCTGCGGAATCACATAGATCTAGGTCTAGGATAGCAATCCAATGGCACCAAGCACACAAGAGAACACACAGATTTAACGTGGAAAACCCTTGTGGGAAAAAACCACGGCACAAAGCGACAGATCTCTGTTCACTCCCCAAGTATAGGGATGTGATGTAGTAATAAACTCGGTAAGACCGAGGTCGAATCCACAGGGACTGAAACCTGTACGTTATCTGAAAATAACCAGATCTAGAACTAGGCTAAGATGAAATCTAAACCAATTATGATTGAAGAATAATAGTGAAATAATTATCTAAAACTTAAGAAAATTCAGAGAAGGGAAACTAGGGATTCAGAGGATCCACTTGTAGAGATCAGGGACTCTTGATTCATGAAAATCAACTGAACTGCCATTGATATAGTTTTCAAGAGATGAAAGGTATATGAATTAGAATGGATTCCATCACCAAAACATGCCCAGGAGACAAAGCAAACAACAGAATTAAACTATCCAACCAATCAACATGCCATGAAGGTTAGGAAATGATACCATCATCCGACCATGCCCTTTTTGAGACGATGATGAACATCATCGGGGCTTCTTTTTCTTCGTCATAAACATAAAAAGGCAACATAAATACTCAAAGCCATCACAGACCCATTGTAATTTCTACCACATGAGACCATTGAGAACTAAAAATATTCCCATTCAAACTAAGATCAAATCAGTTCAGGCATAAATCAAGGCGTAGAACTTTCCATCACACTGCAAGCTTCACCTCTTAGCCCTAGCTAAGAGGTTTAGCTAACCATAGGTATGGTTTTACTAAATCTCAAAAGAAAAGGAAGAAAAGAAAATAATAATAATAATAATAATAATAATAATAATAATAATAATAATAAAACAAACTTGCTCCTCAGCTTCACGTCCAAGCTCCAGCCTCAGATCATCCCTCAAGATCTCTCTTTGACCACCTTTTATAAAGAAGAGAATGATGGTTGCTGCGCGTGGTTAAAACAAAGTTGGAGACTCTGTTTACGTAGCAAAACCAACGCCACGTATCTGTGATAATTGGTAGGCTTAAGATTGACATTAGGCGAGAAATCCACCCTGTCCAATTAACTCGCCTCGAAAAATCAAGAATGAATGGCTATTTTTGGCTTGAATTAGATGTGTCCCACCGCACTTTTCAATTCAAGTCAATCTCCGTTCACCGAGATCTTCGCACATTTGTTGCATGGAAATATTCGACATCTAGGTGAAGGTATTGACCACCTAATGTGATGAGATGAACTTCGAGATCATTGAAGCGGGCACCGAGTGGGACCCACTTGTAGACTGTAGACTCGGCGTCCGGCTTTGGCGACGCGTGCGAAGCAAACCTCATTCACTTCTTGACATGAAGCTGGTGTAGTCCACTCGTTGTATATTGAATAAATCCAAGCCGTCCATTGAGTTGTACTCGAAAAACCGTTTTAATATGGTTGGTTTTGGAGTGTTGATGATGTGGCCCACTTGCTTTTCCATTCTTCACATGTTCAACTCATGTTTGAACTTAAAAACCATCATCATAAGCTATAGTCTTTTTTTTTCTCTACGCCACCTAGGCAGTGATAAGAAGCTTGTTAGGAAACCAATGGATGGTCCAGATCACGTCCATGATGTCCGGTTTTGATGCACAACACACCAACTCTCCCGGATTTCTCGGACGCTCAAACAGAGCTTGCGAAATCTTGCGCTGGGATATTGGTGGGGCCCACATTCTCTGATTTTTGAGAAATCCACTCCGTCTAGTGAACTGACCATGAAAAATCGGACGGCCTTGATTGGTTTTGGGTTAGGTTCGTGTTGTCTCGCGGAGATTTTCTTAGCACCCTCCATCCTGCGTCGAGACCTTTATGTAAATGTAACATCGGAGAAATTCGGGAAGCACATAGAAGGCGGTCGTTTAATCTTCTCCAAGGTAGTGGACGGTTCAGATCATCCACCGGGATGTTGATAGTGGCACACTACTCAAAAAATAGGAAGTCAGCGTCCGTCACTGGACGTTTTTCTGATTTTGAGAAGAAGTGCTGACCGACTTTTGGCGTTTCGGTGCATGTCCGGTGCATGTGTGCACCTTGCACACGTACTGTACATGTGGGTCCCACAGAGATGTTTGTGAGACATCTGCTCCGTCCATCCGCTTTATAGCCTCAATTAAGGAGCTGAATCCAAAATTGAAGCATATCCACAGATCAGGTGGGCCCCATTTAAGGATTTAATGGGCTGATCTGTTCGTTGGGCCACTTCCACAACGATCCAATGGATGATTTTTGACGTGTACGGTTAATTTAAGGTCCTCGGGCTGTGTATAAAGTTTCGTGCCGAACGGATAGTGGGAACCCTGTGATCTTTCATTCTGGACCAATTTCGAGTCACTTGAACTTCAATTTCCCAATTTTCTTGGATCTCTAGCATGCAAATCTGTTGATCTTAGTCTCTTGGGGTCCTTCCCTTACCTTGGTGTCTTCAGATCATTAAATTCATGCTTTTAACAACTTTTTGCCGTTCATGCTCTCAAATACACCCTGCATCACAAACGTGATTAAAATCAGGCGTTAAACAGTATCATGCTCGTAAATCCAGGCAATATATAGGGTCTAATATGCAATATTTGACCATGAACAATCTCCACTGTGAAAGCATCAATTACAAAGAGAAAGGACTTACCCGATTCGAACAACCTCGAATCTCACCCTTGCTAAACCCTTTGATAACCCTAAACCCTTTTAGAAAGCCTTGGAACTACTTTAAAAAGCCTTTCCATATATTCTCATTCCCTAGAAAAACCCTAAGAATACCTATTTATAGTTTAGGAAACTTCCCTTCTGCATCCCAGTTGCGAAAGGACTCAAATCCGTAATTTCGCGTAAAATCGTGGAACAAACTATGTAACCTACGACTAGTCGTAGCTCTCCTACGACTGGTCGTAGACCACAGAGAAAAACAGCAAAAACTCACTAGACTTTGAGTCGTGCCAGGGCTCGAACCTACGACTAGTCGAACTATTCCTTCGACCAGTCATAGCTCACCCTCGACCAGTCGTAGCTACAGTAAAAAAACATATTAAAGACTTTTTCCTAACAATCTCCACCAAGTCTTCAATCTTCAACCATGTTGCTCCTTGACCTTTTCTCTTATCTCTGCTTCACATCATAGCTCAAGATCACATTGGCCAACCAGCGCCAATCACGGATCTAACAGATACCTGTTATACCGTCGGTGCGAATATCTCTGAGAAGCCGATCCCTTCTCTCTGAGTATAACCCTTCGCTACCAACCTCGCCTTGTATCTATGTTGTATCCTCCTGAAGATCCACCTGCATCCAACCGCTTTCCGACCCACTGAAAGCTCCACCCGCTCCCATATGTCGGTCTGGTACAACGAATCCATCATATCGCCTATAGTCACCTTCCACTTCTCAGCATCAGGCTTACCTAGAACTATCTGAATAGAAGATGAATTCCCTACAATATTGGAGTCGTCCATGTACCTTGCCGATGTCCTGCGATCATGCCTGTTGGTTCTTCACACAGGTGACTGCTCCACCTGCTCTGTATCCCTGCCCGCGCTCTCAGCCTTCCTGCCCTGCCCACTCATGTGGCCATGCCTAACATGTCACACACGTGCAGAGGTGGAATCTGCTACATCTACCATAGCTCCACCGTTTGAAGTGCTTCCGCGGATCGATGGTAAAGCTTTCTTATCAAAAGTATTCCAATCATCATCAGTCATAATGGACTTTCGCTCCTCAAGAGCACCATCCTCGCCTTGCTTGGTTAACAGGCTAATCATCTTAACCTTCCATAACTCAAAAATTATTTTTCCCTGAGTACTTCTCAATCTCATACCTGGCGCTCGCCATTATTACTAATCCCTCAGATTCAGATCTGTGCCCCAACCGAACTCAAGCTCTGATACCACTTGTTGGGATTTTTGGCCTGCGGAATCACACAGATCTAGGTCTAGGATAGCAATCCACTGGCACCAAGCACATAACAGAACACACAGATTTAACGTGGAAAACCCTTGCGGGAAAAAACTACGACACAAAGCAACAGATCTCCACTATGAAAGCGTCAATTACAAAGAGAAAGGACTTACCCGATTCGAACAACCTCGAATCTCACCCTTGCTACACCCTTTGATAACCCTAAACCCTTTTAGGAACCCTTGGAACTACTTTAGAAAGCCTTCCCATATATTCTCATTCCCTAGAAAAACCCTAGGAATACCTATTTATAGTTTAGGAAACTTCCCTTCCGCATCCCGGTTGCGAAAGGACTCAAATCCACAGTTTCGCGTAAAATCGCGGGACAAACTACGTAACCTACGACTAGTCGTAGCTCTCCTACAACTGGTTGTAGACCACGGAGAAAAACAGTAAAAACTCGCTGGACTTTGAGTCGTGCCAGGGCTCGAACCTACGACTAGTCAACTATTCCTTCGACTAGTCGTAGCTCACCCTCGACCAATCGTAGCTACAAAAAAAAAAAAAAAAAAAACAGATTAAAGACTTTTTCCTAACACCTCCCCCCAATGGAGTATTTGGTACAATTGGGTGGAGCTGAATGCAATATTTGTTAGCTCACATCTATTGGGATTTGGGAGCTGTAAACAGAGTACTCAAATATGGACCAGATTTTGCTAATTCACCAAAAGGTGGTGTGTTCCCACCTTTCTTTGAAAAAAAAAATAATAATAATAAATAAATAAATAAAAATGAACTATGTTGAATTAATTCAGGACATACCTTTTCACCATCATCCACCATACAAGTGGCATACATATAAGTCAATCCAGAATCTTGACCATCAAAATCATGGGCCCTATTGTGTACATGTCAAATCTTTTAAATATCTGATATCAGCCATTTGAATTTGGAGACCTTTTTTTACAGCCATGAATTTGATGGAAACAGCTTAGCTAATTACAAACATCAGATAAGCAGTGATCATTAGGAAATGCTCCATGCACATAGGGCTGTACATCGAGCCGAGTCGAGTCGAGGTGGGCCAAGCTTGGCTTGACTCGTCCATGCTATACTTGAGTTCGAGCTCGAGCTCAAGCTCGCCCTCGAGCTCAACATTGAAGCTTGGCTTGTTTGCCAAAGCTTTCGAGTCGAGCTAGTGGTTCGAGTCGAGTCGAGTTTACCTCAGTAGGGTAAGGGAAAGAAAAAGAGGAAATGGGGACGAGTAGGGTCGGGTAAGATTTTTTTGTAAAATTTTTTAAGTTTTAATTTCTTTTTTTTCAACTTATATATATATATATATATATATATATATATATATATATATATAATATAATATATATTATTAAAATATATTACTTGAGCCGAGTCGAGCTCGAGCTCGAGCTTCGAGTCGAGTCGAGTTGAAATACACCATGGTCAAAGTTGGCTTGAACTCAACTCCAGCTTTAGTAAACAAGCTTGACTCGCCTTGAGTCAACCTTTCAAGCTGAGTCAATCCAAGCTGAGTCGAGCGAGCTTTTCGAGCTAGCTTGACTCGTGTACAGCCCTGCATGCACATTACACATTGAGGTCCATGACTTTCGGAGAGTCTTGAATCTGGATTGATGTAAATGCATATAGCCTGTATTGATGAATCAATACCGTTCAAGAAATAGTACAAGTGGGACCCACATCCTGATCTGCCAGTCCCGGGTAATGGAAAATGGATCTCACTACCTTGATACACACATATGTTGGACATTGGCCATTGATAATTTTCTTTCTAACCATCCATTTTCCTCTCCTAAAGAGGAGATTGGCCTAATTTATGGGCCAACACGTCCGTCTTTGGCCCCACCTAACGATTGATCTGGATCGGCGTGCATTATTACATATGCCACAAATCAGGGTCACATTCCTCCTTTCTCAAACTTGCTGTCCTCTTTCCAAATAAAAGGATCTCCTCCTCCCCAAGTTAGAGATCAAAGTCAAAAAGAACCATTCCTGTTGTAATTTAAAATTGGTGTTTCTCCTATTCACACTCTTCCCAAGGCATCTGATTCAAAAAGCTATGTAAGATACATGTATATAAATTACAGTTCAATTTTGTAAGATATATCAAGAAGTTGGTAATCTCCTAAGATTGCTAATGTCTTCGATTCAAGGATTTTCCAAACGTTCGGATCTTTAAGCAGCTTTGGCGAGCAACAACAACACCCTTAAACTTGGTAATGTTTCATTTACACATTTTAGTCACATTCATGTTTCAATCAAGAGAACAACTCATGACATGTGTGCAGAAAAACATCTCCAAATGCATAGGGGTTTCCCCACACAACACCGATTTCCTACGAGGAGATGTTTTCCACACAAAGTGATGTGTTCCGCATGTTGTTTTACCTTTTTGGTAGTACTTATCTCGGACATTGATAATACCAATACAGGCTTATCGCTGTTGCTTTGGTTCCTAGCAAAGGAGATGAAGGGAAAAGCAACACCGATGAACTGGGTAATCGAAATTGAGAGGGAACGCTTGAAAATGTGTCCATCACAGGAGGCTGAGATTTGGAAAAGACGTTCGATTTACAGAGTACCTGAGCATGCTAAGGCCCTCAACAAGAAAGCCTATGAGCCATCGACAGTCGCCTTCGGTCCCTACCATCACAATGACAAGCACCTGATGCCCATGGAGGAACACAAGAAAAGAGCTCTGCTTCACTTTCTCAAGAGAACAAATAAACACTTACAAGAGTTTGTAAAACCACTACAGGAAGTGGGGCTAGAACTTATGGACTCTTACGATAAGCTTGATGAGGAGTGGAGAGATATAGAGAGATTCTTGCAGATGATGGTCCTAGATGGATGTTTCTTGCTCGAGATCTTACTTACGACAAAGGAGATCCCTGAAGACTATGCCAAAAATGACCCCATCTTCAGCAAGCAAGGAATGTTCCGTACTATGCCTTATATCAGAAGGGACATGCTGATGATTGAAAACCAGATTCCTCTATTGGTTTTAGAGAAGTTAGAAGCTGTTGTAAAAGGAACAACTGATGTACCTATTGTAAAAGGAACAACCAAGGTACTCTCTCTCTCTCTCTCTCTCTCTCTCTCTCTCTCTCTCTCTCAAACAACCCTTCCAAATGGTAATATTTTCTGAATAAATCAACCCTACGCAGGATGATGGTCAGTCCTTAAACAGCCTCATATTGAAGTTCACAGCCAATTTGGAGGCCACGGAAGAAATGGGCACCCCAGGCCTCCATGTGTTGGACGTGTACCGGAAAAGCATGCTAGGCCCATGTAAAATAGGTCCTGACCCATCTCAGAAAACCCCCAGCAAGATCATGCGGTCCGCAATGGAGCTTCGTGAGGGTGGAATTCACTTCAGGAAGAGCAATACCAACAGCCTCAAAGATATTGACTTTGAAAATTGTGGCACCCTAAAACTCCCAGCCATAACCATCGACGACGCCACGGAGCACACATTCCTCAATCTGATGGCCTTTGAGCGGCTCCACAATGGTGTTGATCAACCTGCAGTTACATCCTACGTCTTCTTCATGGACAACATCATCGACACTGCTAAAGACGTACACCTCCTCCGGTCAAAAGGGATAATCAACAATGCACTGGGGAGCGATGATGCAGTTGCAAAGCTCTTCAATAGCATAACCAATGACATTACCCTCGACCCCGAATGTAGACTCAGGGTGCTGCACCAGAATGTGAACCTCTACTGCACTAAGAGAAGGAATAGGTGGATGGCTAACCTCAGGCACTACTACGTTCACAACCCTTGGGCTATTATCTCCATCATTGCGGCTGTGTTCCTTTTGGGCATTGCCGTACTTCAGACCATATACACAGTCCTTGCTTACTACGACTAGCTGACGGGCTGAGCCATTGGTGATTGATCCTCTCTGCTTTTGGGCTCTTTTCCATTTTCGCAGCAGCTTCCTGTTAGTGTATCAGAATGATTTGATAATGTGTGCTATCATTGTAGTGTTTGTATTGAGTGCATATAGATGCTTTTCCTGAGTTAATAAAAGTCAGGGGACCTATAGATTAGTTTGTGCTAAAATTCAGGTCGTGTTTGGATGCACGAGAAAATTGAATTCTGAAAGTATTAATATTCATCAAGATTTTATTCATTTATTTATTTTTATTTTTTTTAAATCATGATTCCTAGTATTCATGAGAGGAGAAGAAGAGGAGAGGAGCTGGGGCATTGCATGCTTGTTCAAGGACGTGTTCTGATAAGATCTTTGACATTTGGCATATTGGCAAGCATGTAGGCTTAAACCAACCTCAGTACTCGTAATGCAATGGAAATTCAGAGCAGAGGCTCTACGCAGGAGGGCTAAGGAAATTACAATGTTATTTCAACTTAATTAAACTGATCATTGCAATTCGATTCAACAAGTCCTCCGAACGCGCCTCAATCTGTGGGGTCACTTCAAGTGCGGGAAAAAAAAATATATTATTTGATTAGGAAATATCATCGTTTGACTGCTCAACTGCCGGATCCAACCGTTAAATAAATCTCAAATTGAATGTGACTGCTCAAATGCTCGATCCTGTCATTAAATACATCTCAAACTGGTTCTAAGTACTCATATGCTCAATCCAGACACTAATTAGCTCAGATTTGGGAGATAATCAACTACATCTTTAGATCATATCGTACTACCCAAATGCTGTGTTGACCATCAGATAAATCTCTGATTGAATCTCACCACTTGTATGCTCAATGCCCGATCCAACCATCTAATACATCCTAAATCAGGTATAACTTTTCATATGCTTCATCCAACCATCAAACGAACAGAAGCAGATTGCGTAGTGAGTGAACCGTGGGGTCCACCATGGATGTATGTGTCTTATCCACACCGTCCATCCATTTTTTTTTCCAGATCATTTTAGGGCATGAGCCAAAATTGAAGCATATCCAAAGCTCAAGTGGACCACACCACAGGAAACAGTGAGGATAATGAACACCACCGTTGAAACCTTCCCAGGGCCCAGTGATGTTTATTTGTCATCCAACCTGTTCATAAGGTCACAGATATATGGATGATTCCCCACTGTTTCCTTTGGTGTGGTCCACTTAAGCTTTGGATCTGCTTCAATTTTGAGCCCATGCCCTAAAATGAGCTGAAAAATGGACGGACAAGCATGGATAAGACACCTACTTCATGGGTGGGCCCCACACGTACTGAGTTACTCAGTACGTAATCCACTTCCCGAACAAACTGATCACGGGATCACGACCATTGATTTGGCCAAAGAGATGCTCCATCTAATTATCAAATGCATATTAGATCAAATTGAATACTTTCGACCATTAAAAAAAATATATAGTTCAAATCTAACTACTCAAATACTGGATCCGACCTCCAGATCTCAAAGTGTAATGAGACCTCCAGATACATCTCAAAGTGGGATGATTGCTCAAATGCTCAATTCAACTGTTAAATACAATGTGGTTGTATAATGCATCATCCGATCATTAAAAGTGGGTCCAGCTTCCTTGGTGCTTGATCCAACCGTTAAATACAATGATGTAGTCATTGGCTGCCTATTCCAAACATCTCAAAATCCAATCATCTCAAAGTGGAAGTAATTAATTGTGCTAGATCCGATGTGATGATGACATGCTTCATCTGACCATTACAAATTGGATTTAATGGCCCCAATGCTCCACCCAATGTAATCTTCAAATTACAAAACTTTTATGGAAACTGTACTTCCAGAACCTCTCTACAAAGGGAAATTTAATATCAGTGGATATGATTGTGTATATGCAATTCAGTTCAGTTATGCGTGTCAGTGTTTTTGTGTAATAATTTTCAATTTGCGAATTTTTCCTTGGAGGATGTGGATGGTAGAAATTACTCAAGGATCATAGCTGGAAAAACTGCCCCAAGGGTTTAGGTATAATTCAAAACCAATGCATATTGCCCGAAAGTCCTGATTATGTTCATGAATGATATGGCCTGTATCAAGCCTGCAAAAGCTTCATACAAGGCAGTGCAAAGCAATACAGCCCCACATCAGTGATGAACAATACAGTACACTGAATGGACGTTCAATCTTGATTCAGACACAGTAGATTACATTGATGCTAAGGAACTTTAACAGGGATATATTATATGTAATATATGATAAGGACACACTAGTCTCGCTGAATTCTCAACATCGGAATCAGCTCTTTACAGGATTGAGAAAACGCAGAGAAGCCTTCTCCAAAAAATGCAAATGCAAGGGAGATTGGTGGAGAGATGAAGCCTTCCATTTGCCTTGCATATCCAAAACTGAGCCTGGGCCTTCTTTCATTATCTGTCCGTGGTAGAAAAATGGAAGGAAATTCCTCAGTTTGATGGCAAGGAGGCGAAGACATGGTGGCCACGATCGCCCTCGTAAGAAAGAGCTCGGTTTCCCCACAACAATCAAGACCCGATTCCAATTAAGCTAAGCTGTTAAGGAGGAATCACAAGCAAGCAAGCAAATATCAACATTGATGAATGTATTACACAGAGAGATGCATGTCCTTGAGGATTTGAAGAGAACGCTTACAATGTTGTTTTGAGGCTTCCTCCAGTAGAAGCCCTGAAGTACAACTGGCACAATATTGCAGGCTGCTAGGATATAAATCATCAGGGCATTCATACCCATCCACTCCATCACCAGGGTCGGGCGCCTGTACCCATATACATCAACCTGCAGGAGAAAAGAACAGACCCATATGATCACCACTTTGCAAGTGTAGCATTTGTCTACGAAAGCAACAGCCACAGGCAAAATATAGATTTGAAGTACAGGTTGACCCACAGCGGTGATGGATGTTAGATAGTAATAGCTGAAGAACTTCAAAAGGAAAGGTGTACTTACGAAAATGTAGAGCTTAAAGGTCCAACCATAAGCTACTTTGGATGCCAAGAATGAGCTGCATTTAGGGCATCATAAGACCCAGAACCTTAACCTTTCGTCACCGCATGTGAAAACAAATAACATATGATTTCTAGGTTTCTGAAAAGAGACCAAAGTAATTTGAACATGGAAACAGAGAAATGGTATTTCCTCATGTATTACTGCCAGAAGCTCAGTGGTAAAGGCCTGTGTTTCAACATTGGGGTCTCTTTCTCAGACCCTGCTCATACCAACAGAGAAAACAATTCCTGGCGTGAGGTAAAAAGGGGCAACTCCAAACGTTTCTTGGACACAATGTTCATCCAGCGAGGGGCTATATGATCTTCTACATAGACAATCAAGTTTTCAGTTGCGCTGGTGGGACCCATGGTCCAGTGACCTAGATGATTCTAATCATTGGGAGATCCTGGCTAACCAATGTCTTACTATCTTTAGTTTAATGCACACTGATGGTCCACCACTTCACTTAATGATACTTATTTTCAGTCCACTGGTTGAAGGGAGACTACTGGCACCGCCAAGGTGTTCAGTAACGGTAACGGTGGCCATAACAGCCACCACCGTTACACGGCTGTTACAGCCCCGTAATGGCTGTTACGGTCTCTCTTTTTTATTTTTTTTTATTTGTTGAAAAAACCCCTGAAAAACCTCTATCTACCCCATAATATCGATTCAAAAGTATGAAAAACCTATATATGTCCCGTAATAGACCCATTACAAGGCTATTATGGCTTTTATATGGGATGTAATGTGCCGTTAACGGCAATTACGGGTCATTTTTTCCATAACGACTGTTACAGCCGTTACGAACCCGTAACGTGTAACGGTTGCCACCTTTACCTTTACGTAAAGGCCTTTACGGCACACCATGGGCACCACCAATAAGGATTTTCAAGAAATGGCCCATGAAATGTAGGGCACATCAAGCCAACAGTCTGAATCACTTAAACATAATGCATATCCTCAGGTCAAGGACTATATAAATACTCAGAACCCACAACCGAGTATGGAGTGGCACCCATGTCTATGGATCGATTGCCTATGCGACCATTCAAAGGGTGGACTTCCCTTTCTTGCTTAATCATACTGCTCTGATTAGCAGGGCTAGTTAGAATAAAACCAACAATGCATGTCATGTTCAAATTTAGCGTACATAACCTGGAGTTTAATAAACCAGGACAACATACAAATCTGTTAAAAGTGACCGCAATAGACCTCAATCAGTTGGACACTCAAGCAACGATTAAAACAACAAGTTGAAATGTAAGGTGGGCCTCTCTTTTGTGCTTAATCAATGCTGGTCTGATTAGCAGGGCTTGTTAGAACAAAACCAACAACCTTGATGCATGTCAGGTTCAAATTTAGCGTACAAACATAACCTGGGTTTTGATAAACCACGACAACATACAATTCTGTTAAAAGTGCCCACAATACACCCCTAAAAAAACACCCTTCAACCTTTGACACTCAAGCAAAGGTTAAAACAACAAGTCGAAGTGTAAGTGTTTCCCATTGGGGGGGGGGGGGAAGAAAGATAAAGTAAAAAAAGATAAAGATAGAGTAAAAAACAGAAAAAGAAAAGGTAGAGGGAGGGTGGTCTAACCAGCACATAAGTTCCAGCAAAGAGAATGCCAGCTGCACCAGCGGTGACACATGTGTAGCTGAGAGTGTAGAGGACCTTGTTCACATGCATTCCTATATCAAGGAAATACCAAGCTTACTATCAACTTGTGTTAAACAAGCAGCTAAAAGAACCAAAACAATAGAAGATGTCTTATCTTACCGCAAAAATCCAAGGAAAAGCCAAGGACAACAAGACAGAATGAAGGGATCATCCAGTGCGAGATCCTGTCCTTGTGATTCTGAAAGTGATCAAAGGAAGCAAAGGGTTTACATCTAAGAAACAACAATCTTTATAAAAAAAAAAAAAATTTTAAAAAATAAAAATAAAAAAAAAAAAAGGTCTACCAATGAAGAATTACATGGCAAGGAGCAATGCCATTACCTTGAAATGCACTATAACATGCCCATAATGTAACCCAATCAAGCAAGTGACAATAGCCATCACTGAACTGCAATCACATAAATATGGTGAAATAAGGTCACTGTCAAGTAAGAAACAACCAAAGCTTAGAGGTGATATGCACTATAACATGCCATAATGTAACCCAATCAAACAAGTGACAATAGCCATCACTGAACTGCAATCGCATAAATAAGGCAACAGGAGGTCACTGTTAAGTAATAAACAACCAAAGCTTAGACACGGAGGAAAACAAAACTCTTCAGAGCATTCTTGAGGCATGATGTAATATAAAATTTAAACAATGGGTCGTATAAGGTTGATGGCAGGGTACAATCTGCAACACAAACGTGAGATGAGTAATTTAATACACTGGAAGAGCATGGAAGCTATACTCATGCGCTCAACCATCACACACTGTTGCGTATAAGTAAATGAATCCAGACCGCCAAATCATGTGATCAATATCAGTATTGATGGAGGATAACCCTAAAGTTGGATAAAGCAGATGATCCTAGCCTCTGATATGTGGACAACCTTTCAGTTTAAATATCCACTTGATGCCTATCAATGCACTAGTTAGGGTCACATTGTCCGTGCATTTTTTTTGTTGGTCCCATACATAGTGGGACCTACGAATTGGACGGTTTGATTTGAGGTACATATATAAAACAAATGCAAAATATTTTTGTGCATGCAATGTGAAGCGAAGTATGTTTCGCAATCTTAAGGAGGAACTGTGGATATCCATGTAGGAATGGAATATCAACTGCTCTTGCAATTTCATAACCAGTTTCAAACATATTCAGGTTTCTGTAAAGTCTCCACACTGAATGCTACTAATCAGTACATAGCATTGTAAAACCCAAACTAGACTGAATGGTAGGACCAATTTGGGCCAGAACAGCTACAAGTACTGTTTGGGTCACTTAGAAAACTGTTTTGGACAGGACACCATTCAAACCATCCGGTCCAACAGGTCAACATGCTTGGGTCGGTTGTTTCTCATAGATGGACTGGTGGGACGTGTTCAGAACCACCCACAAATTTGAGACAAGGCCCAGTACAGGTTTAAAGCATTGGTATGTAGGTTGATTTTGTTTCTTGCAAATCATGGATTGCTTTACAAGTTTCTTGGAATTGGGCATGGATGAACTTTGCCATTAAAATAAAATAAAATAAAACAGTCAAGAACAAAATGATAACAAACCTCAATATTCCTTCAGGATCAAAAGGGGCTTGACACCATGAAGGAGCATCAGAAGGAAGTGGACCATAATCTGGCGAGTTAATGCTGCATTGCTGTGAGAAACAAAAAGGTAAAAGAATTTCATGGTATATTTCATGGAAGCAATACTCGCACAAAAAGAAAAGAAAAAATAACTACAATGATAACCACAACAATATGGTGAGTTTCACTCCAAACCTTGGTCCGTGCATAGATTGGTCGCTTATAAAGATGTTGAATGCCAAGAACTTCACGATCAATCATCCCAACAGCATTACAGCCAGGTCCAGTATCACCCCTAACTCCGCATTTCACCTTGCGACAAAAAAAAAAAAGGAGTCAGGATATGGTATATCATCTTCTGAAATCAAGTAGAGGGGGGGGAAAACACAAAAGATCATACTTCTATAACGAGATCAATTCTAATATTTAAACAATAACAACAACAACACATCTTTTTTCTGATGGATCTATCATAAAACTGTATGGATAATTCAAATACTATTCATCTCCCAGCCAATATGAGGAAACAGGGTTGATACTTACAGAGAAGGTCTTTGGTACAGAAGAGGAACTTCCTGATATCTGGTACTCCCAGTCAGGCACATATAAGCCATACAACAGGGACATATACATGGTAGTAAGCACGATAGCCACCAACCTACAGAGAATGATGAGTTGGCAAGCCATTAAATTCAACCAGTGTTGATCATGAAATGCCGCTACGATAATGATTGTTAATTAACACTTGATGGATCAAAGAATACATTAATACTTTCCATAAAGTTCATAGAAAAGATTTTCTCAAAGATACAAAACAGTAAAGAAAAAGCTGAATGCTTCGTTTGATCAATCATCCATAGGACTTCATCTCGGTATCCCCAAAACATTCTAAAGGTGCATTGAAATGCAATAACAAAACTTTATTACAATCATTATTCTAATAAAATGGTATAACCTTCCAAGATTATTATAATAAAGGGGTACTCCCTTAGCGCACCCATATTGGGCCTGGGCTCTAAATTGCAATATTTTACTTTCAAGTTGGACTCCAAAGGAAAGTGACTGCAATAAGGGGCACTCCCTCATCATGAATAAAAGGAAATGTCATCAATTTTTGGTGTTGCCTGTTGATTAAAACAAATGATCAAATACAGTTTCACTATCGTATACAAACATGGCCTGTATCTTAACAATGCCTTCTTTAAGTAAAATTCTTCAAATAATGTGGATGGAAGTAAGCAACAAACATGAAATGGTACCATTTCCAGCCAAATGGTTCTTCGAAATGACATTTTGGAGTTTCTAGCAAAGTTATTTTAGGTTAATTTACTATAGAAGTTTCATGCTGTTAACTTTCAAATAAATGAATGTATGCAAATTCTATGCCCTGCTTCACTATGATGCAAAATAGGTATGTTTTGAACTAGAATGCTCGCAGGACACAAACTTAAAGCATCACTCGAGAAGTTCAGAATTAATCATTCATATGGTTTTCTTCGTCAAAAGTGTGAAATCATGTTTTCTTCTTCTTCTTAAATCATGTTTTCTTCTTCTTCTTCTTCTTCTTCTTCTTTCTTTCTTTCTTTTTATGTGTGTGTGTGTGGATCAGTAGTGTGAAGCTGCAATCACCATTAGTTGTCTCAATCTCACACTGCATCTCTAGAGAAAAGTTAAAATTGTCACAAGTTTTAATTTACTCGTGGAACCTCTAGGTGTGTTTGGATGCTCAATTGAAATCAATTGCAATTATTCATTTCAGTACAGAGTGTTGGCGCATGCTTATGTGGGCTGTGCAGCCCACCCCTTTCCTTCTCTTCATGATGTTTATGTTAGAGTAGGTTTATAGTTTGCGACTGATTCGGGATTTTTGCTTTTGTAAATTTACGAGTATCTGTCCTTTCAACTCTTAATAAATCAATATAAAAAGGAGGGGGCGTCCATCCCTAGGTTCCAAATTCTCCCTCGCACTGTTTCTTTCTTCTCCCAACTCCTCTCTCTTTACTTTTCTTCTTTTACTCTATAACTCAAAACAAAGTAAATGACAAATGTATGGGATAGCACCATTTATTCATTATGAGGGACTAACCTACAAATTAAGATTAGGTCCTGTTTGGTAGATGCATAGAAATGAGTTCATCTTAATTTAGTTAAGAGTGACGGTGAATTATAGATATTGATCTCTAATACATAATGAGTTAATTATGCAATGGAGATCAAGATCTCTAATACAAAATTATTGTTAACTAAAATGGGATAAACTCATTTTTAGGCACCTACCAAATAGGGCCTTTGGATAATTTAACATCCAAATTGAAGCATATGGGATCCCAATTAGGGTTTTGGATGTCATTGAAGCCCTTCACCCAACTTTGTTTGTTTCCGGTTCAATGAATTGATTTATTACAGTCAAATTCAATTGTATCATTTATGAAATTTTTAAAATGTCAACAGTGAACCAAACCATAAAAAAGGAAGGGAAATATATATATATATATATATATATATATATATATATATATATATATATATATATATATATAGTTGGACCTACATGTAAACTGCATGTGATGAAGCTTACCACTGGAATCGATATTTCCTCAGCAAGGACAGTCCAGACTCAACATCATCATCACCCTTGAGCCAAATCTCACAAAGGGCAGCCATCAAATATGCTATTGCTATTCTCTGGGGGAGACAAGATGATTACTATCAGTCATTTATCTTACACTAAAAGTATGCAGAACTTGGATCAGGTCATTTATGATTTCTAGTTGTTTAACATTTACATCATAAATATCATTTGAAAGAATTCCATATATCTGTAATATTATTGATAATATCGCAGATATGTTGATATTATCAGTATCGTCAGATTAGTGATACCGAAACATCGGGCATTTTAAAATTTCGATAATATCGGCAATATTTAGCAATATTATCAACAACAACAATAGTCTGAGAAGAGTCCCTTATCGGCATCGTCAGGTAGGGATACAGCGCATTTTAAAATTTTCAAATATTGGCAATATTTAGTGATATTATCAATACCAACTATTTAGCAATATTATTAACACTAGCAATATTCAGAGAAGTCCCTTATAGAAGTTCATTTGTATAGGCGATGCCATCGATAATATCCCTTGACCAAGGAAACATCCATAAACAGGTAAAAATCAATAGAAATTTGGAAAAGTACTAAAACCCCATAAATGAAATTTCTAACTCCCTTGCTTTTTATTGAATCAAAGTTTGGATTTGGAAGAGAAATCTCGACTCAATGAGGAGACAGTTCAGAACTCAAAGATGGCAACAAATCCCTAGAAACTTCGTTTTTTATTAAAAGTTAGCATGGATTGCAATAGAAATCCATTTCTATGCATGACTTTCATGCCTTGACATGTATCATTGGGGAAACCCTAATTTCTCCATTTTTATATTGAAAAATGTGTTTTTCACTTTTAATTAATATGAAATTTTTATATATCGAGAAGTGTCTACAAATTTTATAGTTCTGTTTTGTAATGATTTTCTTTCGACAGCACATGGTTTAGGCCGCAATTAAATAGAAACTTATTATGTATAGTTATTTTGCAATATTTTAATTCCTATATGAGTAATCATTTGTCTTTTAATATCTCCTGAAGTTTCACTAAAAAAAAATTACCTTTTTTCCCCAACGTTTCCTTAATGTTTCCCTCATATAACAAGATACCAATACTCTTTTAACACCTTAAATGGACCATTTTGTTCATAATATTGGATTAAAAAACATAGGACAATGGCCAGGAGTTAGTATTATTCAATCAGGCCGTGAGGAACTATGACCCTCAAACCCAGGTTATCCAATATGCTACTTCCATTTGGTGAACAAAAAAGGTTCGAGATTTCTAGATAGGATCTTTCAAACGGTAAAATTTTGAGGGACACGTTCCATCGAAGGTGGGTGCATAAACCAAGGTATTCTAAAATGGTTACGTAATGGCCGTAACAGCCGTTACATAATGGTAACAGTGGTAGCCATTAGGGGTGCACATTAAACCGGTAGAACCGTGGAACCGGACCGGAACCGACCAAACGGTTCGGTTTGGTCCGGTGCACCGGTTCCGGTTCCGGTTCCAAAAATCAAAGAACCGGTTACATCGGTTCAGTTCTCGGTTTGAGGGTATGTAAAACCGAACCGAACCGTGAACCGATCCGTAGAACCAAACCGTGGATCCGATCTGTAGAACCAAACCGTGGATCCGAACCTGGAACCGAACTTAGAACCGAACCAAGAATCCTTTGATTGTTTCCATATTTGACTCATGATTTATGGTTTATAATGCACCATTTAATTATTTTCATAAATGAATTTTTGCACACCTTATACAATATCTAAACCATTCATAAAATGGACCACAACATGGATGGACATGGGCTAGATAATAAAATTAAACATGCAATTGGGCTGGATTATAAAAAGCTCAGAACCGTGGAACCGATCCGGAATCGAACTGGTTTTAACGGTTCGGTTCCGGTTCGGTTCTAGGGTGCCAACGGTCCGGTTCCGGTTCCGAATATCCTAGAACCGTTAGGAACGGTTCGGTTCCGGTTTCACCCCAAAACCGGACCAAACCGACCCGTGTGCACCCCTAGTACCCATTACGTAATGGTAACAACCATTACAGAAAAATTGACCTGTAACGGCCCATAATGACCAATGGTCCTATAATGGCCCCGTAACATTCCATTGCGAGGCCGAAATAGATTCTTTTCAAAATAAAAAATTTAAAAAAAAAACGAAAAGAGCAGTTACCGCCCATATTGTAATGTTAACGGCTACCTTGTGCATAACAAACCAATGACCTCGGATTAATGAACCATGGGCCCCACTTACGCAAACCAAAAACCAATGCATATCGTTGGCCAAGGATCATATAATTATTAAGGAAAAAATGTGTTAATATGGTTATCCAGGTTATGAAGGGAAATCACATCGATGAACATTCTCAAGTGTCAGACAAGATTAACACGGGTATGAGTTTCTACTACGCATGAAATGAGACTCTGATTTCAGCAGCTCAATATAGTTCTCTACACCGAGAGAACCTATTAGTATTTTACTAAACCAATATAGAGAACATAAAACCGGCCCGAAAATGCATACCTGTAGTATACCCATCCATCGAATTTTTTCTAAATCTACGCCATAAGTTAGATTATTGAGGCCGTGAAAGTAGCCACCTGAAAATAGAGAGCATCCTCAAATATTAGTGGAAATCAACCAGAGGAGCCATATATTGCTAATTAAAAATTCTAACAATAATGTAAATAGAAATAAAAGAAAAGATTGAGACAAAATATAAAGGGTTGCTAATTCCATATGTGTGTACGGAATCCCATCTAGGGAACACCACATGTGCCCAAGTAGTACGTGTGTGAGATCCAGGATGCTCATAATGTAAGGCCACTGAAAATCAGGCTGCTCAGCTCATCTAGGACCAGCTTTTGAAACAAGTGGAGGGCATAGGAAAGCTTCGGCAAGTTTTTTAGCCCATTTGTTTCATAAACGGCAGCCCACCTGGTCACATACCTAGTTCACACATGTGGTTGTACATGGGCTGCCCCATACATGCATTTGGTATCACCAAACCTCTACACAAATCATCTTCATAAAGAAAGTAAGGGGACAAATTTACCAACTCAGCATAAGTGAAGCAAAAACAAAACACAAGTGTCTTGTAAAACAAAATCGCGTTAAGTACCTTGGAGGAAAAGACCTAAGATTAATAATTTCAATGCCCGAAGCACAGCCTTTCGAGTAGCATCGCCTCTGCTTGACAATTTCTGTATGAAGAAAGATTGTAGTTAGCGCATGAAAACATTTCACAACAAACAATACTAACTGCAGGCAGAATCATGAACCTTCCAGTGCCTTCGAAGTAATTTCAAAATCACAACTTTAAATATACTAAAAGTTTGCTTTCATTCAAGAAGATTGGAATGCAAGAAAAAAAGAATATGATTGAGAACATATACCTTATATGTAAGTCCCAGTGAAACCCCAACGATGAACAAGAAGAATGGCATAACAAAATCTGCTAGGGTCACACCATTCCATGGTGAATGATTAATTGCAGGAAGGATTCCTCCAGCATCATCCACAAGTATCATGAGCTGCAAGAACAAAATCCTTGAGAACAATCATAAGATAGCAAATTACATGCTTATAGATAATCCCTTACAGGGAAGAAATGCATGAATCAGAAACCATCAAACTGAATAATAGGTGCATTTTGATGTGCTGTTACACTGAATTGCAATAAATGCCTTACTACAAAAGTATAAACCACTGTTAAGCATGACTACTGGGAAACAAAGCATTCTTAATATTTTTTATTTTTTTTTTCATTTTTTGGAAGAGCAACATTTGCCATTTACACTACTCAATTCACTTGAGGAGTGGTCCAGAACATAAAGCAGAAAGAAATCATCAGAATTCAACGGTGGAACCTCTCAAACACAATTCACAATGCAATTAGCTTAAGATCCAAGCAAACACAATTCCAAGCAATCTAAAAGCTTGCATTTGAAATTCAACTCACAAGCTACCTACCGCATGCTAAGTAACGGTGACAAACCTCTCAAACTAACATTAATCTTGCTCAAAGCTTGAACAATTGAGTTTTTAGCAACCTAAAGCACGGTTCTAAATACACCAATGTCGGAGTGTGACTCACCCGACTCATTCCAGCATTCACACATTGTACACAAATGTTTGTTTTGGAGGGGGTGACATCCCTCATTCTCTACCAAAGCCGAGTTCAGTTGGCCAAGTCAGCTTGGTTTCAGATGATATTAAGAACTGTGGGTCTAAGTGACAACTCACTACCTAGATCTTTCAACAAGCCTTGAGAGACTGAATCCATTCTTACCATCTGGGTTCCCTCTTGAACAAAAACTAAATTAATTAATTAATTAAATTAAATTAAAAAATCTCACTAGAAAAGATTATATTCTCCATAACCACCATTCTTTCAAATAAAATCTAAAAAGTTACATATTCCTTAGAAATTATGTTCTCCACCAAAAGCAATATATGACAAATTAAGCAATAGCCACCTGCTTTTGCTTTTAAAGGTTCTGTAATCTGCTAAAAATATGGAGAGAGAAGGCAGTACGGGATCACTATTTCCATGTGGAATAAAGCCCACACCTCAGCATCCACGTATGGTTTGGGAAAAAAGCAATTGGAATTGCATCAATAGCCAAATTTCAGAAATAAGGAGGAGATTCCATTCAAGGAGGGAAAAAGATGGTCCTGCAGAGCGTGATGGATGATACTCATGGGCACATCACTCCAGACATGACCTGTATGTATGTCAATGCCAATCCAATGGGCCAGTTTAACTATACATATATTGAGCATGACACAGTGAGGAAAACCAATTGGAAACTCTAAACTAGTAGATTCGTAGCCAATCAAGGACACAGATTGTCTACTGATGGCTTCAGTAGCCAGATAGTAGCCAATCTGGCTACTGAAGTGACGTCACCAAGTTCTGTGGGCCCACCATAATGTATGTGTTGTATGCACAATTCATAGCCAATCAAGGACACAGATTGTCTACTGATGGCTTCAGTAGCCAGATAGCAGCCAATCTGGCTACTGAAGTGACGTCACCAAGTTCTGTGGACCCACCATAATGTATGTGTTGTATGCACACCGTCCATCCATTTGGAGAGATCATTTTCGGGCACGAGCCAAAGAATGAGGCAGATCTAAAGCTCAAGTGCACCCCACCACAAAAAACAGTGGGGACATTGACGCTCACTGCTGAAACCTTCCTAGAGCCCGGCATGATGTTTATTGGAGATCCAACCTCTTCATTAAGTTCACACATATATGGAAAAAAAAAAAAAAGGAAAAGGAAAAGGAAAACACAAATATCAGCTTGATCCCAAGAAGTTTTCAAGGGTGGTTCGTCATTGTCCCCTCTGCTTTTTTTTCTTTTTTTTAAACACCCACACCACATGGGCACTTGATCCCTGGTCTCAGTGTTGAAATTTGTCTGCCACTGATTCATTCACTACTTTTTCCAGTAGTGAGGTGATTAGTATCTCGATAAGTTTTGGGATAACATCTTAAATGAGATGAAAAAACAGACATGAAGACTGTTTTTCAATTCACAAGGTAAATAGAGTGTAAATAGGTGATTATTGATGTTGACATGACGACGACAGGGTGTTTGGAAAGCTTCTACGTTTGAGAGGAAGAGAATATTTGTGGGGTCTACTGTTATGTATTTGTTTGATCCATGCTGTCCATCCATTTTTCCCACTCACTTTTAGGGCATGAGCCCAAAACTCAAGTGAACCAAACCACAGCAAATAGGGGAAATTGAATGCTTATTATTCAATTCGTTTTTGGGGTGACAGAAGGTTGGATCAAGCTGATATTTGCGTTTTCCCTTCATCCATATCCGTGTGACATGATGAACAGTTTTATGACAAGTACAAATCCCTATGATACCCACACTCATCTTAACTTTCAACAATGGATGTTAAATCCCCCCTGCTTCTTGTGGTGTGTCCACTTGAGATTTGTATTTGCCTCGTTTTTTGCTCATGCCTTAAATTTAGCACATACAATAAATGGATGGCATGGATCAGACACATGCATAATGGGCCTCACAAGTTTTACAACCACAATGTCAGTTGGTTTTCAGCGTTTTTACGCCACAATTTTCAAGACAATTACGTGCAAATCAAACGGGTGTGCAAAGTAATAATTAGCCATTTAAGCTCTATTTACCATGTAAATTGAAAAACAAGCCCACAAAGTAATAATTAGCCATTTAAGCTCTATTTACCATGTAAATTGAAAAACAAGCCCGCCCTAAGAGACAGAGAGGCAAGGGGGATACGAAAGACATTCATCAAGGTGGAGCCCCACGGTAAGGGTAACACCCACTAAGCTGTTACCCGGATAACAGCTAATCCGCTCACACATTGTTAACGTGACATCATAAGTAAGATTGATTAAATATCCAGACCTCTGATTAGTGGTCATTTTCTCAGACAATCAAAATTTCTCCTAGGGACCACTATATGGGAGACGTATTGCCTACTTTTCTGCCAGCGCAGACTTCCCTCGTAGCATGCATGAGGTGACGGGAATTGATTGGGCGGCCCCGTAAGAGATGGCCCATCAAATACCTAACATAACAACTTTCAAACGCGCTTTGTGTGGGCCCCATTCGGCCAATCCTGCCATGTGGAGCCGGAGGAAGGTTAGCGCTGGCATGGCCAGTACCCAATCCGCGTCACACTATTTTGGACATTTTTAAGTTAACCGTACGACGCTCGTGCAAATCCACAGCGCCTGCATATGATGCATACTCTCTGACAGAGTCTCAAATGTCAGTCTGAAAAATTCAAGGACCATCTGAAAGGTCGCAGGCCCAAGCGAGCACGCCTACCTACGTCAAATCATATCATTACGATATGTAGTATTATTATCACTTATTAGAATTGATCTCCTCCCTATTTACACGCCTTCAATTGATTGAACTGGACGACGTGCATTCCTCTCTGCAGGAAAAGGTCAGCGGCCATCAATAACACCAGAGAGAAAGAAAGACATAGGGAAGGGACACGGAGAGTGTAGGTGAGAGGACGTGGCTTCGACTATGGAAAGAGAAATACTTGAAGAGGAAGGTAGCCGCAAGCTACTGAAAGTGAAATCCAGTCCGGTTTTCTCGTCTTGGATTGGATCGCCCTCTTTAAGCCACGGGTGGCCCATCGGTATTTTGATTTTAAAAACGGGGCCGTACCTCTTCAACTGTAGAAATGGCCAACCTGGTGAAAAATAAGTTCAGTAGCACGCAGACTACCATACCGGGTTTTAATTTTGCGGCCCCACAATGGATGGGAGATGAAAATCCAATCCATCTTATCCGGGCTATGCAAATCAGACCTACGGTCTAGATCACTGGAGCAGGTACATCCCACGGTGGAGTATACGATAAATCCATCGCCTAAGAAGGCTCGGGAGAGGGAGAATGAAAAGGGGACATGGTTTCTTTCAGAACTACGCTAATGCCCTTTGCCTTTGTATGTGCGCGATTGATTGAGGGGAAGGAAACATGATAACGTACATTTACTTTCAATAAAGACGACAAGATAAACCCGCATCCTACTCCAACCGCACGTTTCCCAATATTTAAACATCTGATCGCCTACAACTCACTGAGTATGGCACGACCCACTTTTTTAAAGTGCATCTAACATTGAGTCGTAGGTGAAGTTAACCTACAACCGGTTGTCCCTACTCAGTCCCCCTTTTATGTCTCTATAAAAATTAAACTCTCTAAATCGGTCAGTGACCTCACATCACGTGACATCTATGGATGAAATCCATATCGTACATCCGATGGCAGCAGTGCTAAATATGCCCCCACAAGGCAAAAGGACACTAGTTAGATGATCCTGGATGGTCATAATAGCGTCCGGTGCCAAGTGAAAATGGTTGAAAGTAAAAAAAAATACTATTAATAAATAAATAATCTACAAGGGTTAATAGGGTCCGATCAAAGTGGACGGATACATGAGATCAATGGCACAGATCCCGTCTAGTAAATCGGTTCGCAGGACTCTGCTCCCTGAATTACCGAGTCATTCCCAACCACGGAACCAATTGTCTGTGCGGAAAGAAGCTACAGAGATACGCACATGACAAATCCACTCCGTCCATCAGTTTCTAAACATCAGAATAGGACAGGGGCCCAAAAATAATGCAGATTGAAAACTCAGGTGGTCCACACAACACAAAACAGTGAGAATGAAAACATCCACGTAAACATTCCTCCCGCGGATCGTGACATCCAAACCGTTCATATGGTTACGATCATTCAGATAATATGCAGGAACAAATATAACCTTTATACAAAACTTCTATGGCCAATCCTAGCTGTTTCGTGTGGTATGGTCCACCTGAGTTTTCGATTTGCAGTATTTTTAGAATTTAATGTGATATGGTGATCTTGAGCAACTGATGGACGGAGTGGATTTGTCAACTCTGTGGGCCCCACATAACTTCCGACCGCAGGAACTCGCCACAGGGGGCCACAGGCCATACGCGTCGTCCTGACACACAAACCCAATGCAAAATCTACCTCTGAAGAATCGTTCCAAAACGGGGACTGGTTCTGAAAGTTCGACCGGATTGATTCGGCAATACCCGAATAAATCAGCATGAACTGTATGGATGCACACAAAAGGTACTGCATGCACTGTAAGAGTGAAAAGATAATCAACAAGAGGAATACTTGGGCGACACAAGCAGTTTGAAATTACCGAGAAATTGCATACATGTTATGGCAGGTAAGTAATTCAAAAATCAACCGTCTGTATTTAAAGTATAGATATACAAACAACAAATTATTAGACGGGTAAGGGTTATCTAACTATTAGTCATTAGAATGCTCGACGTAGCGTCCACGAATCAGATGTTGTTGAGATCGCTCGACTAATCTAATTTTCAGAATGGAACTTGAAGACAGTGATTTCCACATCTTAGTCGGCTTAATTTGAGTTCAAACATGCCACACGTGTACCATTTCAACGTGCCTGCATATCAAGCATCATATGCAGCCAGAGTAGGAAAGAAAGAAATCTCCAAAACTAATAAAAAAGTGACCGACTTGCCGACATTATTTATCGGGTACGGACCGACACGAAAGCCAATACACCGATATTTCAAAAAGGCTGGACAAGCTTGTTTGCAAAAGAAAACAACTGGCGGTTTTTATGCTTCTTTTACTACTCGTCCTTGCTTACTAATATAACTGACACTCAGCTATTTTTCTGATCTATTTTATGTTTAATGGGACCCAGTCTCAACGATAGATACACACATCCTTTCTGCTTTTTCGCTATAAAATGGTACAAGTCACACATGCCACTGCAATGCAAAGGATATAAATAGCGTGGCGTATTTTATCAGTGGAGCGGGCGTAAACGAGCGTAAACAGCACCTCCCATCAGCTTATTTATATTTAATAATAATAATAATAAAAGATTATAATATATAGACTCCAACTTGAATCATGTAAAGCGACACATCTCCAGATGACGAAATACGAGTCCCAAGTTCCAACTAAAATACGACGAAACCGGACCCTGCTTGGTCGATGGCATTCTCGTGATTCCTCGTACATAAGAGGGGTAACTATCCAAACAAATTGTGCAGAGGAATGATGTGAGATCTGAGCTGTTCATTAGGTGCGTTACGGAAAACAAACGCTCTAGTTGGCAAATCACGTAATAAAAGGACATCTAAGCCGAACCAATGGTCCACATCCAACGTACAAATTGGACCCACAGGTCAAAAGCACCAGACTGGTTACCTGACACATTCGGCACGTGTATGGGCCCCAGCTTCTTGAACGGACAGGATTCGAAACATAGGCCGCGCAAATAGGACTCAAATCTTACACGCGAGTGTAGCCTTCGTGCTGGCACACAGGGCAACGGCGTACAAGCACGTGGGATCCAGTCCATTAAACAGCTCCACTGGACATGTGACTAGGTGTTGTATCGATTGGGTCCACCGAAAGGACGGGTTATGTTCTAAAAATAAAACCTACGGGGCAATCACGCCCATTACTTTTTCTATAGTTTACCCCACTCGTTATTTGACCGTTATATGTCTTTGTATTCCACTCTCAATTTTAATGGCCATAAATCATCTGAGTGGTCTTTGAGACAAAAACCATCCATTCTAACGGGCGGACGTGAGTGGTACCGTGAAGAGATGGCTCTACCGTATTGGCTCAAGATTTGGTGGTCCACGTTCACTCAACACTGTTTCCTGCAATGTGGTCCACTTGAGACTGCCATATACCTCATTTTTTGTCTCATACCATAAAATGATCTAGAAAAATATATGAACAGCATGGATGAAACACATTCATCCATGGTGGGGCCCACAGAGCACCGACCACTAGCCATTGGCGGGTTGCAGGAGAGTAGCTAATCCGTTTCCATTCTAAGGCATGAGCCGTAGGCCTCACCGTACTTCTTGATAAGATAAGATAGACACGGATGAAGGGAAAACACAAATATAAGCTCGATAACTTATGTGACCCGAAGTTTTTTTTTACGGTGGGCGTTAAATCATTGATGTTTCCTGTACTGTGGTCCACTAGATAATTGGATCAGACATCAATTTTAGGGTCGAGCCCTAAAACGAGCAGCGAAACGGATGGCCGGCGTGAATACAAAACACATACATTACGATGGCCCCACAGTCACGGATCCACCGAACTAGGTGGTTCCCGGATTAACCGGTAACCCGTGCGAGTAAAACACGCCGACCCTATCTTTGGCCACGTGACATGGACAGATCACATCCGAACATTTGTCATGTCGGCACCGTTGCCGCGCATCCACCCGTCCATCTCACGCGAGCGAGTACAAGGACTACTTATAAAACTGTGGGAGAATAATTCGCTTGCATGATACTCAGGTGGCGTATTGAGGCCTGATACACGGAAAGTTAGAAATCATAATCGTGGAATAGATAAACTCTAGATTGCGAAAACCACTGTCATTTAAGTGTCAGTCCCAAACTCAGATTGCTGGAAAAATCCTAACGTGGACACTTTTTTTTTGTGAAGTTAGATCACTGCTTATTTTTCATTTTTAACCGTCCAATTAATGTCCATCAATCTGATACTGAAATTATCGAATCATAGTAATTTTTGGTCCATGATACATCTAGACCGGGAACCATAACTTGAACAGTTTAATTCGACCTACTTATATGTAATTACTAGGTAACTTTTAAGGGCCTGCTTATCATACATCACGCTCTGCCAGAGTATCAATGACTTTCGCATTCACCAAATAGCGAGAAGGTAGACACATGGAATATAGAGAGAGAATTTATCATATGCTGTTTTGGGGCGGTAGAATAACGCTAAACGGATTCAATTAAAAAGATTAGTGAGCAAAAGTAAAATAAAAAGCATTGATTATTGAAAAGAAAGGTATCGAATTTATCTTTAAAAAGGAAAATCGTTTAAATTAAACAAATTACATCTCAATCTGCAAATTAAGTACGAGATCCAAATACCGAAATTTGAAATTCAATTAAAAATTCAGAGGGCAGAGAGCAGGGCATTGCTTGAAAGATCCGCAAAGAAAATTCGGGTATTTTCGAGAAAAAAAAATTCGATCACTTTCCAGACAATGCAGATGGAATAGCAGAAGAGGGAGAGAAAAAGGAGAGAGATATTGGGGGATTTTTGGATTCGGAACTTACGGCGACGGTGATTCCACGGAAAACGTCAAGCGATGCGAGACGGCGTTTCGTGCCGGCTTCTGCTCCGGCGACGGAGATGCATTTCTGGGATTCTACGGCATTGAATTTCACCGGAGGAATCTGAAGTGCTGGTTCGAGTTCTTTCTCCGTATAACCTTCCTCCATCTTGAGGAAGTTCTTGTTCGGATCTGAGATTCCGTTCTCCTCTCCTTTAATCAGTTCATACACCCCCATTGCAAAACCCAAAAAGATCCTCTCTTTTTTCCGAATGCGATCGGAAAACGTAAACTCGAGAAAGAAAAACCCGAAAAGATCTGTTCGGGGTGGATAAAATACGGGGTTTCAAGAAGACAAGATAAGAAAAGATCTGGAATCTCGGAAACGGGAATGGGAAAAAATAAACGCTTCTTTCCTCTCCTCCTCCTCCAAGTTCTACAAAGGAGAGTTCCCTTGAAGAATCTGGAGAGAGGATTTGGGTTGAAGGAAGAAAGAAAAAGAAGAAAACGACTCTTTTCTCTCTCTTCCCTTTTTCTTCTTCCCACTCCCTGTAACTGCCCTTTTACGCCCTCCTCTTTTCTCCATCATATATCTCGCACGTATATATAGATAGCTTTCTCGGGCGATATTCCGAAACGCGGACGATGAGTTATGATACGTGCCAAAATCATTTAAAGAATATATGCATTTTTAATTCTCACATCTATGGGCAACGGCACGTAACCCAGACAATTCCTCTACTTCAGAACCACCGTGCATGAACTCTTTCTTAAAAATATCCAAGATAGGATGATCTTAACCTTCCGATCTTTGGCTTACAGATCAACGGTTAGAAAAAAACAATTAACTTGTTCATGTAAAATTTCTCCTAATATAAACATTACAATATCAGATCTTGTGGTTACTTAATTTTTAGGTGGGCCTGAGTAACTGAATGGTCTAGATTAGAAAAAAATAGAATCTATTTAGTAGAATCTTAGTGCATGTATATTTGGAAATAATGCGAGTTCAATGGCATATAATTACTCGCGCGAGTATAAAGGGGAGCGGATTAGTCGCGGCCCTGGCCTTACCCATGAAAATGAGGCCCTTAACGAAGGGCACAAAGTGATATACTTATTTCATATCCACACCGTCCATTCGATCTTTCGGATGATTTTAGGGCATGAGCCAAAAATCGAAGTAGATCCAATTCCCAGGTGAACCTTACCTTAGTAAACAGTGGTGATTGATCAATAACAAGCCACAATTTTTGGAGGAGTGGAGTAGCTGGTGTACCACACACCACCGACGTGGCTGGTTCGGATACGTATCGTGGCTCGTGAGAGCGCTGACGCTCCTCCAGGTTGGGTTGTACGAACGGTGAAAGGAGAACAAAGCTGCATGGACCCTCAATGATGTATTTATTATATCCATACCGTTCATTCATTTTGCGAGATCATTCTACAGTATGAGCCAAAAAATGAGTTATATCCAAACCTCGAATGTATCACACCACAAATAATATTGGGAAAATGATTCTAACCATTAAAACATTTGTTACCCACCATAATGTTTATTTTCCATTAAATATCTTTGTAAGGTTACACAGATATGGATGAAGTGTAAAAACAAATATAATATTGATCCAAAGCTTTTATGACCCCAAAAAGATTGCAACGGTATAAGTTCAATCTCCCATTGCTTCTTAGAGTGTGGTCTAGTTAATATTTCGATTTTTCTTATTTTTAGGCTCAAGCCTTACAAATAGCTCTCCAAATGAATGGACAGTATAGATATAACACATACCTCCTGATGGGACCCACAAAACTTGCTGACGTAAACACACCACCCTAGTCGGTGGTGTGTGGTACACTAGCGAATCCACTTCCAATATTTGGATAATGTTGTTTTTTTTTTAACCTTCATCCATATTTACGTTACCTTATCATGTTGGATAGAAAATAAACATCACGAGTGCGGCACCTAAGAAATTTTTAGTGGTAGGACGCTCAATATCCTGTATTTCTTGTATTACGGACTACTTTAGATTTGTATGTTCTTTCTATTTGGGAACATGCTCTGAAATGATCCGGAAAAATAGATGTACGGCGTGGATGAAGAATAAATACATCAAAGTGGGACCCACGGTAATGGCCGCACCATAATGCCTGTGCCGCAATTAATCGACTATCTAATCTCTAAAAAAAGATTGCGCTGTTAGTTATGTACAAGCTAAAAAAGGGTGGTGACTCATTTTCCGTTAATCATTCACTATTGTGCAGTGATCCAGACCGTTGATGCTATACAATTTTTCGTTCACGCCCTATCAAAAGTCGAATTAGGTATTCAGACAGTCTGGATTGCCTTCTTCTCCTCTACTGCCAACGATAACATAGGTAGGATACTCTATCCGTACAAAAGACTGTCCACGAATGATGATAACGTGAGATAAAAATCCGAACGATCGACCTATACAACGGACACAACATCAATTTCAATAAAGGCAATGGTGTGACTTAATGTACTGATGTGGCCCACCCACCGAGAGGTAGACCTAATTTTTCAGATGCAGCGATCATGGCCTGGTCCACCTTTTGTACGGTAGGATATTTTACATGTCTGACAGGTTTCCGCAATTTTAATGGTCGTTGATAATTTGTGAAACTGACGCTGCAATCTGTACCATCATTTTCCAGACGTCGTTTCTTTCCTACCGTACACGTCGCATACATGCAGAGGGATGCGGATGGCTTTAGCAGGAAGTTGCTGCGCAAGGATTCTAGATGGATGGGGTCCACTGTGCTGCTTGTTGGAAATCCAACTAGTCCATCCTGTTTTTTTGAGCTCCTTTTAGGGCACGAGACCGAAAATAATTAGGATCCAAAACTCAAGAGTGCATACTAGATGAAACAGTGGAGAAAGGAAGTCCTACCGTTGAAACCTTTCCCGGATCCACCTTGATGTCTATATTCCATCCAAACTGTTTATAAGGCCATTTTCACTGAGATGAAGTGAAAAAGCTTAGAAATTAAACCATATAAATGTTTCAACAGTAGTCACTAAATCTCCACAGTTTCCTCTCGTGTTGCCCAGAGTTTTTTATCCTCCTCATTTTTTGTCACATGTCCTAAAATAAAGTCGAAAAATGGATGGACAGAGTGGCTTTCTCACGAACATCATAGTGGGCCCACACAGAATCTTGCGCAGGAAATCCCCGTCCGTCCTAGTGTGGCCATACTGTGAACGGTCCATAATTCATGGAAGAAATGATCCCATGCAGAGAGCGATCAACGGTACATAACATCTGCGTGTATGACTTAATGTAATGATGTGGCCCACGAAATGTGGGGTCCACCAGACCTTTCTCTAATGACTCTCCATCTCATTGCATTTAATTGGATGGTTAGAATCGGTTGATCGGTGTGACCTTTTGGCCACGAACGAGTCTTGCGATTTGACTTGCATGTCCACGTGGCAGAGACTCGATCAGTGTGACCTTTTGGCCCCGGACGAGTCCTATGATTTTGACCTGCATGTCCACGTATACAGACAGTGGCCGAGACCCAGCAACTATAAATGGTGGTTGGGCTACATTGATACGTGGGATCATGTAGGATGGAATCGCATTTTATCTCTCCAAATTCCATTCCACGTTCAGGAGGGTTGGGGTTACAGCGGATGAATCTGTATATGGTAATATGTAGGATTTTGGATGGATTTTGAAATCCAATACTTATTTGCATCCAATTATATAGGCCCTTTATACATTACATTTTAGTCAATAAAATGAAGTTTTATTTAATCCAATTTTTTTCCACGGGTAATCATTTTAATTATACCATGATATTTCCAGACATACAATCATTTCGTAGTAATAGTGTTAATATCATCTAATGCCATTTCATACCATTTAATCCAACGGACCAAATAGGCTCAAAAGAAAAGCGTTCATCTCTTAGAAAATGCCTACTTAGCCGTGGAAGCTTTCTTGTGTTGCTTTCTAAAAGGTAGGAGAAATGAATTAACGTGCATAAAATCCATGCCCTTCACCAGGTAGACCACAATCTTTTCATGTTGATCCCAAAAATAATAATGATTCAAGAGATGAATAGGCCATTTCAAAGAAATTATACTTAAACATCCAACTGCAAGTTGTTTATCCCCATTATCTTTAATTCCTACAAAAGTCGATCAAAATAAATTGTGCAATTGGGATAGATTTACATGGTATATTTGGAGATTTATGAACATATACGAAAAGGATTCTATGATAAAACAACTAAAGTGCGTTAAGTAACGTCACATCATCCACTAAGTGGTTAATTGAAGAGTAATTGTGCAAAAGTGATTACAAGATGGATGGCATGATTACATTGGGGCGGCAACAGTAGGTACAGTGTGAAGAGTCAAGTGAAGGGAATAAACATAGGTTTTTTTCTTGAAATATATGGTTCAGTTCTACAGTTCGGTTCAATTTCACATGTCACAAACTAAGAACCAAACCAAAACAATCAGTTTTTTGATTTTTAAAATTGGAACCGGAACGGTGCACTATAGAACTGGGTCAGTTCCAGTCTAGTTCCAATGTCCTACTCATTCAATGTGCACCCTTATGCAGTATCACGAGGGGCGATTCACAGTACACATGCCATCATAGACATTGTGTCTTAGATCCGGACAATTCATCAGAGAAACCGTGAGCGTGCGCTTCACCAGCAGTCAGGTATATCCTTTCCATGTCCATTGTATATATACAGTACGGTATGTTTATTTTACCAACCGTCCTTTTTTCTTTTTTCTCACCGCAATTTCAGCTAATGAATGCCCCAAGTTGGATACATGTATGTACGAGCAGGGCCCACAGTTTCATGATCCAGACCTTTGATTTTGACGGGCCTAGATTTTTATGAACTGTGCTCGAAAATCTCCTCAAATAGACAATTATTGACCGTGTCCTGAAATTGGAATAATGTCTGCGTTTAGTGATCCACTTACACTTTGAAATAATTGCTAGGAAGAGCGGAAGCGGACTGCGTACTGAGTTACTCGTTAGGGTCTGTTTGGGCGGTGGGATTAGAAGGGATTGGATGGGATGGGATGGGATTCATATGGTCCTGTGCCAATTCCACCCCATGTTTGGTAAGAATGGAAAAGCTTGGAATAACATTAATGCAATAGGGGACAATCCCTACCAGGGATAATAATTATGTTTTCCCATCCCACTTAATTCCTTCTAATCCCACCGCCCAAACAGACCCTAAGATTACCGAGTAAACTCTACCGGGCCAGCTGTGATTTATATGTTCCATCCACTACTTACATCCATTTTAACAGATAATTTTAAGACCTAAGCCCAAAAATAAAGTATATCCAAAGCTCAATTGAGCCACACCACAGGACATAGTGTGAATTGAATGCCAACCGTTGATAATTTTCTTGGGGTACATCAATCTGATATCTGTGTTTTCCTTTCATCCAAATCTGTGTGATCTTATGAACAGGTTGGATGACAAATAAACATCAACGTAGACCCTTAGAAAGGTTTCAATGGTGGAAATTATTATTCCCAATGTTTCCTGTGCTATGGTCCACTTGATCTCAACCACTAAAATACGCTTGAAAAACGGATGGACAGCGTGGATAGACCGTATCCATTCACGGCGGGCTCGACTGAGTTTACTTGTACCGAGTAACTCAGTAGGCAATCGGACTTCAGGAAGGGCACGCCACATCTACCACACGTCGCGCATCCCAAAAGTAAGATTGGATGGTCGAGGAGTAAGAGGAATTGGATACGCCAAGTAATCATCCTCCAAACACCGAGAGCTCTCGTGTGAGTGTGTGGGGAGTGTGTGCGTGTGTTAAAATAAAATAAAATAAAATAAAAGAGAGCTCTCGTTTGAGGCTATCGTGCTGCGAGAGTTCCATCAGTTACAGTACTCCTAGCTGCATCGGTTCACTTACACTGGACAATCGATTGATCTAAACGCTACATAAAGTCCAGAACACATTTCCATGGCGATCATGCAAAAATCGTAAGATTGGCCTTTTTTTTTATAGCCATTCTTTTTATTCCAAGACATGGATGGAATGGCTACAACTGGCTACAAGAAAGTGGTTCTTTAGAGTGCTAATGAATCCATGATAGTCCTGGCAAATAGATTAAATTATTGATTGGAACTATTTTGGTGGAAACAATCTTAACTGGCCATATTAAAAGCCATTTTGAGAATAGTGATGCTGCACAGGAGGATCTAAATGCCCTGGGCCTGAGCAGTACCTAACATTTTTTAAAATTTTTACCTCTTAAATTTTCTTCATTCGAAGACAGCCTAGTGTTAATTCAAATGAGTATATATATATACACACACACACACACACACACACACACACACACACACACACTCACGCTGGTGGAATTTCACCACCTATGGGTACTGGAACCCTTAACCGAGAGTTGAAACTCTCAAGAGTCTACCACCCGGGCAAGAGTAAGGACCCAATGAAAAAAGTATATTTGATTTGGAGTCATGACTAGTTAAATAAAACTTAGAATATTCAATTGGCTAAGTTTTATAGAATTGCTTAAAGGATGGAAAACTGTAAAATTTCTTAGTTCAAGTGACTCTTGCAATTTACAGATGATTTATGATAAAAGATTTTTAGTAAGAACCTCGATGAATATTTTTTATTTTTTTTTTTAAAGAAGAGGTGAAGCTTTTGTTGGACGTAGGCCAGTGGGGCCCATTGGTGAGTAATAACTAGTGGGTGGGTCCCATATGTTTAGGCTTCTTCTGACTTTTTCCTTTCCGTTGGAATTTCAAATTCAATTTTGAATTTGATTTTGGATAGGAGATAGGGAGAAGACCAGATTATCTAGTCTCATCCCATCCCCTTCCTTTCCTATATAAAGGATGAGACTCTCTCTCGTAAGATGAATTATTAAAAATACCAACAATGGTATCAGAGATACAACGGCGGATCTCCGATTACTTTCATCTAAAAAGGTAAGTGGTCCATTTTTATTTTTTTTGGATTGGAATTCATGGCTTTCGAATGGTATTAAATCAATATGTGCACTATGATTCTCAATGTGCACATATGCACCAATTTTGGGCCCACGTGGATGTATGTACACGTATAAAATGTAGTGGGTAGTATCCACTACCACGGCCTGTCAATTAGAATGATCTTGATTCCATACATGTAAAGCCATGCGTACGGTAAATTAGATTTTGTATACACATATGCCATGTGTATGTAAGCCCAATTATGATGGATCAAGGTGATCAAGTAGACCTTTATGTTTTTATACACGTAAAGATGATGGTTACCTTTACGTGCACGCCAGGTTATTTGTAGATCACAGTGATTTCCATTACAAGGAATCACGTGATAAGTAAACCATATCTTTGGGCTGTGTACATACATTCTTATTCTGATAAGCATCCCATTGATTACCATTCAATGGGACCCACTTGTCAAAATCCACAACCCACGTGGAAACGTATACAGATAACCTCATTTTTGCATTCGTTTTGACATTACCTCTCTGGTCTTCACGTATATCTTATGTGTATCTCTTCCACTTTATGTACACCATTTTGTTGGTTTATGGATTGGTCCACTTGATGTACCCCATGCATGTACATCACAACAGCTATATACTCCATGCGTGTACATCACACAAGCTATATAGCTACTGTGAATGTGAGAGGCGGATTGGCTGATGTGCATCATACCAACAATAACTATTGTATTGAAATACACCACTAATACATAGTTGTTGTATTAGAGAGGTAGATTGGCCGATATGCATCGTACCAGCAATATAGATGTTGTATTGAAATACACCACAAAAACATAGCTGTTGTATTAGAGAAGCGGATTGGCCGATGTTCATCACACCAGCCATATTGACATCAGCCACTCATAAGGGTCTGATCACATGGTATAAGTTGTATCCAACCCGTCCATCCTTTTGGCGAGCTCGGATTTACACTTAATCATTATATACATCTTATATTCCTTCTCAAGTCTAAATCCACAACATAGATGGCCGTCTACCATTATGATTATCAAGTGAACCACACTGTAAAATGTAGTGGGGATTGCACATCTACCATTGAGACCTCTAAATGGGAAGGAGTCTACACGGTTAGTGTGGATCCATGATGGAGAGCTTGGCTCATCAGATTGCGCATGTGGGCCCACAATGTGGTGGCGATGACTGGTTTGGTGGACTACAACATTTGCTGAACACAAGTCATGGATTTACCCCTTTGTATTAAGTTCGATGCAATTCCCAGTTCTACAACATTTAAGTATGACTGTGATTCCATCATATAAGTTGTTTGGAAATTCCAACTACCGAAATCGCCGACCGTGTTACCTCTGCATCACAGTTACACTATCCTTTTAACAAATTACACTGAGAAGATATTAATCGTCAATTTTTTATTTTTATTTTTTGAATTTGGACCTCTCGCTACTGTACTTTTAACCATCCATTGGATAGCTGCAAATTGGATGGTTAGAATTTTTATATCAGTGTGATTTTAGAAATATGCTCTGTCTACGATGGAAACTATCAATTTTGATGATATGGATAGCTACAACTCAGAGCCTCATACAAGGATGGTGCGACACCATTTATTATGGTCCACAACGAACACTGCAGTCTCACTAATATCATTATAGCAATGATATTATTGAGATAGATCTGACTGAATCAATATAAGCAATAAACAATAAAACTCATGTGCATGCCCCGTGATCCAATCCATCCATTAGATCCACCACCATATTGATTTCCATATCTCGAGAATCAAGTTTGATACACTGATCACTAATGAACTTGTAAAATATATCATAATGTTTGTGGTTATTTTTACTGGACTGATATGATTTTTCAATCACACCTAGGGACAATCATATCTAACTGGAACAGGATTTGGGCTCATGCCTATAATAACCTAACAATATGGATTAATGGAGTAGACAAAATGTAACATCCCGAATTTTTACTGTTTTGAATTTTCAAAAAAAAAAAAAAAATCCTTAAATTAATTTTTTTAATGTAATTAACTTATATCATCACTTATTAACCATTAACACTCAATGCTAGCTTATACACGAGTGGTTCTGTCTGGTCACGATCAGACCATGTGCGGGCCGTCAAGCCGGTAGCCTGATTACACTTAGTGACGACCGTGTGGGCCGCCCAGCCGACCGAGGAAGGTCGAAAAAATCTAAAAATTTAGGAAACCTTAGATCTCACTGGGCTTGTGGTCCATCGCGGACTACGGACCCAATGGACACCCAGAAGTACCATCTGGCGCTTGCCCAATGCGCCCCACCAATGCCAGATTAAAAATCTGGCACTAACAAAAGAAACTGAGACTCCAGGCCTTCCAGCCGTCGGATTTCTTCCAAATTTACGGTGAAGGTTTAATGTATTTTTCAACGTCTGCCTACCAAATCTGGGCCCCGATTGTGGCACGATGACCGTTGATCGCGAATCGGACCCGTACGACCAAACCTCGCATCCGTTCGTTCCCAAATTTTGTAAGGGCCCTCATCGGGCCATGGACCACTTATCCTATAAATTTTATGGCCAGAGGGCCATCAGAAATACTCCAATCACCAAAATGGCCCCCACAGGACCACTCAAAGGTCAAAAACTCTTTCTCAGATCATATATTCGTCCATCCGTTCGTCCTCAATTTTTGCATGGACCCTAGTCAGGCCATAAGGCAACTACACACCGAATTTGGTGGCCAGAGGGGTGTTAGGGCCACCCCAACTTCAATAGGGAGCCCTAGAAGGCTAGTTTGGGAAATTGTGAGAACTTAAGTGATTTGAGTTGTCCACTCTTATGCAAAGTTGAGAATTTTGGACCGTCAATTTATGACCAAACTTCACACATCGAGTAAGGATATTTCCCTCCTCACATCCGTATAGCTGCGGCCCCGATCGACCATCGGTGACCGTTGAACAGACTTCCAATCATATCTGTCGATCGGCGCGTCGAAATGGCGGGCCGGTTGTGTCCATACGTAGATCATCATTAAGACTAACTATCCTATGGTGTATATCGACTAGTACACCCCATAGTAGGCCCTTGAGGCTAGAAAAACCCTCCCATAGGGTTAATATAGTAATGACCCAACACTTAGGGCCAATTGCACCAAAACTGGCATTATAAAGAGACTCCATTTGGGCACCCCCTCTCCCCATACGATTTTGCCCTAGAAAAGGAAAGAGAGAAGAGAGAAAAAGGAGAAGAGAAAGAGGAGAAAGGAGAAGAAAGAGAGAGGGAAGAAGACAAGTGGACCCTAAATCAAGGTGGGGCCCAAGGGAATCAATCTCTCCTCTCCCTACACCTTCTCCAAGGGGAAACCCATTCAAAAATCGGCCTCTTCATCTCATGGATCGTTTAGGTAAGACCCAACCCTCTTTTTCTTTGAAAACCCTTGTAAGGATGGGGGTTTTGCTTGCAAATCTAACATGTGAAGTTATTTTAGGGATTCCGGTCGATCTACCGCAAAGCCCTCTTTCCTAGGACGTTTTTCTCAAGCCTCCAACGATCCTAGGTGCGGACTATTAGTCTTAGGTGGCCTAGCACCAATTTTAATGTGGGATTAATGATTTTGAATTCTTGGATGTTATATTTGAAATTCTAGAAAAACCCTAGGAAATTACATGTTGTTGGAATTGTATGAATGTGCATGCTTAGTTCTCTCATTATTTTGATCTTGCCTCTTACGTGATTGTGTGTATGAATGAATCACTTGCTCATGTTTTATTGATTTTTCCCATATGTTGTGCTTTATAATATGTATGGTTCATTACCCTTATGCATATGATGGCTTGTGATGGAGGAAGTGCGCAACTTCCTCACCCACACACACACACATAAGTCACATGCACTTATTACATGTTATGGTTAGTCTTGTTTGTTATGAGAATCTGAATGGTATATGAGATGCATGAGAATATGTGGTCGCTATGCTAATTGATAATCTGTAGAATTGGCATGTTACGGATCCCCTCACACTCTTGGGTTGGTCAGGAACTTGATGAGAGACTAGTCCCATCGGTAGGACTACGCTAGGGCTATATCCGTGGGCTTGGGCGGGTGTACTCGAGCGACTGTAGTTCGACTACGTGGGACCCTTGTGCCCGAGGTCACTCGTCTCACACTCGCCTGACTCATGCGGTCTAGTCTACTGACTGACCAACCCTGTTTGTTAACCCTGTGTGCTCACATATGTATGGAATCTGAACCACCCTGCAACCATTGTAGCCCAATGATAATCCACTTGAAACTGGTCCACAGCCTCGTGAGCCGGGCATGGTGGAATGGGACACTGTGTCCGAGCTGTCGGCCTATGCTGGGGTACCGCGCCTCCCCGTAGTGACCGCGAGCGATCCCTTCCTATCGGCACTCCTCATGTGCTTGGAGTCGGGGATGAGGACCCTGACGGGATCACGGACCGCGGGGACTCGGCCTCACGCGTTGATGGGGTCTTGGCCTCGCAACCAGTTTAGGGCATTGATACGTAGGGTGAATCAGAATCCCCAACCTGCTGGATGAATGGACTTAACTAATAACTCGGCTAACACGATCGCATTGCATGCATTAGTTAGGGTGGCGACTCGGAAGTCGAGGTCGCTCTGAGGGAGTGTTGTCATATGCGATCGTTAGATGGAGTCGCTTGAGGGAGTGTTGTGGCGAGGGCATGCATCATATCATCCCACATGCATGCATTTTAAATAAGAGTTATTAGGTATTGATGATTGTCTGCTTTTCATTAAGTTCATATTACAATTGATGCCTGTGATAACTTGAGACTAATAGTTCGCACTGAGTTGATCACTCACTCCCACTCTGGGATGGTGTTTTAAAACACCAACCAGACCCATTCATAGATGCAGGTGACCCAGTGCATGAGGAACCTGGCGAGGTAAGCTTGGACGAGGAGGACGGACTCTCCTACTTGCAGCTGATGGGCGGCTCTCCATCGGCTTGATCGGGCCGAATTTGGATTTGCTGAGCCGCGGGCTCAGCTTTACTCTTTTTTAGACATAGCCTTCTTTTGTTGTTTTGTTGGGCAACGCTTTAGGCGACCCTTTTATTATTTTGGACCTGTATATTTGTGAGATTTCCTTCACTTCAGTAGACTGGTGCGATTGTGCTTCATGTTTCAGGTAATTCCAATTTGCGCAGTTAAGTTTGATTAACCATAAAAACCATAAATGCATGATAAGTGACACTCGGGAACTCGGGAGTCGAGTCTATGCACGACCCCTGATTTTTCGGGGTGTTACAGATGGTATCAGAGCAATAGTTTGGAATTCCTTGGGCCATGGGTCATGAGCTCCCTAACGCGTCCGCTGACTTGAGAAGATACGGATTAGACGACACAATATGGACTTAGAACGCTAGGAATCATCTTAGATCCTGAACCAACGACATTAGACGAAAGAAAGGACTTGCAAGGGGTTAGGAATGGGTTGTGAGAGAGGAAATCCGAGGGTCTTAACCTGGCGGCGAGATTCAACTCGACTAAGTAGAAGGTTTAGCTTGTTAGTCCACCAAATTCCTAGGACCCATGGGGCCAACTGAGATAGGTGGGATTTGGGTGGAATGAATGTTAGAGTAACGAGTAATGTAGGTGTAAAGTATTGTCCATGGGATGAGCGCATCCCTTATTCCATGATGCCCTGTTGAAATGTATCCAATTAAAGGTAAATTTTGAGTTTCCTTCCGAAATCTACTTAGAAAGTTCATCATCAAGGGATTTGGAAATCCCGCGACATACCTCTCAATCCAAGGCTCATCCAGCAAAGCCTATGGAGTCAATTTTGAATCTCACCCCACACTCATTCCAGACTTGTCATTCCCAATCGTGAGTTAGGATTAGCATTGTAATCCCATTTCGTGTAGCTTAATGCTACTAGTCAAGCAGGATTAGGTCTAAGTCCTTCTGCCCTTTAGTTTTTTTCGGGACATTGGTAGGAACGAGCCGGATATTGGTTGATTGGACGGTAGAAGCCCTTGTCTGAGCCCAATGAGCTAATACCGGACCAAGCATATTAATCCTGACCCATTCGGGAACAATTAAGTGGGGGGCGAATGAAATTTTATCGGAAATAGAGAAAATGTATAACTGAAACTAAGGGATTAGACGGTCGAAACCATAGTCTTAGGCCAAATTTGATAGTTTAGACCCATTCTGGGATAAAGACTTAGGAGTGAACGAAAATTTACTGAAAATAGTGAAACTGGAGAAAAACTAGGTTTTGGCCCATAAATGGGAGGAATCTCATGAAACCAGTAGGTCCATTGTGTAGATCAGCTCGTTCTACCCCAAATTCATATATGGCACATCGAACAACTCATTCCGGTTTGCGAGATATGACCATTGCAAGGAGCCCCCGCCAGGAAGCTAGATGACCCGCGTGGCCACCCCGCCGACCCGCATGTCCACCCCGCCGGTGGTCCAGAGGCCCGCGTGGCCACCCCGCCGACCCGCGTGGCCGCCCCGCCGACCCGCGTGGCCACCCCGCCAACCCGCGTGGCCACCCCGCCGACAAGTGTTCCCCGCCAAAATTTCTGCAATTTTTAGTCAACTTCAAAAATCCATAACTCCTTCGTTACAACTCCGATTTGGGTGATTCAAAAGCCAGATTGAATCTTGATGAGTCTAGTTTTATATAAAAATAAGAAAAAAATAAAATAAAAACTTTAATATGGTTAAAATTAGGATGTTCTGACAACTATCCAAAAATTTTAAAATTCAGGCAGCTATTTTTCCTAGAATTTTAATAATTTATTTACAACTCCAAATGATATGAAATTTGGTGAGATGACTTAAAACTTGATGATAAATCATCATAAAAATTTTAAAAATAATCCAGTTCTTAAAAGTGCAAGAAACGTTATAAGATGTCCCCTCTCTCTATGTACACCTTGTACTCGTGTGGGGCCCACTTTCCTTGCAAGTAAAGGCTCCATAGCCCTATTTCCTCTCATTTCCTCTTTCTCTAATACTCCTAAACATTTAGTGAAGCCTCTCCCTTTTCCAAAAATCTCAAATCCCTCCCTTCCAACCAACTCCCACCAACATTCACACCCTTTCAACATTCTTTAAACCCCCTCCAACTTCATTTTCACAATCCACCAAACCCATTCCTTCCTACAAGACTTTCACTCCATTTCATCCCACTCCATCACTTTCAAAACTCAACTCCAATCCCAAACCCATCAAACCCATTCATTTCTCATTACACAAAACCCATTCTCAATATCACTCTAGACTTCACTCCCAAACCCCTTTACATCAAACCCATTCTCAACACCTTTCCTTCAACAAACCCATTGCCTTCAAAACCCATTCATAAGACAAACTCCAAACTCATTCCCGACCTCATTTCTCATAAACCCATCTCAAACCCCTTCCATCGAACCCCACTTACACAACCACTTCTAAAACCCAACACAAAATTCATCCCAATCCCTCCTCTACTCCCACCAATTCATCTCAAATACACATTCCAACCTTCCACAATCCCACTCCATTCACCCATTTACTCTCGAAACCCAACATCAATCCTCTTCACTCTAGCTCGTCTCAAATTTCATTTTCTCAAACCCATTCCACCCACTTTCCCCAAACAAATTCTAAACACATTTTTAAGTCCTTCCCAAACCCATCCTTAGGATCTCCCCTCCCACCCTCACCTATATTCTCATCCAAAGTCCATTTCCCTGCCGAGGAAAATGGCATTCCTAGCAACCGTTACTTCCTTCTTCCCCATTCTGGTGATTCCTTCCCTCATGGGGAAGAAGTACCCCCATCTTTGTCCGATCCAAGAGTAGTAGCATAACCTTTCCGATAATTAGTAGTTTGCTTTGAGTCGATTAGTTACTACCTTGTGTTGAAGGATAGTTAGGATGTTTGCTTGACTAAGTTATTTTTTCCTTATGTTGGAATGTCTGAGAACTATGTAATCCATGTTGTATGATGTAACTAGCCATACTAATGGCACTTTGAATTTAATATGAATGTATAGATTGTTTTTAAATTTTCTTGTCACCTTATAAATGCTTGTATGTATGATTGCCTTATCACGTCCATCTTAATGTTATTAACACTCTAAACCACCGAATACCTTAAAATTTTCGATTCTTCCTTTCCTGTTAAAATTTATGAAACTAAAACGTGATTTGCTCATAACTCACTAAACATAGGATCAAAATGGTTATGTCAAGAGGAACCTTAAGGTCATGGAAACCCCTCTAGGACAGTCGTTTGATCATAGGCATCGCGAGAAACTCACCACCCATAAAAATATTATGAATGTGAAGCTTGAATCATTAAAGAATTTTGATGTTTTCCAAATGTTAAGATTGATCGACTACGGAATCACGGGATCATACACTTGCGATGTATTCGCGGCTTGACCCAATTCTTAATCCCAGGTGTATACCAATGGACTCACTGCTTTGACCGAGCAGAAGACCGAATCTACCAGGGACTAAGAAGGGATACAACGATCTTTCTGCCCTGGTCAGGCAGAGGATCGACGTATGGGATCAAAGTCTACCACAACTGTTTTTCCGTATTAGCTTGATCATAAAGAGTAGAATACACCACCCTTAAGTAAACTTTATCAACAAACACTTAGCACGATAATCATGATTTTGACATTGTTTTCAAACCTCAAGGGTGAAATTTTTTTTTTAGGGGGGTAGAAAATAATAAGCAAAGCTAGTATAGTTAGTATACACCCTACCATGCATATAAACCTGAAATCAATAAAACTTAGGCAAACAAAATGTATTTATTACCCTTAGGCAATTTCGGGGACGAAATTATTTTTAAGGGGGGTAGATTGTAACATCCCGAATTTTTACTGTTTTGAATTTTCAAAAAAAAAAAAAATCCTTAAATTAATTTTTTTAATGTAATTAACTTATATTATCACTTATTAACCATTAACACTCAATGCTAGCTTATACACGAGTGGTTCTGTAGTCACGATCAGACCATGTGCGGCCGTCAAGCCAGGTAGCCCGATTACACTTAGTGACAGCCCGTGTGGGCCGCCCGACCGAGGAAGGTCAGAAAAATATAAAAATTTAGGAAACCTTAGATCTCACTGGGCTTGTGGTCCATCGCGGACTACGGACCCAATGGACACCCAGAAGTACCATCTGGCGCTTGCCCAATGCGCCCACCAATGCCAGATTAAAAATCTGGCACTAACAAAAGAAACTGAGACTCCAGGGCCTTCCACCGCCGTCGGATTTCTTCCAAATTTACGGTGAAGGTTTAATGTATTTTTCAACGTCCTGCCTACCAAATCTGGGCCCCGATGTGGCACGATGACCGTTGATCGCGAATCGGACCCGTACGACCAAACCTCGCATCCGTTCGTTCCCAAATTTTGTAAGGGGCCCTCATCGGGCCATGGACCACTTATCCTATAAATTTTATGGCCGAGGGCCATCGAAATACTCCAATCACCAAAATGGCCCCCACAGACCACTTAAAGGTCAAAAACTCTTTCTCGGATCATATATTCGTTCATCCGTTCGTCCTCAATTTTTGCATGGACCCTAGTCAGGCCATAAGGCAACTACACACCGAATTTGGTGGCCAGAGGGGTGTTAGGGCCACCCCAACTTCAATAGGGAGCCCTGAGAGGCTAGTTTGGGAAATTGTGAGAACTTAAGTGATTTGAGTTGTCCACTCTTATGCAAAGTTGAGAATTTTGGACCGTCAATTTATGACCAAACTTCACACATCGAGTAAGGATATTTCCCTCCTCACATCCGTATAGCCGCGGCCCCGATCGACCATCGGTGACCGTTGAACAGACTTCCAATCATATCTGTCGATCGGCGCGTCGAAATGGCGGGCCGGTTGTGTCCATACGTAGATCATCATTAAGACTAACTATCCTATGGTGTATATCGACTAGTACACCCCATAGTAGGCCCTTGAGGCTAGAAAAACCCTCCCATAGGGTTAATATAGTAATGACCCAACACTTAGGGCCAATTGCACCAAAACTGGCATTATAAAGAGACTCCATTTGGGCACCCCCTCTCCCCATACGATTTTGCCCTAGAAAAGGAAAGAGAGAAGAGAGAAAAAGGAGAAGAGAAAGAGGAGAAAGGAGAAGAAAGAGAGAGGGAAGAAGACAAGTGGACCCTAAATCAAGGTGGGGCCCAAGGGAATCAATCTCTCCTCTCCCTACACCTTCTCCAAGGGGAAACCCATTCAAAAATCGGCCTCTTCATCTCATGGATCGTTTAGGTAAGACCCAACCCTCTTTTTCTTTGAAAACCCTTGTAAGGATGGGGGTTTTGCTTGCAAATCTAACATGTGAAGTTATTTTAGGGATTCCGGTCGATCTACCGCAAAGCCCTCTTTTCTAGGACGTTTTTCTCAAGCCTCCAACGATCCTAGGTGCGGACTATTAATCTTAGGTGGCCTAGCACCAATTTTAATGTGGGATTAATGATTTTAAATTCTTGGATGTTATATTTGAAATTCTAGAAAAACCCTAGGAAATTACATGTTGTTGGAATTGTATGAATGTGCATGCTTAGTTCTCTCATTATTTTGATCTTGCCTCTTACGTGATTGTGTGTATGAATGAATCACTTGCTCATGTTTTATTGATTTTTCCCATATGTTGTGCTTTATAATATGTATGGTTCATTACCCTTATGCATATGATGGCTTGTGATGGAGGAAGTGCGCAACTTCCTCACCCACACACACACACATAAGTCACATGCACTTATTACATGTTATGGTTAGTCTTGTTTGTTATGAGAATCAATGGTATATGAGATGCATGAGAATATGTGGTCGCTATGCTAATTGATAATCTGTAGAATTGGCATGTTACGGATCCCCTCACACTCTTGGGTTGGTCAGGAACTTGATGAGAGACGGTAGTCCCATCGGTAGGACTACGCTAGGGCTATATCCGTGGGCTTGGGCGGGTGTACTCGAGCGACTGTAGTTCGACTACGTGGGACCCTTGTGCCCGAGGTCACTCGTCTCACACTCGCCTGACTCATGCGGTCTAGTCTACTGACTGACCAACCCTGTTTGTTAACCCTGTGTGCTCACATATGTATGGAATCTGAACCACCCTGCAACCATTGTAGCCCAATGATAATCCACTTGAAACTGGTCCACAGCCTCGTGAGCCGGGCATGGTGGAATGGGACACTGTGTCCGAGCTGCTTCGCCTATCTTTGGGGTACCGCGCCTCCCCGTAGTGACCGCGAGCGATCCCTTCCTATCGGCACTCCTCATGTGCTTGGAGTCGGGGATGAGGACCCTGACGGGATCACGGACCGCGGGGACTCGGCCTCACGCGTTGATGGGGTCTTGGCCTCGCAACCAGTTTAGGGCATTGATACGTAGGGTGAATCAGAATCCCCAACCTGCTGGATGAATGGACTTAACTAATAACTCGGCTAACACGATCGCATTGCATGCATTAGTTAGGGTGGCGACTCGGAAGTCGAGGTCGCTCTGAGGGAGTGTTGTCATATGCGATCGTTAGATGGAGTCGCTTGAGGGAGTGTTGTGGCGAGGGCATGCATCATATCATCCCACATGCATGCATTTTAAATAAGAGTTATTAGGTATTGATGATTGTCTGCTTTTCATTAAGTTCATATTACAATTGATGCCTGTGATAACTTGAGACTAATAGTTCGCACTGAGTTGATCACTCACTCCCACTCTGGGATGGTGTTTTAAAACACCAACCAGACCCATTCATAGATGCAGGTGACCCAGTGCATGAGGAACTGGGCGAGGTAAGCTTGACGAGGAGGACGGACTCTCTCTACTTGCTGATGGGCGGCTCTCCATCGGCTTGATCGGGCCGAATTTGGATTTGCTGAGCCGCGGGCTCAGCTTTACTCTTTTTTAGACATAGCCTTCTTTTGTTGTTTTGTTGGGCAACGCTTTAGGCGACCCTTTTATTATTTTGGACCTGTATATTTGTGAGATTTCCTTCACTTCAGTAGACTGGTGCGATTGTGCTTCATGTTTCAGGTAATTCCAATTTGCGCAGTTAAGTTTGATTAACCATAAAAACCATAAATGCATGATAAGTGACACTCGGGAACTCGGGAGTCGAGTCTATGCACGACCCCCGATTTTTCGGGGTGTTACACAAAATCTACTTTGAGGATTAGTGATTCAAAGATCATTAGTGATTGAAATGATCTTCAACAATGATGATCAATGTTGATGAAAGGATCCATCATCAACAATGATCATTAACGGTGATGATCGGATCTATCGCTGACGGACATGATCACTAGTGAAAATACAACTCTCTACATATCTTAACTTTTTTTCTGATGATGATGATGTTTATATGTGTGATATAATTTGGCTTGATGTGATTTAAGCCCATTTTTCGTTAGCAAATAAGAAAAAATAGTGCTAACATGCTCCCTACATATATAAATAGGTTGTGCATAACCTGAGTGGGAGTCAATTGTCCTCCACTAAATGATGCATGCATCCTGTAATGGAAGGTTACACGTTATACACATATAATTTTATAAAAGCATCAATTTCATCTTAAAATGAGAACTTGATTATTCTACACCGCTCATTCGGGTATGTGAACTTTTAGATCTCGTTAAGATATGTTGCCTACTTTTATACTTTGAAAATTTGTATAACACGTAGAAATGCTGATGAAGAGAATCAATTCCTTATATCATAGCTAAGTAGTGATACTTATGCAATGTAGAGATAGCCGCCAAAGCGTTAATCGCCGAAGAGCTAAAAGGACAACATTTCGATGGTAACAACCACGAAGACAGGTCTCACGCGGTGCGAAGCTTTCTGGACGAGGACGACATATCGCATACACTCGATGAAGTTCAAGAGGAACTCATATTGGCTGAAAACGGAAATTTACAAGAACATAGGGTCGCGATGACTCGCTACAATAAGTGGCGAAAACAGAATCATTCAGCTCGTAATGTCCTTCTTAGCACTATGCACAAAGAACTCATATCTATGTATGAAGTGCATGACACCGCTAAGGGAATCTGGAAAGCACTAACAAATGCTTATGCACAGAAGTCAGATGAGAAAGTTCGGGCTATGGAATTAGAATTCCAGGAGTATAGTATGCCGGTCGGCTGTCTCATCAAAGATCATATCCACAAGATGGAGCAAATGATAGGTGCACTTAGGAATGTTGGGTGTAAATTGACTGAAAATCAAAAGATTATAACCATGCACTATTCTTTGCCTGAATCTTGGGCTCCAATTAAAAGAATTCTAAATCATACTAATTCTATCACTACATTTAGAGACTTTTGTGGCCACTTGGTACGTGAGGTTGAAATAAATGCAATTCAGCCAGGTTCGGCCAAGGCCTTTGTAGCAGAGACCCATAAGCGGAAAGCTAACAAGAAACGGTTCAAAGCTCGCAAGAAGGTGAAAAAGATTAACCAATAACAGAAGACCACAACACCTCCTCCAAATCTCAAGAAGGAGAATGTAAAGAAGCAGAAAAAGACAAATATAGTCTGCTTTGTCTGTGGAAATTCTGACCATTATGCTCGGCAGTGTGCTCATAAAAAATGGTAATTCCTAAGTCACTAGATACTTTGTATGTAGGCGTTTGTTCTAAAATCCTTTCCGTTGATACTATATCTAACGAGTGAATTTTTTATTCAGACGCAACAAAGCACGTGACATAGAGTCATCGAGGAGTCGATGAATTTCGGCCTGTAGCCAAGGGAAGTTACAAGCTGTACATGGGCAATAACGCTGCTGAAGACGTACTAGAGATTGACGTTTACCATCTCCATACGCGCATAGAGCGAACAATAATCCTCCGTGATACTCTTTATGCACCGGGGATGCGTTGGAATTTAATTGTTGTTTCTAAGTTATTATTTGATTGTTTTGATATTCGATTTTCCAGGATAAGAGTTTCTTTGAAACTAAATAACCTCATCTTCGCATGGAAAATTTTAATTTCAGATTTATTTATTCTAGTCGTAAATACTGATAACACACATCTTGCTTTATCTGCTATGTCGAATGAAACTGTAGCATTTGAATCTAAAAAACGGCACGCGACGTTAAGTCATATTGGAAAGGATCGTATGACAAAACTAGTACGTTCTGGTATATTAGACTCCATCCAAAGTTGAACTGCCATTTTGTGAACATTGTGTGTTCGGGAAGACTTCGAAAAAACCATTTTCTAAAGCAGCTAAGTGTAAGGGCACACTAGAGATAATCCATTCAAATATCTGTGGACCCTTTAATGTACATGTTAGAAATGGATGTCAATACTTTGTCACTTTTATTGACGATTACTCGCGCTACGGATATGTGTATCTCATCTCACACAAGTCTGAGGTTTTTGATTGTTTTCTTAAATATAAAGCTGGGGTGGAAAATCAATTTGAGAAAAAAAATTAAAATCCTTCGATCTAATAGAGATGGCGAGTATACATCTGAAACGTTTAAATCATATTGTGAAAACGTTGGCATAGTTCGGCAGTACACAATAGCTTATACTCCACAACAAAATGGTGTTGCAGAGAGAAAGAATAGGACACAATTGGACATGGTTAGATTGATGATGGCATAAGTCAATCTCTCTACCACATTCTGAAGAGACGTACTGTTAATAGCCGTCTATGTCCTTAATAAAGTTCCATCTAAATTCATTCCTAAGACAACATATGAGATGTGGTCTGGGAGGATTCCTTCTCTAGCCAACCTACGTCTTTGGGGATCTTTGGGATATGTTTTGCTACCTACTCCACATAGAGGTAAACATGATAGTAAAACTATTGAATGCATGTTCATAAGGTACCTTATGCATTCAAAGGGATACGTTCTAGTTTATAAGAACCATGGATGATGGATTGAGATAGAATCCAGAGATGTGACCTTTGTTCAAGATAGAAACCCCAGCTGAATGCAGCAAAAGGTTCCAATAGAATTTTTTGAAATACCCGATGTATCTCAAGAGAGTGGGAGTTCTGCTTCTCAAGAAGATGATGATGCTCCTATAGTTCGTCAGGACAGTGGGAGGACATCTCAGCAGGCTCCTGAGTTACATCGAAGCGAAAGAGGATTGATTCCCTGAAGATATTTTGATATTGATGAGCAAACATTCTTTTGCGTTGCGGTTGATTACGATAAACTTAATTCCTATCAGGATGCTTTATTATCTTCTACCTTGGCCGATTGAGTGAATACTATGGACGAAGAGATCGCTTCTATGAAAAAGAATAAAGTCTGGGAACTTGTTGATCTGTCTTTCAATCGCAATGCGATCGGTAACAAATGGTACTAAAGATCAAAAGAAAAGCAGATGGTATAGTGGACAAGTACAAAGCACGATTAGTTGCTAAAGGTTTTACACAAAAAAAAAAAGACATTGATTATAAGGAGACCTTTTCACTTGTTGCAAAGTTCTCCTCAATCCACATGATTTTGTCCATTATCGCAAGTTTAAACTTAGAGTTATATAAGATGGATGTAACGACGGCATTCTTAAATAGTGACTTGGATAAAGAGATATAGATGTAACATCCCATGGGTTATATGGACAAAAAGCATCTAAAGAAAGTCTATAAGTTGTTGAAATCTATTTATGGGCTGAAGCAATCTTCAAGACAGTGGTACATGAGGTTCCACTTAGCCATCATCACTTTTGGATTCACGATGAGTGAAGAAGATCATTGTGTATACATCAAACAGTCTGAAAGATCTTTTCTGACACTATCTCTATATGTAGACGATATCCTACTAGCTAGTAATAACATGCAATTGTTGATATTGACTAAAGATTGGCTATTCTCGAACTTTGAGATGAAAGACCTCGGTGAAGCTAACTTTATTCTTGGGGTAAAAATCATCAAGGATTGCCCTAAGAAATTTTTAGGCTTATCTCAAGCCACCTATATATATAAAATCTTAGAGCGGTTCAAGATGAAAAATTCAAAAGTTATTGAAGCCCCTACGGATAAAGCTACCAAGCTAGATAGGAAATCGTGTCCCCAGACTGAAGCCAAGAAATTGGTTATGTCCTCAGTACCTTATGCAAGTGTAGCAGGAAGCTTAATGTATGCTATGATTTACACCAGACCGGATATTAGCTATGCAGTTGGTATAGTCAGCCGTTATCAGAGTAACTTGAAACAGACTCATTGGCAAGCCGTCAAACGTATATTCTGCTATTTCAGAGGAACGAAAAACCTAATGTTGTGTTATGAAGGCACAAGCCTCGAACTCAAAGGATATTCTGATGTTGCTTGAGTTAATGACGTTAACGAGAGAAAGTCTACTTCAAGATATGTATGCTTACTCGAAGGAGAAGCTATCTTATAGTCGAGTAAGAAACAGACATCTGCAGCTCTATCAACTATGCAGACCGAGTACATTGCATGTTGTGCTGAAGTTCAGAAGTGTGTTTGGGTTCGCAGATTTCTATTGGGTCTGGGTGTTGTACCAAGTGTTCGTCAGCCTATATCGCTGAAGATAAATAATACTTCTGTCATTGACTTGGCAAAGGACCCTAAACACTACCAAAAATCTAAGCACATTGAGATCAAGTATCATTACGTCCGTGATCAAGTGAGAGATAAGATGGTCACCCTCAGCTACATTCCTACTAAGGAGATAATAATTGATCCCATGATAAAACCTATAGCTAGAGATCTATTTCAGGTTCACGTCAGGGAGATGGAATTGAGGAAAGCTTGACTGATGTACTTATTTTGTAGTACCTTTGATCTTTCATTAATAAATAATCTATTCCATTTATTTAGAATCGAACACTAATATAAGCTAGGTAAGTAGATCATCAGCGTTCACCTTGAGATCATGTAGGATTTCTATTTTTATCGGCAGGCCTGTCACCCACTCGCACGGGTTGACCAACCTTAAATGTACAAGAGAGGTACATTTGAAGTCATGTTCATACACTGAGGCATGAACTTCTCTTTATTTTGAATAATAATGGATGAGGATATGAGTGAGTCATATCCGCCTACAATCTTATAAAGATTGAAGATGAGACTGATAAAGTCGAATAACATAATCACACCATTCTTTTACATGCGATCAATGTTATGACCTGAATTTATAGCCAGGTTATGAGGTTATGAGATTAATTGTACCTCATGTAGAATAATCGGCGTATTGTAGACCCGACATACACCTAGTATCGTCTACTTTATGACGTAGATTGTAGCCACGTGTTGAGACCTTTTACTTACAGATTGCTTTGATTCAATCTAATCATTGCAACATGCGAATAGTCAGTCCCGTAGGTAAATCTTTGTGTCCTTAGCCACCCTCCTCTTGTGTATATGAGGATGAGATTGAGTGTCGCTACTTCAATGCACTATGACGAAAGGTCCTTAATTGGCTAGACTCAGTTACGCTAGGAAAGCGGCTTGATTAATTCCAAATTACACATCTGCGTGGGGAAGATCCCGTGACAGCTACACCAGTTTCTAGAACTATAAATACACACTTGAAGACTTATCCGCCGGCAGTATCGAGTTATTTTTTATCAGACTTTTACAAATAATATTTTTTTAAAAAAAAAACATATATATAAGTATTGCTTTAAATCGATTTTAGTCGAAATTTGTATAAAAAAAAAAAAAAAAAAAAAAGTTTTCAGAATAACTCGATAAGTTGGATAAGTGTGTATGTTGGCCTAGTACTCCAGATCGAGAGTTAACTCCATCTGGTGTGGTCATGCGAACTAGGACAGGCATTGCAAAGCTTGAGTTATTGAGTACTAGTTAGGTGGTCACTTAGTATTTAAGCACCTGTGAAAAGATTACGGTGATCCAGCTAGTCTCACGCATTTGATTCTTTTAATCGTGATGTTTAGTCCTTGATTGTTATTAGGTGAGTTAGATGGACAAATTTTTGTGTCTATCCCACAATGTGATTAAGTGAGAGATGTTGGACGTAGGCCAGTGAAGCCCACTGGTGAGCAATCACTAGTGGGTGGGTCGCATATGTTTAGGCTTCTTCTAGCTTTTTCCTTTCTGTTAGAATTTCAAATTCAATTTTGAATTTGATTTTGGATAGGAGATAGAGAGAAGACCAGATTATCTGGTCTCATCCCATCTCCTTCATTTCCTATATAAAGGATGAAACTCTCTCTCATAAGATGAATTATTATAAATACCGTGGGTATACAGAGATATATAGTGTGCACTATAATTTGTTCATTTTGATTTGTCCTTGGGATGATCTAATCTATAAATCGCAATTCGAGGCCACTTATACCGTAGGATCAGAGGTGTGAACAGATCCATCTGCTACAGTAGTAGATAAGCGAGCTATTGGACTATTAATATTTTACTTTGTGAGGGTTCCAAAACTCGTGTAGACCGTTAGATCTTGAGGGCTCACCTTCCATACTTCCCAACAACTTCATTTTGTGTTTGTACCACGTGTGCTTTTACTTAATGGAATTTAATGGTTTCTAAGAGATTCAACAAATGTTTGGTAATATCACATCTAATCGTGCCATGTAAAATTTAATACTCTAGCAAGTAAAAAAGAAAATGTGTAATCTCTAACTTTGCTTGGTAGGGTTTAAGAACCCATCTAGCAAACCGTCTCTAGGCTTACTTCACAAGGTTTAAGAACCCCTGTAGGTTAGAATAAAACAAGAAGGAATGTAAATAGGGAAGAGTGTTGTAGAAAATAAAAACAAAATGAGTATGCACTTTTGATGTGCTTGGAGATTTATGGAATGGAACTCGGTTGAGTTGAGATTTGAGAAGAAATTTGAGAAATAATGACAACATTTTTATTTTTTTTTGTAGAAGTGATGATTGGATGTCCTCGATTTCATATATACTCTTGTTTTCTATAGACTCTTTAATTGAGAATTGTCTCCTGAATTGGGTAGGGTTTCGAATGAGTTGGGAATCTTTGGACCATGTATCTCGCATACTCGGACATTGAAAAAATCCTCACTCACATATTTCATTTCCCTTATAGATAATTGTCGATTGCCTTAGTAGCTTACCGTCGTGCGATCTATATAAACTAAGACAGATTACCCTTGAATGGCCACTTATAGGTTACAGGCTTCCTCTTCTTCTTCTTCTTCTTCTTTTCTTCTTCTTCCTGTTTTTTTTTTTTTTTCGGTTCTTTCAGCTATAAAAAAAAGCGAAGCTACAGCAAAAGACGATAATTTTTGACAGCCAACACTTCAAAGGCCTCCTGTTAATTTTATCATTTGTGAATATTAATTGCTACACGCAAGGATTTGCAAGGTTCTAGGAATTAGGATGAGTGAGTTCAATTTATTCTTCACTGGATTTAGCATTGGCTAATTGGGTTCTATGTTTACCTCCACAAGGTACCATGGACCCTTTCTGCCCAACTCTCCTAGATTTTTGAAGTCTTTAGCGCTAGCCATATACGGTTTAATTAGGTGTGTGCTTGGTCGAAATTTTTAGGGATCTTGGACAATCTTTGATATTTGGTTCCATTGAGTTATAAGCACACCAATCTGTGTTATTAATCATTTTTAAATCGTGCTTAAGATGTTTTCTATCTAATTCATTTGGATTTTTAAGACCTTTTGGATTGGTCGAAAATAATTTTTTCAATGTGGTGCACATTTTGAGTCTCCAAAAGGTTCAAGCGGTTTGCTCATAATCAAGTTGGTACGGCTTCTAATCTGCTGATGGATCCGTTCACTAGGCCTCCTAAAAATGTACTTCTACTCGACTCATGGTCTTTCATTAAGTTTCGAGTTGCTCATAGACGTTTTTATTGAAGTTTAGCTAAAATTTGAAGAGTAATTTACTCTCATTTTAATAGGGGGGTCTTTAGAAGTACGAAATGTGTGTTGCACCTAATGAACTTGGTAGACCAATAGATTGGACAGTCAATGCAAATCATTCCCCATTGTCATTGTCACTGACATGAGACACTTAGTGCCTTCAATCCAAACCATCCATCCAACGGGTCCTTACTGTGAATGGCATACATCTTTAACAAACCACAAGAATGATCGAGGCCATGACGATGGTTGCCTTCAAATGGAAGGAGAGGGAGAATCCGTGGTCATGACCCAGTAAATGGATGGATCGGATCGACATCCTGAATTGCCACAAGTTTAGTTATGGCATGAGGACCTTTATATTATTGGAATCTTTATATTATTATCCATGCACATACATGTAACAGGTGGTCTAATTAAAGTCATAGGTAACGATTTTGCACAGCTTGGTTTAGCCCGGCTAGCAGCTAGCCTCAGCTCAAACTCTGTTTGGCTGGACACTTGAACTTGACTGGCTAGTTCGACTCCATTCGGTCAATAGCTCAAGCCAGCTTAAAACGGGATCGAGCATGTGCGACACTTTTTAAAACACATAAATTACATATTTAATCTTCTACATTTCAAATGCAAATTAGCAACAATACTTTTATAAACATTTTATCATGTACTCAATAAGCAGTATCAAAATCTAATTTTGAGCTTAAGGAGTGGAGCTTTTCCAAATCTAATGGAGCTAACTTGACCTCTGCAGCGCTCTAGTCGTAGAGAAAACTTACTGCTCGTGTTAATTACACATAAGACAAACTTAAACTCAAAGTGGTCACATCCACCATATGAACAGTCACCATCACAGTGCGTGTCTTGAATGCATGGTGAAGCGGCAGAGAGATAGAGGGATTCCTAACGTCAGAGAGATAGAGGGATTCCAAACGTCTCAACTCGCCGACAAATGTAGGGGTGGGTTGTAGCTTGCAAATGCCGCTGGTTGCCTCACAATCCAGTCATTTATTCATGGCCCGCTGTACAAAAAATACAGTATTCAAATAGTCCTAGACATTAAAAATAAGAGGAGCGAGCTGAAGGACGGACATTGAAGGTTAATCGTTGCACCTTTCTTTTTACAGAGACAATCTCGACCATCCACTTGCAGGGAATAGATCCAACGTACGGTTTGCCTAGTTGGATCCTTGAATTTTGCCTGGTGGACCATTAAAAGTCTAAAGCACTACGTTCAAAAGCACCCTTTCTTTCGCACCCCAAAATTTAATGAATGAAAAATCTAAATTCATGTAAAAGATCCAGACCATTCATTTGATTTTCGGTTACCATTGAGGATTTAATTTGGGCACTTTGAAGTTTGAGAAACGGCCAACCATAAGTCAGACTTGCATGAGCGAGTGGGGAGAAGATAGGTTGACAACCACGGGTGGGCCCACATCTATTTTTCCAGATCATTTTAAAACATGAAACCAAAATTGAAGCAGAACCGAAGCTTAAGTGGACCACACCACAGGAAACAATGGGATAATGAATTCCACCGTTGAAACCTTCCTAAGGCCTCCCTAATGTTTATTTTCCATCCAATATTTGATAAGGTCACACAGACCAAACCACAAATATCAGCTTGATCCAAAAAATTTGTGGCCCATAAGTTTTTAATGGTTTTCGTTCAATCACTAATATTTCCTGTGGTGTGATCTACTTCAGCCTTTGATCTGATTCAATTTTAGGCTCATGCCCTGAAAAGATCTGGCACAATGGATGGACGGTGTGGATAAAACACATATATCACATGGGCCCCACAGCGCCCAAGCCACCTAGCTGGGTGATGTTGGGACGCGGATTTCCTGCGAAAGCCTTTCGCAGGAAGTTCCTGCGCAAGGACCTGGGTGGGGCCCACTACAATGTATGTGAGAAATCCATTCCGTCCATCCGTTTTGAAATCTCATTTTAGGGCGTGCAATAAAAAACGAGGCGGATAAAAAACTCAAGTGGGTCACACGAGAGAGAAAATTAGGAAAAGAAATTTCTACCGTTGAAATCTTCCCAGGCTCCACCTTAATGTTTATATGTTATCTAAACCGTTTAGAAGGTCATTGTCAATGGGATGAAGTGAAAAAATAAAAAATATAGACTGATACAATAATTTTTTGGGCATAAGACTGCTTCAACGGTGCTCACTGAATGATCACTGTTTCCTCTCGTGTGTCCCACTTTAGTCCCATATATACATGATTTTTGATCTCAAGTCCTTAAATGATCTCCAAAAACTGATGGACGGTTTGGATTTATCAAAAACATGTCTGTGGGCCCCACCCAGCATCCTTGCGCAGGAACTTTCGCAGGAAATCCGCGTCCGTGATGCTGGGGTCAGCACCCAATCCGGTTTGGACGATGGTACTCCCATTTGTTGCCGCATACGTTCAGAACGCGTGTCTGGTGTTGATTGGTTGACATGCACGCGGATTGTGTCCTACCCCCTCCCTTCCCAGCTGGGAACGGGCATGAGATTTGAGTGGCCACCGTGCTGTATGGGTTTTATCCACACCGTCCATCCATTTTTCCGTGTCATTTCAGGAGAAAACACAAAATATGAGGCAGATTCAAACATAGATGGACCACAAAATGGGGATCAATATATTACAGTTGAAAACTTCTTGGGGGCCACAGAAGTTTTGGATCGAGCTAATATTTGTTTTTTCTCTTCATCAAGGTCTATTTAACTTTATGAATAGGTTGGATGGAAAATAAACATCACGGTGGGCTCTAAGAAAGTTTCAACGGTGAGAATCATTATCACCGTTTTTCCTGTGGTGTGGCGCACTTGATCCTTGGATCTTCCTAACCGTTGGTCCCATTTCTTGAAATTCCACGAAAAAATGGATGGACAGTGTGGATAAAACCCATACATCACGGTGGCCACTCAAAGCTCCTGCCTGTTCCCAGCTGGAGAAGGGCGAGGGTAGGACGCAATCCCCGTTCGTTAATATGGTCCATGTCTTTCAGATAACATGATCCACTGCTAGAGACATGCGCGAGTGCACCACGTGTTGCTCTGCACGCACCCACACGTACCAAACTACAAAATCCGAGCCGCTGATCAGGCGGGTCCCGTCGTTCTAGGTTCCCTGGACCAAAGCTTTAGATGATCTCTCTTATGTTGGAGCACAAAACGTACGGATTAATACTGACCATAGATCATTTTCTTTAGCCGTCCATTCATTTCGCTAGGTGGAATCTTAATGAGATGGCCCACCTGACGAACAGATTGGATCTATCATGCTGGAAAGTGGAGCGGTTGTGTAGAGTATCAAGGGCAGTATAGCCACTGTTTGGACGGACTCATGCCGGGAACGCCTACGAACCATTTATTTTTACGGAAAGATATCGTCGAATCTCTTGCGATAGACATGCGATTTCAGCCGCCTGCAATTTGTTAAAATCGAATCCCGGCATTTAGATGGCGATATCGATTCCCGCCAAAAAGAAGATAGTTTTTTTTTTGCTTTTTATTGCTTTTTATCTCTTCCATTTTTCACGAGGATTCTAGCGCGGAGGTCGGATCCTATGCAACGCTTGTACAATGAGCTTATTCTGCAACGTCGGTTTGTGGAGTCTACAGTAGTTTCTGATCGACATCCATTCCGTTCATCTAGTTATTCCCCTCATTTACTCCATTGATCCCAAACATGAGGCCGTTACAATACTCAAGTGGGCCACATTACGTATAATCATACCTAAAACCTATAAAATTACGTGTGTAGCTCACATTGTTGTTTTAATGAAATTATTTTGGGGGTATGCATAGAGCATGGTGAGTCACGTATCATGAATGGATTGCATGGCATATAAATACATGGTGGGCTTAGAAAAACCGAGAAGATTTTTTATGATGTATGTCCCCATCCCATCTGTTCCTTGTAGTTTGACTCTCTTCCGTATAGAATCAAGCTGATTTTTGGAATATGATAAATAGCTACAGCATCGCACCATTTAGATGATTGGTTTAAAAATCATCTTGTTCACTCATCAGTTGCTACTATTTTTATCAAACAGCTTAGAGAAATTCATCGCCGTCCATAAACTGCGGCCTACTAGATAAGTAGAATCGACCATAGTGTGAGCTACAGCATCTAAAGAATGGAAGTGACCTGATGGACGGCTTGGATCTCCTACTGGTCTGCCATGTGGGCTCATGCTCTGCCATATTCGCACACGTGAGTTCTTATACTTGTGATGTAAAAGCATCACCTTCAAAAGCAATTATCTCAAGTTGATGAGAGAATCCCAGCCATCCCTTTTCCTCACCTTTCCGTCAGAATGTCAAATGTTAACTATTTTTTGCTTCCTACCGTTCATTTGAAGGCATCTGGTCAGCGAATCAGTTTCAAGCTTTTTAAAGCCATGATCAATCCGTAGTGGACTCAACTGTGCATACGGTTCGGATCCACCGTTTATCCTGCCACGTGTACGTTGGAAGAGTGTCAATCACAGAAACAGAGTACCAAATGAAATTGGAAAAAAGAAAAAGAAAAAACAAAAGAAAAGATGTGGGCGCCGAAAGAACATGCATACCTGTAAGCAACTGCCAGAAAATATCTTTGATTTTTTTCAACGAATGAAATTTACTCAAACACCCCTATATCCTCATCCGCAATGTTTCGCACGTGTGGAAATCCAGACCATCCAAATCACCGGCCCATTGTGGATGGATGGAAATCTTGAATCAAACTAACCATAGAAGCATAACCATTTCATTATTTCAACCGTCCATCAGATGTCAGCCAATTGGGCAATTAGGATACTGGAATTAGTTTAATTTCTGACGTACTCTCCACCCTGGAAGGGCCTCATGATTTGGACGGTTCAGATTGGAATGCATATGGGTTACATATATGAGTGGATGGATTGCCACAAGTTAGTGAGTGGTGGCAAATACATATTGTAGTCTAGGATTTTCTTTTCGACCGAGAAAGGCCCACTGGACCAGGAGAGTGGAGCGCTGATATTAACATAATCTTATTCTACCGAGAGGGTATGCACGGTATGGTCAGTTTCTTAGCTTTTACAAGTGGGGCCCACGATTCAAAGATCAAGACCATTCTTCCATCGTGTCCAGCCACAAATATATCATGTGTTGAAAATCTCTAAAATTGAAAGATCAAGGCTTCCACAATGGCTACCGTTCGAGTCGAATATGGACCGTTGCTAGCTTTCAGTTCTTGACCATCTATTTGAATGCCCAAAATAAAAAGGTAATAAATTTTGGGGCCCAGCCATTCAATGTGTAGCCAAGAGACAAACGGTCTGGATCAATCAACCAGGCCCCACTTATCGTGGTTCAGATCGTCTGATCCAGGATTATAGTGCAGTGGATGGATGTTACAAGAGGAATGTAGATAAACATTGCCTGGCCCTGGTTATGTGGCTTTTGATGAGCGACGTACCCACCACAAAGTAGACCATGAAATTCTTTCTATTCATGATAACTTTGTATATACTCCCTTCTCAGCCACGTACGTCATGGATGCTTTTGGGACCGATACGGTCCACCGTCCGAGGAACCCCCAACTCGGCTGAGTGGACCGCCTTTATTTCAGGCAGTAACATTTACATGATGAGGTCCACCTAATGGACGGATAGCATATTTTCCTTGTCCGTTGTGCTGTCATATGTAGTACTGGCATGTGCATTTGTTGACTAACAAGCTAACATTAAATTTATTATTATTATTATTATTTTAAAAAAGTGCATTTGTTGACTTGTGGACGCATATGGGCTTAGCCAAGCCACGTAACAATGGACGTGGATTGGTTCCTACCCACGCGGCCCTGATTAGGAATGGATAGGCCCCTGAGGGGCTAGTATGATGTATGAGTTTTATCCAAGCCGTCATCTATTTTTCCACGTCATTTTAGTATGCAAGCCAAAAAATGAGGTAGATACAAGAATCAAGTGGACCACACCATAGGAAGCGGCTGTGATAATGACACCCACCATTGAAACCTTACTAAGGCCCACCGTTATGTTTAATTACCATTCATACTATTCATAAGGTTACGTAGACCTGGATGAAGAGAAAGCACAAATATCATTTGCGTCCATAACTTCTTTACCCACCAAGACTTTCGACGATAGATTTATAATCTCCACTGTGTGGTCCACTTAAGTCTTGGAATTGCGTGATTTTTTGGATCATGCCCTTAAATATTTTAGAAAAATGGATGAACGGTGTGGATAAAACCCATACATCACAATGGCCCCTCAGAGTCCCTAGCCGTTCCTATTAGGACAAGCGTGGGTGGTGCCCAATCCACGTCCCATAACTAACGCATGCCTAACAACACAATGACTTTAGATCACAGTGTCTTGCGTCATTTCTAACATTCCTCGCCTTGCGTTTTAAAATACTGTGATTTTTTTTTTTTTATAATTCTTTCGTCTGTCTAGCAAATCAAATGAATAGATGGATAGTATATAAACATCACAAAGAGTCCAGAAAATACAAAGCTAGAGTTCCGTGTTAGCTTTTCTTAGCCTGTGGCAGGTGAATCTGTGCGCAAGACATGCAACCGCGGCTCCTTGGCTGTCCACCACGTAACCCATAGTTATTGGGCCTTCCAAGCTCATATCTTTGCATGATTAGAGGGTTGTAATATTTTGGCCTGAGTCGTCCTCAGTCATTATCAGCCATGGAATGGATGGATGGAATCGACTCTCAATCAAGACGTTGGATAATTTTTCAAAACATATGTAGAGCAGTTTGGCCACGTATTCCAAATTTGGAAGTGTTACTTTTAAATATGAAATATTACTCTTTTTTCTTTTTTCTTTTTGGTTTCCGCTCTAATTTTTATTTTTTTTTCCCATAAAAAATAGTAAAGAATTAGTGGGTAGAAGAGGAGTTAGGTTTTACCGTATCGAATGGATGCAGTTTTGGTGATTCCATGGCTATGGGGCCATTGTGATGTATATGCCTTGTACCCATCCCATCCCATCCATTTTTATTACTCATTTTAGGGTACGCTTAAAAAAAGAAGTATATCCAAATCCAATGTGGACCACACGAAAGGAAACAATGGTGATTGAACGCCGCCATAAAAAACTTCTTGGAGGCCATAGGAATGTATATTTGCCGTCCAATTATTAATAAGGTTACAAAGACCTGGATGAAGGGACCACACAAATATTAGCTTGATCAGGTACTTTTGTGGCGCCCTTAATAAGTTTTTAATGGTCAGTGTTCAATCACCACTATTTCCTACTGTGTAGTCCATCATAGATTTCAATTTGTTTCATTTTTAGGCTCATGCCCTAAAATGAGCTGCTGGAACAGATGGACGTACGGCATGGATATAAGACATACATCATAATGGACCTTGCAATGGTTGGGGATCTACAGATCTAGACCAACCCGGATCACAAGCTGCATCCACATGAAATATTCAAACTACACATTGTCAGCGGGGGCTCCACGTCAAGAGGAAGAGAAGTCTTAAAAATTTTAGCAGTTTTATATATGGTTTTGCCCATCCTACATTTAGGGCTAATATGACCAGAAAAAGGAGTCAATAAACGGTTGACTCTAGTTAACCACTATATGTCAGAACACTATGAAGCAATCATGTGTGTAATTTGATGACGTGGCAATTTGTGGTGATAGTTGAGATGACAGCTAGACAAGGTGACAGAGATGGGTTGACTGGTATAGTTAAAGTCAAGCAATGTAATTCAATTACAACAATACTCCTAGTCAAATGGAAAGATACAAAAGTATTTCCTATGGTTCATTCAAATACCATATTCAAATATTCTCCCTCTCCCTGTAGAACTATTGTATGTTGAGAAAAGTCTTAAATCTAAGGTTTTGAGGTCGTTCGACCGGTCGTGGGAAGCTTCGACTGGTCGTATGAGACGCTCGACCGGTCGTAGGTTCGAGCCCTTGTACGACTCAAAGTCCAAAAATTTTTGTGTTTTCATCGTAGCTAGACGGTCGTAGGTGGCTACGACTAGTCGTAGGTGGGCTACGACCAGTCGTAGGAGAGCCAGGACTAGTCGTAGGTTACGCAGTTTGTTCCGCGATTTTGCGCGAAACTGCGGATTTGAGTCCTTTCGCAACTGGGATGCGGAAGGGAAGTTTCCTAAACTATAAATAGGTATTCCTAGGGTTTTTTCTAGGCAGGGGTGATGAATGCTAAGGCTTTCTAAAAGGGTTCCAGGGTTTCTAAAGGGTGTAGCAAGGGTGAGATTCGAGGTTGTTCGAATCGGGTAAGTCCTTTCTCTTTGTAATTGATGCTTTCATAGTGGTGATCTGTCGCTTTGTCCGTGGTTTTTCCCGCAGGGTTTTCCACGTTAAATCATGTGTGTTCTCTTTTCTTGTGTGTGCTTGGTGTCATTGGATTACCATCCTAGATCTAGATCTGTGTGATTCCATGAGCCAAAAATCCCAACAAGTGGTATCGAGCAATCGGTTGGGACACAGATCTGAATCTGAGGGATTAGTAATAATGGCGAGCGCCAGGTATGATATTGAGAAGTATTCAGGGAAAAATAATTTTGAGTTATGGAAGATCAAGATGATGAGTTCCTTAATCAAGCAAGGCGAGGATGGTGCTCTTGAGGAGCGGAAGTCTACTATGACTGATGGTGATTGGAATACTCTTGATAAGAAAGCATTATCATCGATCCGTTTATGTCTCACGGATGAGGTTCTCTACAACGTCATGAGGGAGAAAACTGCGCTGCTAATTTATGGGCGAAGTTGGAGGATGTTTATGCGAAGAAATCCTCTCGAAAATCGTCGCACTTGAAGCGGCGGTGGTATAACTTCAAGATGGCAGAGGTGGAGATCGGGAGGCTCACATCAAAGCAACTTTAATAAATTGGTTTACAAATTCTTGGATATGGAGGAAGTGATGAAAGATGAAGAACAAGCATGTATGTTCTTGAATTCTCTCCACGCATCCTATGAGTCATTCAAGGATACTATGTGCAGCATGAACAAAACCCTGAGTGTCGACACTGTTATCTCAGCCCTTCAAGGGAAGGCTATGAGACAGCTAGACAGCAACATGGGGACGTCTTCTGATGCACTGTTTACAGTGGGGTGGGAATTCTAAACAAGGTACAGGTTCTTCAGGTTCTAGATCCAAATCCAAGGGCAAGAGCAAAGGAAAGGTAAAGTGCTGGAATTGTGGGACGGGAAGGACATGTGAAAAGGGATTGTGAAAATCCTAAATCTAAGAGGGAAGATTCGAGGCTTCATGCGGGGAGGCTAACACTGCCACGTCAGATGAATCGAGTGGATGTGATGGTGATGTTTTGTCCGTGTCTTCGCTCGGACGGTCATGCGATGATCGTAAAGGCGAGTGGATGCTAGACACGGGGCATCTTTTCATATGACTCCTCATCGGAGTTGGTTCACCACCATAGGGAGTGCGATGGTGGACCAGTGTTTATGGGCAATGGCATTGCTTGTAATGTTGTGGTGTTGGTACGGTGCACATCGGGATGTTTGATGGGGTGGAGCGTACTCACGGCGGATGTGAGGCACGTTCTCGATTTGAAGCGAAATCGATTTCTCTTGGTGTGCTTGAGGCAAAGGGATGCAAGTACACGTGTATTGATGGTGCTCTTAAGGTATCCAAGGGGCACGGTAGTCATGAAAGCGCAACGACTCGATCATGTTTACGGGTTGATCGGGAGCACTTCAAAAGGTGGAGCTACTATGGATGTAGTGAATTCCACCTCTCGCACGTGTGTGGCATGATGGGCATGGCCACATGAGCGGGCAGGGCAGGAAGGCTGAGACGTGCGGACAGGGATACAGAGCAGGTGGAGCAGCCACCTGTGTGAAGAATCATACAGCATGATCGCAGGATATCGGCAAGGTACATGGACGACTCCAATATTGTAGGGGATTCATTTTCTATTCTGATGGTTCTAGGTGAGCCTGGTGCTAAGAAGTGGAAGGTGACTATGGGCGATGTGATGGATTCGTTGTACCAGCACCGACATATGGGAGGCTGGTGGAGCTTTCGTGGGCCGGTGAGCGGTTGGATGCGGTGGATCTTCGGGAGGATCTGACATAGATACTGGGTGATGTTGGTAGCGAAGGGTTATGCTCGGAGAGAGGGATCGGCTTCTCGAGATATTCGTGCCGACGGTATAGCAAGTATCTATCGGATCCGTGATTGCACTTGGTTGGCCAATGTGATCTTGAGCTATGATGTGAAGCGAGATAAGAGAAGAGGTCAAGGAGCTACACGGTTGAAGATTGAAGACTTGGTGGAGATTGTTGAGAAAAATCTTAAATCTAAGGTTTTGAGGTCGTTCGACCGGTCGTGGGAAGCTTCGGTGGTCGTGGGAGACGCTCGACCGGTCGTAGGTTCGAGCCCTTGTGCGACTCAAAGTTCGGGAAAGTTTTCTTTGTTTTTTTTTACCGTAGCTTTGGTCGTGGGTGGTCTACGACCAGTCGTAGGTGGTCTACGACCAGTCGTAGGAGAGCCAGGACTAGTCGTAGGTTACGCAGTTTGTTCCGCGATTTTGCGCGAAATTGCGGATTTGAGTCCTTTCGCCCGGATGCGGAAGGAAGTTTCCTAAACTATAAATAGGTATTCCTAGGGTTTTTCTAGGAAGTTGTGATGAATGCTAAGGCTTTCTAAAAGGGTTCCAGGGTTTCTAAAGGGTGTAGCAAGGGTGAGATTCGAGGTTGTTCGAATCGGGTAAGTCCTTTCTCTTTGTAATTGATGCTTTCATAGTGGTGATCTGTCGCTTTGTGCCGTGGTTTTTTCCCGCATGAGGGTTTTCCACGTTAAATCATGTGTGTTCTCTTTTCTTGTGTGTGCTTGGTGCCATTGGATTACCATCCTAGATCTAGATCTGTGTGATTCCATGAGCCAAAAATCCCAACAAGTGGTATCGAGCAATCGGTTGGGACACGATCCGAATCGAGGATTAGTAATAATGGCGAGCGCCGGTATGATATTGAGAAGTATTCGGGAAAAATAATTTTGAGTTATGGAAGATCAAGATGATGAGTTCCTTAATCAAGCAAGGCGAGGATGGTGCTCTTGAGGAGCGGAAGTCCACTATGACTGATGGTGATTGGAATACTCTTGATAAGAAGGCATTATCATCGATCCGTTTATGTCTCACGGATGAGGTTCTCTACAACGTCATGAGGGAGAAAACTGCGGCTAATTTATGGGCGAAGTTGGAGGATGTTTATGCGAAGAAATCCTCTGAAAATCGTCTGCACTTGAAGCGGCAGTGGTATAACTTCAAGATGGCAGAGGGTGGAGATCTGGAGGCTCACATCAGCAACTTTAATAAATTGGTTTGCAAATTGCTGGATATGGAGGAAGTGATGAAAGATGAAGAACAAGCATGTATGTTGCTGAATTCTCTCCCTGCATCCTATGAGTCATTCAAGGATACTATGTGCAGCATGAATAAAACCCTGAGTGTCGACACTGTTATCTCAGCCCTTCAAGGGAAGGCTATGAGACAGCTAGACAGCAACATGGGGACGTCTTCTGATGCACTGTTTACAGTGGGTAGGAATTCTGAACAAGGTACAGGTTCTTCAGGTTCTAGATCCAAATCCAAGGGCAAGGGCAAAGGAAAGGTAAAGTGCTGGAATTGTGGGAAGGAAGGACATGTGAAAAGGGATTGTGAAAATCCTAAATCTAAGAGGGAAGATTCTGAGGCTTCATGCAGGGAGGCTAACACTGCCACGTCAGATGAATCGAGTGGATGTGATGGTGATGTTTTGTCTGTGTCTTCGCTCAGACGGTCATACGATGATCGTAAGGACGAGTGGATGCTAGACACAGGGGCATCTTTTCACATGACTCCTCATCGGAGTTGGTTCACCAGCTATAGGGAGTGCGATGGTGGACAGGTGTTTATGGGCAATGACATTGCTTGTAATGTTGTGGCTGTTGGTACGGTGCACATCAGGATGTTTGATGGGGTGGAGCGTACCCTGACAGATGTGAGGCACGTTCCTGATTTGAAGCAGAATCTGATTTCTCTTGGTGTGCTTGAGGCAAAGGGATGCAAGTACACAGGTATTGATGGTGCTCTTAAGGTATCCAAGGGGCACGAGTAGTCATGAAAGCGCAACGACTCGATCATGTTTACAGGTTGATCGGGAGCACTTCAAAAGGTGGAGCTACTATGGATGTAGTGAATTCCACCTCTGCACATGTGTGGCATGATGGGCATGACCACATGAGCGGGCAGGGCAGGAAGGCTGAGACGTGCGGACAGGGATACAGAGCAGGTGGAGCAGCCACCTGTGTGAAGAATCATACAGCATGATCGCAGGATATCGGCAAGGTACATGGACGACTCCAATATTGCAGGGGATTCATCTTCTATTCTGATGGCTCTAGGTGAGCCTGGTGCTGAGAAGTGGAAGGTGACTATGGGCGATGTGATGGATTCGTTGTACCAGACCGACATATGGGAGCTGGTGGAGCTTCTAGTGGGCCGGTGAGCGGTTGGATGCAGGTGGATCTTCAGGAGGATACAGCATAGATACAGGGTGATGTTGGTAGCGAAGGGTTATGCTCAGAGAGAAGGGATCGGCTTCTCAGAGATATTCGTGCGACGGTATAGCAAGTATCTATCAGATCCGTGATTGGCACCGTTGTGCCAATGTGTGATCTTGAGCTATGATGTGAAGCAGAGATAAGAGAAGAGGTCAAGGAGCTACACGGTTGAAGATTGAAGACTTGGTGGAGATTGTTGAGGAAAGTCTTAAATCTAAGGTTTTGAGGTCGTTCGACTGGTCGTGGGAGACGCTCGACCGGTCGTAGGTTCGAGCCCTTGTACGACTCAAAGTTCAGAAAGTTTTGCTGTTTTTTACTGTAGCTAGGACTGGTCGTGGGTGGTCTACGACTGGTCGTAGGTGGTCTACGACCCGGTCGTAGGAGAGCCGGGACTAGTCGTAGGTTACGCGATTTGTTCCGCGATTTTGCGCGAAATCGCGGATTTGAGTCCTTTCGCAACCGGATGCGGAAGGGAAGTTTCTAAACTATAAATAGGTATTCTAGGGTTTTCTAGGCAATGGTGATGAATGCTAAGGCTTTCTAAAAGGGTTCCGGGGTTTCTAAAGGGTGTAGCAAGGGTGAGATTCGAGGTTGTTCGAATCGGGTAAGTCCTTTCTCTTTGTAATTGATGCTTTCATAGTGGTGATCTGTCGCTTTGTGCCGTGGTTTTTTCCCGCAGGGTTTTCCACGTTAAATCAGTGTGTTCTCTTTTCTTGTGTGTGCTTGGTGCCATTGGATTACCATCCTAGATCTAGATCTGTGTGATTCATGAGCCAAAAATCCCAACAAGTGGTATCGAGCAATCGGTTGGGACACAGATCTGAATCTGAGGGATTAGTAATAATGGCGGCGCCGGTATGATATTGAGAAGTATTCAGGGAAAAATAATTTTGAGTTATGGAAGATCAAGATGATGAGTTCCTTAATCAAGCAAGGCGAGGATGGTGCTCTTGAGGAGCGGAAGTCTACTATGACTGATGGTGATTGGAATACTCTTGATAAGAAGGCATTATCATCGATCCGTTTATGTCTCACGGATGAGGTTCTCTACAACGTCATGAGGGAGAAAAGCTAAGCTAATTTATGGGCGAAGTTGGAGGATGTTTATGCGAAGAAATCCTCTGAAAATCGTACGCACTTGAAGCGCGGTGGTATAACTTCAAGATGGCGGAGGGTGGAGATCTGGAGGCTCACATCGGCAACTTTAATAAATTGGTTTGCAAATTCTTTGGATATGGAGGAAGTGATGAAAGATGAAGAACAAGCATGTATGTTCTTGAATTCTCTCCCCGCATCCTATGAGTCATTCAAGGATACTATGTGCGGCATGAATAAAACCACGAGTGTCGACACATTTATCTCGGCCCTTCAAGGAAGGCTATGAGGCACTAGACAAAGAACATGGGGACGTCTTCGATGCACTTGTTTACGGTGGGTGGGAATTCTAACAAGGTACGGGTTCTTCGGGTTCTAGATCCAAATCCAAGGGCAAGAGGCAAAGGAAAGGTAAAGTCTTTGGAATTGTGGGAAGGAAGGACATGTGAAAAGGGATTGTGAAAATCCTAAATCTAAGAGGGAAGATTCGAGGGCTTCATGCGGGGAGGCTAACACCGCCACGTCGGATGAATCAGAGTGGATGTGATGGTGATGTTTTGTCTGTGTCTTCGCTCGGACGGTCATGCGATGATCGTAAAGGCAGTGGATGCTTTAGACACAGGGCATCTTTTCATATGACTCCTCATCGGAGTTGGTTCACCGCCTATAGGGAGTGCGATGGTGGACCAGTGTTTATGGGCAATGACATTGCTTGTAATGTTGTGGCTGTTGGTACGGTGCACATCAGGATGTTTGATGGGGTGGAGCGTACCATGACAGATGTGAGGCACGTTCCTCGATTTGAAGCGAGAATCTGATTTCTCTTGGTGTGCTTGAGGCAAAGGGATGCAAGTACACAGGTATTGATGGTGCTCTTAAGGTATCCAAGGGGGCACGAGTAGTCATGAAAGCGCAACGACTCGATCATGTTTACAGGTTGATCGGGAGCACTTCAAAAGGTGGAGCTACTATGGATGTAGTGAATTCCACCTCTGCACATGTGTGGCATGATGGGCATGACCACATGAGCGGGCAGGGCAGGAAGGCTGAGACGTGCGGACAGGGATACAGAGCAGGTGGAGCAGCCACCTGTGTGAAGAATCATACAGCATGATCGCAGGATATCGGCAAGGTACATGGACGACTCCAATATTGCAGGGGATTCATCTTCTATTCTGATGGCTCTAGGTGAGCCTGGTGCTGAGAAGTGGAAGGTGACTATGGGCGATGTGATGGATTCGTTGTACCAGACCGACATATGGGAGCTGGTGGAGCTTCTAGTGGGCCGGTGAGCGGTTGGATGCAGGTGGATCTTCAGGAGGATACAGCATAGATACAGGGTGATGTTGGTAGCGAAGGGTTATGCTCAGAGAGAAGGGATCGGCTTCTCAGAGATATTCGTGCCGACGGTATAGCAAGTATCTATCAGATCCGTGATTGGCACTGGTTGGCCAATGTGATCTTGAGCTATGATGTGAAGCAGAGATAAGAGAAGAGGTCAAGGAGCTACACGGTTGAAGATTGAAGACTTGGTGGAGATTGTTGAGGAAAGTCTTAAATCTAAGGTTTTGAGGTCGTTCGACCGGTCGTGGGAAGCTTCGACTGGTCGTGGAGACGCTCGACCGGTCGTAGGTTCGAGCCCTTGTACGACTCAAAGTTCGAAAGTTGGTTTTTTGTAGCTAGGGACTGGTCGTGGGTGGTCTACGACCCAGGTCGTAGGTGGTCTACGACCCGGTCGTAGGAGAGCCACGACTAGTCGTAGGTTACGCGATTTGTTCCGCGATTTTGCTTGTGGCTAGCGGTTTGAGTCCTTTGGCAACCGGATGCGGAAGGAAGTTTCTAAACTATAAATAGGTATTCTAGGGTTTTTCTAGGCAATGGTGATGAATGCTAAGGCTTTCTAAAAGGGTTCCGGGGTTTCTAAAGGGTGTAGCAAGGGTGAGATTCGAGGTTGTTCGAATCGGGTAAGTCCTTTCTCTTTGTAATTGATGCTTTCATAGTGGTGATCTGTCGCTTTGTGCCGTGGTTTTTCCCGCAGGGTTTTCCACGTTAAATCAGTGTGTTCTCTTTTCTTGTGTGTGCTTGGTGCCATTGGATTACCATCCTAGATCTAGATCTGTGTGATTCCATGAGCCAAAATCCCAACAAGTGGTATCAGAGCAATCGGTTGGGACACAGATCTGAATCTGAGGGATTAGTAATTATGGCGAGCGCCAGGTATGATATTGAGAAGTATTCAGGGAAAAATAATTTTGAGTTATGGAAGATCAAGATGATGAGTTCCTTAATCAAGCAAGGCGAGGATGGTGCTCTTGAGGAGCGGAAGTCCACTATGACTGATGGTGATTGGAATACTCTTGATAAGAAGGCATTATCATCGATCCGTTTATGTCTCACGGATGAGGTTCTCTACAACGTCATGAGGGAGAAAACTGCGGCTAATTTATGGGCGAAGTTGGAGGATGTTTATGCGAAGAAATCCTCTGAAAATCGTCTGCACTTGAAGCGGCAGTGGTATAACTTCAAGATGGCAGAGGGTGGAGATCTGGAGGCTCACATCAGCAACTTTAATAAATTGGTTTGCAAATTGCTGGATATGGAGGAAGTGATGAAAGATGAAGAACAAGCATGTATGTTGCTGAATTCTCTCCCGCATCCTATGAGTCATTCAAGGATACTATGTGCAGCATGAACAAAACCCTGAGTGTCGACACTGTTATCTCAGCCCTTCAAGGGAAGGCTATGAGACAGCTAGACAGCAACATGGGGACGTCTTCTGATGCACTGTTTACAGTGGGTAGGAATTCTGAACAAGGTACAGGTTCTTCAGGTTCTAGATCCAAATCCAAGGGCAAGGGCAAAGGAAAGGTAAAGTGCTGGAATTGTGGGAAGGAAGGACATGTGAAAAGGGATTGTGAAAATCCTAAATCTAAGAGGGAAGATTCTGAGGCTTCATGCAGGGAGGCTAACACTGCCACGTCAGATGAATCGAGTGGATGTGATGGTGATGTTTTGTCTGTGTCTTCGCTCAGACGGTCATGCGATGATCGTAAAGACGAGTGGATGCTAGACACAGGGGCATCTTTTCATATGACTCCTCATCGGAGTTGGTTCACCAGCTATAGGGAGTGCGATGGTGGACAGGTGTTTATGGGCAATGACATTGCTTGTAATGTTGTGGCTGTTGGTACGGTGCACATCAGGATGTTTGATGGGGTGGAGCGTACCCTGACAGATGTGAGGCACGTTCCTGATTTGAAGCAGAATCTGATTTCTCTTGGTGTGCTTGAGGCAAAGGGATGCAAGTACACAGGTATTGATGGTGCTCTTAAGGTATCCAAGGGGGCACGAGTAGTCATGAAAGCGCAACGACTCGATCATGTTTACAGGTTGATCGGGAGCACTTCAAAAGGTGGAGCTACTATGGATGTAGTGAATTCCACCTCTGCACATGTGTGGCATGATGGGCATGACCACATGAGCGGGCAGGGCAGGAAGGCTGAGACGTGCGGACAGGGATACAGAAGAGGTGGGAGCAGCCACCTGTGAGAAGAATCATCATGGCATGATCGCAGGATATCGGCAAGGTACATGGACGACTCCAATATTGCAGGAGATTCATCTTCTATTCTGATGGCTCTAGGTGAGCCTGGTGCTGAGAAGTGGAAGGTGACTATGGGCGATGTGATGGATTCGTTGTACCAGACCGACATATGGGAGCTGGTGGAGCTTCTAGTGGGCCGGTGAGCGGTTGGATGCAGGTGGATCTTCAGGAGGATCAAAGCATAGATACGGGTGATGTTGGTAGCGAAGGGTTATGCTCAGAGAGAAGGGATCGGCTTCTCAGAGATATTCGTGCCGACGGTATAGCAAGTATCTATCAGATCCGTGATTGGCACTGGTTGGCCAATGTGATCTTGAGCTATGATGTGAAGCAGAGATAAGAGAAGAGGTCAAGGAGCTACACGGTTGAAGATTGAAGACTTGGTGGAGATTGTTGAGGAAAGTCTTAAATCTAAGGTTTTGAGGTCGTTCGACCGGTCGTGGGAAGCTTCGACTGGTCGTGGGAGACGCTCGACCGGTCGTAGGTTCGAGCCCTTGTACGACTCAAAGTTCAGAAAGTTTTTGTTTTTTTACCGTAGTAGACCGTCGTGGGTGGTCTACGACCGGGTCGTAGGTGGTCTACGACCGGTCGTAGGAGAGCCACGACTAGTCGTAGGTTACGCGATTTGTTCGCGATTTTGCGCGAAACTCAGTTTGAGTCCTTTCATGGCCGGATGCGGAAGGGAAGTTTCCTAAACTATAAATAGGTATTCCTAGGGTTTTTCTAGGCAATGGTGATGAATGCTAAGGCTTTCTAAAAGGGTTCCAGGGTTTCTAAAGGGTGTAGCAAGGGTGAGATTCGAGGTTGTTCGAATCGGGTAAGTCCTTTCTCTTTGTAATTGATGCTTTCATAGTGGTGATCTGTCGCTTTGTGCCGTGGTTTTTTCCCGCAAGGGTTTTCCACGTTAAATCTGTGTGTTCTCTTTTCTTGTGTGTGCTTGGTGCCATTGGATTACCATCCTAGATCTAGATCTGTGTGATTCCGCAGGCCAAAAATCCCAACAAGTGGTATCAGAGCAATCGGTTGGGACACAGATCTGAATCTGAGGGATTAGTAATTATGGCGAGCGCCAGGTATGATATTGAGAAGTATTCAGGGAAAAATAATTTTGAGTTATGGAAGATCAAGATGATGAGTTCCTTAATCAAGCAAGGCGAGGATGGTGCTCTTGAGGAGCGGAAGTCTACTATGACTGATGGTGATTGGAATACTCTTGATAAGAAGGCATTATCATCGATCCGTTTATGTCTCACGGATGAGGTTCTCTACAACGTCATGAGGGAGAAAACTGCGGCTAATTTATGGGCGAAGTTGGAGGATGTTTATGCGAAGAAATCCTCAAAATCATCTGCACTTGAAGCGGCAGTGGTATAACTTCAAGATGGCAGAGGGTGGAGATCTGGAGGCTCACATCAGAACTTTAATAAATTGGTTTGCAAATTGCTTTGGATATGGAGGAAGTGATGAAAGATGAAGAACAAGCATGTATGTTCTTGAATTCTCTCCTGCATCCTATGAGTCATTCAAGGATACTATGTGCGATGAATAAAACCACGAGTGTCGACATCGTTATCTCGGCCCTTCAGGAAGGCTATGAGGCAAATAGACAACATGGGGACGTCTTCGATGCACTTGTTTACGGTGGGTAGGAATTCTCAAACAAGGTACGGGTTCTTCGGGTTCTAGATCCAAATCCAAGGGCAAGAGCAAAGGAAAGGTAAAGTCTTTGGAATTGTGGGAAGGAAGGACATGTGAAAAGGGATTGTGAAAATCCTAAATCTAAGAGGAAGATTCGAGGCTTCATGCGGGGGCTAACACCGCCACGTCGGATGAATCGAGTGGATGTGATGGTGATGTTTTGTCTGTGTCTTCGCTCGGACGGTCATGCGATGATCGTAAAGGCAGTGGATGCTAGACACGGGGGCATCTTTTCTCATATGACTCCTCATCGGAGTTGGTTCACCGCCCATAGGGAGTGCGATGGTGGGCCAGTGTTTATGGGCAATGACATTGCTTGTAATGTTGTGGCATTGTTGTGCGGTGCACATCGGGATGTTTGATGGGGTGGAGCGTACCACGCGGATGTGAGGCACGTTCTGATTTGAAGCGAGAATCGATTTCTCTTGGTGTGCTTGAGGCAAAGGGATGCAAGTACACAGTATTGATGGTGCTCTTAAGGTATCCAAGGGGGCACGAGTAGTCATGAAAGCGCAACGACTCGATCATGTTTACAGGTTGATCGGGAGCACTTCAAAAGGTGGAGCTACTATGGATGTAGTGAATTCCACCTCTGCACATGTGTGGCATGATGGGCATGACCACATGAGCGGGCAGGGCAGGAAGGCTGAGACGTGCGGACAGGGATACAGAGCAGGTGGAGCAGCCACCTGTGTGAAGAATCATACAGCATGATCGCAGGATATCGGCAAGGTACATGGACGACTCCAATATTGCAGGGGATTCATCTTCTATTCTGATGGCTCTAGGTGAGCCTGGTGCTGAGAAGTGGAAGGTGACTATGGGCGATGTGATGGATTCGTTGTACCAGACCGACATATGGGAGCTGGTGGAGCTTCTAGTGGGCCGGTGAGCGGTTGGATGCAGGTGGATCTTCAGGAGGATACAGCATAGATACAGGGTGATGTTGGTAGCGAAGGGTTATGCTCAGAGAGAAGGGATCGGCTTCTCAGAGATATTCGTGCCGACGGTATAGCAAGTATCTATCAGATCCGTGATTGGCACTGGTTGGCCAATGTGATCTTGAGCTATGATGTGAAGCAGAGATAAGAGAAGAGGTCAAGGAGCTACACGGTTGAAGATTGAAGACTTGGTGGAGATTGTTGAGGAAAGTCTTAAATCTAAGGTTTTGAGGTCGTTCGACCGGTCGTGGGAAGCTTCGACTGGTCGTGGGAGACGCTCGACCGGTCGTAGGTTCGAGCCCTTGTACGACTCAAAGTTCAGAAAGTTTTGCTGTTTTTTACTGTAGCTGGTCGTGGGTGGTCTACGACTGTCGTAGGTGGTCTACGACCCGGTCGTAGGAGAGCCGGAGACTAGTCGTAGGTTCGCAGATTTGTTCCGCGATTTTGCGCTAAACCGCGTTGAGTCCTTTCATGGCCCGGGATGCGGAAGGAAGTTTCTAAACTATAAATAGGTATTCCTAGGGTTTTTCTAGGAATGGTGATGAATGCTAAGGCTTTCTAAAAGGGTTCCAGGGTTTCTAAAGGGTGTAGCAAGGGTGAGATTCGAGGTTGTTCGAATCGGGTAAGTCCTTTCTCTTTGTAATTGATGCTTTCATAGTGGTGATCTGTCGCTTTGTGCCGTGGTTTTTTCCCGCGAGGGTTTTCCACGTTAAATCTGTGTGTTCTCTTTTCTTGTGTGTGCTTGGTGCCATTGGATTACCATCCTAGATCTAGATCTGTGTGATTCCGCAAGCCAAAAATCCCAACAAGTGGTATCAGAGCAATCGGTTGGGACACAGATCTGAATCTGAGGGATTAGTAATAATGGCGGCGCCGGTATGATATTGAGAAGTATTCGGGAAAAATAATTTTGAGTTATGGAAGATCAAGATGATGAGTTCCTTAATCAAGCAAGGCGAGGATGGTGCTCTTGAGGAGCGGAAGTCCACTATGACTGATGGTGATTGGAATACTCTTGATAAGAAGGCATTATCATCGATCCGTTTATGTCTCACGGATGAGGTTCTCTACAACGTCATGAGGGAGAAAACTATGCTAATTTATGGGCGAAGTTGGAGGATGTTTATGCGAAGAAATCCTCTGAAAATCGTCTGCACTTGAAGCGGCAGTGGTATAACTTCAAGATGGCAGAGGGTGGAGATCTGGAGGCTCACATCAGCAACTTTAATAAATTGGTTTGCAAATTGCTGGATATGGAGGAAGTGATGAAAGATGAAGAACAAGCATGTATGTTGCTGAATTCTCTCCCTGCATCCTATGAGTCATTCAAGGATACTATGTGCAGCATGAATAAAACCCTGAGTGTCGACACTGTTATCTCAGCCCTTCAAGGGAAGGCTATGAGACAACTAGACAAGAAACATGGGGACGTCTTCTGATGCACTGTTTACAGTGGGGTAGGAATTCTAAACAAGGTACAGGTTCTTCAGGTTCTAGATCCAAATCCAAGGGCAAGAGCAAAGGAAAGGTAAAGTGCTGGAATTGTGGGACGGGAAGGACATGTGAAAAGGGATTGTGAAAATCCTAAATCTAAGAGGGAAGATTCTGAGGCTTCATGCAGGGAGGCTAACACTGCCACGTCAGATGAATCGAGTGGATGTGATGGTGATGTTTTGTCTGTGTCTTCGCTCAGACGGTCATACGATGATCGTAAAGACGAGTGGATGCTAGACACGGGGGCATCTTTTCACATGACTCCTCATCGGAGTTGGTTCACCACTATAGGGAGTGCGATGGTGGACCAGTGTTTATGGGCAATGACATTGCTTGTAATGTTGTGGCCATTGGTGCGGTGCACATCGGGATGTTTGATGGGGTGGAGCGTACCACCGACGGATGTGAGGCACGTTCTGATTTGAAGCGAGAATCGATTTCTCTTGGTGTGCTTGAGGCAAAGGGATGCAAGTACACGTATTGATGGTGCTCTTAAGGTATCCAGGGGCACGGGTAGTCATGAAAGCGCAACGACTCGATCATGTTTACGGGTTGATCGGGAGCACTTCAAAAGGTGGAGCTACTATGGATGTAGTGAATTCCACCTCTGCACATGTGTGGCATGATGGGCATGACCACATGAGCGGGCGGGCGGAAGGGCCGAGACGTGCGGACGGGGATCTGAGCGGTGGAGCGCCACTGTGTGAAGAATCACCACATGGCATGATTGCAGGATATCGGCAAGGTACATGGACGACTCCAATATTGTAGGAGATTCATCTTCTATTCTGATGGCTCTAGGTGAGCCTGGTGCTGAGAAGTGGAAGGTGACTATGGGCGATGTGATGGATTCGTTGTACCAGACCGACATATGGGAGCTGGTGGAGCTTTCAGTGGGCCGGTGAGTGGTTGGATGCAGGTGGATCATCAGGAGGATACAGCATAGATACAGGGTGAGGTTGGTAGCGAAGGGTTATGCTCAGAGAGAAGGGATCGGCTTCTCAGAGATATTTGTGCCGACGGTATAGCAAGTATCTATCAGATCCGTGATTGGCACTGGTTGGCCAATGTGATCTTGAGCTATGATGTGAAGCAGAGATAAGAGAAGAGGTCAAGGAGCTACACGGTTGAAGATTGAAGACTTGGTGGAGATTGTTGAGAAAAATCTTAAATCTAAGGTTTTGAGGTCGTTCGACCGGTCGTGGAAGCTTCGACGGTCGTGGGAGACGCTTCGACCGGTCGTGGTTCGAGCCCTTGTACGACTCAAAGTTCGAAAGTTTTTCTTTGTTTTTTTCTTGTAGCTAGGACCGGTCGTGGGTGGTCTACGACTGGTCGTAGGTGGTCTACGACCCGGTCGTAGGAGAGCCGAGACTAGTCGTAGGTTACGCTGCAGATTTGTTCGCGATTTTGCGCGAAACCTAGCGGTTGAGTCCTTTCATGCAACCGGATGCGGAAGGAAGTTTCTAAACTATAAATAGGTATTCTAGGGTTTTTCTAGGAATGGTGATGAATGCTAAGGCTTTCTAAAAGGGTTCCGGGGTTTCTAAAGGGTGTAGCAAGGGTGAGATTCGAGGTTGTTCGAATCGGGTAAGTCCTTTCTCTTTGTAATTGATGCTTTCATAGTGGTGATCTGTCGCTTTGTCCGTGTGGTTTTTTCCATGAGGGTTTTCCACGTTAAATCTGTGTGTTCTCTTTTCTTGTGTGTGCTTGGTGCCATTGGATTACCATCCTAGATCTAGATCTGTGTGATTCATGCAGCCAAAAATCCCAACAAGTGGTATCGAGCAATCGGTTGGGACACGGATCTGAATCGAGGGATTAGTAATAATGGCGGCGCCGGTATGATATTGAGAAGTATTCGGGGAAAAATAATTTTGAGTTATGGAAGATCAAGATGATGAGTTCCTTAATCAAGCAAGGCGAGGATGGTGCTCTTGAGGAGCGGAAGTCCACTATGATGGTGATTGGAATACTCTTGATAAGAAGGCATTATCATCGATCCGTTTATGTCTCACGGATGAGGTTCTCTACAACGTCATGAGGGAGAAAAGCTGCGGCTAATTTATGGGCGAAGTTGGAGGATGTTTATGCGAAGAAATCCTCTGAAAATCGTACGCACTTGAAGCGGCGGTGGTATAACTTCAAGATGGCGGAGGGTGGAGATCTGGAGGCTCACATCGGCAACTTTAATAAATTGGTTTGCAAATTCTTGGATATGGAGGAAGTGATGAAAGATGAAGAACAAGCATGTATGTTCTTTGAATTCTCTCCTGCATCCTATGAGTCATTCAAGGATACTATGTGCGGCATGAATAAAACCACGAGTGTCGACACTTTGTTATCTCGGCCCTTCAAGGAAGGCTATGAGGCAGCTAGACAGCAACATGGGGACGTCTTCTGATGCACTGTTTACAGTGGGGTGGGAATTCTAAACAAGGTACAGGTTCTTCAGGTTCTAGATCCAAATCCAAGGGCAAGAGCAAAGGAAAGGTAAAGTGCTGGAATTGTGGGACGGGAAGGACATGTGAAAAGGGATTGTGAAAATCCTAAATCTAAGAGGGAAGATTCTGAGGCTTCATGCAGGGAGGCTAACACCTGCCACGTCAGATGAATCGAGTGGATGTGATGGTGATGTTTTGTCTGTGTCTTCGCTCGGACGGTCATACGATGATCGTAAGGGCAGTGGATGCTTTAGACACGGGGGCATCTTTTCACATGACTCCTCATCGGAGTTGGTTCACCGGCTATAGGGAGTGCGATGGTGGGCCAGTGTTTATGGGCAATGGCATTGCTTGTAATGTTGTGGGCTGTTGGTACGGTGCACATCGGGATGTTTGATGGGGTGGAGCGTACTCGACGATGTGAGGCACGTTCCGATTTGAAGCGAGAATCGATTTCTCTTGGTGTGCTTGAGGCAAAGGGATGCAAGTACACGGGTATTGATGGTGCTCTTAAGGTATCCAAGGGGCACGGGTAGTCATGAAAGCGCAACGACTCGATCATGTTTACAAGTTGATCGGGAGCACTTCAAAAGGTGGAGCTACTATGGATGTAGCGAATTCCACCTCTGCACGTGTGTGGCATGATGGGCATGGCCACATGAGCGGGCGAGGCGGGAGAAGGCGAGACGTGCGGACGGGGATCTGAGCGGGTGGAGCGGCCACACATGTGAAGAACCACATGGCATGATTGCAGGATATCGGCAAGGTACATGGACGACTCCAATATTGTAGGAGATTCATCTTCTATTCTGATGGCTCTAGGTGAGCCTGGTGCTGAGAAGTGGAAGGTGACTATGGGCGATGTGATGGATTCGTTGTACCAGACCGACATATGGGAGCCGGTGGAGCTTTCAGTGGGCGGTGAGTGGTTGGATGCGGGTGGATCATCGGAGGATCTGACATAGATACGGGGTGAGGTTGGTAGCGAAGGGTTATGCTCGAGAGAGAAGGATCGGCTTCTCGAGAGATATTTGTGCCGACGGTATAGCAAGTATCTATCGGATCCGTGATTGGCATTGGTTGGCCAATGTGATCTTGAGCTATGATGTGAAGCGAGAGATAAGAGAAGAGGTCAAGGAGCTACACGGTTGAAGATTGAAGACTTGGTGGAGATTGTTGAGAAAAATCTTAAATCTAAGGTTTTGAGGTCGTTCGGCCGGTCGTGGGAAGCTTCGGTGGTCGTGGGGAGGCCTTCGACCGGTCGTGTAGGTTCGAGCCCTTGTACGACTCAAAGTCCGGAAGTTGGTTTCTTTGTTTTTTGTGTAGCTAGGGGTGGTCAGTGGGTGGTCTACGGCCCGTCGTAGGTGGCTACGACCGTCGTAGGAGAGCCGGGACTAGTCGTGATTTGTTCGCGATTTTTCGCATGCTTTCTTGCAGGATTGAGTCCTTTCGCAACGGATGCGGAAGGAAGTTTCTTAAACTATAAATAGGTATTCTAGGGTCTTTCTAGGAAGGGGTGATGAATGCTAAGGCTTTCTAAAAGGGTTCCAGGGTTTCTAAAGGGTGTAGCAAGGGTGAGATTCGAGGTTGTTCGAATCGGGTAAGTCCTTTCTCTTTGTAATTGATGCTTTCATAGTGGTGATCTGTCGCTTTGTGCTTAGTGGTTTTTTTTTTCCCATGAGGGTTTCCCACGTTAAATCTGTGTGTTCTCTTTTCTTGTGTGTGCTTGGTGCCATTGGATTACCATCCTAGATCTAGATCTGTGTGATTCCGCAAGCCAAAAATCCCAACATTGTATACAAGAAAACTCTCTCTCTCTCTGGCTTTCTTTAATTCTCTCTTTGCAGGTGAGTTTTGAAAAGATTTCATGTTTTACAACAATACTGCATCTAATTTGCTATAACAAGACTCTAGACCAGTCCTGGATTACCCTAGAGACAAGCTTATTTCATCCTTTTTCAATGTCCAGTTTAACTATTGTGGGAGCACTTACTATCTACTATCTCAAAAACAATGCAATTTATAATACATGCTATGCATTTCTATCGACACCATATATTTTATTTATATATACAAGATTGGGTATATAAATGAAATAAATCTATTCATGGCTAAGATGGATCAGAAAAGGCCTGATTGACGACAGAAGTGATCCGGACCGTCAGACCTTAGATCGGGGGTATCTCACAATCTGGAATGAGTTACCTGACGTAAAATATATGATTTTGGGGTAGAACGAGCTACTTTAGCCAACCAACCATGCTATGCCGGGTTACGCAACCCGGAATTACGAAAAACCCTTAGATCGACGGTCGTTTCCCTATTTGAATTTCATTTTTACTATAAATAGTAAGTTTTAGTTTGATTATAACTCTTCATCCATCGGGCTTTAGGAGTTGCGCCCAACGTAAAAAGAGCTTATAATAATTATGAGAACGGTTTGGTGAAGCCAAATTGGACACTTACTATTTTTGGCCGAAAACCTTGCGCACTAGTAGGCATCACAACCGTCTATAAATAATTAATAAGTTTACTATTTATAGTAAGTCGCAAATTCTAGGAGTTTTAGTTGTAGTTTGATTCTGATTTCTTTCCCATTGCTTGGTACCCCTATTTAAAGGGTTGTGAAGTCATTTTTATTCATTCATTAATCAATTTCGAATTTATTAGAATTTATTTCTATTTTCTGCTTTCCTTCCTCGTGGAAGTTCTGTGGATTTGGAATAATTATCCTCTTGAGGAAGACGGTGCTCGACCTCACATCCTCCCCTGCGTCAATTTATGCTTAGGTACATGTTCGAAACCTCACATGGTCACCCATATTAAGAAAATAGTATAAAAATGTTTATGTTTAAATCAATCTCAATCAAATACAGTCATGCTAAAAATTTGGAAAATGAAAAGTTCAAGTTTAATATGGTTTGATTTTTTTTTTTAAATGACTTATGTACAGGCATGGATTTATATTTTATACATAAGGTTATAATATAAAAAATAATTAAAATAATTAAAATTTCTATATATATGAGACAATAATAAATACATAGACTAATGATGTTCTTGCCTCAGTCAATTCCTTTCTTTTCGAATGATTTGCATATGAATCAGCTCGGGGCTATTAAAATTTTCACCTTCTACTTTTAATAAAACATATTTTATATATTTTTTTAAAATGTATTTATTGTTTTGCCTATGTTTTAAACTATATAGAGTTTAAACATTAAATTTATTATGCAAATTATATTTTTTGTAAAATACAAAGTTTAAAATGAAATTTGGTTATGGCCCACCATCATGTGCTCATGACATCCAACGTTCCCAGCAGGTGCGACCCTACATGTGTGCATGACATCCAACCTGCCCAACAGGGGGTGCGACCCTACACCATGTGCATAAGCTAGTGGACGCGGATTGCGTCCTACCCCCGCCCGGACGGTAATCCGTCTGGGCAGGGCTCTGTGGGGCCTACCGTGTTGTAAGTGTTTTATCCATGCCGTTAAATTATTTTTTCCGATAGTTTTAATATACAAGCCAAAAAATGAGACAGGTCCAAGGCTTAAGTGGACCACAAAGTGGAGATTAAAAGTGGAGATTAAACGTCCACCATTAAAAACTTCTTGGGAGCTGGAGAAGTTCCGGATCAAGTTGATATTTGTGTTTTCACTCTATCTACGTCTAAATGACCTTATGAATACGTTGTATAGTAAAAAAAAAAAAAAAAAACATCACGTTGGCCCTTAGAAAGGTTGCAACGGTGGGTGTCATTATCAGTGCAGCTTCCTTTGGTGTGGTACACTTAAGCCTTGAACCTGCCTCGTTTTTTGGCTCGCATATTAAAATTATGTGAAAAAAGCGTTTAACGGCGTGGATAAAACACTTACAATACGGTGGGCCCTACAGAGCCCTGCCCGGACGGATTACTGTCCGGGCGGGGGTAGGACGCAATCCGCGTCCTAAGCTAGTCCGCAAATCATGCAGACCAACCTAATTGAGTGTCCTCGATTGATTGATTGGACACTCCTAGTGTCCCCAAGCAATCAACGGTCTAAGATCATTAAATCATTTCCCTTCATTCTCTGAATCATCACTTATTATTGTTTGAGACCCCCGAATTATAGATATTGAAAAGCATCCTTTGATACGTGACTTTCATCATTAGTTCTTCTAAATCATGCAGGTCTCATGTCTCTCGAGACACAGAATTTTTTATTTTTATTTTTGTGCCGCAATATCTTGTAACATGTAATATCTGTAAAATCTGCCATTAATCGACAACTGATCAAAGCTTCCTTTGATGGGATCATCCTAACCATCTTATAAATGAACTTTTATTAGTGCACTCGAGACTTTTCTAGCTTCATCTTTTATCATAATTTATATACCGTTAATTCAAGATTCAGATCATTCAAAAACATAGATCTTCGTATTAAGGTCACTACTAATCCAGATAGTAATTGAACGGTTCTGATTTACTCCATTTCTGCCAAGTGTGACAATGGCATAGAGGCACCGTACTTCCAATGTCTCGAGAAGCACTGGATCAGTTTACCAACATAAAATCGATTGCCTGTGGCCCGGGCACAGGAAGCTCCTGCAGTCGGAAGCCGTGTGGGCCCTAAGAAATTCCCGTGACAAATGCACTCTGTACATCAGTTTCACAATATCACAATAGGATAGGATTCCATAAATCAGGTAGATCCAAAACTCAGGTGGGCCACACCAAACGAAAAGGTGGGAACGGAACTGTCCACCGTTGAAACCTTCTTGTAGCCGATCATGATGTTTATATGTCATCCAAACCGTTAAGAGAGTTATTACCACTCGGATAAACAGTACGCACAAATATCATACTGATTTTAAAAATAATAATAATAATAATATGTGGCCTCTACAAAGTTTCCACTGTGGGCGTTCAATCCCCGCTGTTTCGTGTGGTATGGCCCGCATGAGTTTTTGATCCGTATGATTTTTAGACTCCTGCTATATTGTGGTATTGTGAAACTGATGGACGGAGTGGATTTGTCAAGAGCATCTCTGTGGGACTAACACAGCTTCCGACCAAAGGATTTTTATTTTATTTTATTTTATTATACGAACGGATGAATTGCGTCTGGAGCATGCATGAACTAGATATAAACCGTTCATTTTAATTTATCAAAAATCAATACATCAAAAGTCTAAATTATGACGATACAAACGCGTTGATGCATGGAAAATATACTTAAACTAAGATACAAAACTCAGCAAATGCCTTACACATTCATTTAAAATAATGTCCATATGTAAGATGGCTGAAAATGTTCAACAAAAGAAGATTTTATAGTCGATAATCATAGTAGATTACACAGGATCCCTGGATCAGATCATTAAAAAAAAAAAAAAGTTTGCCACGTATGCAATACTCTATATGCACTGAATCAGCTCTCTATGTTTTCCGTACACTGGATCACATGCGTCAGCACGTACGGTAATTACCAGATGGTCTAACTATATGTGGCTCACCGTTTCATGTGAATAACATCCAACCCGTCCATTACACAAGCCCGCATTTATAATGTCATACCACCTTAGTATTCATACCATCCAACCCATTCAACAGGTCTACCCCACCAAGATGAAGGGATGTACTGAGGCCTGAGGATGATGCCATTGGCACACCACATAAATATGTAGGTTTTAGGCATATCGTACATTTCTACCTCTAGTGTGTCCCACCGGAGTTTTGGATCAGGAAGATTCAACGCAGCTTTCGATGAAGGTGAGGATGTGCATCAGATGCACGGTGTGGATTCCACTTACATATCACAGGTGGGCCCCACTTAGCTGTAACTATGTTAATTTGTTGAACGTATGACATGACGAAATATGGCTGGAAGACTCACAGAGAACCCAGAGGTTGACACGTGGATGAGGCCTAGATCCGACGGGTCGTGTCTGTTGTGGACTGGCGGGGATTTTGTATTTTTGAAGCATGTAGTGACATCACATGCAACCTTGATAGTGATATAATTAGGTCAATGAGACTTCTTCTCATTCCTTCTACCAAGAATTCGCCAAGAAATACCAACCTTTGACGCTACTTCCATGTAAGAATTATATGGTACGATGCCCCTCATCTTTACACAGTACACTCGTGTTTTAATTCTCACAACTGGAGCTATCATTAGCTAATCTAAACCATTGGTTTGTTGTGTCCCACGTTTGATGAACTATGGCTTAAGACAGAAATATTAAAATTCAGATATCGTTTCCTACAGTTATGGATCTCACATTCAACTGAAAAAAGTCCAAATATTGATTGTTGGAACCTTCAAACGTAAGATTTTTATTGAGAATTTTCCATCCAAAATGGACATTAACTGACCAACGGTGTGGATTACTAAACCAAGGGACCCACTTTTTTTGAAGTGAAAAATAAATGTGTGTTTGTCATGTCATTCCTCTCTCGAGACCAGGCCCTTACCTTCCCATGGGATTCTTTTAACCTAACCAAATCAAAATCTCTATGTCATAATTCCTTTTTTGTGAAGGGAAGAGATGCACCACCAAATCCCATTGTTGTTGGCTTCTCATTCACAAGCTTCTGTGAAGCGGCAATTGCGTCACTAATCCGCTTCCTTATGGTAATCAACTCATAACACTTTCTCTTTTTTAAGTTGGTACAATGACGTACATCTCAATGTCCTGTGGTCCAATTTGGATTATCTTTTCATCCGTTCTTCTTTTTTTTTTTTTTTTTATGGCCCACGTGGGCTCTCAAGGAAACACCGTACATCTTTTATTGCGTAAAATGTATGATGTCGTCGAAATTGTAGTTTGAAAACTTGATTGAATACTTTGATAAAAATTGATGAAACCATGGTTTAAAGCACAAAAACTTGACTCAACCCTACAGCCAATCGAGTCTACTAAGAAGCCCCTTGAGTTCTTCGAAAGGTCATACGAATTCTACTGACTATTTTCGATAATATTCAATATTTTAAACATGTAAAGTTGTGCTAAGTTGAGTTCAACTTTATCGAATTTTGTCGAGTTTTGTTTGAGTTTATTGAGTTTTGTTTAAGTGATCAAGTCTAGATTTTCTTGAGTCTTGACTGATACATGCCATAAATATGCCGACGTGGACTCTGTTACAAATGTTGCAGCTCCACTCAATATAGTATTCCTGATTAACTTGTAAAGATTTCTACTTCGCTATATTTTCATAACTGTTAGTTGTGGGTTTTTAATCTATATGCGGAATAGGCCCACGGATCTGTCTGTGCAAGGGACATGGTGATCAGGGGTTCAGATAGCTTACCTAGCTGAGACGCCGCCATGAAAGCCGGATAATAATACCAGAATTCCTGTAGAGCTTAGGATCTTCCTCTCCTTCACACCCTTTCTGCAATACAATAGATGAGACTCGAATTTTGCTGTGGTGTAGGATCGGGGACCCAGCTCTCATTTATAGAGACTATGGAGAGAGAGTTTGAAACCCATCAAAACTCTCTCTCCCACGCTCCACATTACTGTGTCCTAGTTCGACTCAAATTGCCTTACGTAAGGCTATAGCATTCCACCTCAAATACGCACTGCTGCGCAGATACATTGCGCAGCGTATTACCTTAAGTAAGACCCACTGATTAACTCAATCAAACAGTCCAACTAGAATACAATCTAGATCGTTGATCAGTAAGGCCCACTAGATAGAGTTCTTACATTAGTGTCCCTTTTGAAACTTTCATAATACCTTCATAACTGGCGAATTTGCATCCGATTGCATTTAGAGCACCTAAAGATATTAAAATTTTCTTCAATTTCAGAATGTGTTTGACATTAGTTAGAGTACGTTCTACTCCATCAAAATATTCTGATGCGAACCAAATCAATTTCGATCATCTTATAGGCATAATCATTGCCCATAAGAATCAAGCTGTTGAGGGTTAAATATTGTATATTAGACCCCAGTAATTACTTGATTTTACGAACATGATACTGCTTAACAGTTTATTTTAATCATATTTGTGAGGCAAGGTGAATCTAAGAGAGTAGGCTGGAAAGGACGCTAAAAGCACGGATTTAACGCTCTGGCATCACCAAGGCATTGGATGGGACTTCATGAGACCATTATCGAGGAGTTACACACCAGAGATCAGAGGAATTACAGCTACTCACTTCAAACAGGCCTGAAAAATGTCCAGAATACAAGATCACAGGGTTCCCACCATCTGATCAGCTCGGAACTTCATACAGGGCCTGAGGACCTTAAATTAACCGTATACGTAAAATTTAAGCCCTTGGATCCATGTGAAAGTGGCCCAACGGCTTGATTAGCCCATGAATCGTTAAACTGCGGCCCACCGGACATCTGGATATGCCTCGATTTTGGTCTAAACCCCGTAAATTAGATGAGAAAATGGATGAACGGAACAGATTCCTCATATACCTCACGGTTGGCCCCCACATCAGGTTGAGCGTGCACACATTGCACGCGCTCGCGCGCAACATGGGATCGGTCAACAGTCTTTGACCGACCCCCGCCCGTCCCTTTCCATTCCGTCTCACGCTAGGAGACAGCGTCCAACGCTGTCTGACGCTGCGACAGCCAATGGGCCCCACTCGACGCCCGGAGTGATGATCTGAACCGTCCATCGTATCAAGAGGGTAGGCGTGACCATCTCCTAGGTATCAGAATCCCAGAAGACAATGAATATTTTATTTCAGCCGTTAAAATGGACGATAGACGGTGCAACAATTAATCTCGAAGGCCACACCGAATTCAATTCCAAAAAGACCATATCCAAACGATTTTTCGAGCCTCATTCAATGGACGGGATGGATTACTCAAATAATCCTGATCATGGGCCCCACACATCACCAACGCAAGCCCTGTTTTGCCCACGGATCTGACGATCCAGGTGGACCACCACAGCTGGCCGATGGGGAGATCCAACCCGTTCATCTTCTCGACAATCTGAAATATCCAAAAGATGAGTCAACCCCGCTCGTGGAAGGTCACGGCTGCGGGTGAAAACAAAACAGTAAGATTGCTGTTTTTTTTTCTTTATTCCGCACGCGGCTGCGTATCTCCTACACACTGGCTGCGTAAATAAGGTTGGTTCACCAGCCGACTTAGCTCTAGCAGCTACAAAAGGAAGAGAGGTGACGAGGGGAGGGGAATCTTGGCTTGGGTTGGAACGTGAGACAGAGAGTAGAGTTTGTTTTCTTTTCTTTTATTTTTATTTTGTTTTGTTTAAGGGATCCAGCCCATTCATGTTAGGCTGAACCTCTTAGCTAGGGCTAAGAGGTGAAGCTTGTAGCATGATGGGAGAACTATTTGTTTGAGCTTTTTGTTTACACTGAATTGATGTTGATTTTTGTTTAGTTAAGGGAATGTTTTTCGTTATTAATGGTCTGTTGTGACTAAAATTACAATGGGTCTGTGATGGCTTTGAACATGTTCTTTTCCTTTTTATGTATATGACGTCAGGAAGCCCTGTTGTTCACCATTGTCTCCTAGGCATGGTCAGATGACGATACCCTTCCTAACCTTCATGCATTGTTGATTGGTTGGTAATTAGTTTAATTCTGTTGTTTACTTTGTCTCCTGGGCATGGTTTGGTGATAGAATCCATTCTAATTCATATACCTTTCATCTCTTTGAAAACTATATCAAGTAAGTTCAGTTTGATTTCCATGGTTACATTCTTCAACTGGATGAAGATGGGACTCTAAGTCTAGTTGATTTCTTGATGCAGGCATAAGATCTCCCTGATCTCTACAAGTGGATCCTCTAAATCCCTAGTTTCCTTTCTCTGAATTCTTTAGATTTTAGATAATTATTTCATCATTATTCCTCAATTTACAGTTGATTTAGATTTTATCATAGTCTAGTTCTACTTCCACTTAGTTTTAAATAACGTATAGATTCCAGTCCCTTGGGATTCGACCTCGGTCTCACTGAGTTTTATTACTACATTACAACCCTGCACTTGGGGAGTAAACAAGTTTTTGGCGCCGTTGCCGGGGACTGACGACTACGATTCTCTGAAATTAATTGGTTTTAAAATTAGTTTAAGATTAGGATTTTACTAACTTTTGTTTTAGATTTTTTTTATTTGATTTTTAGAACTAACTTTCCTGTTTTGTAGGGTCGTTGATAGATCTTCTAACTTGGTAACTTCGTCCTAATTTCTTTACTTTCTTTATTTTTTAGATTAGTTCTTATCCCCTAGATACTTAGTTTGTTTTGTTTTGCAGGGTATTAACATAGGAACTTCTAAATTGGTAACATCTTTCTCACTTCTCTTCTGCTTACCTTCCATATTGCCGTATGAATTTTATTTTATTTTAGGATTAGACTTAGAGTTAAAGTTCTACCATGGAAGCGTGGGTACGTGCATACGCTGAGATGGATAGGAGATATTGAGGAATGCCTGAGGGTTGTGGAATTCAACGTATACGTCAAGATTTCTCTCCATCGAGAACAGACATTGAGAACCGACTAGAACGTTATGTTCCATCAGTTAATAGGTCTGTATACGATCATAGTTATGGGAATGAGGATTATTATCAACCATCATATTCTCTCATGTATGATCAGTATGACTATAACTAGTGGAACTATCAAAACTGGGAAGATGAACCAACAACATATCGCAATGATTATTCTCTTGGATACCCTACATTTGAGAACTAACCAGAAACGATCCAAGAGAATTCATTTCAGCATAACATGGAGTATCTTGCGGAAATTAGAAAAGCAATGGAAGTACTCAATGCGTGCCTCGATAAGATAGAGGAAGCTCGCTCATCCCAACTACAATCCAATCCAGAAATACAATGTGAGGAAAGTGATCCTCACTCGCTTTTGATAAAATCTGAAATTTGGAATAAGGAGTTGGATTCCATTAATGAGCATACGGTTCAATTCCCTGATGAGTCGATCTCAATGACTGTTCAAAAGAATGGTGGAGATACATGGGTGTCTTTCAAATACAGTGATGATGACACGCTTTCCTTACATGACACACAGGATCTCAATGATGAGGCAGAGGTTAGTTTATTCGAACCTCAACCGAATTTAGAATGTGAGGAAAGCGATCACATCCCAAGTGTACACTGCACAGAATTAGATGATGATGCGTATTGGGATGATGATCATAAACGTGCAGCCCAAATTCCCCTTGAATCAATTTCAAGATTGGTCCAGGTCAATGATCAAGACGTACACGAAGTGATCGGTCATAATGAGCCACTCCCCTCACTTGACATGTTTGATTTAAAGGTGGAGGACGAGCCCCTTACAACCGACACTTCTAACTCTTGTGAAACATGTTTGGACCACTCCTCTGAATTAAATGATGCTGTGATTCGGGAGAAAGACGAGTTGTTTGCTACGACCCTAGAATTTGAAACCACTCAGTTAAGGTCACCATCTGAGCTGTACATGTTTGACAATTCAACGCCTCGATTGAGTAGTTTTAATGAACCAAGTGATCACATCGATGCTTCCCCTATTGATTTTCAATTTGTCTATGTAGGACTGGAATAAGAGAGCGTACATCCGTCCACTGTCAAGGATAATGGATTACTTGGGCAGATCATCACGAGCTCTAATGTGGAACATAAGTCACGCTCAACTGAATTTTTCAACTCTTTGAATGATTGCTTGGCACACTTTGCAGATTCAAATGATCCCATGATAAAAGACATAGTGAATGCCTTGCAAGACAGCATCTCGGTAGTCATCACTGACCGAGAGAACCCTTAGTTTGAAGCCCTTTCTTCCACAGATCCTGAATGTTTACCATTAGGGGAGGAGGAGCTGAAAACTGAACCGAAGTCTGCTACTTCAGAATGTGTTGAGACTACACCACTTCCTGAAAATTTTTCTCAATTTGATCTACTTGTAGTCTCTGATTCACCATGAGATATTAACTTTGAAACTTTTTTTGACACAGGTGAATCATATATACTTTGGATACCTCAGGCGAATCAACGGCAAATTTTTAATGAGGTACATAAGTTTCTCTGGAAAGTCAAGCTCCAGGGCATCCAAGCCTATTACAAAAAGGGCTTTTGGATGATCCTGTTGAGGAACTTACTGAGAAACTTATCACGATATTGGCCGGAAGAGGAACCTTTCGACATGATCGAGTAGTTTTTCCCTACTTTCATAGGACTAGGGTAGTTTGCTTTATGCTATTCTAGAATAGACGGTTTTATGCCATTAGGTTAGTTTGCTTGATGCATTGTTTTCGGATAGTTTGCTTTCATGTCTTCACTCTCGTACTGGCCGACTTTCATACTGCGATCTCTTGGAAAGTCTCTCTCTCAATTCGTTATCCAGGTACTATCTTTCCATCACTTCTCATTTACTTTCGTTGTCCCATGTGCATTGCATGCTCATATCTTTTACATTGAGGACAATGTAGATTTTAGGTTGGGGGTGGGAGATTAGGTAACATAATCAGTGTTTATTGATCTTGAGCAGAAATTGTGAAAATTTTTAATTTGTAAAAATTTTTCTGAACTTTCTTATGAATTCGAAGTGATCTTGAAGGATAATTGTGATTTGAGACGTATAAGATACGGAATGTTGGTGATTTACGAATCTTGGATTTAGTTACCTGTTAGATCTCACAATTACGTTTGAATTATTAATCCATGATTAAAAGTTCTAAACATTGATTGAGTCATGATTTCACATGTCACATCCCGCGGTCACATTAAGGTTTCAATTTGATATTAAAGAATTAACTTGGTAATCACTAAGCATGTAAGGAACCAGCCTGGAAAATTTGCCCGTCATGATCAAATAAAAAATAATAAATAATAAAAATAATAAAAAAATAGATACCTTTGGAAAGGATTGGGCGACTAATCTTCACTATAGGTTTGCTTCCGATAGGTGTAGATTTGATTCCCCATGGATGATATGTGCAAAGGGTTGAGTGTACAGTCTTCACCATAGGTTTGCTCCCTATAGTTAAGGATTTGATTCCTCTCCCCATTGATGAAAAAATCAAGGGTTAGAAGAATGAAAAAGCAGAACTGTAAGGCAAGTTCTGTTTTTGGTTTTGATCGTCCTGAATGCTCTTTTTCATCAATGTTATCATGAAAATTGATGATTGAATCTCTTACTGATGATAAGCCGAGATTACACTATACACTCATGGAACTCAATGTTTAGAATTGTTCTAATTCATAGATTAATACCTTTGAACATGATTACAAAGTCTACCATGCGCTTGCATCGAGGAGAAATTAATGATCAACATTCATGAATCTTAGACTTCTAATATCTGGATTATTTTCAAAAATTACTTGAGTTTATAGAAATTGTTTTGTAATTCTCATCTTATTTTTGGCATATTTTGCTCGGAATTAGCAAAATGCTGGTTGGGAGTTGTGTTGAGGGTTAAATATTGCATATTAGACCCCAGTAATTACTTGATTTTACGAACATGATACTGCTTAACAGTTTATTTTAATCATGTTTGTGAGGCAAGGTGAATCTAGGAGCATAGGCTGGAAAGGACGCTAAAAGCACGGATTTAACGCTCTGGCATCACCAAGGCATTGGACGGGACTTCATGAGACCATTATCGAGGAGTTACACACCAGAGATTAGAGGAATTATAGTCACTCACTTCAAACAAGCCTGAAAAACATCCAGAATACAAGATCACAGGGTTTCCACCATCTGATCAGCTCGGAACTTCATACAGGGCCTGAGGACCTTAAATTAACCATACACGTAAAATTTGAGCCCTTGGATCCATGTGAAAGTGGCCCAACGGCTTGATCAGCCCATGAATCGTTAAACTGGGGCCTACCGGACATCTGGATATGCCTCAATTTTGGTCTAAACCCCGTAAATTAGATGGGAAAATGGATGAACGGAACAGATTCCTCATATACCTCACGGTTGGCCCCCACATCAGGTTGAGCGTGCACACATTGCACGCGCGCAACATGGGATCTGTCAACAGTCTTTGACCGACCCCCGCGTCCCTTTCCATTCCGTCTCACGCCAGGAGACAGCGTCCAACGCTGTCTGACGCTGCGACAGCCAATGGGCCCCACTCGACGCCCGGAGTGATGATCTGAACCGTCCATCGTATCAAGAGGGTAGGCGTGACCATCTCCTAGGTGGCAGAATCCCGGAAGACAACGAATATTTTATTTCAGCTGTTAAAATGGACGATAGACGGTGCAACAATTAATCTCGAAGGCCACACCGAATTCAATTCCAAAAAGACCATATCCAAACGGTTTTTCGAGCCTCATTCAATGGACGGGATGGATTACTCAAATAATCCTGATCATGGGCCCCACACATCACCAGCGCAAGCCCTGTTCTGCGCACGGATCTAACGATCCAGGTGGACCACCACAGCTGGCCGATGGGGAGATCCAACTCGTTCATCTTCTCGACAATCTGAAATATCCTAAAGATGAGTCAACCCCGCTCTTGGAAGGTCACGACTGCAGGTGAAAACAAAACAGTAAGATTGCTGTGTTTTTTTTCTTTATTCCGCACGCGGCTGCATATCTCCTACACACTGGCTGCGTAAATAAGGTTGGTTCGCCAGCCGACTTAGCTCCAGCAGCTACAAAAGGAAGAGAGGTGACGAGGGAGGGGATCTTGGCTTGTGGAACGTGAGACAGAGAGTAGAGTTTGTTTTTTTTTCTTTTATTTTTATTTTATTTTGTTTGAGGGATCCAGCCCATTCATGTTATGATGAACCTCTTAGCTAGGGCTAAGAGGTGAAGCTTGTAGCATGATGGGAGAACTATTTGTTTGAGCTTTTTGTTTACACTGAATTGATGTTGATTTTAGTTTAGTTAAGGGAATGTTTTTAGTTATTAATGGTCTGTTGTGACTAAAATTACAATGGGTCTGTGATGGCTTTGAACATGTTCTTTTCCTTTTTATGTGTATGACGTCAGGAAGCCCTGTTGTTCACCATCGTCTCCTGAACATGGTCGGATGACGGTACCCTTCCTAACCTTCATGCATTGTTGATTGGTTGGTAATTAGTTTAATTTTGTTGTTTACTTTGTCTCCTGGGTATGGTTTGGTGATGGAATCCATTCTAATTCATATACCTTTCATCTCTTTGAAAACTATATCAAGTAAGTTCAGTTTGATTTCCATGGTTACATTCTTCAACTAGATGAAGATGGGACTCTAAGTCCAATTGAATTCTTGATGCAGGCATAAGATCTCCCTTATCTTTACAAGTGGATCCTCTAAATCCTTAGTTTCCTTTCTCTGAATTCTTTAGATTTTAGATAATTATTTCATCATTATTCCTCAATTTACAGTTGATTTAGATTTAATCTTAGTCTAGTTCTACTTCCACTTAGTTTCAGATAACGTATAGATTCCAGTCCCTTGGGATTCGACCTCGGTCTCACCGAGTTTTATTACTACATCACAACCCTGCACTTGGGGAGTGAACACAAGCCACCATCAAACTTATGACTATATGTGGTTAATCAAAATTCACTCCTAATAGAATTGTCCAACCTTAGACACTAATGGAACATCGCAACCACCCAATTATTTACCTGATGTCGTTAAATTGACTTCCTCTGGTGAATTAATTATCGAATTTCTCATCCTTCCAAGATTTAGGATTTTGACAAACTTACTTCATATGTCACATCTTCCCATAATTTTAATACTTCAACTTGTTTTTGCCCTTCGACTGGAACTTAAATCGCGACTTCCTTTTCTCTCGCTCAAATGGTCTTTCCCGAACAAACAATGCATCCGTATAAGTAACTCCGCTCTTCTTTTTCAACTACTTCGACTGAAGGGCTGAGATAAAAGTATTGACGTCTAAGGTATCACTACCATAGCATAGAGTATCAACTAGATATTTATATAACTCCGGAAAATACGTCAACAAAATTAGGACTTTGTCTTCTTCATCAATCTTCACATTTAGGCTTATCAATTTGAAAATAAATTTGTTAAACATATTAATGTGCTCAGAGATATCTGACCCTTCCACCGTCATCGTGTAGAACTGTCTTTTCAAATATAGACAATTGGTGAGTGATTTCGTTAAGTAAATACTCTCCATTTTTGTCCATAAACTTGTGATAGTCGTCTCATCGATGACATTATAAAGGGCTTACCAAGTACAATTGGATTGTGTTAATAGTCATCTGATCAAATTCATCCAAATTCTCTTCCTTCATAGATTTCAAATGTTTTGTTTTTCCAATGAGTGCATGCTTCAATACTTGCTGAATTAGAAGGGCTTTCATCTTCAACCTCCATAATTTAAAATTATTTTTACTTGTGAACTTCTCTATCTTGAATTTTACATTCGATCTCTTGATACTATGTCTATAGATTTAACCTAATATCCCAACATATGCTTTGATATCACCTATTAAGCTCGGAAGCAACCTCAAATTAAAGTAAACAATGCGATCGAGAAAAAAAAAAAATCAAACAAATACAGATAACGCAGAGATTTTTATGTGAAAAACCCTTGCGGAAAAAACAATGACATCGAGCAAAGATCAATCCACTATAATCAGAAGAATACGAGAGATGAAATTACTTACAATACAAACCCTAGCTTTTCTGTTTAAACCCTAGAAAAATCGTGCTAGTCTCTAGAACGTTTCTAGCATTATTCTAATTGTATTTACAAACATATTTATATATTATCGTACAAAATTAGGAAATAAAATCTGCACACACAAAAAACTTACTCATTCAATAGACCCAACTAGACTTTTGGTTGACTAAAAACTCCAGCATGTGCTTTGATTGACTCAACTGGATATTCAGTTAACCGAACACATTATAGTGTGCAATAGTCAATCAAAACATAACTCAGTTAAGCCAAAAAAGAAAGCATTTAAGGTACTCGATCAACAAAGATAACTCAGTTGTTTGACAAGCCGGGTCGACTCAGGCTTAGGCCATCAGAATTTCAAGTTGGCATTTTTAATCAAAATCAATGACCGCCGACAGATAGTGCCAAATGCTAATAACCCAATGTATCTCTCCTATTAAAAAGAAAAGAAAAGAAAAAAAAAAAAAGAAGTTCCTATTGCATGAAACGATGCATTATTGTGTGTGTCATGCATGGTGTCATGCATGGATTTACCAAACAATGACGCAGACGTAAGCATTATCAAGCTCTTTCTTTCTTTTCATTAAACTAGATTTATGAATCTTGAGTCTTGTTCTATGAATCATGCATGATTTTACCTAACTAGTTAGTTCAATGTCATTAAAAATGCTAGTGATAAGGTTCGTGACCCACTAACGTACATGAGATATGCTAATCCGTACGGATTTGGAGGGAAGCAGATTGAGAGGGGAGATTAATTGAGCATGCGCCAAGGCATCAATCACGTGCAAGATCTGAAACGTCCATCACGTGGGGTCCCACTATAAACATGCCTCGACATAAAATCAGGTTCGTCCATTCATCAGATTGCCCACACGCAAGCATGTGAATATAAACCGTTTGGCCATCTTCTTTTAGTCTCCAATCTCCTCACTATCTCTTTCTTGGGCCAGGGAGTGATTGTTCACGGTGGGACCCGTTGACGAATGGAGTAGATCTCACCCATGCACGCCATGTCGGCATGTGTCTTTGGGACCCTTGGACACGTGGCAGTTATCACGGTGGAAATGGATGAATAAACCTATATGAGTAGTGATATTGGTGATATCATCACACTCCAACATGTAGCGGAGAGAAGCACGTGATAGGTATTGGGTTTGTTACAAGGTTATATTAGTTTGGGGCGGCACCACGTGGAGAGAGGTGGGCCATCTCACTTGCCAATGCCATACGTATTGGGTTTGTTAGAAAGGTGTCTACAAGGAATGCGTTGTAAGTGAAATGAACGTAGGTTTCCTCATTTCTCGACTTGCAATTGGTTTGACGGTTAGATTTTAAAAGACTGTTATCTGTATATGGTCGTTGTTACTTTTCTTTTCTTTTTTTTCCATGATTCTGGTTGTGAGTAGTTCTTTATTACCTTCATCCACTTAGCCACATGTGCCAATATAGAAAACGTGTGCGAGATCAGGTCCTTTCTTTTTTGTGGGCTACATTGTTTAATTAGATATTCCTAAAAACAGGCCATTTCATAATCCAAATGGACCACAGCATATAAAATAAATTGATCACACTGTTATTTATGTGGGTAAAGTATATATAATGAGAAATTTTCATAAAACCTGTCCACCCAATGCTCATCTAATAAAACCCCACGAGCCCTAAATTCAGCAAACTTAACATTTAAAACTCAGGTTGGCTAAAGCAAAGAGAACAGGTTGGGAAGAGATGGCTAACCTTGATTTTCACCGAAGCCCACCTGAGTTTAAATATAACCAGAATTTTTGCTTTCCGTTAATCAAAACCAAATGAAGGGTCAGTATGGCTTGGATTTCATATAAGAAACATGTGGGCCCATGATCAAGGGTGGCATAAACCCCCCTCCCTACTATTTCCTTCGTTGGTTCATGGGTGGGACTGATTTTTGGGCCCTAGGTCTAACAATATGAGTGAGTTCATCAAGTTAGGTTGTACGTTGTGTATGTGTCAAGGGTGTCTGCCACCCCAATCAAAGTGCAATCACACGTGAGCACTTTTTGACATGTAAGGTGGGCACAAAATTCAAACGGTGCACGTACGAGGTGATTCACCTCATGAAACCCTTGGAGCCCAAAAGTTAGCTTGAACTATAAATCTAAGTGAGAGGTCTTCTAACTTTGCTATGGCCGAATAGATTTTTGGATCAGGCCTAATCAAAAAATCTAGTGGGACATATCAAAGTGAGTGGTAAATTAAGGGAGGTAATTCTCTCACTTTCTATGGGCCACCAAAATTTTAAATTAGGCTAACTTTTGGACCATAAGGGTTTTATGAAGTGACTCAACTAGTGGACCGTTTGGATTTTTTTTTTTTTTTTTTTTTTTTTTTTTTTTTTTACACACCCACATCACATGCCAATGTTGAAACTCCAAGGAGTCTACCACCGGGGACCGTGCTTTTATGCACAATGTTCCCATGATAAGGTTCCCATATATGCTCTCTCTCTCTCTCTCTCTCTCTCTCTCTCTCTCTCTCTCTCTCTCTCTCTCTCTCTCTCTCTCTCTCTCTCTCTCTCTCTCTCTATATATATATATATATATATATATATATATATATATATATATATATATATACTGGTTAGATCATAATTTATAGTTCACTCAGCAAATAACTTCCCTTTGATAATGTATTTGTGACATCCAACCCTTCAAATAAATTGGACCAACCACAAGGATCATTTTATGTAAAAATCAGCACTATCCATTTATCAGGTGGATCGTGCCAAAGAAAATGATTCTAACCATTGATAAATAATAAAATGCAAGTGTGGTCCACACTATGAGTGAATGTAGATGATTTTTATGCAATTTGATCCTTATGATCAGAAGAACCTACTGGATGGGTAGGATGTGGCATGCACGTACGTAATAGAATAGAAGTTATATTGCATGCTGGACTATAAACTGTGGTCCAACTGGTTGGACTTAGACCTACACAAATATTCGTTTTGTGTTCACGCCTATATTTTTTTTATTTTCCCTTTCATTGCCACACATCTGATTTGAAAATAGAAACGATAAGATTGCCCAATGCACTCAAATAACTAGCATTGATGATAGAAACAAAATTTACAATTTGGCAGAGAGTGATAATATTATCTTATGTTGAGTTTATATATATATATATATATATATATATATATATATATATATATATATATAGAAAATACTTCTTATAATATATATCTTGTGAAGAAGGTTCTCAATTAATTATTGTAACTCATGGTCTCGACTGCCCAAACAGATAGCGCAGGAAAAAAAAGAAGCTCTCTTAAATGTTATGTAATGTCATTTCCTCTCATTCTTTGCAATTGAGCAGCTAGCCATGTACCTTCCCTAATTTAGGAATGATTGTGTGTACAGAGAGAGGTGCCTATTCATGATTTTACATCACGTGAAGCTTAAATCTGAATTATTATTATTATTATTATTTTATTTTAAATACTTTGAACAAAATTTATGAGAAATTAGTATTTACCAAATAATGCCTCTATTAGGGGTGTAATTAAATTTGGCCCTGTCCGCCCATGGCACATCATGTGCCTGGCATGATAAAATGGGCTTGCGGCATGGTTGTCAGCCCGACACGGCACGGCACAGTAAAATAGCGGGCCGTGTCGGGCTTCAATATCTTAGCCTGCTGCACCGCACAAAGCACGGCCCATGGCATGTCACATGGCACAGACGATTTGGTATGGAAAGGCACCAAAAAGGTGTATTATTATCAAGTAATATTTCTTTTTGTTCCTATCGATCATCATAGGTAAGTGGGTTCTAATCTAATAGAGATGTGTTCAACCAATGATGAATTTTGTAACCTTCATTTCAACATTTAATTCGCATATTAAATAAAGTATAATTTTTCACTATATCAATATATTTGTCTTCATTTTAAATGGATTGGTAGGCACAACCCATTAGATACAGTCCAACATGGCACGACCCATCAAGCACATAGACACATTAGCATGATATGCACACAGGCCATGCCAAGCATTACTTTCCAAAAAAAATCTGCACAACATGTCATCCTGCATAATACGACATGTCACGAGGCACGGTCGGACCCGAACTGCTCAGGCCCCGCACGGCACGGCATGACACAGCCTGGCATCTACCAACCAAACTATAGAAGTAGTGGTTTATAAATGTGAAATTACCATAATGCTCATTGTACACATTTTCCTTTGGAAAAGTGGTAAAGTGGAGAATAGTGTGTGTGTCTATATATATATATATAGAGTCCCGGTCTCCTACGCACCAGGCCATATGGAGCTTAAATGAGAGCTTTCATATGGACTGTCAGATCCACCTCATCGGCTAGGATTCAACGTACACGAGAAGAGAGGGTCTCACTGAAAGAGGACTCGCGCGGCATTTTTCTGGGGGTCTGACGGGCTTCTACTGTGTGTGTGTGTGTTTTACTGTAAAATTCCTCGAGAATTTTGATTTTATCAAAGAATTACTTATAACTGCATCATCTATTACTTTTCTAAAATCCAATACCTTGTGTGCTTATGACATTCAACCCATATAAGGAAAAAAAAAAAAACAACGGTTCAGATCATCACCATCTCAGCATATGAACCCCAGTGGGTGCCGACACCCGCTGTATGTATATATCCTGAGTCGCGCCAGAGAGAAAACGACATCGCTGTGAGTAGGAAATGACGAGGGAAGCCACTGCCGAAAATGAAAAAAGAGAAGTGGCGCAGACGGCTTCGACCAGCCACGTAAACTGGGCCACCCACATGAAATCAGCTATTTTTGTTCCCTGTAGCAGGCCCGGTGTAGTGAGCCAATCAAAGTCGGAAAGCAACGCGTCTTTTATGGACGCGGATTAGGTAATACCCTGGCTGTGACTTTGATGGTCCTGCTATGATATTTGGATTTATCAACACCATCCATCCATTTTGTCATAATGAGTCAGATCCAAGTCTCAAGTGGACCACACCACATTAAGCAGCGATTGTAATGATGACTACGTGGACCTGGATGAAAGTAAAATATAAATATCAGCTTCATGCAATACTTACAAAACTCCCAAGAAGTTTTTAATGACATTAGGGTTTTTTTTTTGTTAGCTTATTAGTACACTCCACACGACATCAGTTTAATACCAACTCTATTGTCCACTTAACCCTTGAATATGACTCATTTTTTTAGCTTGTATCCTAAAATTATATATAAAAATGGATATGCATTTAAGCGATTGAGTAGTAACTCACGAAGCTTGGACTATTGAGTAAACTGTGTGAGGTCTATCATGGTTTATGTATTTTATCTGCTGTGATCCATCCATTTTACCAAATAATTTTAGGGCCTTAGCCAAACAATGAGACATATTAAATGCTTAAGGGCCTGTTTGGCCTGGCAGACTAGATAGGATTAGATTGTATTGGAAGGGATTGGAAGGAGCAATCCCGGGATTGGCCGGGCATGCCAAACAGGCACGTTGAACTTCTGCATGGATTGGAGCAATCCCATAGGATTGCCAGCAATCCACTAACATTACCATCATTACCTTGAAATCCACCCAATCCATCCTAATCCCATCTATTTTGCCTTGGACATGTTTGGGTGGACGGGATTGGAAGGGATTGGCCGGGGGGTAATCCTGGGATTGGCCAGGCGAGCCAAACATACTTGGTGGTGGATTCCTGGGTATAGCAATTCCCCAGCAATCCACTGACACAACCATCATTACCTGCCATCCACCCTAATACAATCTAATCCCATGGGATGGGCCCGTCCAAACACGCCCTAAATGGACCACACCACAAGAAACAGTTGAATTGAACATATACTGTTGAAAATTTCTTGAGGGCTACAAAAGTTTTGGATCAAGCTTATATTTGTTTTTATGCTTCATCTATATTTGTATGATCTTATGAACAGGTTGGATGACAAATAAACATCATTGTGGGGCCTAGAAAGGTTTGAACTGTGGAAATCATTAACCCCATTGTTTCTCGTGGTATGATCCACTTGATCTTTGGTATGCTTAGGGCGTGTTTGGCCGGACAGATCCCATGGGATTAGGAGGGATGGGATGGTAAAATCCTGAGATATGTCAAACGAGCCAAACAGATCCAATGAACTTGTCCCGAGATATAGCAAACCCATGGATCTTAAACCAATCCACTGACATCACTATCATTACCTTAAAATTGATCTCATCCCTCCTAATCCCGTTCAATCGTGCCTGGGGTGTGTTTGGTTGGACGGATTGGAAGGTAAAATCCCAGGATATGTTGGGCATGCCAAACAGACTTGGTAAACTTGTCTCGAGATATAGCAATCTCATGGATCTTAAACCAATATTCCAATGACACCACCATCATTACCTTAAAATCCATCCCATCCCTCCTAATCACACGGGATCCGTCCAGCCAAATAGGCATTTAAATTTGGGACTCAACCCCTTAGGGCATGTTTGGTCAGGTGCTGGACATGGTATTAGATGGAATTAGGAGGGTTATCCTGTTTGGGATGGCGGGATGTGCCTTGCACTCGTAAACAGCGCCCAAATCTGAGACGGATTCTGCCAATCCCTGGATGCAAAGGTTCACCACTATGTGAGGCCCACCGAGATATCAATGAGATATCCACTCCCTCCATCATTTTCATCAACCTACATTCAGCCAATAACCTGTTTTGAGGCAGATATAAAACAATGAGTCGGACACACTACAAGAAGATGTGGAGATGCAAGCCCATCCATTTGTAATTGTCCAAAAAGGCTGCTGTATATCCCATGGGCTATCCCGAACCCATGGGATCAAGGGACAAACACTGACACCACCATCATTACCTTCAAATCCATTCTATCCCTCCTAATCCCATGGAATTGGTCTGGCCAAACACGCCCTTAAATTAGACAACCACATACATTTAGGATGGGCCAAATTGGATAATAGATTGGCCGGTGTTACCCTTGCCGTAGGACCCACCATGATGATATGCTGTCCACTCCGTCCATTTGTTTTTCCAGACCATATTGGGACGCTTTGCTAAGCATTATGCTCATCGTTAAAAACTTCTCAATGTCCACTGATATGTAATGTTTATTCTCATCCAGACCGTTTATAAGGTCAACCATAACTCTATGATGAAAATATTAAATTAATCCAAAAATTTTGTGGCCTACAAAAAGATTTTAATGATCATTAACTACTTCTTCCAGTGGTGTGGTCCACAAGAGAATGAAATATTCTTAATTTTCGTGATTAATTTCTCAAATGATCTTAAAAAACGGATGGACGACATGGATATGAAACAAATTTATCAAGTTGAGCCCCACAAGGTAAGGGTAACACGGGAGCGGATTGGATACTGAACACTTCAGTAGCCTACTGAAGTGATGTGGAAAAACGTGCATTGGTTAGATAGTAGCATGACCCAAAACTTCTGTGGCCCACGAATATTTAAACTGTGGACATTCAATTATAACGTTTTTGGCCCACTTGAGCTCTAGAAACGGTACATTTTTGGTTTCATGTCCAGAATTGGACTCAAAAAATGGATGGACGGGTAGGATTTCTCACAAACATCACAGTGGGCCCCACTTAGTTCCCAGCCGCATCTTTTTTTTCTTAAGATAAACAATTACCATGCGTGAGCGAGTGTGGCCTAAACGGAAAAACATCCGCTAACAGATCTCCGTTGGAAGAGCATTTATTGAAAAGAAACAGCCGATTGGTATCTACCAATGCCATTTTGCCACGTCACTTCAGTAGCCTTTTGGCTACTAAATCGTTCAGTATCCAATCTGCTCCTGGGTAACACTATTATGGCTGAAAGTCGGGCAAGTTGAGCCGGGTTACTGCTCAACCCTAGCCTAACCCAAGGTTCCTATACCTCAACCCTAACCCAACCCAACCCAACCTCGGGTTGGGAATTCTCAACCCAAGCCCAACCCAAGCGGGTTTGGTCGGGTTGGTCGAGTTGATCATGCGGATACGTGCTAATATTTTTATGATTGCATTAGTTTATTATATTTCAATACACGTCTTATTTTATATATATATATATATATATATATATATATATATATATATATATATATATATGATTTTATTAATTATATATGTAGTTATTTATCGTAAAGAACTTTATTTTTACTAAACAAATAAGCTACAATATAGGACAACTACTCATTTAAAAGTCGTGTTGTGTAGCACCCAATCTATTTGGGAGAGAGAAATCTAGCATATCTTGTTAGCTTGAGTCAATGGAAATGATGTGTACTAATGAGACCCGTTTCCTATGTCTTCAACATAGATGTTCCACACTTGATTAAAATTTATAAGTAATTTATATATTGATTGGGTTCGGATTGGGTCAGGCAACCCAAGACCTCAACCCGAGCCCGACCCAAGTTTTATCGGGTTGGTGTCTATATAGCCCAAGCTGAGACCGGACTCGACACATCTTGCCCAAAGCCCAACCCAACGTCGGGTCGGTCACGGGTTGGTCGGGTTGAACCTGCCCAACTTTCAGCCCTAAACACTATCGCTGTTACCCGGGTAACGGCTAATCCGATCCCCGCTTCACACAACATACCCGTTTCTTCCTCTGCCAATTCTGAAATTTCGTTCTTCTCGTGAACAAATTCACTGTTTACAAACGCTATATATGTTAAGGAGATTTTTGCATGATCCAAACCTTTAATTATGGTGGGCCCTACCATATATAGTGTAACAAAAAAAATACTTTCTCGATCGTTGTATTTCAAAGAGTTGATAATTGAGTATTTTAATTTGAAAGGTGGATCAATGATAGAAAAATTAGAATTTTTATCATGTAAAATTTCGATATAGCCTCATAAATTCTCCATTTTATTGGTTGAACGGTTCGGATTACTGGATATATGACTCGAAATATACTGAACCATGCGCAGTAGTGTACTGTATGTTTGCTGACGATAAGTAGCCCTCGAGTCTAGCTGGAGGGGAAGGAAAAGCTTATTGCCTACGTCTGCGAAGATTCGATGGATGTCCGTGTATCCGTGACTGTGGGGCCCACCTTGACGTATTTGTTTTATATCCATGCTGTCCATCCGTTTTTAGAGATAGTTTTATTGGATAATCCCAAAAATGAAGCAGATCCAAGTGGGCCATACCACAGGAAATAGTAATGATTGAACACTCACCGTTAGAAACTTCTTCGCGGCAACAAAACTTTAGGATCTAGTTGATATCGTGTTTTCCCTTCATCCAGGTATGTGTGAGCTGATCAATAGATTTAGATGGCAAATAAACATTTCGGTGGGCCCTACGAAAATTTTAATGGTAGATGTTCAATCACCACTGTTTCCTGTGAGGTGGTCCACCTGAGACTTGGATAGGCTTCATTTTTTAGCTCATGTCCTAAAATTATCTGAAAAAATGGATGGACAGCGTGGATATAAAACAAATATCATGGAGGGCCCAAAGTCACGGATGCACCGAGCCGTCTTGCTACAGGATACGTCGGCACCTTAGTCTTTGAGTATGGATTATGTTTCAGTGATCGACACCGTTTATACGATGGACCTCGCCTTGGATGATATATAAACGAAAGATCAGAATTATTTTATTGGTATATTACAACCGTCTAATAATTAGACTTTTCTCCTTAGAAAATGGACGGTTTATTTAACATTGAAATAATTGAAAAAATAAACTATTAGATCGTTATTTTATGTGATCCAAATCAATGAGGCCCATCATATAAATGGTTTGGATTATTCAAAAAAACTCTATCAAACTTCTAAGTCCCTAACGTATCCTATGCGTGGGTACGTACCCTACCAAGCCTCCCTGGTATTATCAATTATCATGTGATCTTTTGGCAGTGTATGGCTTACCACACATACTAGCACACGCGTGAGGAATTATTACGTGATCTTTTCGCAGTGTATAGCTTATCATACTCATGCACACATCAACCGTTGATTTAGCCTTGCATGCATGTTCATCCAGACTCTTCAAATTGTAAGTGCAGACGTGGTGTGACAAACCTTGAAGTGGCACTAGCCTAACCGTCCGATCCATGCTCATCAAATGATGGCCATTGGTCCAAATTCAATGAAAGAAACTCAAGTTTCACGTCAATCCAGACCGTCGATCGCTGAAACAATTACAGGTGGGGCATAACCCAAAATTTACACTGAGATGATCGTAGCCATCTGATTTTGCCAAGGAATTTGGATCTCACTATTTTACTTGTAAGCCATTAATGCATGGCTAAAATTGATTGATTTAGAGTGGTTTTAATCATATATGCCATCCATCCAATGTGGCCCACAAATTGGGTGGTCTGAACGGCTCTAAATGAGATTAAGGGTCAACATTGATGGGTCAACTTGAACCAATGGTCAGATTGGATTGGTTTGAGCTTGGGCTGAAAGTCTTCAGCCCAACCCCAATAAAGGTCACGTTTCGACTGTACTTGGACCAAAAGTCCATTATCTAGCACTAAGGGCCTGTTTGGAAGTACCATTGAAAAAGAAGCAGTTGAAGTGCAAATGCCATCTGACCCATGATAAAGGTGGTCCATGTGCATTGAAAATCTCCTGGTGCAAAACCAGTTCCGTCCGTTCATTACTCGGGCGACTCTCTATCAAAAAAAATGGAGAGATTACATCAGATCTGTCTACAGTTTGATGGATCATACGTGTGTGGTCCACCTGATGAACGGACTAGCTGACTTTTTGTGATTATCATTCTCAACATTGATGCCCCACATTATTCACGGGTTAGATGTCTAAAAGATATGATGCAGTGGGTTGCATGTGAAGCCCGCATGCAATGTTGTGCATTGATTGCACTTGTTTGCTGTGCACATGAAAGCAGGCTCTTAATTGAAATATTTTTACTGCACCTTTACTAATTACAGATTTTAATATTTCCAAGTGGGTCACACATATTAGAATTTTGGCTCCCCCACTAATGGACGGTTCTGATTTTAATACTTGAAGTGGGTCACACGTAAAAGAGTTGGTCCGATCCAAAGCAGAGTTTGGTAAGCCCACACACGTGTGCAACCTGTCCATCCAATACCAGGCACGTGTCTGACATCCGAGCTTTCCATCTGGTTTGGCACAACGATTCGATCTTTCTGCCTCAAAGTAAAGGCTGTTTCAATCTTCAGGTGGGCCCTAACGTAGGAAATCAGCCGACGGTTAAAACAATCTTTTCTAGCTGTTCATTTGTGATGCATGATTCGGCCCACCGGAGGACTGGAAGGGCCTTATTTTCAGTCGGGGAGATCTAAACAATGTAGCCCATCTGATGGAGCACACGTGTGCCAGGGCAGGTGCGATTCTAATGTGCTGGTTTTCCACACGCGTGTAGGTATAGCAAATCTCATCAACTGCAAGTGACGTGAGAAAGAGTAAAATAAAAGCTCACTTGTGTATCACAAGCTAGCTTCTATTGTGGTCAGCTGACTCTCAAGTAGAGCTGGGCATCGGACTGAGTCGGATCAGATTAGGCCCAACTTGATTCTTTCAAAATCTATATGAACTAACCCGAACTTGATCTGATCCCGGACCGAGGCCGAGACATCAGACTCGATCAAACTAATCCGATGCATGGTTGGCCTAACTAAACTGAGTCCGACTCGGTCCAGGAAACCGAGTCAGATCGGGTTGGGTACGATTCGAATCGGATTAGGTCTGTGGGTCAAACTATGAGGTATTTGTTATATCCAAACTGTTCATCTATTTGTAGAATTCGTCTTAAAGCTTGAGTCGAAAAATAAGATAAATCTAAAGATTAGTTGGACCACACTGCAAAAAACAGTAAGGGATTGAATGTTTACCATTGAAATCCTTTTGGAGATCATGGAAGTTTCGGATTAATATGAAATTTGTTTTTCCTCTTCATCCATATATTTTTAATCTTAATAACAGATTAGATGGAAAATAAATGTTATGGTGGGCCCTACGAATTTTTTAACGATGAAAATCATTATCATTGCTGCTACTTTCGGTGTGGTCCATTTGAGCTTTAGATATGATTCTTTTTTTTTTTTCAAATGCTCTAAAATGATCACGAAAAATGGATTAACGGTATGGTTATAATAAATACATCATTGTGGGGCCCATGTAATTTTGATCTCATTTGAGACGCCTTGCGTACAACTCGGTCTCGGCGCCCTCTCTTCGTCTTTCCGTATCTAAACCAGCCTATCTTGACGTGCTGGGCACGAAATGGTTACAAGCTACAGCCTGTATTGATGAGACGTTGATTAGATACTGACAAGTTGAGTTGGCGTCACCAAGTTTTGTGGGCTCCGCTATGATGTATGTGTTATATCCACACCATTCATCTATTTTTAGATATTATTTTAGGGTATGAAACAAAGAATGAGGCAAATAAAAATCTATAGTGGACCCCACTAAAAAAAAACAGTGGGGAGAGTGATTTCCACCGTTGAAACTATCCTAAGGTCCATCATAATGTTCATTTGAAATCCAACCTATTAAAAAGTTTTTAAAAAAAGACATGAAATAAGGGAAAACACAAATATCAGCTTTATCTAAAACTTTTGTAGCCTTTAGAAATTTTCAATGGTGGGCGCCACTGTCCCACTGTTTTTTATGTTGGGGTCCATTGGAGGTTTGGATTTAACTCGTTCTTTAGATATTGCCCTAAAATGATCTCTCCAAATGGATGGAAGGTGTGGATACAAAACATACATCATGGTGGGGCCCACAGAACTTGTTGACGTCACTTCAGTAGCTAGTCTCGCTACTCAACCTGTAAGTAGCTAATCTGCGCTCGTTTTGACGTGTTGTGCACGCAATTGGTCTCTTAGTAAACTCTTTTGGGGCCCACCATGAATGTATATGGTTTATCCACGCCGTCCATTCATTTTTTCAAGATCATTTTAGTGGTTGAACCCAGAACTGATGCATATCCAAAGCTCAGGTGGATCATACCACAGGAAAAAGTAGAAGTATTGATTTCCACCATTGAATCACTTCGGTTCGGATTTCAGTTCGGATCGGTCCGAATTGACCATGATCCGAACTCGATCCGATAAATGGTTGGATTTGACTGATCCAACTCAAACCGCACCGATCCAAGCCTTTGGTTCGGTTTGGATCGAGTAGGATCCACTAGATCGGATCAAAAATGCCTAGCTCTACTCTCAAGTGGAGCTCTACATGAGTCGAGTCAGCTTGCTCGACTTGATTCAAAGAAGCTCGACTCACCTTGTCTCAAATTTGGATTTAGACTGCGTTGAACTGGTTTTTGAAGCTCGAAAAAAATTTCGAGCTGAGTTCGAGCTTGCCCGAGCTCGACTGGACTCAGATCAAAACCTCAACTCAAATTGACCCGGATCGAATCAGCTTGGTGACTCGGTTATTTTGATATTCACGCTGTTCGCGAGTGTTTGATAAAATACTCAATGAAGTGTTGTTTTCAATGCATGCATTCTTTATGGGATCGGTTGGTGGCAAGGAAGGAATGGATACAAAACGAATCACTAAAAAAAAAAAAAAAATCTTTACATTATAAAACTATCTGTATATCTTAATTTTGATATTGCCCACAGTGTTTGATGAAATACTTATAAATTGTTGTCAATATTTTGCATTATGTGAAAAATTAAAGATACACCTTACGTATTTGAGAAATGTCACAAAGGCTCAAACTTGGCTTGGATTGGACCCAACTGCTAATTGAACTAAGCCGAGCTAGCCAGTCACCCAAAAGTACTGAGCCAAGTTGAGTTCGAGATGAAGTTAGCTACTGGCCAAAACAAATCAAATCGTGCCAAGATCCATTCAGTTCAGCTCATGTACAGCTCTACTCTTAAGTATCAACCACCAAATCTGATATATATATATATATATATATATATATATATATATATATATATATATATATATATAAAGCCCCCATAGATGTGCCTAGGTCACACGTGTGTGGTCATGACATGCTATGCCACGGACAAGCGGGCCATGCCGTACATTCACTTAAGCCCCATCAGTCACGTGGCTGTATATGGGAAGCACTCCATTGTCATAGGATTTTTCTAAGTTAGTGCATCACACATGTGGTGGACGACTAAAATGACGGTATCATAGTATAGATAATGTTTAATATGTTTAGTGAATTATAAGGAAATCGTTATCATTGACTAAAAAAAAAGCTCATTTTTATTTAAGTGGGAGTGTAAACTCTTATTTTTGAAACATGTTGAGTCAAAAGCAACTCTATATTTCACTAAGTGGTGCGCCACTAGCCGCCTGCGCATATAATATTTTACTCTGTTTCGCATGGACCATTCAGCATCTCTTGCATAACCATCACGTAACGATAGAAGTCTTACATTGTAACCTACCATCTCTCCCTCTTTTTCCCATTTGCACCTGCCATTCCTTGTATGAGAAAATTTTCCCATTTGCACCTGCCGCTCCTCTTATGAGAAATGCTTGTTGAACTCATGCACCAAGATTGGCAGGTGCAAGAAAGTGGCGGAGTAGCATATGGATGAGAGGTGGCCCTTATTCAAGTAGGCTTCACTGTCTATGGACCATGTGATGTAGAGCGGGTCGCAGACAGTTTCATGGCTTAGATGGATCGAAAAAGGCCTGGTCGAGGACAGAAGTGATCCAGACCGTCAGGCCTTAAATCGAGCGTATCTCACAATCCAAAATGACTTATGGTACATAAAATATAAGATTTTTGGGTATGACCAGCTAATTTAGCCACCCAACCCTACTACGCCGGGTTGTACAATGAAATACCAGTCATTTCCTTATTTTAATTCAATTTTTATTATAAATAGTAAGTTTTAGTTTAATTACAACTCTTTATCCTTTGGGTTTTAGGAGTTGCACCTATCGCGAAAAGTGCTTAAAATAATGAGGAGAATAGTGCTGTGAAGCCAAATAGGATACTTATTATTTTTGGCTAAAAACCTTTTGCACTAGTAAACACCATGACTGTGTGTAAATAGTAAGTTTACTATTTTAAGTTGTGAATGATAGGAGTTTTAGTTGTGAACTCTTTTATTTCATTCATCAATCAAATTATGAATTTTATATGATTTATTTCTATTTTTCTTGCTTTTTTCATGTGGATTTGAGAAGCCTATAGGAGGAGTTGGACTAGTTATCTTTGAAAAAGATGGTTATGGACCTCATCACATTCATCCCAGCATCACCATGGCATAGAATCAGGTCAGGTGCGAGGCTGTATATGGGTTCGGATGTGGATTTTCGTAGCCAGTCAGCTTAGAAGTTCAGTACTCAAGTGATTACGTAAATATTTTAATTGGGTAAAAATTCGAATATCTCGTATCAGAATTTTATTTTTATTTTTTTTTTTCAAAAAAGTCAGGTAAACAGATTGCCATTGCTAGCCATGATCAGGCGTTAGTTGAACGTTCACTTTTTTAAACACGTGTGTGCAACCTGATAAAGGGACCAGCTCTTTGGGTATGTGCCAATGGGTTTGGGCCAGGTTGGACCGGGTCTTTTTGGACCAGGACCAACTAAGTACCTGTCTTTATATTTTTCAACCACCATGGTTTTTAAAAATAATAATAATAAATAAATAAATAAATTTAAGGCTATCAATTGGACTGGTTGGAATCAAATTCCAACTCTAACTCTCAAAAAATTTGTGTCTAACTATTTATAGATGGTCATGATTTCCACTAGAAATCATGATTTTCGCCCAAAATAGTAAGTGTCATATTTGGCTTAATCATGTTATTCTCCTAATTTTTCTAAGCACTTTTCATGTTGAACACAACTCCTAAATAGTAAAAACGGAAATAAAATGGATTCTCAACCGCCGATCTGATGGAATCTCGTAAATTTGGCATGGGCAACCTGGCATAGCAGGTTGAGTAGCTAAAGTAGCTTCTCCTACCCAAAATCATATATGGTACGTTAAATAACTTATTTTGGTTTGCGAGATACGCCTATTTTAATGTTCTAAGGTCCAGATCACTTCCGCCTTCGATAAGGCCTTCTCTAGTCCATCTTAGACATGAAAGTGTCCGGACCACTCTACATCAATCCATCCCATTGATATGTGGCGCCGATACATTATACTTGTATGTTTATTTCATTCAGTTCATTTCCGGTGATATTAGTGTAATATAATGTATCAGGGCCATCCAAATATCAAGTGGGCCACAAATCGAAAAGGCGGGTTTATCATCAATGGTTTGTAAATTTCGGTTCTAGTGACAGGGGATCGTATTGCCATGTATTTCCCCCTATTGGGCATCTCCAGCCAATGCATGACGATACAGTCCTATCGAGCAGTCAGAACCACGGCCCCCACTTGTGGGGCATCCAACTGAGAATGCTATAGGGTTTTTTTTTTAACCATGGGCCCACCAATCAGAGCTGCAAACCGTTGTAAATTGTGCAGCTCGAGATCATTACCTTCCCAGGCAGTACAGAGAACGATTGGGCCTTCAGTTTTATAAGTGCTGCCCATGGTTGACTGATCCAAACAGCTGGATGTGATGGACAGTTGGAAATAGCAGGACCAAGGCTTGTAGAAACATGGCCAAGATCTAAAGAAGCCTAGACTCAGCCAGGTCTGATTGTTATGGATCAAGGGCCAAGCCCATCTTACTCTGCCTCTAGACAAATACCAAGCCCTGAAACAAGTCTGGCCAGACTCATCGTGTTGTGCATTTAGTAGAGGTGGCAACCAGCAGGTAGACTGCCCAACCTTGCAATGGGGCCAGGTTTGGACCTATTAGGTTAGCCCATGGACCGGATTTGACATGATATGTATGATTGACGCAGGAACGGATGTGATGAGGTCAATCACCGTCTTCCACAAGAGGATAATTATTTTGAATCGACGTAGCTTCTCTGAACTCCTTACGGAGATTGCTCGAATTCACGAAAGAAAATATGAAAATAAAAATAATTTTTAATAAATTCAATAGTAAATTAATTGATGATAAAAACAAATTTACAATCATTTAAATAATGATATCAAATCTTGGAAGAAATTTCAGAATTAAACTCCAACTCAAACTCTTTGTATATAAATAGTAAATTTACTATTTGTAGACTTATTATTTATAGATGGCCATGATTTCTATTAGACTACATGATTTTCAGCCAAAAATAGTATCTAATTTTGCCTAACCACTTTATTCTCCTAATATTTTAAAGCCCTTTTCATGTTAGGCACAACTCCTAAAACTCAATGGATCAAAAGTTATGATCAAACTATAACTTATTATAAATAGTAAAAATGAAAATAAAACAAAATTTTAACCGTGTTGATATAATGGAATCTTGCAAATCTAGCGTTGGCAACCCGGCATAGTGGCTTGGATGGTTAAAGTAGCTTCCCCTAATCGAAATCATATATTATACGTCGAATAACTCATTCGGATATGCAGGATATGCTAATCTTAAGGTTTTGACAGTCCTAATCACTTCCGCCTTCAATCAGCCCTCTCTGGTCCATCTTTACCATGAAAGTGTCCGCAGCCTACTCTACATAAATGATCCAATCCATTTTTTGGGTCACACATGAGGTGATGTAATTTTAGCCACGTCTAGCCCAGTTGACTTTACCCCAGCATGGGTTTTATCTTACAAAGATGCGGTTCTAATCATCTGTCAGGCAACATATTCATCTCACATCTAAATCATTGGACCACTTGATCAACATATGGTGTAGGAACATTCACGTGGAAAATAAGATTTGATCATTTGCCAGACGTGGCGGGCTGGACCTTGGCCCATATAAATATGGGCTCATTACGGGCCCACTATTCTATGGGCCTTGGACCGTGTAGTGTCTAACCCAACCAGGCCAGTCTGGGCCTCAAGCTCATACCAAGTCCAGCCTGGCCACATTCACCTCCAATTTAATGAAACTTTATTTGATTTCCTAACCGTCTATTAGCAGGCTTTAAAATAAAGAGTAAAGATTGTCCTTTCAAAAAGATGTTTTGGGGCATGATCTATCTATGATGGGGCCTACCAGCCTAATGGTCTGGGTCACCAAAGCATGTGTCCACTTACCTAATATGAAAACCCGAGTACATTGTTCATATCCTCGGGTCAAGGATCATAGAATTCTCCTATACATTCATGGTTGTAAAATACCATCCATCAATTTCCCTTAATCTCCTCATGTTGACAGTCTGTCCGTGTAAATTTCCAAGCTTACATTGATTGAGGCCATTCATCAACTGGGACCCACCTTAAATTCAGTTGGTTAAATGACTTGGAACCAATTGGAAAATCCTAACCATCAGATCAGTGACCTTACCATATGTTCCACATTCAACTGCCAATAGCACATTGGCCAGTCTGACTTTCCGGCCATGGTTTATCTGCACCACGGTCCACTGGATGAACGGCCATGGTTTTTCGGTTCTTGATTACAATTCCCAATACAAAAGAAAATGAACGGTTTGATAAGACGTGTGGCCCTTCTGATGAATGAGCTTAGAGGCCTGAATTTTCCACTGGGCCATCTGATGGCATAACCTACCTTGTGCACCACTCAGATCTTGCACACATGTCCCAGGTCGGCACGCGTGCCTTGTTTAAACTTTAAAAGTTCATGTGGAGAGAGTTTGGTGGGGCAGTGGCGCTGTGAGGCACATCTCAAGTCATGAAGTTGGTGGCCAATGCTTTTGTCGGATTCACGTCTCTCTTTAAATTCCAAAGCTGGAAGATGGCATGGTAGCAAGTGTCAGGGTGATGTGTTAAATCAGGATCATTCATTCGCCTAAAATGCTCTATCATAGATGTGTAAGACTCCCTTCGGTTTAGATCTGACCGTTGGATTATTCAGATTGAGCGATTCAGTGGGCCTCACTTCAACTGTGATTATTATAAATAGATTTGGGGCAGAACGCTTGAACCGTGATCCCTATACATGATTATTAAACCGAATATAAAAATCTACGGTATGGAGACCCTAAGGGCCCGTTTGGCCAGTCAGATTGGAAGGGACTGGATGGTATTAGAAGGGATTGGAAGTTAAATCCCAAGATTGGTCGGGCGTGCCAAACAGAGTCGGTGATATGATCCCAATCCCATGGATCTTAAGACAATCCACTGAAAACACCATTATTACCTTTAAATCCCATCCAATCCACCCTAATCCGTTCAAATTTACCTGGAACGTGTTTGGTTCGAGGGATTGGAAGGGATGGGAAGGTTTAATCCTGGGATTGGCCCGTGCCAAATAGACTCGATATAATAATCCCATGGATCTCAAGACAATCCACTGACAACACCATCATTACCTAGAAATCCATGCCATCCACCCTAATACCATTCAATCCCTTCCAATCCACCCGGCCAAATGGGCCCTAAAGGGGAGAAATGTTATAGGTAAGCTTTTAGTCATCTTTCATATAAATATATATTTTGATCCCTCACCAACACAAAAGAGAAAATTCCAATTATATTGAGAGGTTCTTCTAAAAGTGTGAGGTGCGGAAGATCAAAATTCATCAAGACATTGAGAATATCTTCCCAATTAAGCATACCTTAAGATTATTATGTTGAATCTTCGTTATTGATGCATAGACGATGTGTCAATTCCACAATACAGCTTTAACAAGATAGCCAATGTTTTCAAAATTTTCACTTGTGAGACAGTCCTGACTATCACTTTTCTTCCTTTTCTGGATTAAATGTAGAAAGATTAATCATTTCTTTATTTATATTGTTGTTGAATGGCTGGGATAATCTAATCAATATGCATTTAGAATCATTATTTTTGAGATGATAGTTATTCCAAGCATTATTTTTATTATTATTATAGTACCATTTCTTTCATCCAATCACATAAAGCATTTGGTTTTCAAGCATGCACCATTGTGGAGTATTTATCAACTATAAATTTGCTTCTAAAAATGCCTTTTTCAGTGTTGTTTGCTTGTTTGTGCATAATCCCCCTGTATCTTTCACCAAATCTAGTTTGCTAATATAGGAAATATCTGTATTCCATACAACAAGTAATGATTCTCTATTGTTATTTCTCTAATTTGCAAGTCCCGCTCAACCGATGAATCTAGTTAAATCGCTAGTACTGATAATACCTCAAAGACCTCGGCCCATCAAGTGGTTTTGTAGCCAAACTTTTTAATTCTATCGTTATTTATCACAAGAACTAGAACAATTGAACTTGACATCAATATGATGGACATCAGTAACATAGGAGAAATTAGGGGAGAGAGAGAGAGAGAGAGCAAAAAGTGGAGACTCAGAAACCAAATCTCACTTGGCCGTGATGCACTAGTGTCATATATGAAATGGCAGTGAGTGGAGAATCTTAGGAGCATTTTGGCACTTTTTATTAGTATATTTGAGGAGATTTGAGAGGATTTGAGGGGATTTTGCTTCAAGTCCACCTTTTGGCACCATATATTTGGAAATAAGGTATGTTTTGAAATTTCACTTCTGTTTTTTTGGGTTCAAGCATACTTGAAGTAAAATGTCTTGTTAATTCACTTTTTCAAAGAACTAAAATCACACGTATAACAAAGTTACTATTAGGCTACTAATCCATTGTACATGTGGCACACTAACGATACCCAAAACAATTCAATTATCAGTTACAACGCTAAAATCACATCAATAAATGATTCATACTGCCCAAACGTAGGCCATCTAGATGAATGATTAAAAAAACATCCTCACTTGTTTGTCATCCTTAAGTTGTAGCTCGCTCGAGGCTTGAAATTTTCTCTTTTTTTGTCAAAATATATATTTCCTGTCAAGTATTAATTAATGAAATTCAGGTCCTACAAGTATGCTAACGAATTCAAATGCATTTCAAATACAAGCTTCCAAATGTAAAGTTTGGATATTGTGCATTCCAATTACAACCTATCAAATATAATTGAGGATTCAGAATCACATGATTCTGATGTAATTATGATTTGGAGTCCAATGCATTTCAAATACAAACTCTCAAACGACCTCCTAATACCTAATGCCTAAACTCAAAAAAAAAAAAAAATTGGCATGCGCCCACTCCAACCTAGCTTGAAAGTTGATAAAATCCTTGCTTTTCATTGCATGTTTCTAATCTATTTGGTTAAGCAAGCTATATATCCACAAAGAACAAAATACTTAAAAAGATTGAAACCAATAGCCTACATTTAAGATTCAAGGTTACCTAAGTGAGGATTTTGAAGGGCATATTTGTAGGATAAAACACATAAATTTGGGTTAAGCCAAGCGGAATTCTACTAAAATGACAATTCCAAAAAATTTTACAAGCCATGCATGTTGCTAGAGAGCTTATTGTTTCATGTTTTATTTCACTCTTTGGTTGGAGTTCTTTTCATCTCTCTTATGGTACTATTTTTCTATTGGTCATCTAAGAGCATTAGGGTTGAAAATCGGTTGGGTTGGTGCTCAACCTTAGCCCAATCTTAGGTTCCTATACCTCAACCATACCCCAATCCAAACTGAGGTTGGGAATTCTCAACCCAAGCCCAACCCAAGCGGGTTCGGTCAGGTTGGCCTAGTTGGTTTGGTAGATAAATGTTAATATTTTCATTATTACATTAGTTTATTATATTTTCTACACGTCTTATTTTTTGTACCTATAGTTTTATTAATTATATATATAGTTATTTATCGTAAAGAAGTTCATTTTTTCTAAACAAACAAGCTAAAATACAGGACAACTACTCATTTAAAAGTCGTATTGTGTATCAAGTAATCTATTTGGAAGAGAGAAATCCGACTTCTCTTATTAGCTTGGGTCATCGGAAATGACGTGGACCAATGAAACCTGGCAGCATTAGAATTTCTTGTACCTTCAATATAGACGATCCGCACTCAATTATAATTAATTTATAAAGAACTTATATATTGATCAGGTTCGAGTTGAGTCGGGTAACTCGAGACCTTATCTCAAACCCAACACAAGTTTTATCAGGTAGATGTTTATATGGCCCAAGCTTGAGATCAAAGCCAATACATCCTACCCAAGCCCAATCCAATATCAGGTCAGTCACAGTCGGTCAGGTTGAACCACTCAACTTTTAACTCTAAAGAACATATTGCCTTTGCAAAGTGGTCCTTATTCCTTTATCTTAAGCTGCTATTTTGCTATTGGTTGTCTAATAATATTTTACCATGCAAAGTGGTCCTTATTGACTCACATGAACTTTCACATGCTCCATAAGATTAGCCTTAAGCCCAAAAGGTTAAAAAAAAGGAGTTTGACTGTAAAACCACCGTAGAAAAGTGAGGAAAGTCGGTCTTAGTGATCCAGAGTGGAAGGGCTGTCACTTTCAAAAGCCTGGAATACAGGAGAAACTAACGGGTATGAGGCCGGTCAGGGTTGTCGGCCGGCCAACCTTAATCTGATAGAAAAGTTGCATAATGTCATGTGAGTCATTACCGTACGTTGACACCTAAAATGTATGGGCATATGAAGTCAATTCACATTTGCAACCTTCAATACGGTTGCAAGATCTGAGCCGCTCGTTAGGTGGGCCACCCAAAATTGCATAACTCCAAGTGGGTCGGCTCGACAAGGGGGGCAGCACTTGGGAGTTGTACTATTGACCCTTCTAACCGTCCACTTTTCTCAGACACGTGGTGGGCCAGCTTTACCACCTGATGAAATACTTGAATCTCCCACACGTGTGCCAAGCTAGCATATGTGCTTTGATTAAGATTCTCTTAGAAGAAGAACTAAGACATCAATGATAGAGAATTAATCTAATGAAACGTATATCCTAGCCATCCATCTAAACTTTGAATAATTTCTCTTTGTAGACCATTGCTATAATCTCAACCGTCTATTTGTAGCATCACCCATCAACGTTGGGATGAACTGCCTGGATAATCAATGGCCCACTTGATCCTCCACATCTCCCTGAGGCTTCCTCGTTCACCAAAGGCTACCTTGGATGGTCAACACGTGCTACACGTGTCTCAATGAGCTTCACACGTGTTTGTGAACTCTCGTATCTATTCCACATGGGTACCGACTTTTCCAATAGCACGCCATGCTTTCCGTATGCGTCTCAAAGTCCCGTGCCTTTGGGCAGCCCTTCCCTTTCAGGATCCTTGACCTCAGGATATCAATTAAATACTCGGTTTATTAGTTTGTGCAAGTGGGCCCATGGTTCTAATATCCAGACCGTTGGAATGCTGGTACATCATAGATGGACCATGTCCTCAAAATCTGCTTGATAAGACAACCCTATCCTTAAGAAAATAAATAAGCCACGGCTCATAGTCAACTACAAAGGGGCATAATATTATAGGAGATTTATTTGACACCGTAGATCCATAGCTCGTCCATCAGTCCAATGGTCTGGATCACTGAATCATTGGACCCCACTTAAATATAAGAACCCGAGTATGCTGTTCGTGTCCTCGGGTCGAGGATCCTATAATTTCTTCCTATTATATGCGTGACGTGTCGTCCTCCATCTTTCCTCGAACCCAACTCAAGTCAAAGCAGCTCAGTTAATCGCATGCGCTTCGATGGACCAGATTGATGGGCCTTGGCTCATCTCTATCAGCCCATTAAAAGCATTGGTTGGGAATGGGCCTAGACCAATCTGTTTTAGCCCATTAAAAATGGGTCCCACCGCATGTTTCTTATATATCCGAGCCGTCCATCCATTTGGTCCGTTGATTTTAATATAATAGCTCAAACACGAGGGAGATCCAAAACTCAAGTGGGACCTACCATAGGAAGCAGTAGATATGGAAACACCCACCGTTGTTTAGATGTCATCCAAACCGTTCATGATGTGATACCCATTCAGATGAAAGGAAAAACACAAGCATAACCGTCAGACAAAACTTCTGTGACCCTAGTAAGGTTTCAACGGTGATCATTCAATCCTAACTCTCGTGGACAGAATGAGCTTTGGATGCGCCTCAAATTTGAGCTCACGTTCTAGAATGAGGTGAAGAAACGGATGGACGGAGCGGATGTAAACAAAAATCGTGGTGGGGCCACAGAGCTTTGGGTTAAGGAGAGCCGTGTAGCGCCGGGTTACAGAAGTCGCTTCCCACTTTCTGACACCTTTCCCCGTCCTAAAAGACAAGGGAAGTAGAAGAAGAAGAAATAGAAGAAGAGAGAAGCGAAGAGAGGAATAAAAAAGGAAAGAAAGCAAAAAAAAAAATATCCCAATCATATTCATCAGAGCTTAAATTAGCTTTCAAGAAATCAGCTTCCATTCCCCGAATTCTTTCCTCTCTTGCTTCCTTCCTTCCTTCCTTCTCTTGCCGTGCCTGCTCTGTATTTCTTTCTTTCTTCTTCTTCTCTCTTTCTCTCGCTATGGAAACAGCTGTAGCTTCTTCCTCCTATTCTTCTTCTTCTTCCCTTCTTTCAATCCACTCGATGGATATCCTCACCCACCATCGATCTAGACCCTCTATTCATCTCCAAAATTCAAACTTTTCTGCAAAATTTAGGCCATCTGTCGACACCTACGGACCCCGCTACCTCCTCTCTACTGACCCAGTTCGCCCTTTCCCTTCTTTCGCCCTTTCCCGGCGGAACCGGCCGCGTTCGAATCCGATTCCCACTTATAGAGCCCGTCGGAGACAGCCCATTTCAGCTGTCTTCGAACGGTTCACCGAGCGGGCCATCAAGGCGGTGATGTTCTCCCAGAGAGAAGCCTTGGCTCTTGGGAAAGACATGGTCTTTACACAGCACCTGCTCTTGGGCCTGATCGCTGAGGACCGGTCGCCCAATGGGTACCTTGGGTCAGGAGTCACGATCGAGCGAGCTCGCGATGCAGTTCAGAGTATTTGGAAGGATGACGAGGCGAGCACCAATGGGAATTCCAGTGGGACCCGCACTGCCACTGATATTCCATTCTCAATCAGCAGCAAGCGTGTGTTCGAGGCTGCAGTTGAGTATTCAAGGACTATGGGGTATAATTTCATCGCTCCAGAGCACATTTCAATCGGGCTATTTACCGTCGATGATGGGAGCGCTGGAAGGGTCCTCGAGAGGTATTTCTACTAAATGAAGCTGTGATTATGTTACAATGCTCATTTCACTGTTCTAATGATGAAATGATGAACACTGTATTTTGGGTTAGTTCTCCCGTTATTAGATCTTTTGTGTGTCGACTAATTCTAGCCCGTGGGATGCAATTTCTTATCATAACATTTTCAGTTTTGTAACAATTCTATAACCCATAATCCCTCATTGTATTAATATGTCAAAAGACATGTTACTTTCATGCCCATTTCACTGCTCTTTGCATAGACTGAAGGCATTTAGGAATTGAGTTGTTCTTGCTGTTAATGGTTGAGATACGGGGAGAAATTTAATTTGGAAATTGGTTTGCTCTGCTTACTATGAGAGAGAGAGAGAGAGAGAGAGAGAGAGAGAGAATCTTGCTTACTATGGCAATCATTTTTAGTCCATAATGCACTAAACCAAATACCGCTTTCTGCTATGTGGAATCATCATCATCATCATCTAAGCCTCCTTTTCCACCAATCCACTCTACCAAGGGCCATAACTTCAGATGGACCATAGGTCATCAAGTCTTTTCTTGCTTCCTCTACCCATATCGTTTTGGGCCTTCCCCATGCCCTTTTAAAGCCTTCAACTTGTACAAGCTCACTTCTTCCAACTAGCGCAGTCCTCACATTTGTTACTGCTCCCTCATACACATCCTTGATCATGTCAATATATCCTCTTGAAACTCCTTTGTCTCCCAACACCTGCATTTGTTACTGCTCCCTCATACACATCCTTAATCATGTCAATATATCCTCTTGAAACTCCTTTGTCTCCCAACACCCACATTTGTTATTGCTTCCTCATACACATCCTTAATCATGTTAATATATCCTCTTGAAACTCCTTTGTCTCCCAACACCCACCAGCTTAACTCTCTAAGGACCCTATTGTAAGCTTTCTCTAAGTCAATAAAGTTCGGATTCATGTTGGAAGTTTTGGCATAAGTTTGACATCAGCTGGCAACCTGACAACCCTCCTTTATACGAGCCAGGGACTGGCAATGAGAGTACAAAACTCCCACCAACACAATGTAATAGGCTATAAGATAGGTTGATTATATTTATGTGTGTGCGTGCATATTTCTTGTTTGTGTGTGTGCATGTTGTTTGTTTATGTGTGTGAGCAAAAAAGGCCAATGTTGAAGCTTGTAGAATGCTATAGACACACACCTATGCAACATTAACACTTAAAAGATAGAATGTCCATCCATGTTTAATATTTCAATTTTAAGTGTAAAAGTCATATTGATGTAGTACAAACACATATAAGCAACAATTGCACTTCACGTCCTAATAATCTGAAATCATACATGCATGAGTATGTCTCAGATGTCTGATTAGAGCAGTTAGAGAAGCCAAAGAGTTGTGGATATTATCATAACCATTATATTTTGACCACCCCATCCACCTTCAATTTAAGCATAAACTATTGCAATCTTATGCATAATTGACAATGCATGTCACTGATGATAGGTGTTTAACACATTTTATTATTTTCAGTCATTTTGGTGATCCACCCTTATGATGAAGGAGATGGACAGGGAAGGGGCTTTCCTTAGAAAAATGATATTTTCTGCTCAAGAACTTGAGATGTTGAGCGAGTGTCATGAAATTCTTGAGACTGTGTGAAGCCACCCCCAGCCAGCTTTAGAAAGTCAAGTAGCATACTTGTAAAGATTAGCAAGTGTTTACTCAGGCACACTTTTTAGTAGCCACTGCTATTTATTCAACTGATCATATAGTCGGAAATGAATGTTGATTGCAGACTGGGAGTGAATATAGATCACTTGGCATCTGCTGCAGTCTCTAGGCTTCAAGGGGAGCTTGCTAAGGATGGTAGAGAACCATCTGTTGCATCTAATAAGATGCGTGAAAAATCCTCTGCTGGAAAGGCAGCTGTTGTGAAGTCTTCCGATAAATCGAAAGGTTGGTCGCTTGGTGTTCATCTATTGTTTTATAGGAGTTATATGATCCTCGGCCTGCATTTATGTATAATATCCCTGGGTCCTCAGTTTTCATTAGTGGGGCCCATGATTGGGTGATCCGGGCTGTTGAACTGAACAGGCTCCAAACCTGACAGATAATGCGCTAAAAATCTCCTTGCTGGGCAATCCTAGCCCTTTTTCTAGCCTAGAAAAAGATGCTTCAGAAATGAAATACAGAAATGGTCTGCATTCATCTGAAAAAAGACCAATGGTTGGATGCTAGGATCTTCAAGTCTTGGTGATTTGTCAGCCATGGTCCACCTGCAGCATGGAACATTGGATCAATATTGCGATCACTCTACCACATCCCCCATTTGTACCAACTGTTTAACAGGAGATTCTATGCATATCCTCTTGACAAGGTTCATATAATTCCCATTTCTTCATTGATTTGCTGATCACGAGCATCTTACTTGACTAGTTGAACTCTTTCATTCAGATAAAAGTCTATTAGCTCAGTTTTGTGTGGATCTTACCGCTCGAGCTAGTGAAGGACATATCGATCCTGTAATTGGTCGAGACATTGAAGTACAAAGAATTATCCAGATCCTTTGCCGACGAACCAAAAACAACCCTATTCTCTTGGGTGAACCGGGCGTAGGAAAAACAGCTATTGCAGAAGGACTGGCCATTAGTATTGCAAATGGAGATGTTCCCGTGTTCCTTTCGGTGTGTCCTTTCTTCCCTCTACAAGCAACTCTTGCTTCTATAGTGTTTTTCTTTTCTTTTCTTTTCTTTTTTCTTTTTTCTTTTTCTTCTTTTTTTTTTTTTTTTGAAGAACCTGTTTTCAAGAAATCATATGGATGTGGCCATCTTTGCTTCAAATTTCATTGTAAAGATCGATGTGCTTTGCATACTTATTTGGCTTTACTGATTGATGTGCAGGAGAAGCGGATGATGTCCTTGGATATTGGTTTATTGATGGCAGGTGCAAAGGAGAGGGGAGAGTTAGAAGCAAGGGTTACTGGCTTAATTAGCGAAGTAAAAAAAGCAGGTGGTTGAGCTTGTTCACTTGAAACTTTGAATTAAGCTTTTTCTTTTTCCCCCCAGTTCTCACAATGTCACTCCTTTAAAATGCAGGCAATGTTATTCTTTTCATTGATGAAGTTCATACGCTTATTGGGTCTGGCACGGTTGGAAGAGGAAGCAAAGGATCAGGTCTTGACATTGCGAACTTGATAAAGCCAGCACTTGGGAGGGGAGAGCTACAGGTAATATACTAGTTATTATCTTGTAGCATGCATTTTTTTATATCTTGAAGAAGGAAAGGAAAAGAAAAGGACATTTTGAGAGGATCCAATACAGTATGCTGTGCTGTCTTTGCTCTGCTCATCATTCTTTTTGGCTGGAAAATGACAACTCCATCGAAGGATTATAAGAAAAAGATGACTGTTGTCTTTTCTCAAGTGAGGATGATTTGATGATGATGCCAGTGAATTCCTGTTTGAGAACTGGCATAAAAAATGTGCTATGGCATAAGTCTACGTAACTTATTTTAAGCAGTAGAGTTCCATCATCAAACTCATTCCTGTAGGTAGGCATTTTTTGCCAAGATTTTAAAAGTCAGTTCTAGAGTTCGACTCCCATAGGAGCCTAAGTCATTTCTAGTAACTAGGGTTTCGACCAAAAGGCAGTGAGTTGCTCGCTGACATTGTTCATTTGCCTTCTGAAAATGAGTGAACCCGGTTTGAGTGAGCTTTGGTTCCTTTCTTTTAGCAGAAGTGGACATGTCGTTGTTGTTGTTATGGGAATCGCACTTTGGCACTCACATAAATCCAAGGGATGAGCATTCTGCTTCCGTGAAAGTTTGCCATAGAAAGCTCTCTGCATGATATTCTGTATATAATCCACATAGCTACAAACCTCTCTTATGCATCTCTTATACATATTATTCAGAAAGGACTGATAATCCATTCATTTTCAGTGCATCGCATCTACAACAACAGATGAACACAGGATGCATTTTGAAAAGGATAAAGCATTAGCTCGACGATTCCAGCCTGTGTTGATAAACGAGCCTAGCCAGGTAGCCTTTTGTTTATAATTTTTATCTATTTAATAACTTTTAATATTCCTTTCAATATTTTAATCATGGTTTATCTTTCCTTTAACATTTGATAGGAGGATGCAGTAAGGATATTGTTGGGGCTATGTGAGAAGTATGAAGCTCATCATAGGTGTAGGTTCACTTTGGAAGCTTTAAATGCAGCTGTATACCTCTCAGCAAGATACATTGCTGATAGATTTCTTCCTGATAAAGCCATCGATCTCATTGATGAGGCTGGTAGTAGAGCCCGTATGGAGGCATTCAAGAAGAGAAGAGAGCAACGGACATTTATACTTTCAAAGTCACCAAATGAATATTGGCAAGAAATTAGAGCTGTTCAGGCAATGCATGAAGTGGTAATTGTCTTTGGGTCTTGCCTGATATTGCTTGAAATTTGTGATTTGGTTTGGATCTCCATATATTGTCAATAGCCTCTTCATATTATTGGAAATGTGCAACATTTGATTAAGCTGCTTGGACAACAACTGTACATGAGGACCCATCTTACGTTGATCTGAATTGTTCATGTGGTGGGCCAATGGTCAACAGGGAATAACTGAAAAATCTCCAACTTTTGCTCTTCCGGCTGGTTGACCCCCCATTAAATATGGAACATGGGTTTTAATTGTTATGACTAGGGGGAGTTATTGGGGCACATAGCCCATCCATGATGGTGTACACCAGATAAACAACTCATCACCGAAAGGTGGGCCCCTCGTGTAGCATTGCTGGATCAAGCAGAAAATGCCATTTCTCTTGGTCAAGCATCATATAATAATACCTCTTCATATTATGTAGGTGCTGGCAAATAAAATGAAATACTCCTTGAATGAAGGTAGTACAGATGGTGATGGTGATGCTAGCATAGAGGGTGACACCAAAGTCATCTCAGAGCCTGCGTTCCCTTCTTCACTAGAGGATGATGAGTACGATATGCTGCAACTCTATATTTGTAATGAAAGAAACGGCTATTTTTTCCCCTTGTCTAGGAACAACATTGCTTTGAATAATTTTCTTTGTCATGCCTTTTGTCTTCTTGCAGACCCGTTATGGTAGGACCAGATGAAATAGCAGTTGTTGCTTCATTATGGTCAGGAATCCCAATTCAGCAGCTCACTGCAGATGAAAGGATGCTTCTGGTTGGTCTCGATGAGCAGCTTAGGAAACGTGTGATTGGCCAAGATGATGCTGTCAATGCCATCTCTCGAGCTGTGAAAAGATCCAGCATTGGGCTGAAGGACCCTGACAGACCCATCGCAGCAATGCTATTCTGTGGCCCAACTGGAGTTGGGAAGACTGAACTCACAAAAGCTTTGGCAGCATCGTACTTCGGATCAGTGAGTCTCTATGCATGCCTCTTTTTCCTCTCTAAAGCACATAATAAAATGTTCTGAACCACAGGCACACGAATCTTCCAAGGAGTGGGGTTAGCGATCCTCTTTTGGTTATTTCCACATTCTTCTGTCAGATGGAAAAGTAAAATGTAATAACAATCCTATACTTTCACAATTCTCTACATGGTGCACCATCCAAACTTTGGACCACGCTATGTCTAGAGGTATCGAGTCATAAAACAGCTTAGTTTTTACTTGTTACTCTTCCCGCCCCCACTTCCTGTAGCTAAGAAGTAAGAACAGTCAAAGATGCTTGAGATCAGGTGAAGCTGTTTATACACAGCCATTTTTCACTACTGTACACCAGACGACTTTAGTAACAGGGTATTGTCTAAAATTGGTTTTTCATTGGCCAAAAACTGTTTCTCAAGCTAATGTTCATTTTAAGCCTTCATAGATTGCTGTGTTGGTGTCATAGACGGACATGGTGTCTAATGCTTCAATTTAGCCATACCTGACATTGAGTCATGTGTACATGTGCATTGTTATAAATCTTGGGTAACTAGTGGCAAATAGCTAATTTCTTTTTTTTTTCGCTGACATTTATGTAGGAGGCAGCCATGATACGATTGGATATGAGTGAATATATGGAGCGGCATACTGTAAGCAAGCTAATAGGATCCCCCCCAGGTTATGTAGGCTATGGAGAGGGCGGCACTCTTACTGAAGCCGTCAGGAGAAGACCTTTCACAGTAATATTGCTTGATGAAATCGAGAAAGCTCATCCAGATATATTTAACATTCTCCTCCAAGTTTTCGAAGATGGACACCTCACAGATTCTCAGGTTGGTGCTTCTACTCAAGGACATTGTGCATGTTTGGTATTCAGTTTTTTGGATTCTGTTAAAGGAGGAATTGTAGGAATCTCAAACTGAGGAGATGCAGATTATCTTGGGACTTGAATTTGTGGTCTTATGGATCACTGATCCAGACTGTTGGTTGATGAATTTCACCATGGATGGGCTGACTCCCCAAAAATCCTTCTGATTGATCAATCCTAAGTTCTTAACCCTTCCACCCATGGCCTGCAAAGAGAATTAACTAAGAAGAAAACACAGCAGTGGTCCGCCTTAATAAGAAGAAGAAGAAGAAGAAGCTTCCAAACTCAGGGATTTATTGGGAATCCACTTCCATGGAGGTGCACATCAGACCACCAGCCTGGATCACCTATACAGCATCCAAGGGCCCAACTTATCCAAACTCAAGGCCTGAGGATACCGTTTTGTCCTTGGCTTGGGGTTCATGTAATTCCTGTCATAAACATGGCTTTATTTCTACTTCTGCCGCCACAACTCTGTAGATGAGATGATCAATAATACCATGTCTAAGAAGAAAAGATTGTTTTGTCAGGGACGGAGGGTGTCGTTTAAAAACACATTGATTGTCATGACGTCCAACGTGGGCTCTACTGCTATTGCCAAGGGAAGGCGTAGCTCCATCGGTTTCTTAATTGAAGATGATAGCAAGGCAAGTTCATACAATGGGATGAAAGCCCTGGTAATGGAAGAGTTAAAGGCTTATTTCCGGCCAGAGCTACTCAACAGGATAGATGAGGTTGTTGTATTCCGTCCCCTTGAGAAGACACAGGTACATCTCCTTTTCTTGTGTCATTATTAGCAGGCAACAGATCCTCTTTCTTTCTTTTTTTTCTTTTCTTTTTTAGTTATTACATCACCTGACTTGCCATATTTGCAAATCAATGTGTGAAAAATGGGAACATGGCATATGAATGGGCAGCAAATTTCAAAAATAATTGCAGATATGGGTTTTTTGAGAAAATCATCTTAATTGATGATTCTCTCTCTGATCTTTTCTCAAAATTAGCCCAAGTTTATGAATTGCGGAAATCAAAGTTTATTTTGTTACCCTTCAAAAAAAAATTGTCGTCTATTTAGTTGGTCGATGCCTGGTTTTCTCACTACGAGTGGGGTGAAGTGAAGATTTCAATCACTTCCCTAAAACCCCCGACCCATACATGTGGATTTCATTTTACACTTCCCTTGGTTTCGTCTCTCCAGCCTACTTTAACGCACCTCGCCTCTCTAAGTTTTTGTATCTTTCCTATGTTCGTATTTATGGAAAGAGCAATGCTAATATGCAGCTCGCATCAAAGGAGTCCTGCACAGCTCCCTCCTCATGTTACACATGCCAAACATGCGTACTGATGGGGATTGTTGATCTTATGGGCTGCTTCATGGATGGGCCATATGCCAGAAAGCAGCCTGGTGAAGAAACTTTTAGAGAAACGGTCCCCATTCAACCAGCAAAAGTCACAATTGGATGGTCAGAATTGTCTGATCAATGTAATTTTTGGTTTATGTCCCATCCATGAAGTAGCCTGCCAGATCAGAAGTCCCAATCACCACAAGTTTGTCTCATGTAATCTAAGAAGGGATTTGGATAGAACTTACTACAACATGAACTGCATAGAACTACTAAAAATCAGAAGCGGGACTTCATAGAACTTAAACTCCAACCATGACCCCAAGCTCAACCATAATGTATCTAAACCTCAAGTTCAAGTAATATTATTCCAATTTATCATTATTTAACCAGTGTTTTGCTAACTTAGTCAACTTAAAATCAGAAGCCAACAAATCAATTCCAAAGTTAATAAATCAACCCTAAACCCAATCTTCTTTCCAAGATTTGCCAATGCAGGCACTATATTTTCCAATTCAATCACATTTTCCATTTGCTGATTCTCACTGCCGTTCTCATTTCAGATGCTTGAGATTCTGAGTATAATGCTGGGGGAGGTAAAGGCCAGGCTCATGTCCCTTGGGATCGGTCTAGAGGTGTCCAAAGCAATCATGGACCTTGTTTGCCAACAGGGCTATGACCGGAGCTATGGGGCCCGCCCTCTAAGAAGGGCAGTTACCCACTACATCGAAGACGTCATAAGCGAGGCACTGCTTTCGGGAGACTACAAACCTGGTGACACCGCTGTAATCGATGTGGATGCGTCTGGAAATCCATTTGTCACTCATCCATCGGATCATAGTATCCACTTGTCTGATGCGACATCAACATTTTAACTTGTAAGTAAGATTAATTTATTATTTGTAGCCCTAATTTTATTCATATGTGCCCGATAGGGTTGGCTTTTTTTTTGTATAGTGTTAAAGTGATAGAAACTGTATATACATTCATAAAACAAAGCTAGTCCTTATTCTTTGGACCATTCCGTCCATAGAGGTTCACTAAACAACAACAAAGGCATTGGTTGCTATACAAACCTCAACTAATCATGCACGAACCCTTATCTCTAAACTTTATAACTCATTACTTATGTTCAGATAATTTCTGAAGATACTAAGGTTAATAGCGTGGATGATAGTTTCTTGTATGATTCGAAGGTAATTAACCCAAAAGCAGAAGCTGATTGATTTTTCATTCATCCTTGCTGCTTTATCATGTAACAGACACCTCAGTGAATGTAAGTAGGTGTGCAAGAGGGCTGGCCTGCTTTCGGGCTAGGACCTGGCCTGCTTCTGGGTATATTTATCGTTACTTGTTTAGGTATCATTCAGCTCGACGCTCTTCATTATTTGTCATTTGTGATTGATTATTACATGGTGCTCGTGGGAGTTTTGTGCTTTCATTGCCAGTCCCAAGCACAGATAGAGGTGGGTTGTATCAAGTTGGCACCGGTGTGAAACTTTTGCCACAACTTCTATCATTACTGACAATATGACATTTAGGGGGCGTTTGGATGGTAAGTTACTCAAGATAAGCTACCTATGCCTTAAGTAGCTTATCTTGATTTCTACTTATTAAACCGAAGTGATTAAGTAACTTTAAATAAAAAAGCTACTTCTAATTGATCATAAACCAAACTCATCTCAAACAAGTTACTTATCTACTGATGTAAGTAGAAAAAGTAACTTATTTGGTGGTATCCAAACGGGCCCAGCGGGATTTGTATAGCTGACCCCACTAAGTTAGGATAAGGTTCAAATGTTGATGACAATGATTTCTTGTTTGGCTAATGTAACATGTTAGCGATATAAAAGCTGTCCATCAGGTAGGTCCAACTGTCAAGATGTTGTCACCAAAAAAATTTAGGTTGATGGGCGCATCAAGTGAGCCATGATCAATGTTGTAATGAATATATCTTTTTTTAAGAACTTTATGAATTTAAAATGTACCTATTTATTATGTAAATTAATTTGGTTAAGGCCATGTTCGAGTATGGATTTATACCCACACCCAGCCTAATTATTAATTTTTGGGCTCAAATTAATAGCGCAGGGCACCTATTTAGCCATACCCATACCTGGCCCCCCGTCAGGCCGAGTTTGGGCACTCATCATCAGGCATACCTGGCCATTGCCCCTCCTACATCTATGGGTGGTGGGAGATGCTGAAAATCTTGTACAATCTTTTTCCATATACTACTATACTGGAGCTTACAAGTTAAGTAGAGTCAGTTTAGCATTTGTTTAAAAACATAATGGTGACTCTTCAACTGCACATACGACGTAGTTGAATGACAATCAGTCCATCCAAATCATAACCCAACTGTGGATGGAGCACAAAAAAAATAACCATCTAATTTTTTTTACCTTTGAATTTGAATCACTATCATATTTAACTATCCAGTTGGTAGATACTAAAAAATCACTTGTTAGTATTTGCTTGATAAGTTTCATTTTAAAGATTTTCTCCATCCACAATTGAGCATTTTGGGTGATTTGATCAAAAACACATGTGATTTTGAAGACTGTCTAATCAAGTATATGGGTTAGGAAACCTCATTTCTTTTGCTAGAATATATGTATTAAATAGCTAACAAAATTAACTGGAATTGACCCGGACCCAACTATACCCAACCAGACTTTAACAGGGGGTCCATCACATGAACCCACCTCAAACACGAATGAACCCAATTTTTAAGTGGGTCACAAAAAAGGGGACCTGACCATGTTAAAATTGAGTTGGTCCATCGACGGCTACCGACAGGTCTGTTTACAGGAGATATTGGCAGGCTAAGAAAAATGTTGATATCAAATCTCACAACACCATTATTGGATTCGGAGAAGATGGTAGCTGAGTTTCAAATAGGCACCTCCTAGGTTTAGAAGTGAAACTTGTTAGCAAGAGGTTGTACATCATATTGCCCTGCAAAAGTTGAATTCAGTTGAAATCAGTTTCAAGTCAGGTTTGGTTAATAATTTGATTTACTAATATTATATCCATACCGCATTAAAAGATCATAGTGGAAGTTTAGGGTGAAATGCCCCCCTATGTCCTATGAGTCTACTCTGGATTGAATCTAATAGTATTCGTGTGATTATCCTATTGCTTGCGTGATTGAGGACTGCATTTTAAGATTATCCGATGTGGGATGTAATGTGTGGGCCCTTTTCGTTCTGCAATGCCTAGCATTCTATACAAGTTCCAGTTGTAAATGACTTGGGTTTGGTAAAAGAAGCGCTACCAAATGCACCCAAAAGTTTCTCGGCTGCACACAAAACAGCCTAAGCTGACCGATCATATAGTGGTACAAAATCTTACCCTAATCTGATAGGGGAGGAGAAAAACTTTTCCGATTTTCTTCCATTTTTCTTTCCCTGAGAAAAGGATTAAACAGCTGTAAACACCAACTGACTTCTACAGCATTCTGGTACGTAGCATACAGAATCTTCTTCGCCTAGGCATCAGCCATTAAAATAAATAAAATTCACTTGAAATTAAAATAATAATAATAATAATAATAATAACAGCATCTTACACATTAATAGAGCAAGATATTGCACTGCCACATAACTCTTTATGGAAGAGCTAAAAATCTATTTGGCCTATTAATTAATTAATTTGCTGTCATAATCACTTGGCATTAAAATTAGGGGGGTGCTCCAGTGGTACTGGTGCAAACTTATGCTACAGTGGTACCGTGTGGATGTGGAGCCATCCAACGGATGAGTCAGTGCCAACTCCAGAGAGAATCAGGTGGACCACAACACCCTTGATTTGTGTGGAGGGTCCACAATGTTTTTATATAAAATCCAGGCCGTTTAGACCCTGACCAGTTAAACATAAAGAAAAGCAGGCTGCTTGTTCAGGTGGGCCACTGTTCAAATCAAGGGCGGGATCACCCTCATATTGTTCCCCCTGTCATGAGAGATGGGTTAGGCTGATCATTGGCACCTAGGTTAATATGAAACGACACATTTGATGGATATGTTGGATGACCTTAGCCTTCATACATAAGGTGGGCCCCACATCTGCTCGGTGCCACCAAAAGGGCACACCTCTTGTAATTGACAGCCAGCTACGGGCAAACTAATGAATATCCTGACTGAATTCAGGTATGATATAAAGGGTATTGAGATGCCCAGCAGTCCCATATGTTCAGTAACTGGAAACCAATACCAATTTTTACAGCAGCATAGAGTGTAATAACTTAACAAGTGCATCTAATCAATGCTAGTAACAGTTCAATTTGTCACGGCCGATCATGATCTATGAATGACCGGCGAATATATAATTTGTGTGCATTCAATTCACAGATATTATGTGAAACATCAATTAAATAAGGAAGATCATCCAGGCAAAAGGGTCTTAAGATGCTACTAGACCACTGATCATTGTACATGCTGGAATGAATCACACCACTGTGCGCAGAGGCGTTTCTAACCAGCTCCTATTGGTACAGGATCAGTAATCCCACAAAGGCAGCTATATTAATCTCCTCCCCAAATGGTATTCTATTCTGGGCTGAGGTCTTCACGGCAGCCTCTGAGAAAGGTACGAGTTTAGCAGGAAACCATCGTCTGGGTCATCTGGAACCCTTGTGCAGCTTGAATCCAAAAACCCTAGGCACGTAAGTTTGGACTGGCTTCGCAGGGTTTGCAGAAGGGTATGTCATCAAGTATAGATGTGGGAATGTTGTTCCGATATAAGCACCATCCATATCTGAGCAAAATGTCAAGAAGCAACAAAGAAAGCTGATTGCAAATCAAATAATAGGCATGCAAGTGGTGATGCATACAAGACCAAGTAACTTGGGCATGTTACTCACTTACGGTAAGTCCATCCCTCCACAATTCATGTATCAGCAACATTGAATATATGTGAAAATAGCCTAAAGTGGATAACCAGTTCGCTCACTTGCTTCAGTTAGACTGGACGCGAAGCACTCAATCATGGATTCATAGACGCTATGTGGGTAATGGTAGAGCTATAAAAAAAAAATCACAAAAAAACAGGATTTCTTTGCAAAAAGAAAATTATGGAACTCTTCTTTTTTGGGAAACCATCATTGAAACTTGAAATCTACCACACGAAAGAAAAATGTGGCTGATAACTTCTCTAGAAAGCCCCATAAGCTGTTTGCTGCATTCATATAAATCTATCATTTCTTACAGTATGTTGGAAATTCATCGTGATGGCCAATAGCAATACAGCTAGTCTCGTCAAGGACAGCCTAGACTTAGCCAACCAACCTCTTTTCTTGTCACTGATATTCATTGGAACTATTTTATATTATAATATAATGGAAAAACTTGATTTGTATTTCAATTAAAATGCACTTCCATATCAAATTCAAATTTTTTGGCAGACAACCATACTAGACACTTGAAGACGCATGGTAGAACAAGGATGAATTCCCCATACTATAATTTACACAATTTAAAAATTCAAAGGAGGATCAGCCCCATCATCTAGCTAGGAGGAAATGGCTCCAAACACAAGTCTAATGGATGTAGGATTATACTGCCCGCATGAACAAGCATGCACTAGAAAAAGGGCAACCCAAACACAATGCATTTGAATAAATTATACAGCGCTTTTATATATATTGCCTTTCAGGAGATTCATGATGCAGGACATAACACAAATAGTTGCATAATACTAAAAGTATACTGGGTGTGTGACACAACACCTACAGGAAAGATTTCATGCATGCAGGTTTTAATGGATTCATTGTGCAAGTCAATGACTGAAAAACCTGCAGTGATTTGGATGACCAAGCATCACGTATTGCATCTGCGTTGACGTTCATCTTAATAGTGGCCGATCTGCAGATGACCAAGCCTTCGAACTCGTTCTTCTACAAACAAATTCAACCTGCTTTCTCTACAAACAAATTCATCTTATTCTCTTTGGCGACCAAGAGTAGTTTGCCTATCAACAAAGCATGCAAAATTGGTCTCACTAATGGTTTTGGGGTCTGCAAGCTGGAGATAGTTGTTACACATCTTTGATTTGCAGACAATACTGTTATCAGTGTGGTGCTTCTCCTCTTTTTTCTTTTTGAAAGATAACACCACTACCAGGGATTGAACCCTGGATAACTCACACACACTACAGTCTACCAGCTCATCTAACGAGCAGAAGACTGGTGCTTCTCAGCAAATTAAAAACCGTAAGTACTCTTCTGGATGCATGGAAAATAACGGTTAAGAATTTCTTTCCACGGAAAACAGAAATTTCCATGGTTTGGATCTTTAATTTCCATGGAAAGGGTCCACTTTAATAAAATCAAATCCAGTCCATCTACCCAGCTAGTGCATATGAAATCCACTGTGGGACCCACCATGAGGCATCTAAACCCTTTCATTGTCATCCCAACATCTCGTTTGCAGGCCCACTATCCTATTTATCTGCAAATGCATTCATTAGAATAACAGTGTATTTCATCCAAATATTATTAGTAACTGAAGATGAGGCTAAAACTGTCCACGTGGATCTTGAACATGTTCACCCACATTGGGCACATTAGATTGGAATTCTCCTTCAAGGAAAAAAAAAATAAAAAATACCAATGGAATTCATTTCACATGCATCTAAACTACCCCTAAAGGTATCTTGCATTGTTTCCAAGGAGTATCACGTCTTTGTGTAGAAGCGGGGAAAAGGCATTATGGCAGGGCAGGAAGGAAAATTAGATGGGATGTAAACGAATACCTATTCTCTTATATGGGTCTTCCCTTGGGGGCAATCATAACAGGTACCTTTTGAAGAACAATGTAACAAATATCACCGATTTAAAAATCTCATGATATTTTTCATGAGAAAATAACTAAGTGATGGTATAATGTGAATATCACGATGTCTTTAAAATCTTCACAGTTTTAAATTTTCCACGATTTTTTTAAAAGGACTTTTCCATGATTTAGTTGTGAGATTATCATGAATAATCACAATATTTTCATTGATTTTTGTTATTTCATCGTATACTTACACACTTAAAACTTTATAATCATTAATTACTTTATAATTATTATTATTATTATTATCATTTTTAACCTTCAGTAAGATTTTTCCAATAGTAACCCTAGAAAAACCTCAGATTCTGAAATATCCCAAGAAATTACCAAGAGAGTGATTTGTGACTATGTTTGGGGCCTTATGATCAAGGCATTGTGCAATGATATCAGCTGCTGCACCAGCCAGCTTGTTGGCCGATACAATACAGGGCAGTTCCATATCGGCCGACATGACCCTATACTGGGAATTATTGGTAAGATTCTAAAAATATGTAGTCTTTGTTGTTTTGGACATGTATTTGGCGTTGTAACAGGCCACCTTTTGGAAAGAATGCTATTTTTTGGATATCATCAACTTGACCTACTGAAAGTTGACCAAATACGCCCTAATCGGACAGAAATAAAGCATGATTTGCTGGATTAGGGCCCGTTACATATAAATAAATAAAATAAAGAAAGAAAAGAAAGGTGGAAAAAATGAAAGGGCGATGGTTTACCATTCCTCCAATATTTTCCAAGATGGTACACTCTGCTTTGGTTCATCAAATCCCACTCAAATTTCATGTTTTGATCCTCAAAATAGACCTAGATCTAGTTTCAAATTAGTTTTTTAAGTTTCCTTCATGATTGAAATGTATAAAGAAGTGAAAAGGTGAAAAGGTGAAAAAAAAAATTGAAAATAAAATATTTCACAATGGGCCCTTTATGATTGCATCAACCTTTAAAGGCCAAAAGGCCCCTTAACAGTGCCAATACAGGCATCACCCACATCGGCCAATACAGCCCATTTATTCATGACAGACCAATACACCACCATATCGTGTAATGGGGGCGACCCTCTCCTTACATAAAACCGTTACTTTAATACCACGCCTATGATAGAGAGTATGGTGATGAAGTTGGCTAGGTGGAAAGGAAAGTGCCACTATGGGCAGTAGGATGATTCTTCTTAAGTCAGTTCTCTCAAATCCTATGGTGTATTTCGGGTTTGAGATGCAATGGCAGTGGCTAGTAAAGTGGAGGATTTGCAATGTGATTTCCTTTTTAAAAGGGTGGGGAATTGTGCATAATCATCACCTCACAAACTAGAAGGATGATCTAAAAATGAAAAGACAAGCCCCCAGGTTGAAAATCAGCTAGGTCGGGGTGCAGGCTCTCTTGAGGCATTACCCAACATCGAGTCTTGGTTACCATGAGGAGGTGGCCTCAGAACTCTTGAGAAAAAAGAAAAGACAAGGGTAGGGGTGGGACAAGTTTTGGAAAAGAATTCGGCTCTTTCATGTAAATGGTGGTGAAAGTACAGGGAAGATTCTAAGCCTTTATGGAGGGAGGTAAAGTTTTTAGCACAACAAATCCAACAAGGTTGATTTTCTGATTTACCATCCAGAACTAGGTGTGGATCGGAAGTTTGAAAAGAGATTAGTAAGGTTGGAAGGTAGTAACTAGTAGGGATCTTCTTGTAAAGTGGGCAGGATATTCATTGAAGTTGTTAACTGTTACGAGATTCCTCTCGCTGGTTCTTTCCAGCCCTTGTACCTTTTATCCACTAGGAAAGATGCTAAAGTGAAGGAGTGGTACAACTGTCTTTGGGATCTATGGACTTGATGGATGATTAATTGATTAGCTACAAGAAACTCTTGGATATTTTAAGCAATCTTCATCAATACAGGATTAGAGGATAGGAAAACCTGGGAATGGACATATAATGCTTTCTTCCAGGTTATGAGCTCCTCCAACGGGGTTCTCTCTCCTTTTACCAAAGTGCCACTTAATGTGTGAGCTTTCACCGAGGTTTCCAAGCAAATAAGATTCTTTTCTTTCAGATGACAGCAAAATTTATTAGAGAACAAAAAAAAGGACATTACAAGGGAAACGGATAGCTCTTCCCTCTTCTTCATTTTTTCTTTGTTTTTTTTTTTTTTTTGTGTTGAAATTATAAGGAAAATGGTGGATTACATGCTTCTCCATTGCAATTTCACTAGAGCCATTTGGGAGCATTGTTGCCCAGTTAAAGGCTTCATGGGGGCCACCTCAATCCATCCTCTCTATGTTTAACACTGGCCCTTGGAATCGAAGGCATCTTGAGAGAGAATCACGGGGAGGTGGCGGTGGCTTCCTCCTGGCCCTATAGGGAGGTTGGGCACAACCTTGTAAAGCTGATTGTGCTTGGATAAGGGTTGTGAATCATTGCCTCTTCTTATTTCATGAAGTTCTTGATGAGAAAAGGTATCAGTAAATTATCCAGTGGATTTCGGGTGACCAACAGACTCACTAAAGAGACCACTTGATGTACACTTTGTAATATTTCCTTGTAACTGTTAAAAAGACATTTACTATGAAAATCCAAATTAATTACTCAGTTCCTGGTTCCTATTGTCAGTTGTCCATATTAAAGTTTAAACAAACTAGATTACAAGACCTGAATATTTAGAACCTACAATCAGGGAAAACATAAACTTAGAATAATCTCTGTTTGAACCTTCCACTGCATGCATGTTTAAGTAACCTAAAAGTAAGCAAAATATCATCAAGTGGGTAATGTCAATGTTGAAACAGAAACATTGGCATGTCTTAAGCATCTATAGAAAATGTGCAAGTTTATCAGAAAAAGGAAAAAGGAGGAAGAAAATGTGTAATTAGTTATGCCTACAATTTATAGTCATTTTTTTTATGTCAATCCTATAGACAAAAGAAATTTCAATAGCAGAATAAAACACTAAATAGTCATTTTTTTTAATGTCAATCCTATAGACAAAAGAAATTTCAATAGCAGAATAAAACACTAAATAGAAGGATACTGCACTGGTATTTGCACCTTGGAATGTATATGTCTTCACATTTTGGACAGTAGATCTTTACAGAACCATTTCGAGGGATGTCTGATGAACCCACAGGCAAGCATGGCTGCCCTCCGCAAAATACTCGAGGGCATCTTCCGAAATCCACTCTCTTATACTTCTCATGCTGCAAATACAAATAATAATGATAATGATAATAATAATAAGAAAAGTGGGGGGAAACAACAACAACAAAGAACTTTTTAACCTCATAACTGAGTATCTCGGGGGGGGCGCTCACAACATACCATTGCATTTAATCCTTTGCTGGTTATGATATACCGGGCATGTATAAGACCATATAACAACTCTGCTGCAGCTTCAATTTCACTGTGTTCCTCACCATCCATCTCACCTAAAACAACAACCCACAAAAGGAAAAGAGAGATTGATTTCTAGTTTAGAACTTCTCCAAGAACCAAGGCATGTCTGCAAACCATGGATTCCATGCCAAACAATGAAAAAGGAAAAAGGTTCTCTTTTGATGTGACAACTTGTGTTGTTCGGATAGCAAAGAAAAGGGTGGATTCCACCAAACAATCATTAAACTTTTCCATATTTTGGATTCTTGACACAAGAAACTAGGTAAATATTGTGAGAGGAACATTAGATTTCCGCTTGCAATCCAAACAAGAACTCAAAATTGGATTCCATGTTTCAATAATTCTCATGGAAATCATCATTGCCTAGTTTATTATTTTTTCCTTTCTTTTACCTTGGATTCCATGTTTCCAAACCTGCCCTAAAAGAGAATCTCAGGTCAAAGTTTACATGTGAGAAAAGGTGAGAATAGCTCTCACGACAAGGTGATGGAAGGGGCTAAACAAAGAAATGACTGGAATATGAAAGACAGCTGCTTCTTTCAACATCCCAAAATAAAAATAAAAAAAATGTCGAACACTGGTCCACCCGAGATTTGGATCTTACTAATTTTCTACATCATTATCTAAAATGATGTGATGAGCCTTTGAAGAAGGTAACAAGCTGTCGCTAGAAACAACAATAATTAACCATGAATATGTGTTTCCCTTCATCATGGTGTGACCCTATTAACATGTCGCACCTAGCCGACGACATATAACACGTAGTGACATGGTGTCTTTAAGACGTTAACAGGGTGAATGGCCAATTCCTTTTAGTAAGGTGTGATCATGAAGCATGTGTTATATCTATCTTTGTCCATTCATTTGACACGAAAAAAAATATACGAATCTAAATTATCAAGTGGACCACCTTTGCTGAAAAGCATTATCTTGATCTTGGATATGATTCATTTTTCGGATAATGATCTAAAATGATCTCTAAAAATAGATTAACGGTTTAGATATAATAAATACATCACTATGGGGCCATGTAACTTTGATCTCCTTTGTTCGTTTTACTCGGATGTCGAGACCAAAAATATGAAATGAGAGGGAAAAAGAGAAAATGAGAGGGAAAGAAAGGAAATGGAGAGAGAGAAGAAGAAAACGAGGGAAAGAAAGAGAAAATGAGAGAGAAGGGGAAAGCAAGAGCGAACAAAGAGCCCGAGAAGAAGAAGAAGGAGAAGAAGAAGGAGAAAACGAGAGGGGGGTCTGCCAATGGAAAGACCAAAAATATCCTGGATTTCAACAAACATTGCAAATGCAATTTAATTGTGTGCCCAACCTTGTTAAAAAAAAATAACATACAGGTAAGTTTTACTCGTCCATGACATTATCATTAAAATATATATATATATATATATATATATATATATATATATATATATATATATATATATATATTCATCATATGTAGATTAAATTTACAAAAGGCAGTAGCTCAGTTCATCCTCACTTGTTCAGGTCAATACAGGATATATGATTCAGAAAAGAGGAAACTGTACGAATCTATTGCAACAAAATGGAACACACAACGAAAGGAAGGGATGGATACGAAAAGCATACCACTCAAAGAGTCATTATCCAAGATCATATCCAGGGCATAATCATAATAGGGAACCAGTGCTTGAAGTCCACACAAATTAAAATCATCCTGTATATAATCCTCATCAACTTCACAAAGGAGCTCATTTCCTCTCAACCCACAAAACCAGGAGATCCACGATGAATCATCTCCTTCAGAACTGCTAAGATCTGTTTCCTCGCTTCCTGTATCTGAGATTTCTTTGAAGATGAAAAGAGAACCAATAAAACAAAGGTTACAAATTAGGACGACAACATAAATAAATTGATAGTGAAACCCCAAGGTTTAAAATCTGTGTATTGGATACCATGTCATTCCCCGCCAATACGGGCTCATATCACCCCGTATCGCCCTCATCGGGCTGTTTCCACTAGATACGGACCGATATAGCCGTATTGTTCATGGACAATACTGGTACCAGTTTTGGATGATACTTTAAACTTTCACAGAAACATAACAACCCTAAGAAGACCAAGGTTGACAAAAATATTTTGAGCTTCATATGGTATACAAAGAAAACTAGAAATTTCCACCTAATTTTTTATCTTCTTGATAGGTGAGATGGGCATGAACCACAGACCTTAATGTTCCAACCACTCTATCTTCCATTGAGCTACAGGTTCGAGCCCAGAAAATTCCACACTATTTATAAGGTGAAAAAGAATAATATAAGATTTTAGAAAAAATAAAAACCCATCCAAAGACCAATGTCCACAACACTGACAGAAGAATAAACAACATGCACACTTCCAAAAATTGGAAACCCCATCTTACAAAAACCAAGTTCCAAAAGTTTTGTTGGTACTCTTTTTTTTTCCCTTTTGAAAGAAAACTAAATTTATCCTTCAAAAAGAAAACTAAATTTATGAACGAAAGAAATGCTACACCTTAGGGGAGAGGAAGTGAAAATCCGAGAGCAAGTAACATTCTCATCACTCCCTCTTTCGCAAGGGGATCAACAATCCCACTTCATCCCTTGACACATTCGAAACAATTTATATTTAAGTGAGAAGCAAGAGCTCTAATCTCAGAAATGACAAATGATAATTTCCACATACACAGCTCCAAAGATAAGCCCATTTAACAACATTGTGATTTGTCCTAATCTTATCAGTTTACATATCATCATATCAGCAATAGATTGTGTTATGATCTTATTAAGAAAATTCTAAGCATGAAACAATTATCAAATAATGTATTAATGATGTGATTGAAACTAATAATTTGTCAAACTAAAATTTGTGGCAATATCCAAGATGCTTTGCCATAGATCAGCCTACTTAATTCCCATTTTCATTTTGCTACAAACTATACTCCTTTTGGTCTGACAGTAGTACACATGTGTGCCTTGGGAGTCAACTTGGGTGCCTAAGCTTATTACTTGATACAATGTGTGACATGGTTTTAAATATTGGCTACAATATGGCTGTGTCGTAACCACATTGGCAACCCCCAATACATGAGGAGTTGAACAGGTTCATTAAGGAAAAAATGGGCCATATCGGCTTCATAAAACGGGCTGATATGGCCATTATCGGCACCAATACAAGGCTGTTATATAGGTATGACTGTGTCGTAACCACATTGGCCACCCCCGATGCATGATAAGGAGTTGAACGGGTTCGTTAATGAAAAAATAGGCGATATCGGCTTGCCAATACAAGCTGATATGCCCTTTATCAGCACCAATACAAGGCACCACTTTGATTATTTTTTTTTCCAGAATTTCTCCTTTTTTCACTTATTTCTCCATTTCAACCATGAATTAAGCTTGGAAACTAATTTTTGACTAGATTTAGACCTCTTTTAAGGATAAAACACAAGATTTGATGGGCTTCATGGATCAAAGTGACCATTTTGGGAAATACACCAGAAGAGAATAGGTAGACCATCATTTTTTTTTTCCCATTCTTTCATCTTCTTTTCATTGTATTCATATGTAGTGGGCCTTAATCCACCAAATCATGATTGATTTGGGTTCAATTACAACTTGTTTGGTTGACTTTCAGCAGTTCTAGCTGACAGACAGTGTTCTACTTCTTATCAAAGAATGGTCTGATACACCATTGAATATATGTCAAAAACACCAAAAAATTGCTAAATTCTGATGTTTTACATTTTTTGCCAATTTTCCTTTTTATTCAAAACTTTATTGTGCCGAAAAAAAACTCTGCCTATACAAGCCTGTATCTGCTAATATGGTTTGATAGAATATATGTCAAAAACACCAAAAAATTGCTAAATTCTGATGTTTTACATTTTTTGCCTATTTTCCTTTTTATTCAATACTTTATTGTGCCAAAAAAACTCTGCCTATACAAGCCTGTATCTGCTAATATGGTTTGATACAGTCTATCGTATCAAATAGTTTTTTGTGCCCAGCTGAGAACCCACCAATACCGTTAATCAAAACCTTATGTGTGCGCCTCATGCTCAGTGGTATGTCTAGCAACTACCACTCCATGACCCTCTGGCATGTGCACATATATATTAGTTAGGGTAGGGATTAGTAATAGGAATGTTGTTAAAGTGAGCCTCTCCCATCACCAGTTCCAAAGCCTGTGAAAAAGAGGAAGGTTGATGTTTGGTAGGCAGCCAACCATGTGTCAATCTAGCACTTAAAAACCGACCCCAAATTGCTGTGAGAAAAGCTATGATGATGAATTTAGGAAGGCATTTGAAGTGAAATGAGCAATGAAAGATGACTCCTTTTAACCCCCAAGGACTAACTTATCAATAACAACACCTGAATACCACACAATTTCTTATGGGCAGATTAATCATCTGTATAATCATGGGGTTTTCAAAACCAAGTCTAGATTTTCTTTTCCAAAAACCTTTTGACGCTGGTTTCGATGGTACATCATTAATATGCTTCTGCTAAAAGATCAGCTACACCTTAAAGTAAAGGATTGGAGGAGCGGAACAGAACACATATAACAACTGGTTACAATCCCAGATGGGAATACTGAAAGCGTACGGATCAATTCCCAAAAACAAAACTATAAAATGACTAAAAAGGGGAGAGAGGGAGGAGGGGAGAGAGACTTTCAGTACCTGGCGGAGATTGTGCGTTGAGCTTTGCCTCCTTGCTCTTCAGTGCCGAAGCAGAGGAGCTCTCGGACCGCTTCTTTGTGGCGGCGTTCGATCGAGGATCAACGGGCGTGATCGATGAGGGGTTCTTCAATGGTTTAGGATTAGAATCCCATAGAGGGTTAGGGTTAGGGTTAGGGTTAGGATTAGGGTTAGATCTGGTGGGTATGCCTCGAGACGAAGCTCCATTTTTCAACATTGGTATTAATGCGAAGATCGCACTCTCTCCTGCTCTCTCTTCGTTAAACTACCAAATCCATGCTTCCAAAATCCCAAATCCCTCGATCGAGAGAGAGAGAGAGAGAGAGAGAGAGAGCACGGCCTGGCTTCGTTTTTCAGTTTTTTTTTTTTTTTTATCGTCTTTATTTTACATTTGTTGGTTTCCTCTTACTAGTGGAATCCATCAACCAAACGGCGCTCTCTCCGTCGTTTTGTCCGTACGTTGGGAAACTTTTAAAAGAGTGGTATGGCAATACAGATTGGCTAGTCCCCCTGCCACCGGCTCCGTGGCTGGTGGTCGGTGCTTTGGGCCCCACCATGATGTATGTGTTTCATACATTTTTACATATTATTTTATGGCTTGGTCCCAAAAATTATAGGGATATAAATCTCAGGTAGATCACATGAAAACAATAGTGATTGGATATCCACCATTAAAACCCTCCTGATGCCCAATTTGATATCAAATCTGTTGATTAGGTCATACAGACCCAGATGAAGAGAAAAAACAAATAACAGCTTGATCCAAAACTTTTATGCCTCCAAAATGGTTTTATGGTTAACCCTCGTTCAACACTGTTTCCTGAAATGTGGTCCACTTGAGATTTGGATATACCTCATTTATGAACTTTTATGTAAAATGATCTCTAAAAATAAATGGATGGCATGGATGAAACAAATACATCATGTTGGGGCCCACATAGCACCGACTACCAGCCATTGGCTGGTGTCAGGGGAGTGGCCAATCCGTTTCCGGCAATACAGTACGTCAGAGTGGTACTTCAGTACCACGCGTCTGATTGGGACTCGGATTCGGTACTGACCCTTTTCAGTACCGGGCTCCCCGGTAATATATGTTTTTATCCACACCCTCCATTTTTCTGGATCATTTCGGGGCATTTAACAAAAAGGCAGTTCCAAAGCTAAGGAGCCCACCGTTTTGGATCGGATGATTTTTGTGTTTTACCATCATCATGATAAAGTCACAGGTTGGATGGCAATTGGCAATAAACATCGGGGTGGGCCTTTAGAAGTCTTCAAAAGCCTATGTGATGTGGATGAGTGATTAAAAGTTTTTGGTAGGCGATAAGAGTTTTGGATCAAGCTGACTTGTTTTTTTTTTTTTTTTTTTTTTTTTAATTACATGTATGTCTTGTTGACCTTACCAATGGATTGGATTGTAAATAAACATTATGAAATGCTTAATGTGGTTCTAGAGAAGTTTTTAACGATGGACGTTTAATCACCACCGTATCCTGTGATGTGGTCACCTTAATCCACTTCCAGATGGACAACTAATATCGTATGCAGATTGTCGTATGGGTTTTATCCCGAGTCTATATACACTTTTCCATATTAGAGTACAAGCCAAAACAAAATGAGACAGTTCCAAAGCTCAAGTGGTCAACATAGTATATTAAATGCTTGTTGTTGGTACCTTTTAGAATGTTACAAAAGTTTTGGTTTTCCTTTCATCCAACCCAGGTTAATGCGACCCCATGAACAGGTTGGATGGCGATTAACCATCATGGTTGGCCTTTCAATGGATACCATCATAATCATCACTGCTTCTTGGTGTACCTGAGCCAGCCTCGTTTTTGGGCAATATGATAAAATGGATGAACAGTGTGGATAAAAATCATACATCATGGTGAACCCTTAGGGCCACAGTTCGTTCAGGTCGCAATATGAGTACACGAAATATCAGGTCCTTTTGACTTGAATCGATCCACGTGTAGTAGAATAATACAAGATGAAAGATCTATATTGCCCTATCAAGAGCATTTTTTAAGTCATAGCCCATCCGCAGTGGGACAGAAAGGACCATCCAGATGGAGCCATGGCCCCACCTGGCAGAACAGAAACACGTGATTCCTGTGGAAGGATGCGGACCAGAATTCGTAATACGTGTCCAATTAATGAACCTTTATCCTGGAAGTGGATTGGCTAGTGTACCACACACCACCCGCCTGGCTAGTGTGTTGACATCACCCGGTTCCATGAGTACCATCACGAGTATATGTTATATCCATGCCGTTCTTTCATTTGGCGAGCTCTACGCACGGCTTTAAACTAATAAGGGCAAATCCACTGCTCAAGTAAACCATACTACCGATGACTCGTGACTTTTGCGTTCAATGCAACTTATATTTAATGCTTTGTTTATTTAATGCAACACAAGTTTATTATTTAGTGTGGTCCACTCGATCATTGTATGTGCCAATTTCTATGTGCATACCTTTATTTGATCTAAGAGAAGGGGTGGACAAGAGAAGATATGAACAAGGTAGATAAACACATACATCACAGTAGGCCGCCCACAGCCAATTCATGGCTAGAGAAGTGGCGAGGTAGGACACAATGAGGGGTGTACAACAAGTCAAACCGAGTCGAGTTACTCTCTCACGACTAGTTGACCCCAAATCAAACTCTCAACTCGGCTCAAGAATTTGAACTTGGCCAGTTCAAGTCAAAAAACCAAGTTCAAGCCAACTATGCAAAGATTTTCACAAATAAATGGAGTACACCTTCAAAATTCCACTATATGTGAAACAACAACAATGGTTTTATAAGTATTTTATCAAATATCTTCTAAGCAACATAAAAATCAAGAAAAAATGAATATTTGTTTCATACATATACCTTCCTTGCCACCAGCCACACTTAGTCGAGTCATTTCATTAAAGGCTTGGTGAGCAACATCAATATTAAACTAATCAAGTCACTATACTAGTTCAATCTGAGTTTGATTGGAGCTGGGTTCAATCCGAGTCGTGTCGAGTCGACCTAGGGCTAGTTCGAACTCATTTTCGAGCTCAAAAAAATCAGCACAACTTGGCTTGAACTCAGCTTCAAACCGAGCTGAATTGAGCTTTTTTGAGTCGGCTCGAGCTGAGCGGGCTAACCGAGCTAGCTCGGTTCGTGTACACCCCTAGTATCACACAATTCGTGTCCACGAATATAAGTACACCAGTACAAGTGCATTCACATCTTTGGCGTGCCAACATGAGGCACGTACGAAAGATCCAAGACGGCCATCAGGCAGGCCTTACTGCTTAAATGCTTGGTACAAAAGAATTTACGATGATGATCTCATAGGCCTAATTCTTCAGGAACACCTTACCTAGTGAATGAGGTATCATTACGCGACCCACTTGATCGGACGGCCAAGGTTCATCAAACCTCGCAAATTGATGGGGCCCACCTTGTGCTGTGCTCAGATCAGATGTTTGCGTTGATTCGGCCAGTCAACCCAGCAATGTTTTTTGTTAACCTTAAAATCGTAATTCTATTTGTAAATATTGAAGCAGACAGGCGTGCAGTAGGAAATGAGTTAAACGGCAAAGATTCCACAGCGCATGTTCCTGTCTTTGTAGGCCGGGACCGTATTAGGTGCGGCCCCGGCTTCACCCAAGACGGTGTGACCCTGTCTATGGCCCCACCTTGATGTATTTGTTCTATATCCACACCGTCCATCCGTTTCTATAGATCATTTTAGGGCATGGACCCAAAAATGAATCAGATCCAAAACTCAGGCATACCATAACATAGGAAAAAGTAATTATCAACCATTAAAAACTTATTAGGAGCACAAAGTTTCGGATCAACTCGATATTTGTTTTTTTTTTTTTTTTCATTTATCTATATTTATGTGGTCTTATCAATAAATTGGTTAGCAAATAAACATTAAGGAAATATTACAGTTTTCCCTAGGAAGTTTTTAATGGTGGGGAGTTCAATCACCACTATTTCCTGTAGTATGGTCCACCTGAGATTTGGACCTGCTTCATTTGTTGCACCATGTCCTGAAATGATCTGCAAAAACGGGTGGACAGCATGGATATAGCATACATACATCACGGTGGGCCCCACGGTAAGGGCAGCACCATCTTGGGTGAGGCTGGGCCACAACTAATCCACTCCCATGTAGCCCTCATCAATGAGCCAGATTGTTCCATCAGGCCACACCATCGGCCCATGGGCTAAAGTAGGGTCTGATTTTCAAGGGATCATGATCAGCGACCGCACAGATGGTAGGCCCATTACTAGTGGACAAAAGAATCAATAGACAGATACAGACACATGCAGGCAGGCGTCTTATAGTAATTAGTGATGTAATCGAAGGAAGAACAAGCTCTAGTTAGCTTAGTATACACCGCATCCTAATCATTATGGACGTTTTAGGCCATCAGACATTCCTGGCTAAAAGAACGAGTGTTGATTTTCATTTAGGGGCCCACCTCAAACAGTTCAAAATCTGGGCCCAAGACAAATCTACACGGTGGGTCCTCCCACCTATACACTCGTCGGTTTGAGTGAGCCAGGGGCGTGCCAGGTTGGCCGTTCTACCTGCTTACAGAGGTGCATGTTGAGGGTAACAGACTTTCCCTTGATTACATCTACAGACTACAGCACTTGCTCTCTTTTATCGTCCTTTAGCCAACATACACTCCACAAGGGTGGCGTTGGGCCCACAGACCCACGAACAGCCGAAAGCAGCTAACGCCAGACTTTCTGGCCGATGGATTGCGTGGCCTCTCATTTTTTAGAATAATCAATTAGATTAAGCTCAGAAAACAAATCATGAGGTAAGATATAAGATAAGGACATAGTTTCTGAGTGCATCGGAATCTCACCATGCACATAGCTGCATTTGTATTCGACGGCATCCACATTACCCACCTGGACCGTCCATTCATTAGGTTCAGTCCGCTCTTTGGAGGCCTTTTTGAAAATATCATGCTAAACGGGACGTGGATTGCATCCTGCTCAAGGGCTACTTGGCTGCAGCCCCAGAATCAGCGATATGGGTGGGAGCCTGACCGTGAGGCCCACCTCAATGCATGCATTGTACATCCATGCCGTCCATCTGTTTTGCCAGTTTATTTTAATGCATGGTCCCAAAAATGAAGCAGATACAAATTTTAGGTAGGCCGCACCACATGAAAAAGTGATTATTGACCATTAAAGACCTTTCGTAGAACACAAAAGTTTTGGAGCAGCTGTTTGTTTTTTATTATTATTATTATTATTCACTTCATACAGGACTGTTTTACCTTCTCCACAGGTTGGAATGTCAACAAACATTAAGTGGAGCCTACGAACGCTGTTTCCTATGATATTGTCGACCTGAAATTTGTATCTTCTTTGTTTTTGGGAAAACAGATGGACAGAAAGGATATACAATGCATGGATCAATGTGGGATATGGGTGCTACGGTTAGGGTCCCACCCACAACGCTGGTTCCCGGGTCGCAACAAGTAGCGCTCATCCTGCCCCTGCCAGGAACTAGGAGCTGTGGGGCCCACCGTGATGTGTGTGTTTTATCCACACCGTCCATCATTTTGCCAGATCATCCTAAGGCATGAGCCCAAAAGGCCTAGGGTCTAAGGCTCAAGTGGACCACACCACAGGAGGCAGTGATGATAATAACACCCATTGTTGAAACCCTCATGAAGCTTATCTGTCGCCCAACTTGTTCATGAGCATGAAGGGAAAACACAATTATCAGCTAGATCATAACTTCTGCGGCTCCAAAGAAGTTTATAATGGTGAGCTTTCAATCCCCACCGTGTGGTCCACTTGAGCCTTGGATCTGTCTTATTTTTCGTCTCATATACTAAAATGATCTGGCAAAATTATTTTTTGTCTCAACAAGTAGCGCACATTATGGAGAGCCCCTAACAGGACCAACCCACATCCTACTAATCATATAGTCCAACCTGTCCGCTGTGTTCGGGACCATGCGATTGATGGGATTTAAGAGTACACTAGATCAACCGGACACATAGGCAACGTGTATGCCAACAAGTCCACATGCAAGCATGTGGATGGGAAGGTTTCCGTATACAGCCCCTAGATCACGTCTCTTGCTATTAAGTTATTTATATAATACCAGACGAAGCTGAATTATGGGTTAATTGTGCATCAATTGCAAAATGTTATAACATGTTAGATCAGTGAGGTTGTCGACTAATCTGGACCAATAAATTGGGAGGCCAACTCACAGATGAGCCGTTCATCAAAATCTTTAACAATCGATTGTTTTCAACCATCTTTTTTTTTTTAGACCCAAACATGTTGACCATCCAAAGACGAGAGATAGTCAAATAGTTATGTCCATCTAACAATGAGTGATCCAAACACAAAACTGCAACCATTCCAAAAGATGGCCCAAGATTTTGATAGTCCAGATCCACGTCCCATTGACACAAAAAAAAAAAAAAAAAAAAGGGTTAATAATGCTTGTATCATTCACTAAACACTAGTAGTTGCCAACTAAGAGATACCTGTCCACATATTGGAGTGTATACAACATGGAATGATCAATAAATATCCCAAATGTTTATGGCTTCCCATGCAAAAATGTAATTTCTCCAAATTCTTATTTCAAAACTACCTCCTAATCTGTACCATATATATAATCTGAATTGTAAGGCCAAATGTTTAAAAGAAGAAGAAGAAGAAGAAGAAGAAAGGAGGAGGAAACTTTGATAGACGGGTATAAAGACTCAGCGACTCAGGCACTCACCTGAGTTGGGGGTGATTTGGTCTAACTTGTCTTGTTGAGTTAGAGTTAAATCATGTAGGTGACTCGTTGACTCAAAACAGATTGGGTCCAAGTCAATTCAGACAAGATTCGCACGTGACTCATCTGGGTCTTAAAACCATTCTACTCTGGCAAAGTATGATGGACGATGTGCACACGGCATCCTAATGAACACAAACCAAACTGTATAAATCATGGCCCAGATTTAGAGGACTCTTAAACCAAAAAATAAATTGATTTTTCCCCAAATGGATGAGTGGAGAATATTTAATGGACTATCAAAATGTAAACAATCAATGGTCCAAATAAGCAACCAAATGCTTACGAATCACATATTATGACCATTAAATTAACCTGAATTGGATGATGACCTGTCTAAAGTATATCCACCACTTGGACCATCCTAGTAGATCAAGTGTTTCTTTTCTCCTCTCATTGATAAGAAGCATCTAGCAAAAGCTAGAGCCATTTAGATAAGATTCAAAGGCCTGCGACTATCCCTTATTCCCCTTCCCTTTTCCCGTGGCCGTGCCACACTCCAAAAGACCCTATTTGGAAAAGATATGGTAGCACCAGATTTAGCGATGTAGATGTAGCCATGTTGCAGGGACGAAATCTCCACAACGTATATTAAATATGCTAATAACATCTCATTAATGATTAGGTTTTCGAGGAGTCGTGGTGCTTGGATAACTTTTGGATAAGAGTAATGAACCGTTAAGATTATGTCAGCATTGAGGCACAACCAATAACAGACTATCATGATTAGGACACGTTCAATAAAGGCAAAGCACAAACGATTAAAAACAGCCACTACTTTACAACTGGCAATAAGTCTATAAACAGCAAAAAAGAATGCTAAGCAAATGATCCAGAAAAATCAACATTCAATTAAGCCAAATCCAAACAGCTAAACTCCAGTACAACGATGCTTATCCAGTACCTCGAGACATTTATCATCTCTACCACTTATTAGCATAAAAACTCTTAGCTTCTATGAGTAGTTCCCAGACTGACTTAGTAGTTATCAATAGTTGTAGTTCCATTCCATCTACACCTGCGAGCCAGATCTGAAATAAGACTATAGTTTAAAGAATAGTCCACCTACACTCATACGAAGGGTCGACAAGTAGTTTGTAATCTTGGCAATTGCCCATTCCTTTTTCACCAGCCTATTGCTCTCAACCAAGATGATGATCTTGTGTTTTAGTGACAAGTTCTACTTGTCCACCTCCGTCTCCAATTTCCGCTCGACCAAACACTTGTTGATTAATAAGGCCAAAAAAAACTGATTGGAGGAAGAATCCCAAGCTCCACAAACAGCCTGACGAGCGCACTCAACAGTTGACAGAATAGACTGTTGGCTAGCCAACGCACCACTCTATTTCGACGCTAGCATTCAGTTTGAATCGGATCGCAAATCAGTTCTAACACGCCCACAAATCACACACACATGCCGCATAGCCAAATTCTACACCAACAGGTCTTACGGCTGTCCTAGTTAGATGATGTTAACCATCTAAATGGCAGCCATCGAATGATGGTTAAAACAAACGGCCTGCAATCCAAATTCAACATTCAATCAGATGGTTAAGTTTATTTGATGATGCTAACCATCTAATTGGTGGCTATTGAATGATGGTTAAAACAAATGGCCAGCAATCCAAATTCAACATTCAATCAGATGACTAAGATTATCTGATTTTCAGACTTATCCTTCCACAACGGGCCTGCAATGTGCATTGTTTATTGACATATTGGATGCCACATGTGCAGTAGATGAGCGATCACCATTTACCAAACGGTGACAAGCACACCAGGGTCCAGCCTAAGGAATTAGGCATCGCTTCTAAGGGTGTACAACAAGCCCTCATTACATCCCTTGTTTTGCTTGTGAGCGGGTGATACCACCTTACATACCATTACATGGGGGTGGCCCAGAAATCCTTGAGGCCCTGGCGTGGCTGGGCTTCAGTATTCCTTGACTGTGGAGCCCACCATGATGTAGTCCATCCATTTTGACAGCTCATTTTAGGGCTTGATCCCAAAAAACAAAGCAGATCCAAATCTTAGGTGGACTACCACAGGAAACAGCAGTTATTGTATACCCACCATTAGAGAACTTCTTGGGGGCAATGTTTATTTGCCATCCAACCTGTTGATAAGGTCACAAAGACCTGGATGAAGGGTCCACACAAAATCAGCTTGATCCGAAACTTGTGGCCCAAAACTTATTAATGGTCAATCACCACTGTTTCTTGTGCTGTGGTCCACCTGAGATTTGGATCTGCTTCATTTTGTGGATCATGCCCTAAAATTAGCTGTCAAAGAAATTTTTGGGATATTCCATGTATTCCTTTTGTAAATGGATGACATATGATGATTGGACCAGAATAGGGCCTATTCCATGTATACTAATCAAGGCACAAAAAATCATTATGGTTGATATCAGTCCTCAAGAGAAACAATAGTCTGCTTATATTTGGAACCACAATACTAATTAACCATTATGGCACTTCATAACTCATTTTATACAATTAAAGTATAAAGGTCGGATCCTCAATGAAATAAATAATTTCATGTTTGATTACTGAAGATGGAATTTCTCAATTTGGTTGCATGGTATCCTCATAATTTGGTCACCTAGTCGTCTAAACCATCCATCAGATGGCCCCAACTATGTAGATGTCTGTGTATGAAACACAAACTAGTCCATTCATCAGATGGTGCACAGTTCATAAAAGGAATGTACAGCTGAAAACAACCTAACCAAAATTTGATAGTTAACTCGTATAATCCTCTGGTTTCATGAACAAAACACCCAGAGTGTGGCCCACATGATTTAACATCAGATTGCACAAGCATGTGGGCCACAGTAGGTATGCTCCGCAGGGTGCACTTTCAGGACACAACAGTAGTCTGACCCAAAAGATGAAACTCTCTTTTAATGTAGTATAGATAAAGCTGATAAATGGAAATATTTAAGCCAAAAAAATAAATAAATAATAAAAATCTACCAGTAAAATTTCCAAATTCATCAAAATAAGGGGAGGCAATGTAAAATCCAACTCAGGCACACTAGTTATTTGAACTCTGCATACTTTTATGCCTAAACAGATGCACTAAGGTGTACTCATAAAAATAAAAAATAAAAACAGGCAAACCTTTAGAAAAGACCAAATTCTGTGTACATGACAAGCAAGATTTAAAAGTTGATACCTCATTATATCGCCATGGCGAGTAACAAAGCAGAACCCTGTCAGAGAGAAAATATTAGGCAAGATAAACAAAGCTTCTATTTTGAATAGGAAATTTATATTTCCACCTAATTTTTTTGGAAACATGCCGCTGTTATTTATACTAAGGGCCTGTTTGGATAAATGGAAAGCATAGGATAGGAAATAGTGTATCTTAGAAAACATTATTTCCAAGAAACTGGGGAAAGGAAACATGGTTTTTCCTTGTTTGTTTTTCAAGGAGACTTTCTTATAAATTTAGGATCTATTTTCAAATTTGTTGTTTGGCAAAATAAAAAATTACTAGAAAAAAAGGTAGGTAGTCACTAGCATGTGTCAAATTAGCACGCGTTACATGTGGGATACTTGAAGATGGATAGTGGCACATGTAGCCTATGCTGCATATGTGGGCTCTTGAAGCTAAATTGTGGCACACGTGATACATGTGAGGTGCTTGAAGCAGGACGGTGGCACATGAGGCAAAAGACACGCATCGGCACATTTGACACGTGGGCACTTGGACACTAGATGGCAACACTTATGCACATTGGCACCATGGGCACACGAGGCATATTTGGAGAGATTGGAGATGGACAATAGAACATGTGGCACATAGGCGCATGTGCATGTGGAGTTCATGCAGGACAATTAACCACTAGATCTAAAAGCTCGAAGTGTTAGAGTATGGCGAATTAATCATTTTATCTCATAGCCCAGGCCCCACAACTCATGGGTTAGGACCTCGGCAGAACCCCCTTCGTGGGCCCCAAATCACATGGGCCACCCATCCCGAGTGTGTCCCCGCATCCCACAGGCTACCCCATTCGAAACCAGTGTGAAATGCGCATTAATCACCCCTGGTAAGGAGTCTCGAACACAAGACCTCCCCCGTGGGCCCCAAATCGCATGGGTCACCCACCCCGAGTGTGCCCCTGCATCCAACAGGTGACCCCACTCGAGCTCGGTGTGAAAATGCCCCTGCATTAGGAATGCTTTACACGTGGGGTGCAAGAGGATAAGATTGGTGGTACATGGGGCACATTAGCACATGTGGGATGCTTTACACATGTGGGCCACGAAAGAAGATGAATGGTGATGTGTGGCATAGTGGCACATGTGAGGCATAACCGGAGATGGACAATGGCTCATGTGGCAAATGTGGCATATGTGAGGCGATTGAAGATGGAAGGTGACACATTTGGACTTATGAGAAATCATTTTCCTTCATAGGAAAATGCCTTTCTTGGGGGTGGTGGGAAAATAAATTTGCTTGTTTACCAACAAAGAAAGTGGGAAATGGTGTTTCCCGCAAATTCCTACAAAGAATGGCTTGACAAAGAGTGGAGTGTGAGTTTCATGAGAAACAATGTTTCCTTTCCTTTAAGACGGAAGTAGAATATAAGGGTGTAGCCAGCCAAAAATGTGGGTGCAGATAGTGGTTCCCTTTTCTTTATTGCATTACAAACAAGCAAACATTTGCCATTTCTTTAGGACTTTTTCTTTTTTAAAGATTGGAAAGAGAAACATCAGCCATGATTTACCTGATATAATCCACAATCAAACATGCAAAAGAAACTACAGTTTCTTTTTTACAAATCAAAGCTAAAATTTATTAAAACAAAGGCAAAGAGTACAAATCAAAGCTAAAATTTATTAAAACAAAGGCAAAGAGTACAAACAAGGGCAATCCATCAAGGGAATGGATTAGAATCCTTATACAAAGAACAGATCTAAGGACATTCATTTGCACGAGAGACCACAATTCAATTTGCCTCTCTGGGACTCTGAACAAAATTGACGTTCATAGCAGTTTGCCTCTCTGGGAATCTGAACAAAATTGACGTTCATAGCAGTTTGCCTCTCTGGGAACCTGACACAGTCATAGCACGAATTCACATTTTTAAGGTATTCAAGATAAAACACAGTTTCCATGGGTACTTGCATTTCCATGAAACCCATGCAATTGCCAAGGAAGCCTCTCCCTCAACAGTTAGTGAACCTACTAGGCAGATCGTGAAAATATCGAGCCCAACTTTTATAGTCAACAGCTCCACACGGATTGAATTGCCAACAATGCCAAATAAGTTAGAGACTTCATGTAGAAATATCTAAACTATATAACTTTTTTGAAAGAGCTCTAAAATTATTATCAGCATTGGACTGTTGCCTAATAGTGATATTCATAAACCTCTCAAAATAGTGTTTGCTTTAATAACAACCTCTCTACTTGTACACAGCCAACCATCTCTGTTGGCACCTTCCCAACCTCCACTTCAATATTTCACTTGCCTTCTCCTATCAAGTTTTTTTCTCTAAATAACACCAATCATTCCCCTTTAATTCCACCATGTGATTCTTGGAACTTCTACCCTCGCCGATGTGGCATAGTCGGGGGCTCACCTAGTTAGGACTGGCAATGGGCCCGGCCTCAGTCCAGCAAAATCGCAATTTTGAATAGACCCAGCCTAACCAGTTCAAAATCCAGGCCTACACCAAAGATAACTTTATGATCCTTGCACTATGAGTGTTTCCCTCCAAAGCAAGAAATGGTCAATCAATGATGAGGATGGTCCACTCTTAAAGTCAACATAAATCATCTCTCTTTTTTAAAGCAAGCATTTAATGTTGTTAATTCATATGCCATTGCAAACTCAAGTATTGCCTCTCCTTACTCATTACTTTCCCCACACCCATGCTCCCCAGGCCTAGGTTCCCCCTCATACCCGCCACCATCATTTCTTCTTGTCCCTTTCAAGCAATCCTTATGTTAGCCCATAAAACAGTCCTGAAAATTGTTTTTTAATACTTTCTTCATGTCCTGACTCCTGTCTGAGGTGCTTATACACTAGCAAATTATTTCCTCACCCAAATTTTAGTATAATTGACACGAGTCTTATTGCCCATGCTTTTAACCTCCATTGTTCTACCATTCAAACTTTACCTATAGCTATCCCTTCCATATTTTGGCATCATACTTCCCCACGTACAACAATTGTTGCCATCTCCAATGTCTTTGGATTTTGCCCCCATTCACCATGTCTCATCTCTCATGCAAAAATGATATATTAACCCACGTTTTTATCATATCCACCAACTCTTTTTCATTGTATCCCCAACCCCAAAATCTCTAATCTTCAAAGAATAAAAAATAAATTAAAAATTAAAACATTCATGCTCTTGCCTTACAAAATCCCCACATTCCATGTGACAAGTTTTCCTAATCAAAACTTGCTTCTTTACCTGCTCTGTCCGATCTAAACCCTTGCGCACTTTTCACCACAGCAAGGCATTGATGTAGTGTGTGCATGTACATACATAAATTCATCCATGCATGCATATATGTATTTGCACTCCAGTTTACTCAAGAATGGGACGGCACTGGTCCATTAGAAGCTCATTCTGATCATGGACCAGTACATTGGAATCCAGAAGCGCCACCAAAAATGCTACCTTGTTTGCTTAAGGTGGTGCATTAAGCCACGACCCTGTTGCGTTGCGCCAGCAGCCAACTTCAGCGTGTCAGCTTAGTTATTTTCATCAATCCATGTCACTTAGTGTCTAGCTTCCTACCCGGCCGACCTACAAGTTAGAGATAAGTTACATATATGCTACATATACAATTAATTTACAATTGGCAAGTATGTGTTCATGAATCACCATGCTGTTCCAAATTATCAAGGTTTTTCTATGGCACACCTATGTCAAATAAGATCCTTCATCGGCCAAGTGTATGCCCCGCCCAATTATCCACCGTATGCATAGACTTAAATGAGGACATCACTGTAGAGTTCACCAATCTAAATTGAGGTCCAAATTTAGGACAATTTATAAGTGCATGCTTATCATCTACCATACTCTACCAGAGTATCAAAGTTCTTCATATTACTATATGTACACTAGTATATAGACTCTATTGTCTAAATTACTAATACCTATGTACCATAGAGTATATACTAGGGCAATAGGCCGGGCCAACTTATTCATCTTTGGCCCTGTCCTAGCTTAGCCTGAACACTAGGCCTACATTTCAAGCCCAACCCTGACCCTCGGGCCAAGTTTAGTGGCCTAAGCCCTCCCTTCAAGATTGGGTCACCTAGGCTGGGCCAGCCGATTACCACCCTTAGGCAAGGGCACATGTGCCTGTGCACGCACACACAGATTAGAAGTTAGCTCCAAAATTGCCATCATTGCTCTTTAAAAGTATTAGTACATGTATAAATCTTGAAGAACAGACTGGGTCAAGTTGCTTTAGGTAACAGTAGGGCCTACGGATTTTTAGATATGGATTTGTATTGTAGAATTCATTGAGATTTTACACAAGTTATCCACCTGTCTATGATCAGCCCCATAATAGAGAAGAGTATCATCCACATATTGAAGATGAGTAACTTGGAAGTTTGCACTTTCTACTAAAACCTTGAATAAGCCCAATCTCTCCTGCCTTCTCAAGCATTTTGCTAAGAGCGAGCCTCGGCTACCACGATGAAAAGGAAAGGGGATCGAGGATCATCTTGCCTAAGGCCGTGGGAACTTTGGAAGAATCTTTTTGGAGAACCATTTACAAGTATTGAAAAATACTCCGATCCCATACATCCCATCATTCATCCCTCCCATTTTTATCCTAACCAGATTCTACCCAATAAATAGCATGCAAAAGCCCAATCCACATCGTCATGGGCCTTCTCTATATGAAGCTTACACACAAGGATCCCTATCTTGAGTCTACACATTCATGCGCCACAAGTGCACCATTTAAGATTTGTCTCCCAAACAGAAAAGCCCATTGAGCCTTTGATATCGCATTACTTGACACTTTTCTCAATCTTGAAGCTAGTATCATAGCCAAAATCTTGTATGGACTGCCGATTAGGCTAATTGACCAATAATCTGTCAAACCTTCAGATCCTTCCTTCTTCGGCACCATAACTATAAAAGGGGCTCCCATGCCCTTCGACTGCTGGCCAAGACTGAGACCTCACTGACAAATGCTATTAGATCAGCCTTGACTAGTTCCTAACAATTGGAAGAAGGCCATGGGATAGCCATCCGGACTGGAGCCTTATCCATCCTCAATTCCTTGACAGCTTAGAGGACACTTCTTCTTCAATTCTTCTTACAACATCTCACTCAATAGGCAATCAAAGAATGCAATTCAAAGCAATATATGTACCTACAGCCTATGCTTTGAATTCAGAATTCAAATCAAACACAAGACCAGGCCATGTTAGAAGAGTTCAAAACATTTTTAAAAAAGGCGGAAAAAAACACACACTAGGACAATAGATGAAGCAGATTGAAAGAATTAACAATCAAGGAATAACCGAAAAGAAAAGGCATGATAGAAAGAACAGAGCAATATACTCACGAAGCCAAAAGCAAAGCTCACTCATCCAACATAACTCCATCTTCCCCATTATCTCCACCAGCATCTTCCTCAGTTATCAACTGTCCACAAACATTGCATTCCATAACGTTGGACACCATACCCTCTGACGGTGGCAATGGAGCCAATGTCCCCCCACAATTCTCCCTCTCACAAAGATACCTCGCAAAGAAATAAGCATGAGGAAAATCTTCATCCCCATTCTCTTCCTCCGCACCATCCATCCGTGCATCTCCGTCCTCTTCCATACACTCCTCGTCCTCCTCCTCATCTTTCCAATTTCTCTCAACCCTACACCTGTCACAGTCGCACACAAACCCGTAATCCTCCGTCAACCTCCGCTGCCGATCCTTGTAACTCCAATTCACCGGAAAATAACTCAAGCAGATTTCCCTCCCTTCCTCGACATCATGAATCGCCCTCACTACAATATCCGTGTTCCCGTCCCCAACCCTATCAACGTAATCAAACCTGCACGCGTTCGGGAGACAATCATGGTTGAAGAAAGACGCAGTCGGGTAGATCCCGTACGCCCGCACTGACCTTTCATCGCTCCCGTTAAAGGGCTCCATCAGGCCAAAGGCATTTCGCTTGTCTTTCGCCAGCAAGGCAGCGGTCAGCTGGGGAGAGAATCCGACGGCAGTTTGGAGGGGAAGGGGGAGGGAGGAGAGGAAGGAATGGAGGATGGAAGATTCGGCGGGGTCCGGCGACGGGGCGCCTTCGAGGGAGAGAAGTCGGTGGAAGTCGGACGGGGAGACGGAAGCGAGATTGTAAGCGGCGATGAGGAAGAGGAGCTGGGTTTGGAGGTCGGGGTTTAGAGAGGAGGAGGAGCGGATTAGGGTTAGGGTTCTGCAGAGGGAGGGAGAGTGGGAGGAAGTTAGGGCAGAGGATTTGCAGGACTGGGAACAGAAGAGGGTGAGGTTAGGGCAGGAAGGCAAGAGAGAGAAGGGGTTTGGGAGGAGAGTGTACGGAAGCAATGGTAGCAGAAGGTGGGGGATGAGAAAGAGAGGGTGGAGGGATACAGTAGGATTGGAGAGTCTTGTAGGAGTATCTGCCCGGGTTTTATATGGCGCGAGGCGATGAGAGAACGGCCTCGGCCTGGGATTTGGGCGAGTTTCAGAAAGGGCGATGGAGTTTCAGACATGGTTTGGGATTAGAGAGAGAGAGAGAGAGAGAGAGAGCTGGTTCGAGTGTTGTGGGAGGAAGAGCGAGCGAGCTGCTTTGAGTGTTGTGGGAGTGGGAGGGAGGGAGAAAGAAGTGCGGTCATATGGTATCAGTACCACCACAGCTTGTGGTGGTACCGAGCTGATGTAGGGTCATCGTCAAATTTAAATACGATCTTCCCCGTCCATCGTCTTCTCTCTCTCATTATCACCGTAGAAACCAAAGATATAATTGATACTTAATTCATATGGGTAAAAAAGCATGATGCCTGAGACCTCTAAAGTCACTTGGTGTATCCTACATAGCTTTCTAAATGATATGATTTATATTTTTCTCCTTCATCCTATTATGGATCGCGTGATGAATGGATTGGATGTAATATAAACAGCATGGCGGTCTCAAAAATAGCAGAGAAGTTTTTATTTGTTGAGCATCATCTCCCGACTGTTCCCTCTTTTGCCAATATTCTAACCGAATTTTGGCGCCATGGCCTAACATCAAAGACTTCATCTAATGGACGGAGTGGATCTAAGAAAGTTTGAAGTATGTTCCACGGAAGCCCAGTACCACCATATGTTATTGTGGTGGTACGGGTACCACATAAGCGCACCTAGAGGGGGAAATGGTATGAATGAGGGCCACGAATGGGTTGGCCGGGCTTGGTCTCGTAATGTACAGGTCAAGCTCATGAGCTGTGAACAGGGCCCAAGCTAAGCCCAATGCAAAATCCGGCACGGATGAACCCACCATCCAAATGGACCCACATGTGTGGCAAATGCAAGCACGAGTCCGGTCGATTATTGTCAGCACAAAAATCAGACCATGTTCCTCCATTAGAACTGGAGCTATAGCGGATAAGCTCAAGCCCACTCATTCGGCCAGCCCAATGTGGTTGGATCATTGGTTATCTTACATGAGAAGCATGTTAAACAGCTACTTACCCGCAAAAAAGTATAAACATATATTTAGTTTTCGACATCAAATGAGTACTTATCTCTTAATTTTATTCTGTCCACCCTCAATATCAACGGTCTATCATGTGGCCCAACCTTTGATGTAAATAGTTATTTATATTGGGTCTACCTTGGATGCAAGTCATCCATGCCCATTTTGAATGTGGAGCATTCACATTCACCATCAGCACTTTTGACGTGAACTGTCCATTATATGAGGCCCACTTTGATGTAGGCCATCCATCATGTGGGGGCCACCATCAAAATATATTATCCATCATGTGGGGCCTACCTTAAATATTCATCACCCATCGCGTGGAGCCTGCCTTTTCACTTGGATTGACCATTGTGTGGGCCCACCTTTGACTTGGGTCATTCATCATGTGGGGCCCACCTTGGATGTGAGACATTCATCACTGAGAGTTAACCTATGGTGTGGGTTGTCCGTTATGTGGGGCCCACTTTCCATATCTATTGTCCCCCGCATGGGGCTCACCTTTGATGTGGATTGTCTGTTGTGTGGGCCCCACATTCAATGTGGGTCGTCCATCGTGCGGGACCTGCCTTGGACGTGGGTTATTCATCATTAGGAGCCAACCTTTGATGTGGACCATCCATTGTATGGGGCTCACCTTGGACGTCCACCACCCATCACGTAGAGCCCACCTTTCTTGTGGATCGTCCATCATGTGGGTCATCTATCATGCAGGGCTCACCTTTGATGTGGGCCATTGATCATTAGGGATGACCTTTGATGTGGACTATCTATCATGTGGGCCCATGTTATTATGGGTCCTCCATTGTATGGGGCCCAATTTTGAAGTGAACCATTTATTGTGTGGCCCCACCCTCGACATAGGACCTCCTCTATTATGGACACCATCACATACAGAAGAAAAAAAGCAGTAATAAAATTTTACCTTAGTACATAATTTTGGGAGTTAAAAAAGAAGCATAAGTAAAAAAGCAGTAATAAAACTTTACCTTAATTTTGGGAGTAGAAAAAGGAGTAAAAAAGCAGTAATAAAAATTTACATTAATACATAAATTTCATCATATAGGTCACTTTTACAATGGACCTTACCAACCTAAACCGAGTAACTTAACATAAATTTAAAAGTTACTCGAGGGGGAGGTTAAAAAAAGTGAAAAAACAATAATAAAAATTTACGTGAATACATAATTTTCATCCTATAAGTCACTTTTATTTTACAATGGAGCTTACTAACCCAAACTTAGCAACTCAACATCAATTTAAAAGTCACTCACCGGGTGGCATCCAAACAGGCCCTTGCATGTAAAATTGAAGATCTTAACTTCAATAGTAAATGCTGATTTCATTTATGTATATATAATTTTTTATATGCATGTGGGAAATTTTGCCATGTGATGGGTGTAGATTGAGGTGAACGTGCATTGGATGGAAATCTAAAAGAGTCGGGATCCTTTGTTATCAGGTCAATAGAGAATTCCTGTTACCCTAATGGTTTGACGACCGAACCTGTTTTTTATTTTTATTTTTATTTTTTTAGTGAGGGGTGACGTGGACCAATGAGGATTAAGGTATTAGGAATTCTCTGTTGACCTGATAACAGAGGATCTGGACTCAATCTAAAATTGCCAGCTCACAAAACAAATCTCTCAAGCAATTTGAAAGCTTGTATTTAAGAATGTAATGGATACCACCCTTCATATACACTCCAATTGCTACTGCCAAACATAGCCCAATATTCAAAATCACCTTGATTCTGGATTAGATTGGGAGCTTATAATAGGAATGCATTAGGATACTTTAATATATTTCTTGGTATTGGATTAGATTAATCGGCTTTCATATTCCAAGCTAGATTGTTTGTGCATTATATTTGACAAATTATTTATAATGAGCTCATTAAAATATATACTTTGACAAAAAAAAAAATTTTGAAGAAATTGTGTACTTTACATGAGCTACAAGTATAAGGATTATAAATGAGTGGCTCACTAATGTTATTTTAACTGTCCATTTAAATCACTTACTGAATAGGTCAAATCATTCAATTGATGTGATTTTAGTGTTGCAGCTGATTATTAGATTATTTGTATGTATCATCATTATGCCATGTTCAATAAATTAGTAGACTAGCGACTCTACTTCACATGTACTGACTCTATTGCATTTAAAAAGGTAGCCTAAAAGGCTCATAATTTCAATAGAAACCTAGGATTTGGAAACACATCCAAAATGCCTCTAAATTTCATTTTTCTCTGAATACACTGTGCCAAACAAGTGGTTGTATCCGGAATACACTCGAATACAAGGTGTCAAAAGTCTCCTCACATTTATCATTTGTTTGCGAATGCCCTTGCAAACATAGGGCCAACCTAAAGATTGGGCCACTGAATTGGATTGGCTCAATGAGAATAGTTCTTGTCTCAAAATCTAACATTGTCCGCTTATGTGGTGGTCCATGCTTAACTTGAATACAGCCAGTACATGCATTTATTTTATTTCTAGATTGTCATTTCCTTCAGACCATTGAATGGGCCATTACAAGGTGGACCCATCGTAAATGCCCTGACACTTCTGATGGTCCATTGTTAGGTGGGCCACAAGTATACCTTAAAAACGCCTTTTGTGATATTTCATCCTAATATGCCATTTCAATGACATAAGATCTATTCATCAAGCATGTGTCCCACCTAATGAGCAGATACAATAAAAGGCAAGACCTATTCAACAGAGGCCATGTTATTGGAATCCATGGACAACAGTCTGCCTTGGCACACAGGCTCGACCCTGACAGTGAGTGGATGGGACTGATTTTCAGAAAGATGATATTCATGGTGGGGCCCATTTTTTTCATGGCATTGTTTCCCTAAAAGGGTGTCATGTTGGCAGGAAAGACCATCGTACATGCGTGCCGATTACTGCCAATCCAGCCATTTGTTTTGTGCGGACGGAATAGTCTGCAGGGAAACGGATTGGCCACTGGCACTGCCACCAGCCCCGTGGCTGATCGTCGGAGCTCCGTGGGCCCCGCCATGATGTATGTGTTTCATCCCTTCCGTTCATCCATTTTTACGGATCATTTTACGGCATTATCCCAAAAAACGAGTGGGATATAAATCTCAGGTCCCACATAGCACCGACCACTAGCCACTGGCTAGTTACAGGGGGAGTAGCCAATCCACGACATGCAAAAGATCAGCCTGATAAAAAATGCTTATGTGGTCTGCCTATGTGTTGGATTATACTGCTTTTTTCATGTTGGTGTATTCAACTTGATCAATGGCTCTGAAGATGCAACTTTAATCAATGTGCTTGAGGAAAGATGCACATCATAATGGCCCCATACACAAACCTATGTTTGTCATTCCATCAAATGTGGCCCACCGGAGCCATGGATTTAGCCACTTTTGTCTTGAAAGCCGTACACAAGAGAGAACCTAATGCATGGAATGGACTTTCCATATACAATATGGTGGTCCCACACGCAAAGTAAGAGTTGTAGACGATTTGAGACTGGTGGTGGGTCATATCCCTAGCTACTGGACATGGTGGGATTTAATTGGAACACGTGCTATTGTCGAATATAAGGCCATATAGAGCATGTTTGAAAGTGATTGTATTTAGTACGTGTTTAAATTGGGACACTTAAAATACTAGGATGCATGAGCTCGTATGACTCATATTTCACCTGCTAACAAGGCTTATTTGATTTATGATTTTGAGTTATTTTTTTAATATTTTAAGAGCAAAAGGGGAGAGATGGTTTTTTGGCTGTAAGTTCTTTTAATTCTTATAGTCCTTTTTAAATTGTAGATTAATCGTCACTTTATAGTCTGATTCTTTCTCACCGAAGTTTTTCATGTAAAAAATTCGTACACGTTTTTATAGTTGTTCGATTTTATTTTTTTTTCTCTTATTTATTTTAATATAAATTAAGGTACTTCTTTAGGGCCAATTCTCCAACAATATATACTTAAATGATTTATTATTATTATTTTTACAGTGGCATGTGGCCTAGTCAAATCTTACCATACCACCGAGGACATAACCCACTTCAACAGTGAATTCACTTCCTCTTTAATCTATTAGGGTAGTGATTGGTCATTTATCTTTCTACTCAGTTGATTTAAGGAAACATATTTTTTGACATTCAAGATCATTGCATCGAGCATGAACCAAACAAAAGGTTTGGGCTATCCGGGATTCACCTATCCCCGAAATACAGGTTCGGGAACTCTTGGAACTCCAAGCAGGCTCGATGCACACAAAACCAGCTCTAAGAGGGCACTGTGATTTATGGGTTTTATCATGTCCATCAACTTTTCCATATCATTTTAGAATACAGACCCAGAAAAGAGGTAGATTCAATGTTAAGGTAGGCCACACAGTGAGATTTAAACACCTTAAATGGAAAGCTTTTTGGGGCCACATAAGTTTTGAATCAAGCCGATATTTGTGTTTTCCATTCATCCAGCTCTATACGACCCGTTTGCTGGCAATTAACGGTTACAATAGGCTCTAAGGTAGGTTTCAACCGTCGGAGTCATCACTGCCATTGTTTACTGTGGCATGGTCCATTCGAGCCTTAGGTTTGCCTTGTTTTTGAACTTATAACTTAAAATGACACGGAAAAAGGGATGACGACGTGGATAAAATCCACACATCACCGTGGCTATCTAGAGCCCCTATCCCTTTTAGCAAGAGAAAGAGAAGAACAAGTGATACCCCATCCGTGTCTGCTGGCCCCACATTGAAAACAAGCGAGCAAGCTTTAGCATGTGCGCTCGTGGAATAAAGTGAACAGATAAGGCGGGAAAAGGTGATGCTTTTGCGGACACGAATAGGACCAAAAATCAGGATGGCCCACTCACTTAGACTTGCATTGCCCTATACAAGCAATCAATGGACGGTTTAGAAGATCTTCTCGTTTTGTGAAAGGACCTGCCTGATTTCCTGTCCTGTGATGGTGGTCCACCTCACGTTAGGTTGGCAAGTATGCTTTACACTGTCCTGAATCTGAAATCCAGGCCATTGGTCAGGCCGTATGCCTCTGGGACCTGCTTTGGTCTAGAAATCAGGACAGTCCACTCATCACGTGGATTACACGCGTATGTGTAGAAAAAGCAACCGACAGCTCATCAATGCATGTGTAGCCACTAGTTGGGCAGGCCAACCTGCAAGATCATCTCCAAGGTGGGCCCCAATCCACGAGCCACTTCCCGGGACATTGGCAATCCTGAGTGGCTCCCATGAGAGTTATTCAAGGGAGATCCAAGGCTCTAATAGGGCAAGCTCTACCATGCCCATTAAGAATGTTTGAAAACGACCACACGTTTGAGTGGTAAGAGCTTTTCATATATATACATTTATGGATTGTATAATATAGTAAGTATACATAAATGTTGATTACAAAATCAATGGAGAGAATTATCTAAACAAACTCTTGTAATTGAGGGTTAATGGATGCACGTATGGAAGGCATTAAAGCAGAGGATCTTCAACAACCCCTTGCAAGCTGAGCGTCGGATTGGAACAGACGTGGAGCTTGGATTGGAAAAATTGAAAGAGAGGCCTAGGCACACTTTTGGTGAAGATATCGGCAACTTGTAAGTGAGAGAGCACATACTGTGTGCGAAGTGTGTCAGCGACAACAAGTTCGCGAAGAAAGTGGTAGTCTAACTCAACATGCTTTGCCCGCTTGTGAGAAACGAGGTTGGAGCTCAAAAAAATGGCACTTTTGTTTCACATAATAGAAGAGGTTGCTGCGAAAGAGAAACTCTGAGGTCACGAAGGAGATGCGTGAGCCAAAGAATTTCGGCGGCAGTGAGAGCAAGGGCACGATACTCAGACTCACAGCTGGAGCAAGAAACAGTAGGTTGCTTCTTGGCACTCCAGGAAACCAAATTGTCACCAAGGTAAATAGAATAGCCAGAGGTAGAGCGACGGGTGTCGGGACATCCTGCCTAGTCGGCGTCAGAGTAAGCAACTAAAGCACCAGGAGTAGTAGATGGATGAAAAGTGAGGCCAACATGCAGTGTGCCCTTAACATAGCGAAGAATGCGCTCGACAGCAAGAAAGTGGTCTTCAGTCGGAGAGTGTAAAAATTGACTAACGGAGTTTACGGCATGAGAAATATCGGGAGAGCACCAATAAGAGATCGGTAAAGAGTGGGATACGAAAACAGAGGACCATCAGAAGACAGGTGCTGGGAAGCAACCATGGGGGTGTGAACAGGATTGTTGTCAAGTAACTGAACTCGCATGAGAATGTCCCGCGCATATTTCAGCTGACTGATAAAAACACCATCAGTGGTGGGTGTAGCTTCAAGACCAAGAAAGTAACTAAGAGAACCCAGATCCTTAGTAGCGAACTCATAATTGAGCTTACAAGTAAAGTTGTCAAGAAGAGAGAAGTCGTTGCCTGTAATAATGATGCCGTCAACATAAAGAAGCAAATAAATAATGTCTGACCGCCTGTGAAAGACATAAAGTGATGTGTCTACACGACTGCAATAAAAATCAAGGTGAATGAGGAAAGAGCTGAATTGCTGAAACCAGGCACGAGGGGCTTGTTTTAGGCCATAAAGAGTTTTCTTCAACTGACAAACAAGATTAGGGAAGCGATGGCCAATGTACCCAGGAGGTTGTTCCATATAGACATATTCAGTAAGATGACCATTGAAAAACACATTCTTGGCATTAAGTTGGTAGAGAGGCCATTTGTTGGTCACAGCAAGAGAGAGTATAATACGGACAGTGGTAGCCTTGATGACAGGGCTAAAAGTGTCAGTGTAGTCAAGATCAGGTACCTGTGTACAGCCCTTGGCAACAAGGCGGGCTTTGAGACGCTCGATAAATCCATCGGACAAGTATTTGGTCCGAAACACCCATTTGAAACCCACAATGTTGGTATTGGCAGGTTAATGGACCAAAATTCAGGTGCGATTATTTTGTAGGGCTTGAATTTCTTCATCCATGGATTCTTAGCAGTAGATTTGAAACCTTTAGGCTCAGTGAATGCAAGGAGAGCAGAGAGAAGACCAGAAGACCCCAAGAGAGCGAGATTCGTCGGGTGGCGAGGTTTGAAAATATTATATTTGGCTCATGTGAGCATAGGATGAGAACCCAACGGAATAGCAGCAGCAGGAGCAGTGGTAGGCAGCTTAATGGTGGGCTCAAGAGAAGCTGGGCTAGGATCCGAGTGCTGCAAAGATGGACCTGCAAGAGAATCATCAGCCTGCAAAGAATCATCCACTGGATTAGTACAAATAACACACGGGCTAAAATCGGATTGACCAATATGCCGGGAATGTGGAGATGGGGGCATTTCTGTATGGGCAAGACTTGGTTCTAGAATTGTTGAAAATTAGAGGGAGGATATGGGTTGAGCCTGGGAGGTATCTTGGAAGGGAAAGTGATTCTCATCAAATCGAGCATGTCGGGAGATATATAGCTTAGAGGTGGTGGGGTCAAGACAACGGAACCCTTTATAAGAGGAGCTGTAACCCAAAAAAAATGTAAGGAATACTACGGGGGAAAAGTTTGTTAGACATATAATCACGTAAACAAGGATAAACACGACAACCAAAAGGATGAAAAGTTGCATAATTCAGAGAGGAACCATATAGAAGCTCAAAGGGGGACTTACCTCCAAGAAGTGGTGTGGGCAAACGGTTGATAATGTAAGCGGCAGTGCTAAAGGCGTTAACCCAAAGTGAGGAGAAGTGTGGGAAGGTAAAAGCATGGCCAATCCGGTCTCAATGACATGACGGTGTTTTCTCTCAGCGCGACCGTTTTGGGCGGGAGTATATGGACGGGAGAGTTGATGATGAATGTCAGAGGTACAAAGGTAGAGCTGGGCATCGGACCGAGTCGGATCGGATTCGGTCCAACTCGACTTGGTTCGAAATTTGTAGGGTGTGACCCGAACTCGATCGGATCCGGTACCGAATCCGGGTCATTGGATTTGAATAGATCCGAACTCTGCTGACTTAGAACCGATCCGAGTCTGACTCGGACAGAAAACCCGAGTCGGATCGGATTGGGCAAGGTTCGGATCATTCATTTTTTCAACGGGATGAGAATCATTATTCTCATTGTTTCCTATGGTGCGATGTACTTGATTATTGGATATACTTAAAATTTAGTATCAACCTCTAAAATAATATGAAAAAATTGATGGACGGTGTGGATAAACCAAAAGCTTCAAGACGGCCCCGCACAAGCTCACACCAGCTTAGAGCTTCATGAAGAAGCTTCAACTTAAGTCTCGTAGCTTTATGAAGAAGCTTCAAGTACAGTGCTATGGGGTGTACTAACAAGCTAACAAAAGAAAAAAAAATCGGAAATCGTATTAATGCTAGCTTCTAAGATATTTACAACCATCTATTTGATAGATACAACCACCAATTTCAAAGAGTTTATAAAACCATCACTAAATATCGGAAGAGATCCTGAGATATCAGATGATCCTTGCCATTAACGGCCCCCAATATTGTATGGCCCATATGAGAAACTTTTTAGTTTTTAGAAACGACAGGTCCTAGAGAATTTCTAATTCACTTTTGTTAGACGATTAAGGTCTTTGATAAGAGAACATATGACCCATTTTCTAATGGGATCTTTCAGATGAACGGTCTAGATTATCATTTGGTGGGATAGAAAGTATTCTTTCGGTAAAAAAGTGGAAATAGAGGGTGTATCTATAAGAAAAGCTTTTAAACAATAGGCTGAGTTCAGGTGCGCCACGTGGTGAGTCACGTGACAGGATATGATGCACTGACAGCTGCTTAGCTGACACCAGCTATAGCAGCTCTAGGTACGTGTCGCTCGAAGACGAGCACTGATGCTCCTCAAGCTCCGAGTTGTAGGAACGGGTGGGTCGCGGATTAAGCTATTGAAGTGATGTCACCAAGTTCTATGGGCCTCACTGTGATGTATGTGTTGTATCCACACCGTTCATCCATTTTGAGATATCATTTTAGAATACGAACTAAAGAATGAAGCAGATAAAAATTTATAGTCGACCCACCATAGAAAACAGTGGGGAGAGTGATTCCCACCGTTAAAACTATCCTACGGCCCACCATAATGCTTATTTGAAATCCAACTTGTTCAAAAGTTAAAAAGGACATGAAAAAAGGGAAAACACAAATATCGAGTTGATCTAAAACACCTGTGGCTTGTAGAAGTTTTTAATGGTGGGCGTTCGATAAAACACCTGTGGCTTGTAGAAGTTTTTAATGGTGGGCGTCACTGCGCCACTGTTTTCTCTACTGAGGTCCACTGTAGCTTTGGATTTAACTCATTCTTTGGATCTTGCCCTAAAATGATCTCTCCAAATGGATGGATAGCATGGATACAAAACATATATCATGGTGGGGCCCACAAAACTTAGTGACGTTGCTTGATGCGACTGCGGCTACTAACTACTAACTCGTCTTAAAGCTAATCGACGCCCGATTAGAGAGAGAGAGAGAGTTGCAGAGAGAGACAGAGAGAGAAAGAAAGAGATACAGACAGAGATTTACCCGGCCGGTAGAGACTGGGATCGGGATGAATCGGGGATTCCGGATCCAGTGCGGCGAGCATTCTTCAGGAGCGGGTAGGGTAAAAAATAGGTTGCAAAGGAGGGGTCGAGATCTACAGGTGCGGGTAGGCGGCGAGTGTTCTTCAGAGTGCAGTTAACGTATGGTAAAAAAAAGGGTCGAACAAAACTTAAAAGTATAAAAAAACAAGTATATATAACCTAATAAATACGGTCCGGATCAGATCGATCCGAATAAGATCCAATCAGATCGGATTACAGATCAGGTCGATTTGGAACAGCCGTTATCCATACCTGACCCGAAAATGTTTCAGATCTGGATGAGGCTATCCGATCCTGACCAATCCAGACCATCGATTCTGTTCGAGTCGAGTCGGATCGAGTCTGATCGGGTCGGATCCACCGGATCGGATAGAAAATGCCCAGCTCTATACAAAGGTGAGCTTTAAAGTAGTTACTAGTAAACTCTGCACCACCGTCATTGTGAAAAATTTTTATGCTAACAGAATGTTGATTTTCCACAAAATTTTAAAATTAAATAAACGTATCATAGAAGTCAGATTTCAATTTCAATGGATAAAGCCAAGTGAAACGAGAATAATCATCAATGAACAAAACATTGACGGGTGAAGGGTCCCATATATCGCAATGAATAAGATCTAACACATTAGACGACATATATTCATTATGAGAATAAGGCAAATGGTGATTCTTCGCAAGTTGACATGTACTGCATAACGCAGGAGATGACAATAAAGAGGTAAAAGAAAGTTGTCCTTTTTTTATTTAAAAAAGAGATAACATAATGATGCACATAGCCAAGGCGAGCATGCCATAAATCATACGAAGCAGTAAGAGATTTATTTTTAAGGATAGAAAGCGAAATTGCCGCGCTCTAGCACATATAAGCCTCCATCTCGTTTACCGATTGCCATTGCCCTCCCCGTTTGGCGATTATGAACAGTGAAAAATTTATTAGTAAATGTAACAGTTAAAGGAAAATCATTCGTTAATTTACTAATGGACAAAAGATTTTTAGTGAGATGAGGGACAACCAAAACATCTAACAATTGAAGATCTAGTGACACAGGGGATTACGTGAGGTCGAGCACCGTCTTCCTCAAGAGGATAACTATTTCGAATCCACGGAACTTCTCTAGATTCCTTACAGAGACTTCTCGAATCCACAAGGAAAGAAAGCAGAAAATAAGAATAAATTCTAATATATTCAAAATTGATTAATCGATTAATAAAAATGAGTTTACAACCCTTTAAATAGGGGTACTAAGCAATGGGAAAGAAATCAGAATCAAACTACAACTAAAATTCCTAGAAATCGCAACTTACTATAAATAGTAAACTTACTATTTATAAACGGTCGTGATATCTACCAGTGCGCAAGGTTTTCGACCAAAAATAATAAGTGTCCTATTTGGCTTCACCAAACCGTTCTCCTAATTATTCTAAGTTCTTTTCGCGTTGGGCGCAACTCCTAAAGCCCGACGGATGAAGAGTTATAACCAAACTACAACTTACTATTTATAGTAAAAATAAAATTAAAATAGGGAAACGACCGTTGATCCAGGGGTTTTTCGCAATTTCGGGCATCACAACTCAACATAGCGGGGTTGGTTGGCTAAAGTAGCTCGTTTTACCCCAAAATCATATATTTTACGTCAGATAACTCATTCCGGATTGCGAGATACGCCCGATCTAAGGTTCGACAGTCCTGATCACTTCTGTCGTCGACCGGGCCTTTTCTGATCCATCTTAGCCATGAAACTGTCCGCAACCCGCTCTACATTAGTCTCCTCCACTTCAAAAGAACTCGTCCTCGAATTCTCATCCTGTGCTAGTTCATGATACTCGGTCAGGTCCGCAACGTTGAAAGTTCGTGAGATCGTCATGTCATCTAGAAGATCAATAACATAAGCATTGTTATTGATCTTTCGAATGATTGGTACTAGTCTAATCTTTTTATTCTTCAACCTGTTGTACGTTCCGGTCGGAAATCGTTCTTTGCACGGATGGATTATTACTTGATTGCCCACCTCGAACACTTTTTGTCGCCGATACTTGTCTGCTTGCTCCTTATACTTTTCGTTCGAGGCATGTAGCTTGGTTTGTACCTCGCATGAATGCTCATGATCTTGTTGGCCATATGTTCTGCTGCAATTCTCGTGTCTAGGAGCTTGGGAAGAGGGACCAAGTCTAGTGTGTGGCGAGATACTCGTCCGTAAATAACCTATAACGGGGATTTCCCTGTCGAGCGGTTCGCCATGTTGTTGAATGCAAACTCACTTGAGACAAAGCCAAATCTCACTGCTTCGGTTTTTCTCCTGAAATACATCGAAGGAGGTTTCCCAACGTGCGATTCACAACCTCAGTTTGATCGTCAGTCTGTGGGTGGTAGGCGCTGCTGAACTGAAGTCGTGTATTAAATCGAGTTCACAAAGTCTGCCAAAAGTGGCTTATGAACTTCGTATCATGATCAGAAGTAATAGTCTTGGGAACCCCGTGTAGCTGCACAATTTCTCTGAAAAATAGATTCGCCATGTGTGTTGCATCGAGAGTCTTCTTGCATGGAATAAAGTGCGCCATCTTGGAGAAACGATCTACTACCACGAATACCGAATCCATATCGCGTTGTGTTTGTGGGAGACCAGGCACAAAGTCTATATATAAATCCTCCTAAGGGCCATCAGGCACGGGTAATGGGGTGTAGAAGCCCGTATTATGAGATTGTTCCTTAGCGGTCTGACAAATATAACAACGTTGGACTGCCTTTCTCACATCACGTACCAATTGCGGTCAGTAATACCGTTCTTCCACAAGAGTTCGCGTCTTGTCTCGCCCAAGGTAACCACTGAGGCCACCTCCATGTAGCTCTTGGATTATTTGTTCCCTTAACGAACTGTTCAGGATGCACAGTCGATATTTTTTGAAGAGGAACCCTTCTTGCATATGTAAGTTACCGGGTTGACCTTCTTGCATCTAACCCATGCGTCCTTGAAGTCGTCGTCATCGGCATATATGTCTTTGAGGCGCTCGAACCCGACAACCTCATTGCTCATAGCGACTAACAAAGTTGCACGGTGACTCAGTGCATCAGCTACTTTATTCTGTTGCCCTAACTTGTGTTTTAGTACAAACGTGAATTTCTACAAAAATGAGATCCATCTAGCATGCACACGGTTAATATTAGCTTGACTATTAATGAATTTGAGAGCTTGATGGTCCGTGTAAAGTATGAATTCCCTTTGAATCAAATAATGTCGCCAGTGTCGCAATGCCTAAACCACCGCGTATAACTCGATCTCATATATAGACCACTTCTTGCATGCATTGCTAAGTTTCTCACTGTAGAAGGTTACCGGCCTACCTTCTTGAGACAAAACTCCCCCAATTTCGACATATGAGGCATCACATTCAACTTCAAACGGTTTGACGAAGTTGATAAGTATAAGAACCGGGGTCGTGGATAATCTACGCTTCATTTCAGCAAATCTCCTGTCAGCTTCGTCGGTCCACTGAAACTGTCCTTTCTTCATGCAATATGTGATTGGTGACATAATGGTACTGAAAATTTTCACGAACCGACGATAGAATGTCGTTAATCCATGAAAACTTCGCACTTCGTGAATATTTGTGGGAAACGGCCATTCTTTGATTGCTTTCACCTTTTCCTCATCCACCCGAATGCCCGTAGATGTTACGAAAAAACCTAAAAATAATAGGCTATCAGTCATGAAGGTGCACTTTTTAAAATTGAGATACAATTTATTTTTAGTGAGCACTTGAAGGACCTTCTTGAGATGTTCCATATGGGTGGTTTCGTCTTGACTGTATATCAAAATATCATCGAAATAAACCACAACGAACCACCCAATGAAAGGTTTCAGAACTTGGTTCATCAATCTCATAAATGTGCTAGGCGCATTCGAAAGACCTAAGGGCATGACCATCCATTCGCATAATCCTTTCTTGGTCTTAAAGGCCGTTTTCCACTAATCACTCGGCCGTATTCGAATCTGATGGTAGCCGCTCCTTAGGTCCAATTTAGAGAATATTTTTGCACCCTCTAACATGTCCAGCATATCGTTCAATCGTGGTATAGAAAACCTGTATTTTATGGTGATTTTGTTGATAGCTCGGCCGTCGACACACATGTGCCAACTCCCATCTTTGTTTGGAGTTAATAGAGTTGGTACAACACATTGACTCATGCTTTCTCGAATAAGACCCTTACAGATCAACTCCTTTATTTGTCCTTGCAGAATCTCGCACTCATTCGATAATGATGACAATTAGATAAACTGGACCCAGGGACAAAGTCGATATGGTGTTGGATATCCCGCATGGGGGGTAAACCATCGAGAAGGTCATCGAGCCAGATTTATTTGAATTCATGTAGCAGGGGCTTTAGCCTTTCAAGGATGATGGTAGGCTTGAGTTCTTCCTTTTTTAGAATTAACGCATAAGTCTGTTCTGTTTCTTTGGATTCTTCCACGAAGTCCCGTATGGTTAAGAGAAAACGGCCCTCCACTTTAGAAGTTTTAGGTGATTCCTCTGGATCCATAGGGGCCAATATGGTCTTCCGGTCGTCCTTGATGAAGATATATATGTTATCTCGTCTTTTATGAGTGACATCACGGTCAGATTGCCAGGGCCGACCGAGTAGTATGTGATATGCTTTTATGTCAACCACATCACATACTACTTCATCCTTATAATATTTGTTAATTGAAAAGGATATGGTGCACTGTTCAGTTACCTTTGTTTCGCTGACCTTCTTTGATCCAACCGATTGTATATGGAGAGGGATGACGCTCCGTTTTCAATTACAATTTTTTCACCATGACCTTGGAGACGATGTTCTCGCTGCTCCCACTGTCAATGATCACGTTACAAACCTTTCGATTCACCATACGCCTAGTGCAGAAGATGTTATGCCGCTGTACATGCACTTCTTTTCTTGGCGCATATAATAGTTGCCTCACGACTAGTGACTCGTCGTGATCTTGCCTAACCTAACCTGAATCATCTGCCTCGTCTTTAGTGGTAGGCTCCTGTTCTTCACTATTTGAATATTCATAAGCAGTATCAGCACTATCATCATTGATGGCGAGGTTTGCCACTTTTCGCTGGGGACAAGTATTTGATAGGTGGCCTGATTGGCCACAACGATAGTAGTTGTCGGGCCTTAGCCGAGCATAGGGGTTCGAGATTATACTTGGACCAGCAACAATCGATACGCCCCTTTGGGGTATAGCTTGCCCGCTTCCCTGATCTCGGTTATCAGATGTAGGAGGTTGAGTGGGTACTTCTACGGGCTCCTTCCCCTTAGGCTATGCAGTTCCCTAGGGCGGGCCTACCACAGGGATCCTTGCAGTAAGATAGGTCTGTGTGTTAAGATGTTCAAGTTGCGCTTCTACCCAAGTAGCGAACTTGATCGCATCATTCATCATCCAGATGGACTGCATCTGGACTCGATCCTGGATAGCCATACGTAATCCACCATTGAATCGGGTGATTTGCTACGATTCAGTCTCGACCAAATCATTACGCGCTGTCAGGCGGTAAAATTCTTTTACGTATTCTCTAACCGACCGACTACCCTGTTGATAATTTTGGTATTGCTGGAATAATACCTGACCGTAATCGCTATGGAGGAATCGAGCACGTAGTAGCTGCTTCATCCGCTGTTAGGTGCGGATTGATGCTTTTATCTGCCTGGTTCGGGCGAGTTGCAGTTGTTCCCACCAAGTGGAAGCTCCTCCTTTCAACTTGTAGGTCACAAGCTTGACCTTCTTTACTTCAGGGATGTCCATGTAGTTGAAAAATCGTTCAACTTCAGAAAGTTAATCGATGAAACCCTCAATGTGTAGTTGGCCATTGAAGATAGGAATATCAACCAGCATCTTGAATTCTCGATCCGTTCGATCTACTTGATCGCCGCCATGTTTGGAGTGTTGGAAGATTATGTCGTTAATTTCCTCCTCACTGGAGCCCCCTTCCTCAAGAATGACCCTTGGATGTATTGTCGGTATTATCCTGCGATCAGGGCGATTATGAGTTTTAGCAATTGGCGGTGGAAGATTACCACCAGGAACACGGAGTTACCTTAGGTTTTTCGCCAAGAGATCCACTATGCGGTCGATAGAAGCCTGCAGCCATTGCATGACTTGCCGATTCTCTTGTTGCCCTACTTCGGCAGTTGCCGCCGTTAAAAGTAAATTCCCTAAAGCACCGCCCATGGGATTGTTGCCCGACCCATCGTTAGAAGCCACCGATCTGAAGAGAAACCTCGCTTTGATACCAAACTGACGCATGGGAGGACGTGAGGTCGAGCACCGTCTTCCTCAAGAGGATAACTATTCTGAATTCACGGAACTTCTTTAGACCCCTCACAGAGACTTCTCGAATTCACGAGGAGAGAAAGCAAAAAATAAGAATAAATTCTAACATATTCGAAATTGATTAATCAATTAATAAAAATGAGTTCACAACCCTTTAAATAGGGGTGCCAAGCAATGGGAAAGAAATCAGAATCAAACTACAACTAAAACTCCTAGAAATCACGACTTACTATAAATAGTAAACTTACTATTTATAGACGGTCGTGATGTCTACTAGTGCGCAAGGTTTTCGGCTAAAAATAGTAAGTGTCCTATTTGGCTTCACCAAACCGTTCTCCTAATTATTCTAAGCTCTTTTCACGTTGGGCGCAACTCATAAAGCCCGACGGATGAAGAATTATAACTAAACTAAAACTTACTATTTATAGTAAAAACGAAATTAAAACTGGGAAACGACCGTCGATCCAGGGGTTTTTCACAATTCTAGGCATCACAATCCGGCATAGCGGGGTTGGTTGGCTAAAGTAGATCGTTCTACCTCAAAATCATATATTTTACGTTAGATAACTCATTCTGGATTGCGAGATACGCCTGATCTAACGTCTGACGGTCCGGATCACTTCTGTCGTTGACCGGGCCTTTTCTGATCCATCTTGGCCATGAAACTGTCCGCAACCCGCTCTACATCATCTGGGGAAGGTGAAAATTTGACTAGTATGGGTAATCGGTAGGGACGCACCATTCCCTACAATCACACAATCCTTACCTATGTAGGTGGTGGAGTGGTCCAAAGTTGAGTGGGCTAGAGTCATGTGGGCCGAAGCCCCTGTGTCTAAGAACCAGAGAGCACGAAGAGGTGAAAGCTTCTGCAAGTTGCGCCGAGGGTTCATGCCGATCATATCGTTGCCTGCACCGATCTGCACAGTGACCTTCCAAGCGGCAAATCTAGCAGCGTGGTGGACGGCGACCGCGGGTGGTGTTGGCACGGCCCTGTCCGTGACTGAAAGACCCGCTGCTGGATCCATTTGCGCGGCCACGACTGTGGCGAGAGGAGCCACCCCCGCAATGAGAATATGTTTGGGTAGTAGTGAACGTTGCATCTGAGGGCGCCAGAGTCTCTAGAGATTTTTAAAAAAGTTCAAAACTCTCAGCTTTGGATACAAGATCTGGGAAGTAGGGGAGGGGTGTTCGTGCTATTTGGGTAGTGGATAAACTGGAGAAATCGGGCCTTAGGCCACGAAGAAACCAGTGAACTTTGTCAGTTCCATCAACGGGGCGACCGATTGCGTGAAGCTGATCGCATAAGGCTTTGAAGGCACAGGCGTATGCAGTAGGGCTGAAAGTCGGGCGGGTTGGGTCGGGTTGGTGTTCAACCCTAACCCAACCCAACCCAATCTCGGGTTGGGAATTCCCAACCCAAGCGGGCTCGGTCGGGTTGGTCGGGTATATACGTGTTAATATTTTCGTTATTACATTAGTTTATTATATTTCAATATAAGACTTATTTTTTGTATCTATAATTTTATTAATTATATATGTGATTATTCATTATAAAGAACTTCATTTTTTTCTTTAAAAAAATAAGCTAAAATATAAGGCAACTACTCCTTTAAAAGTCATGTAGCATAACACGAAGTCTATTTGGGAGAGAGAAATCTGACATATCTTGTTAGCTTGAGTCATTGGAAATGACGTGGACAAATATGACTAGACTTCACTAGTGTGCACAAACGATCTACACTCAATTATAATTTATAAGTAACTTATATATTGATCGGGTTCGAGTTAGGTCGGGCAACCCAAGACCTCAACCCGTGCCTAACCCAAGTTTTATTGGGTTGGTGTTTGTATAGCCCAAGCTTAAGATCGAACCCGAAATATCCTGCCCAAGCCCAACCCAATGTCGGGTCGGTCGGGTTAAACTCGCCCAACTTTCAGCCCCAGTATGCAGTGACTGAAAGGGTGCCACACTTCATCAATTGGAGGTCATCTTTGAGGTGAATTTCACGGGCCTTGGAGCGGTGGCTAAAGGTGTTCTCCAGGGCGGTCCAGGCCTCGCGGGATGTGGAGAGACCGACGGCTTCAGCCATTGCTTCCTCTGTGAGAGAGGAGAGGAGAAGGCTAAGGAGGCGCTGGTCGGTTGCTTTCCACGCCAGGTGTTTGTCATTTGACGTTTGAGAGGTGGGAGGGTCGAATGAAGGTGACAACACAAGGGTGCCATCCACATGACCCAACAAACCTTGGCTCTTGAGAAGTGGAAGAAGTTGGCTCTTCCATAGGAGATAGTCGGAGGAGGAGAGCTTGATGGTAACCATGTGGATCATGGTGTTGAAGGGAAGAAGGGTGGGAGAGGAATCAGAGGCCATTAGGGATCATGGGATGCTAATCCAGGTATGACTCTAATACCATGAGAATGTTTGAAAACCACCACACATTTGAGTGGTGAGAGCTTTTCATATATATATATATATATATATATATATATAGTTATAGATTGTATAATGTACTAAGTATACATAAATGTTGATTATAAAATCAATGGAGAAAATTAGCTAAACAAACTCCTGTAATTGAGGGTCAATGGATGCACGTATGGAAGACATTAAAGTAGAGAATTCTCAACACCCATGACCCAGCAATAAGAGGTTATAGGTTGGTTTGCTTATTATGGGGGCCACATGTCAGCCCTTTTTACTTGCACATTCACCATTTTGCATCTTGATGGAAGAGATGAACAGTCAAGATTGAATTTGACTAACATTTCTAAGGCTGAATGCTGCACAATGATAATGTGATTAGAGTTCCGAGTTAATTAACTCCTATCTAGTGATGACTAGAAGAACTTTTCTTTTACTCTGATGGGAGACTTTTGTTGCTACTGTAATTTATGTCCGTATGTAAGAAATTGGTGCTGGTGAGATGTATCTATCTATATAAAATGTTACCTATGCCTTTGCATTTATAACAAGTAGCATACGGTACTTTTAGGGCCTATTTGGGCGGGCAGATTGGAAGGGATTGGAAGATAGATCTTAGGATTGGTAAAGCGTGTCAAACAGACTCGGGATCTTATCCTGAGATATAACAATCCCATAGATCTCAAGACAATCCACTGACATCACCATCGTTACCTTTAAATCTCATCCAATCCACCCTAATCCTTTCAAAATTGCTTGGGGTATGTTTGGGCAGTAAGATTAGAAGAGATTAGGAGGAATGGGATTCATATGGTCCCGTGCCAATTCCACTCCATGTTTGGGAAGAATGGAAAAGCTTGAAATTACATTAAATGGAATTGCATTGGGTCTTGTGCCAATTTCACTCAATGTTTGGGAAGTTGTGTAGGTCCCACCATGATGTGTGGGCTATATCCACACCGTCCACCCATTTATCGAGATTATTTTAGAGCATGGGCCAAAAAATCAGGTAAATCTAAAGCTCACGTGGACCCCACCATAGAAAGCAATGAGGATTGAATACTTACCATTGAAAACTTCTTCGGGGCCACATAAGTTTTGGTTCTACCTCATTTTTAGGTCCATGCCATAAAATGAGGTTACAAAACAAATGAACGGTTTAGATACAACACACGTGTGTTATTCTAAGTAATTTCAAATGATAGTGGGTAGATCCATTCAATGTACCACTGCATTATCATGAAAGTATGGCATTAATTTTATCGGAGGGCAACAGGGACAATCCCTGCCATGGGTAATAATTATGTTTTTGGAATCCCATTCCACCTAATCCGTTCTAATCCCCTGCCCAAATAGACCCTTGAGACATGTTTGATTTGAGGGATTGAAAGCTTTAATCCTGGAATTGAGATTAAACCTTTCAACCTGGAATTGAGATTAAACCTTTCAATCTGGGATATACCAATCCTATAGACCTTGCAATCCCGGGGTATAGCAATCCTATAGAACTTGCACCAATTCACTTAGCCAGCTATCATTACTTTGAAATTTGTGCAATCCACTCTAATACCATCTAATTCCATCCAATCCACCCAGCCAAACAGGCCCACAAGGAGATTCATGCATTTTGCATAGCAATTGAATTACCTGCCGGGTAAGTTGGTACGCGGCCCAACATGAGTTATGCGTCTTAACTACCGGTCCATCTATTTATTAGCTTATTTTAAAATATGTACGTAAAAGTGAAATATATGAAAGCTCATGTAGGCCATTCAGCAAGAAATTATGAATTGAACCACTATCATTGAAATCCTAACAAGGCTACGGAGGTTTTAGATCAAGTTGATTTTTGTGTTTTCTCTCTGTTATCTTTGTGTGATCTCGTTAGCAGGTTGGATGACAAATAAACATCACTCTATTAATGGTGTGGATAAGCCATGCATATTAACGGTGGCCCAATAGAGCTTACCAAAACATACTGGGACTGTGATGAATGGTCTGGCCCATTAGATGGTGTCACCTGCTGTTTCACGCACCCAAGCTTTATGGCCCATTAGATGGTATCACCTGCTGTTTCACGCACCCAAGCTTTATGGCCCATTAGATGGTATCACCTGCTGTTTCACGCACCCAAGCTTTATGGGCCCACCATGTTATCTACTTGATATCCACTTTGTTCATAAGATACTCGTCCATATTAGGCCGTGAGGCCCAGGTGGGCCATACATAGCCAACAATAAGAGTGGACACCAATCATAGGTTTGTGTGTAGGGTTAGGTACTATTTTACATCATTCCATCAATGCAGCCCATACCACTTTTTTAACCGGCTGATTTATTTTTGTATGTACGGTTAAAATAAAGTTTCTCACTTAATGAACGGACTGGATTTCACATCTAAAACAAGGTGGCCCCACATATTTGGCGTTGGCCATGCTGAGTAAAACAGGTGGTGTGGATGATTCCAGTCCCAGCCAATGAACAGGTGGACACGATTTTTTGCCGGAATGGCATTCTAGATATTTACTTGAACAGTATGGGCATTTTAAAAGGCAGCGCATTTAAGCTCCGTAGATCAAGAAAATGCAGCTACTAGCCGCCCACAAAGCACTTCCCTTTCATCTGAGCCCTTTCTTTCTCCTCCCTCTGTCCTCTCTCTCTCTCTCTTCAACCCCCCACCACCACCTGTTCTAACCTCAGCCGTCCGATCTTCCCCGCCCAAAACCCGAAATGAATTCTAGGCGTCGGTCTCCCTTTCGATAATCTCCCTCCCTCTCTCTCTCGCTCTCGCACTTCATTTTCCTCCTCACAAAAGATGGAGCTCCAATACCAGGTCGCGCAGGCCGTACACGTCCTCAACCACGACACTGAGTCGTGCAACCGAGTCGCCGCGAATCAGTGGCTCGTCCAGTTCCAGCAGACCGACGCGGCCTGGGAGATCGCCACCTCCATCCTCACGGCCGATCGCGCCATCGATCTCGAGGTCGAGTTCTTCGCTGCTCAGATCCTCAAACGCAAGGTCTGCAATCTCCCTTCCCTTTCTCGATTTCCCACCATCGCGTTCTTATCCGTCGCTATTTTTGCCCATGCAATCCCCTTCCTTTTTTTCTGACGTTTTCCAAATGGTTTTTGTGTTGCTGTTTCTCTACTGCTGATAGATGAAGCGTCTTTTTCTTTCTCTCTACTTCTTCTTTTTTCATTTGGAAGCAGTTTCTGTCATGTTCTCGGATGGCAGTTTTGTAAATTCATGAATCCTCTCCTCCATTGGTAGCTGAAAGGGAAAAAAACTGCTCTTATTAATATCAAGAAAAAGGAAAGGAAGCAGTTAGCAGTCATTGCCCATGCAAGTAGTTTTTTCTGTTAGATTTTCCAATGGCGTTTTTGTAAATTCTATCATTGTTGCCAATTTTGCCTGCATGTGGTGGCATTTTGATAGACTCGAGAATCCCGGTATCTGAAAGGGGAGGAAATGGTTTTACTTTTTTTTTTTTTTTTTTTTTGAAAGATAAAAGGAAATGGTTTCATTAAGAGCAATTTTTTTTGCCAATGCATGCAGTTTCTTTCTTTTTGATTTTTCAAATTTCTTTCCTTTTTCTTTTTTGTAAAATTCTGGGAGATAATTGTTTTTTTTTTTTTTTTTTTTTGTCTCTGAAGTGTTTTTTATTTATTATTTATTGGTCAGGCTACCCCATGGCATTTTTGGAAATTCAGTAACTGTTTCTCTTTGGGTAGTTGAAAGGAAAGGATCTACTCTTATATTAAAGATAGCCCAGTCCTATGGGGCCTTGATGGAATGGCTAACACAGTCCAATTGCCTTGATTTTTGGGCCATGGTCCATCCATGGTGACCCATTAAACCAGTGGTACTGATCACTACAGGCAAGTGCTGCTTATGAATTAGAGATGTTTTGGTGTGTGATTCATGGACCTCAAGTAGTGAATGTCATAGTCGCATTCCCATTTAGTTTTATTGTTTTCTGGTCATTAAGTCTTCATGTACACATCCGTCCAGCCTTTCAGCTACTTGGTTTGTTACTTTTTGGTTCTCTTTTAGATGTTCTGTGCCCCACCTGCAGCTTCTTTGGAACATATGTCATAATCATTTGCTGGCACTCTACAGATCCAAAATGAAGGACACTACTTGCAGTTGGGAACTAAAGATGCTCTGCTTAACGCTCTCCTTCTTGCTGCGAGAAGGTTCAGTTTGGGTCCTCCACAGGTGATGTATACTTTCAAGCGTATGTTGCTGTTCTGCAATGTTCAAAACAAGTGGGCACAATATTTTCTTGTTCTTTATTGATAAACTCTCTCTCTCTCTCTCTCTGTTTTTTTTTTTTTTTTTTTCGTGGCAAACTACAAGGGTAGACAAGCCCAAGAAAACATGAAACAGAAGCCCAAGAAAACAGGAAGATACAAGTGCAGGGGCTAAAGAAACAACCCAGCCCCTGACAAGCAGCACTACCCATTCCCATCAGAACTACAAAATCTACTACACCCACTATGGACGGGGGCTCATATAAGCAGCATGAACCCTGAACCAATTGCTCCGGAGTTTGGTATCCGTCTCTCCATTTGCGTCCAGTTGAGAGTGGATGAAATAAATTTGATGACCCATGCACTCATCAATAATTTCCTCCTCTAGATCAGCAAGCCCCCCATAATAGCAAAGAGTAGATTGCAGCCCTATGCCAATTTCACAATAAATAAAACGCTGAACCTTCAGCAAAATTTGAGCCGTGAAACCCAATTGGGCCATAAATCTTGGTTGTTATGAGCACTTTGCCATCTCAAACCAAACCCCACACCCCACTGGTCCTAGGTGGCTGAGAGAGCAACCATCAAAATTCACTTTGAAGAATCCTGTAGGTGAGGGCTTCCATCCAGAGATCACCTTTACTCAGGGCAACTCACAGCCCAACACTTCTCACTTCTCGCTAATTTTGCTTGATTGCCGCAATGGAAAACCCCAAAATCTCATCTGCATGAGCCCAAGACAGTAGAAGACTCGAGATTGTGTTGTAGTACTGTCTGATAACCTCATTGATTTCTAGTTCGGGCCCCTAACTTGCATTTCCTTCTTGTGTAATCCGAATGAAGTGCCCGAGGTATTGATTGAGCTTTTCTTTTCCACATGTAACAGCTCTTAACGCAAGTTTGTCTCGCATTATCAGCACTTGTCATTCGTGCAGTAGAACACAAGAAGCCCATTGAGCAGCTATTTTCTAGTCTTGACCAACTGCGAACCCAGGATAATGGTAATATTGCTGTTTTAGAGATGCTTACTGTTCTTCCAGAGGAAGTCATTGAGGATCAAAATACTGATTGTAACATCAGTTCGGATCGTAGATGCCAGTATGGCCGAGAGGTTTGAGAATTTTTACAATCATTATTATAGTACTCTTTCTTGATTTTGTTTTAAGTTATTTTTGAAGAATCATGGCTGTTCCTTTCTGTTCCCCTTGTGCATGCTGCATGATAATCTTGTTATATTTATTCTGATGCTGCATGATCATCTTGCTATATTTATTTTGTTCTTCATAGATGGATGTATTTCTTCTACTCATAAGGCAACCTTTGATTCTCAAACAGCTTCTTTCACATACTCCTACTGTTCTTGAATTCCTGCTGCACCAATCTGAGCAACGATCTGAGGATGGTGTTCAGCTTCATGAAAAGAGTCGGAAAATATTGAGATGTTTGCTGAGTTGGGTAAGATATTTTTAGAAAGACTTTGCTATTTTGTTACAATGATGTTTTCTGATCTAGGTTGTTACTATTTATTTTTCTTTTCTGCTCCTTCAATCAATAGCAGAAAGTACCATAAAAAAGGGCAGAAATTTATCATTGTTTCTAATGGGTTAATTGAGCACAATTCTTGATGATACCATCAAAGCTCCAGCCTGAACTAGTACGGGAGTTGACCCGTCTTAGTTTAGTGTGTCCGCATTTGAACATAGAATAAACACAAGTTAAACAACTTTGTTTTTTCCAATGTCAGAAAGTAATATCTATGTAGGTAATGTGTGTGTGTGCATGCACTCATGCTCGCGTGTGTGTGTGGGATGGGCTGTTAGCTTATGCAAGGGAAAAAAGAAAACAAAAATCAAGGGAGAAGTGAAGAGAAGAAAGATTTGTGCAACTGCAAGAGTTATGTCTTACCACTCTAAAGTAACCCTAAACATAGTTATGGTGCCCAGAGGGAGTACAATAACGTGACTTGCACACATACACATTCTCTACAATCTCAATATCATCTGAATATGCACTAAAAACAAAAAGTAAAAATGCATACTGCAAGTGATCACATCCATAAGCTAGTTTCCAAACTAGTTTTTCTGCCTGCATATTAGCTCCTCCATGGATAAACCAAAGTTTTCGATGAGATTGTGAGCTGAATGACTGGGGAACTTGATTGTGAGTGTGACTTCGTCTCGCATCGATGAGACTCGTTGTGTCGACTTTCTGACTGGGTTGACTCGATGTGACTTGCAACAATTTGAACCGAGTCTCTAGCCTTGTAGACTGTTCTTTTTCATGTAAAGGTGATAAGTTCGAAAACACAACCGCTTTGGATGAACAAACATCCATGACCAGCATCACAAGGTGCACATTTGTTCATTTCAACTAATTTTATATATTTTAATGTACATAATTATTTTAAATATTTATCACTACTTTAGATATTATTAATTCAATTATTAATATCAAATTGAGTCAAGAAAGGACTCATTTGAGTCTTTGAATTGAGCCGACCCAGCTGGACATTTAGTTCTCGTGTTTTTGAACTACTTGAAACCTAAGTTGACTTTATAAATGTTTTTGGGTTTTTTGATGCCACTTTTTATCATGAATGTCTATGCTGACTGATCATGACAACCGCTGGCTAGTAATGTTACGTTTTGTGCCAGTGGCATGTGTAGAAGTTCGTCGCGTCCATCATGTTACACTTTTTACTGGAACTCCTAAGTTGCCATCTGAAAGCTTAGCTGAATCTCAGGTTCGTGCTGGCTGCATCTCAGAGATTCCTCCCTCCTCACTGCCAACTCACCCACTTCTTAATTTTGTCTTCAACTCCTTGCAGGTATGTTTTCACCATCTTATGTAATCAGTTCTGCTCATGTTGCATTCCTTCATGCACTCAATTCATTTCTGTATGGATGGGCGTAGGTTTCCTCTTCATTTGATCTGGCCATTGAGGTTCTCACTGAGCTTGTGAGTCGGTATGAGGTATGGATGGGCCAGTTCTCGCTTATATGCTTTACACATTGACATATTGATACATGTAATTATGGTTGTTTTAAAAATTTTTACCACCCAATCTACGCTTCATTTTTTTTTTCCTGCTGACAAGATGACTATGGTTATCTTTTGTTTGAGATTTCAACAGTTTCATGTCCTTTAATTTTTCTGTATAACACACTTCTCGTTTGACATGCCGTTCTTGCCATGGTAGAGTTGTCTGTGAATTAGAATGGTCCATTGGCTTGTGTTATTTTATAGTGTGTTAAAAATCAGTACAGTTGATTGGAACTCAAAACATTTTAGTTATATGATGAAAAATTACAGTTAAAACAACCACATCCTATTTCTGCATCTTATTGCCTTTCTGGAGGGGTGAGATATTTTGCATGGATTTGCACTTCAATAATTGTATTTCTTTATGTGCTTTTAACAACCATCTCTCCGGCAGGGTGTACCCCAGGTTTTGTTGTTCAGAGTACAGTTTCTTAAAGAAGCACTTCTTCTACCTGCTCTTGCTAATAGCGATGAGCAAGTAATTGGTGGTCTTGCATGCTTGATGTCCGAAATTGGGCAAGCAGTAAGTGTTTACTCTTCTTTCTGGAGTGCAAGATTTTCCACTTGCTTAACTACTTGTTGTAAGTGATAAGATGGACCTGAAGTTTGTACTTATGATTATACATATTTAAAATAGCCATATAGATTTATGTTTCCTGAAATGTTCTCTAAATGATTTATTTAGCTATGTTGTTTTTGTTCTTCTATTAGGCACCAGCTTTGATTGCTCAAGCAAGTACAGAAGCACTTGTGCTTGCAGATGCACTTTTAAGGTGGTATCTAAATTCTATATGTTCGAGAAACTCAGATTTAGTTCTGTAGATGTTCCAGGGTGCAGCATGGAGCCATGATTTTCCTTATCAGTGCTCTAAAACCACCACTGTTTTATGCTAGATATGCTGGCTATATTTATACTGCAATGCAACTGCCTATATACTGAGCATTTATGTTTATGCCGTGACAGTTGTGTAGCTTTTCCAAGTGTGGACTGGGAGATTGCAGACTCAACATTGCAATTTTGGTATAAAACTCACTTTGAGTGTTCTCAATATATTAGCTTATTAGATTTAAAATTGGACTACGAAAATTTATGCAATTTCAAATAATGTATACCACAATTCCATTTGGTGATTTTCCTCTAAATATACATAATCCTTGCAGTTTAACCAAAGGTAATTTGTAGTTGTTGCCTTGTTCAATTTCCTTCTTTTATAATACCCATTTTTATTGAATTCTATTCGTTTAGCCAAAGGTAATTTGTAGGTGTTGCCTTGTTCAATTTTCTTCTTTTATAATACCCACTTGTATTGAATTGTATTAACTACACAAGGTCTTAAAAAAGGACTTATTTGCAGTTTTTATAGTTTAAGAGATCTTTTTAGTCAGTGTGCATGTGTCTGCTATGCTTGTGTCCATTACAACACACAAGTGTGTACCATATGATCCAATTTTCATGAGCTTATTTGTATTATTGCGGCAATTTGGTCATTATGAATTTTTTATTAATAAAATGGGGAGGAGGCAATTTGGTAATTATGAATTTTTTATTAATAAAATGGGGAGGAGTGGTGTGACTACGGTAACCTACTTTCCCTTTCCTCTTTTCTCTTGTCCTTCTCTCCCTTTTCCTTCATCTACTCTTTATCTATGCCACGATTTCTACATAGTACGTGATTGCTCGTTGGTCAAGATTTCATTAATTCTCTTTCTTCCACAATTGTCTCCTCTCTCTCTCTCTCTCACTCAAAGAATCCAACTCAACATGTTTGTTCTAGGCTAGCCCATGTGATTTTCATGGAAAGTGGAAAGATCAATGGTCAAAATGTGAGAGCAGTATGTCAAAAAAGAAGAAGCAAAAATGAGGATCAATGTTATCAAAATCGTACGATTCATGATATGAATCATATGGTTCATATCGTATCATATAGGTGTATGATTTGAATTGTACACCCGAATCATAAATCCTAAATAATCGTGCGATTGTCGTGCTAATCGCAAGATAATTGTAGGTTGCGTAAATGGGCTAAAAAATACTTAAAAAACATTTTTTATTAAAAAAAAATATATATTTTTTCTTTTTCTCTGTACCCTTTTGCTCATAAAATATGAAAAAGGCTCTCCCTTATTAAAAATATTCTTATTTTTTCTTTTGTGGAGAGAGAGAGAGAGAGAGAGAGAGAGAGAGAGAGAGAGAGAGAGAGAGAGAGAGATATTCAAAAACCCAAAACAAAGAAATTAAGATATCCTTTTATTCACAATGGAATCGAATGCCATTTTTTCTAACATGATTTTACACGGTAGCAAGGTACAACATATTTTTTAAAGGACTTTCGTATTTTTTAAAGGTAAATTATTCGAAAGGCAACCACAAAAAAAAAGGAAGGAAAAGACAAGAATCCTTCACTATCATGATATGTATACCATGTACATTTTTTCCATTGATAATATCATGATATGTATTACTTTTTTCGTTCATGTTGATGGTAAGTGGATGAATGATGTTTTTTTTTTTTTTTTTTTTAAAAATTATTATTTATAATTTTTTTTTTTAAAAATTATTATTTTAAATTTACTTATATCTTTTCATGTCTTATATATATTTTGTAAATAAAAAAAATCTTACGATTTACAATATGATTTGCGATTTGATATGATTAAACTCCTATTACGATTTGCGAATACGATAATGATTTTGACAACATTGATGAGGATTATTTGCTTTGTTTTTTTTTTTTAGTACAAGGAAATGACCCTTGTTTGTGGGAAAGTGTGGAAAGGGAAATCGATTTCCGCAACTGAATTTGTTTTTTTTCTGCAAAGAATGAAAGACGTTGTATCACATCTCTGCTGAATACATTTCTTTTTCCACAGCGGAAAACAAGATTCCACCAAATATGTATCTTTTGTGTGCAGAAACCCGATTAGTTATCTGCATTGGAATCGTGTGATCTTGTTTGGGCATGTAGTGTGGGCAGGTCATGTGTAGATATTGAAGCATGATTTGGGCAAGAGATGTGTATTTGAGTCGAATGTGTGATCTGAGTTGGCCCATTTGCACATTTGGGTTGGGCGTTTGACCTGTACACAGTGTGTGATTTGGGTTGGTGCCACACTGCTTCTGTAAGTTATGTGCTATTGTCCCTTACGAGATTTTATTTTTCTTCATTTCATGTTGTGACTCGGTCTAGTGTAGAAGCAGAGTACAAGACCATTGCTCACACTGCTTGTGAGCTTGTGTACTTAGAGTTGGAGATGATTTGATGACTGGGGTGTGGAGAAGAGTGAGAGAGAAGAAAAGAGAGGAAGGGAGTTTGGGGAAAATGTTGTGTATATGCAACATGCCCTCACACACAATGTTTTATTAGAATAGAACATATAGTACATTGCAGGAGAAGGAGAAAGAGTGCACATGCCCTTACATTAAAAGAGCCACTTAACACACACTGTACACTAACACTCTCTAGAGTTAGGGTAGGGACTTTGTTACAAGAGATGAGATTCACAGTGGATCAACCAATGCAATTGTATTGTGTCAACTAGGTGGCCTCGCATTGATATCACCAATAGTTTCTTTGTTTCATGAAAAAAACCAAATATTTTGAGGTCGACTGCTGCTCCATCCATGAGGTCTCCAATCATGAACTTTCTACTCCATGTGAACTCTCAAGATCAACTTGCAGTTATGTTCACTAATACTTGATCGTAGTCAATCCGGGGGATTTTGTTCCAAGTTGTACGCTGATGATATCTACTCACAAGGGGGTAGTGCTAAAGTTAATGCATTATGGGTGTTAAAGTCCCTTGATATGCTGTCCTCTAATGGCTCGAGCTTTTAGAGCAAGTGGTTATTTGACATGGTATCAAAGTAGAAGGTCAAGTGTTCGAATCCTGGGGGCAGCAAAAATGCCTTTGTAATATATTCTCCCACGGGGGTCCAGGAAAATCAAGTCTGGCCCATGGATTGGGAAATCAAGCCCGGCCTGTTTACAGTGTGAGTGTCCCTCCACCCTAGCTTAGTTCGTTCCTGTGTGGAGCTCCACCCCACACATGCGGGGGAGTGTTAAAGTCCCTTGATATACATTGATATGCCTTCGTCTAATGGCTCGAGCTTTTAGAACAAGTGGTTATTTGACAGTGGGCCGTATGGTTGTATGACCTAGCATTGTGGGCTGTACATCTATATGGTCCATCAGATTGATGTGCATGAATGTGCCCTCTATATTTGTCTCCATTATAGTATGTTGTGTACCATATGGTCGACACTGTACATGAGCTTACTGTATTATTGGGGGCAATATTTGGTCATTATGATTTCTTATTAATAAAATGAGGAGTGTGGGCATGTGGCTAGGGTAATGCACTTCCCCTTTCCTCTTTCTTCCTTTCATTTCCTTTCTTCTCTTTCTCAATGCCATGATATTTACATTTATTTTTCTACCTTTTTGGTGAGTTTTGTACTGTTTTCTATGGTGAAAACTTGCTTAACTACTGTGCTGGTGTCAGTCATGGATGTGGGGTGTAGGGAGAGGGCTTTTAAAAGTAAATTTCCTCTTTCACTAGTGTCTGCACAAATATCTTAAATAATGAAATATTACATCTTAGTAGTCTGTTGTGATTATTTATATGTAAAAACTGTGATAGACAAATAGTTATGATAACAAACCTATAAACACTAATTTATGTTTATAAAGTACCCGAGAGAAAAAAGAAAAGAAAAATAATTAAACATAAAAGTTAATTTTTGAGCTAAGTCAACACATTGCCAAAGTGCCAGGTGCTTGTTAAATAGCTGAAGACATCATATTTCTCAAGGTATTCTTGGAGCATACATATGTTAGAAAGTGCTTGTATGGTTGAAGCTTATATCTGATCACTGGTTCCCATTCATATTATTTTAACTTTCATAGGGTCTTTTGATATTATTTTTGGTATCATGCGTCCTTTGCTATGTTATGTTCGAGATATACATACTGATAGTTAGAGCTCTATGTACCATTCATCTAATAGAAGAGCATAATAATTACATTATCCACCTCAATCTTTATTCTCCAGGTGTAGTTTAGCAGGCCGTCTTATTGGCCTAGTTTCAGAAAAGGTGAACTGTAAGAAGATTGTGGAAGAAATGTTTTTTCCTGTACTATCAGCATTACTAGACGCTCTTCTGATACGTGCTCAGGTACTACTTGTGTTACCATTGTGTAAATATTTTTTTTTTCCCAATTATTTCATCATTTGTTTTGTTGTTTTCCAGTTTTGAGAAGCATGGGTGCATTGTTTCTCATGCCTAACTCATGTTGCTTTTAGACGTTTCTGCTTAGGTGATTTTTCTACAAGTGAACTGTTCCTGTAGATAATCACATATGCATGTAGATCTAGCAGTAGCTGATTTTGTGAAAGTCTTCATGACATTTTTCTACTCATTTCTCTTCATTAACAACCATATTCACAGTTTTGTAATCTTATGCTGATTCTTATGTATTTGGAAATTAACCTTTATGCAACAGTAGGACAAGTAGATGACTTCTTGGATTATTCTTCCTAATGAATAATGATTGGCTTGGTTGTTTAAGAATTCAGAAGGGAACTGTTCGGATATAAACCTTTTTTATTTTTTATTTTGCTGTCTATTGCATTACCATATGCATTTTGGTTGTAGTGTACACTATATGCTATGTAGCATGTCCCACAGTGGTGGTGTGTTTGAAAGCTTAAAAATTAACTTTTATGTTAAGCACAACTTGAAAAATGGTAGTGACTCATCGTCACACATGGCACTGATGTACAATTATCCAGACCGTCCAAATGGTGGTTCCTATTGTTTGGATGGAGCAGATCTCTAGAATCACATGCATCAGGCAATAGTGACCAGCTGTACAACTATGCAAAGTGCACAGTTGAAAAATTGCAGCCATTTTCAGATGATGTAAAACTATTATTGTAGGCTATAACATAAAACTAATAGAGTACGATTTCACTCCTTCAAAATTGGATGCCCTATTACCTTTTATTTGATCAAAAGCTCTATTCCCTCTTTCCAAGACCCTTATTCTATTTTCTCAATCCACACAATGACTGAAGATGAAAATTTATCCAATCCATTGGTGCTATGAGAAGATCTATTGGCTAAAATTTTGGGAGCAGTGGAGCCCATATGAAGGAGAGGATTGATTTTCCCCCGTTTCTTGTTCATACGACTGTATTGTTCGAGATTTTATTGTTTAATTCACTTAAAGCTGAAGAGAGGTACATTCTTACCATTACTCTTTGTTAATGAGTTATATTTCATTTTGGATGTAGAGTTTGTTTTGTTTTTTCTTTTGGAAGGCTGGTTCCTACGCAGCATTGTAGAATAAACTTGTTCTACAAACTTTGTTGTGTGGGTCCTACTATAGTGTGTATGGCATGACATTCAACTTGACTAGTCCATAATGTGGGTCACCACGCTACAACGATAGTTTTTGGTTGGCTGTGCATTGTTTTCTAGGATATGACCCCCGTGATGATTGGATAGGCTTGATTTACTATGGTGGCTGTCCGTTGTTTTTAATGGTGAGGCCTATTCGCCTGTTCAACCCAGTAGGGTAGATCCAACCATCATGGGGACCACCACTCTACAATGGGGGTTTTGAGGTGACTCTTCATTGTTTTCTATTGTCTTTGCGTGCCCACCTGATGATTGCATAGAGGCCTGAGTTTTGGGGTATCCCATCATCACAATTGGGCTTGCTTGATGTGCAGGCTGGATGGTGTTAGGGTTGTCAGCGGGTACCTGAGGAGACCCAATTAGAACGGCCCTGGGTCCAATTTTAAGAATCGATTTTAAAACCGGGTCGGGTTCGGTTCTAACATCTCACAACTATTTAGGAAGTGGGTCCAATTGGGTCGGGTATCAGGTACTTGATGGGTGCCCTACTATATATAGTATTAAATACATTTAATGCTATGTTATAATGGCTTTTGTAACATGATGATAATGGCATGAGTATCTGAATGTTTTGAAGAAGAGATAATTAATGCCATGATGTATTAGGAGGGTCTAGTTAATGCCACAATAAATGTATTAGTAGGAGGAAATCCATTTAATTCATCAAATATCCCTCCCAATGTCATTTGGGCATGGGTTTTCATAATGCACGGTGCCATTGTACCATGGTGGTAGGTTTCCACCACCTCTTTGTATCTTAAATGATGATATGAACTGTTCATGTCCTAGACTCTATATTACACATGCCATCTTAAGAAGCATTCACTGAAGTGATTCATGGTTGTACATGAAGATGAATATTTAATCTCATTATTCAAATCCAAGATTCGAAGCTTGGGATCATCAATAAAGAACTATAGCTTCTATATGGTGGTAATGAGAACATGAACAATTCAGATCATTCTAAGGATGCAATATAAACCCACCACCCGGTATCACTGTACCCTCTTCAAGCTCTTCGGTCATTCAAAGTTGGCTTTTACCCCCCCCCCCCCCAAAAAAAAAAAAAAAAAAAGAAAAAAAAGGTTGCAGCGTGCAATCACCACATGAAGGCAACGTTGGAGGCAGAAAGGACCAACAAGCATTTCACATTAAATGTGGTAGGGTGATATCACAATGAGGATGGTCCAACTGATGGGTCCCATGATGAATGAACAATGTTGCCAAAATCACAGCTAACATGGTGTTGTTTGCCCCAACGGGTTCCTAGTGAAAACTCGTGTCCCACGGTATCCAGATCCAGGACACCAAAGATGGTAACCAGATTTGGTGGGACCTGAATTGACGGGACTTGGGGCCTGATTTGTTTGTGTATGAGTATACCTGGACCCGCTGAACCTGGAATCGAGTGGGGTGGCCTGTGGGATGCGAGAGCACACTCAGGGTGGGTGGCACGTTTGAGGCGGGTGGCTCGTGTGAGGCGGAACCCATGTGATTTGGGGCCCACGAGGGGGCGAAACCGAAGTGATTTGGGGCCCACGAGGAGGGTTTGGCCGAGGACCTAACCCATGGATGTGGGGCCTGGGCTATGAGATAAAGGGATTAATTCATCATGTTTTGTCAGTTCGAGCTTTTAGAGTAAGTTGTTAATTGTCCTGCATCACATACACAATGGGCCCCAGACAATCAGTTGCATGGCTTCTTCATGTTTGGTTATTTGTTGATGCTAAGGTAGTTTGCTTAGAAAGGTTAGTTTAGACTTGAAGAAGTGGGCTGACTTTTGATAACTTGTTTTGAACATCTTTTTCTTGAAAAAGCAAGCATGTTTTTTTTCTGCACCTTTTTAAAATATTTGTTGTTATTTTTACTATTTACCATATTCATCTTGTTACTTTAATTAAAATAGTGTGTGGCTTACACTACACACAACGTAGCCTACACTACATGTTTTAGAGTGACTGCTAAGCCAGGACATTGTATTTTCACGTTGAAGACATGGGTTCAATTCCTGCAAGGGATAGGTACTCATTCCTGGCGGGTGGTATCATTGCTGAGTGATTGCTTGCATGCCGTTGGCTATTTAAACACTGTTAATGAAGGATGAGACTTCGTTGATCCTTTAAGCTTGTGGTCAGTGTTTGCATCGATAAGCTATGATAGTCTGACTTGCTGAAAAGTGAAAGCCTTGCTATCTGGTCTTAGGTTCATCAAAGGAGTTGGTGAATGGGTTTTATATCTCAACTACCATTTGAGGTTTCTTTTTTCCTGAAAGAAAACGGCTATAAGCTATTTGAGGTATTTGTTGTATTTATGCCTCTTCATTATCTTGCTACAGCTAGACAGATGTTACTCAGGTTCAACTCTGCTAATAATAAATGCTGCTGCCTTTTTCTTTATTTTTATTTTTTTATTTTTTTGTGGAGTCATTTTCTGAAATTTATAAATGCTGCTGCCTTAATCAATGGAATCCAACATTGAAGTTTGCCACATTCTTTGGAACAAGCCTATCTAAAATAATGAAATATGTTAGAATATTTAACTCCTTGTCAAATTGGAGAAGGATGCTCTCTCTATTTAAGTGGCACACAGCTAGTAAGTAGACTCTCAGGCTCCTTTCTTATTGGCAAGGTCCTACCATTGTGGTGCATGCATTAGAAGGATCGTCTTGTAGAAAGTTCTGTTTATTATAAGCCTGGGTAAAGACAGCCTATTGTAAACTGTTAGCAAGGAATCATGATAATTACTATTTAAATATTTGGTGAAAAATGATTCACATTACCAATCTAAATAGATGGTCAAGGCTATGATGACGATGACGGTGATGATTAAGGATCATAGTGTATAATTTTGCATTATGATTCAAACAAATTTGCCACGTTGATTGAAATTTTCTATTGGTATAATGGCATCCTCACACTATTGATTCTAACTTCTTTGCAGTGTAAGGATTTCTCATTCATTTCTCGTTCATTAAATGGTATTTTCATTTAAGCCCAAATTACTGGGAGAAAGGCTATGAGGATGAGATGATTCTATGTATAGTGGATATAGAGGTGGCTGAAGCACCATTTGAACGTCTGCTGCAGTTGCTCATGTCTTAATGCAATACCAATCCTGAAAGAATTCATTGTTATTGAATATGAGTTTTGAGATAAACCAATTCTCAGATTTATGTCAACAAGAACTTGAGAATTAAATAACGAAGTGCTGTATGTTATAATTTTCTAGTATATAGTTCATAAAATTATGACAAGCAAAATAAGATGCCTGGCGAAGTGTCTACTGTTGTCTGGGTTCTCATTTTTCTAGATATATAAACATCAATTTTTTATCTGCATATAATAATTTTGTGAGTGTTTGTTTTGTGAAATTATGACAAGCAAAATAAGATACATGGGGACATGTATACTGTGGTTTGCGTTGACATTCATCTGTTTGTATCATCATCTTCTTCTAAGGCTTTTCTCAACTAATTTGGGACATTCATCTGTTTATGTAAACATGATATTTAGTCTTTTGATAATTACCACTGTTTTATCCTTCGAAAAAAAAGAAGATAACAACTGTTTACGTTCATGTATATACATCACTTCCCTCATTGTTCTTGATAGGTTGATGATTCTACTTATGATGGTGATGATGGAACTCTCGACATGCCTGACGGTCTTTCACATTTTAGGATGAATTTGGAGGAGATTTTAGTAGACATTTGTCAGCTTTTGGGATCCAATACATTTGTTCAGAAGGTGCACCATTCTTCAAACTGCTTCTTTGATCACAAGTAGAATATTTACATTTGTTTGGAGTTAACTTTGTGCTGTAGGTTTCATGAATGATGATTTTATCTTATAAGTTATAACACATTACATATGCATAAGATTTGCTGCCACCAGATAAAATAATGTGTCATGAATCCATCTCTGGATTCCTCAGGTCTTTCATGAATTGACTCGATAATCAGCTAGAGATGAAGAAAAAAAATGAAAGATAGAACTAATCGTGTGGAGGTGCTCTACAGAAGGCCATAAGTGTCACAACAACGGGTTCTAGAAGAATCACTCTCTAGGGCTTTGAATCCCGTCTTTGGAAACAAGGAAATCTAATTTCGTTGATTCAAAAAATGTTTTATCTGTCTCTAAGATCATTCATATGTATTTCTGTTTATACATAGCCTTTTATGAAGTCCTACTTTAGGTAAGAGAATTCAAGCCTTGTAGACACCCTAAATGCAAATTGCCCTTATCACCTAAAGGGTCTTGCTCTTTCCATAGGTTTGCTCCCTATAGGTGAGGGTTCTATTCCCCCTCCTTGGCTTTACCCGATACACGTGGTTGTGGGTGATTGCGTGTATCCGCAGGGAATAGTCTCACTTCAAAAAAGAGGTGGGGACACCCTGTGTCTTCAAAAAAAAAAAGAAAAAGAAAGGAAAAGTCCATCCTGGACCCCTTTTTTGACTAAAAATCCCTTAAAACACCCCAAAATGTTAACCTAAAAATGGTAAGGGGTGTGGGATGGGCCTTGCTAGGCTTGGGGCCCTATCCTTTTTTTTTTTTTTTTTCAGTTTTCATTTATTTAATTTTGCATTTTAAGGGGGAATGAAATCCAATTTCTGCACCATTTTTTATAAATTTTTTGAAGGTGTGGAAATGGATTTCTACTCCTTGAGATTTCGGTGGGTTTTGGGGCCATAGAAATTCAATTTCCACTGCTACAATAACATTTTTTTTTTTGGCGATTTCCTTGCGCTTTGGTCCATTTGACTTTCTTATCCCATCCTGTGTGGCAGTTTTACTCCCTTTTTACTTCTCTAGTCATGCCATGTGTCCCACATTTCACAATGCCCTCAAAGCTCACCAAAATCACAATTTAAGCATTCTCAAATCTATTAATAAGAATCTCTTCTCTAAGAAAGAGGCCTTTGGCTCATGTTTTCTACAAAGTTCCCTCTTCCCTTCATCTCTCCTTTAACCCAATTCTCCTAAAAGCCTCACTGCAAAAGAGAGTAAAGGTAGGAGAAATAGAATACCAAATGGAGAGGGGTGATGGGAACAATGAACTCTTGAATCTTTATACAAGCAATGCTGTTTATGTTGAAGTCTCAATCCATAGATTTCAACAAACTGCTCCAGTCACATCTGCAAAGGAGGATTCAAGTGATCTTTGTTCTTTCCCAAGGCTCCTAATCCCACTTCCATTTGGAGCACATTGCTACTCTAGACCCTCCTTCAAATCAAGTAAGCGACATTAAAGCTAGAGTAGTTGGCATGAGATTTGTGGCATTCGCCACATTTTCATTTTTCTCGGAACTCTGAATCTTTTCTTTCTTCTTTGTCAATAATAATGAACTTGCTTCAAATATTGGCGATGATGCTCCAAACATTGCCAATCATGATAAACTGTCTCCAAACATTATCAATGATGATGAACTCATTCCCAACATTGCTAACAAAGACGAACTTAACCATGCTCTTGTGTTCATCATGACTAATTCTTTGTCGATGATCCAAATGAAAAAGCATTTGCGTTGCCATATTGGCTCATTCCATGAGTTGTATATGCACATTAATGTGCGCTAGACAGATTCAACAAGCATTTCATATCATTTTAACCACTTTTTACTGGACTGACAAGCTCACAGCTGAGGATGAAGATGCAATTGGCGATTATCCATGGGGTCAATTCATTAATGATGATTTTTCCATTAAAATTAGACATGTATAACAGTTGCATGAATGCTTTGACATTATACATCATTATCATCATTTGTTTTTATATTGCAAGAAGTTTCTAAATCCTATATCTCACCTAAAGCCCACCCTTAAACCTTTCGTAACCCTCAAAACTAAGTCCCCACCATCCTGCAGCTCTACTACTGCTATTTGATTTTAGAGATTATTGGAATTTTCCACCAATTTCTCTTTTATAATTCTACAGACATTTCTTTTACTTTTGCTCCTGTTTAGAATTAATGATGAAACAGTTCATTCTTTTTCAACCAAGACCTACAACGAGCCCCAAAATTATCCTATGCTTAACCAATGTTCGAATTGTCTCCAATATTATCGAAATATCTTCGATATTATCTTTATCTCTGGCTTAGCGATACCGATAACACTGGTAGCGATACCGATAACGCTGATAGTATAAGAAATTACAGGTATTAGCAATGTATCGTTAAGTATCGCCAACGTATCAATATCGCTAATGTAATCATCAATATTTTCAGCTATGTAAATTCTAGGTGTTGCTTGTATTGCCAATGCATCAATATTGCCAATATTTTCGACTATGTAAATTCTAGGTAATGCTTGTATCATAAGTGTATCGACGATATTTCAATAATATCACCAACGTATTGATATCATTGGAATTTTGTTTATTAGAAAAAAAAAATTATTTCTATTTTTTTTTCATGGGCACATGGTTATTTGTAGTGTTCAATTTGTCATTGATAATATTAATAATATTTATATTATCGATTTCGCAATATGCACGATATTGAGACCACAATCTTTTGTTTTCTTTCCAATTGTTGATGATTTCTTGGTAAACTATCATGTGATGTTGATATTTTACAATATCAATAGATGTTTGGATGGAAGGTTGGATTGTTAAATAGGCTGGATGAGATTTGGACTAATTTCTTACAACAACACATGCTTTTAAGGCCCCATTAAATGGAAACTTGTTATGTATGCGTTCTTCTTCTTCCTCTTCCTCTTCCTCTTCCTCTTCTTCTCTCTTCTTCTTCTTCTTCTTCTTCTTCTTCTTTCTTTCTTTCTTTCTTTTTTTTTTATTTTATTTTATTTTATTTATATTTTTTTAATAAAAAAAAAAAACATTTCTAAATATGCAAATATGTACATTTTAATGTCTTTTGAAGTTTTGTCGAAAATTCCGCCGTTTTTCCCACGTTTCCCCGCATTTCCGGTTATCAGCGATATTATCGGTGATATTGATATTGTTTCCGTATCACCAGCCAACGAAACTTGTCGTGATACCGATACTTTGAACACTGTGCTTAACCCAACTATACACCTTGAGTGCCTACAATTCTTATTCAAAACTGATATCCAGACTTTCTAGCCCTATCTCTACCCAAACTATTTCAACCCAATTCTGCACCTAAAACCGGTTCTTAAATCTTCCTCCCTACCTATTTGTTTGCAGTTTGGCCTAAAGTCATCCCATGTCCTACACCTAAACCCTTAGCTAACCTACGCACTTAAAAAATTCCAAGTGTCTCAAATAGACAATGCCCACAAGATGTAAGACTTCCCACAGTCTAGAGATGACAAGCGGCAATCAGAATGATTTGTCAAAGATGTTTCAACAACCTGTGGAAAGAATGGAGTGGATGGGGGTCAATTTGCTAATGAAATAGTGATGTTATCCAATCGTAAAAAATGATGATATAGGGACAAATGATATCTTTAATGGAATCTGACCATCGGAAGCAAGAAATAATGTGCTGATCTCAATCTTATTAGGTACACAACTAATGATCATTAACAAAGCCTTGTGGTCCAGCAATATGATCCCCAAATCAGCTTAGACAAATAAGAACCATCACCTAGCATCCATAAAAAAAAAAAGGCAAGATTCAAAAGGAAATCAAATGTCAACTATAGAAGGATGAGATAGAAATTTCAACAATAATAAACTTGTTCCAAAGTGGAAGAATGTGAAAAAACGAGTGTTTGGAGCCTCCAGAAGTATCAAAGTTTGCATGGAGTAGAGAAGCGGCGGCAGCCTAATAGTCTCAACCCTTGAAAGGTCTTTGGCAAAAAGCCTCCAAGAGAAACATAACGAAAAGAATATCCCTTTACACATTCCTCCTCCTTTGACTAAAGGGATCATTTGGATGCCTATAAAATCCTTAATTGTAAAGGGTTTACAGGCATGTGTTTAGATGACAAAATTTGCTTCTAAAGTGTTTACAAATTTTAAGCACATTGAGATAGGTTCGCTCCTCCTTGATATCGACCACTTAAGATGGCAAGACCTAGTCCTCAGAGGCTCCCAAGTGATTCTTTCTCCCCCTCCACGAGTGCCTTTGTTGTCAAGTTGGTTAAGCCTTCTGAGAATTGGATCAAGCTGAATGTTGATGGCTCTACCAAGTGTAATCCTGGAGCAGGAGGTGGGGGAGGCGTGTGCCGTGATCATTGGGGTAACATGATCTTCGCTTTCCACAACCAGTTTGGTCAGCTATCCAACATGGTGGCAGAAGCCCGTGCCATGGTTGACGGCATCCATCTATACAAAGTCATGGGACTGTCCTCCATTATTGTTGAAACGGACTCCCGCACTCTATACGATGCGGCCTCTTCCTCCTACTCTTCTTGCGGCTGGAACCTCTGGTACCTCCTTGGTTACATACACCAGCAATCCCAGCCCCTGAACATCTGCTATTCCCATACGCTTCGTGAAGGGAACTCTGTGGTAGATGGTCTTGCTAATATGGCCAGCAGTGGCTCATCTGATCGTCTGTATCTCAGGCCATCAGATCTTCCCCGTCTCATTAGAGGCAACTTTGTTCTGGACAAAGCTGGCATGGGCAGTCTTCAGGGTGTTCCGTATCCGTTACGATATGACCGTATCGGCCGATACGTAACAGTAACGGCCGACACTGTTACGCGATACGGGGTCGAAACGGGCACCCCCCCGATTTTGTGACCGTAACGGCGGCCGTTACGTCCCGTAACGGCTGTTACGGGCTAAAGAAAATAGGGAAAAAAAAACATACTTTTTTTTTTTTTTGCTTTCTTTCTTTCTTACTTTTCTTCTTCTTCTTCTTCTTCTCCTTCTTCTTCCTCTTCCTCTTCCTCTTCTTACGAACATTGTGCTATGGTATTGCGCGCTTGGAGCTCTTGCATTTCTTGTTTGCGGTCTTCTTCGTCTTTTTCTTCTTATCTCTCTCTCTCTCTCTCTCTCCTTTTCTTTTCGGTTTCTCTCTTTTTTCATTTCATTTGGTATCGAAAAAAAAAAATCGGAAGCGAGCTGTTGCAGGTACGTGTCATGCTAAGACGAGCGCTGACACTCCTCGAGCTCCGAGTTGTACGAACGGTTCAAAGGAGATCAAAGTTACATGGGCTCCACGGTGATTTATTTATTAAATCTACATCGTTCATCTATTTTTAGAGATCATTTTAGAGCATTAACCAAAAAATGAATCATATCCAAAGATCGTCTGGACCACACCAAAAATAACAGTGGAGATAATGATTTTCACCGTTAAACAATTCGTAGGGCCCACCATAACGTTTATTTTCCATCCAATCTGTTCGTAAGGTCAAAAAGACCTGAATGAAGAGGAAAAACAAATTTCAAATTGATCCAAAACTTCTGTGATCCCGAAAAGGGTTTCAATGGTAGACGTTCAATCCCCTACTGCTTTTTGCAGTGTGGTCCACTTGATAATTAGATCTGTATTATTTTTCGTGTCAAGCCTTAAGATGAGCTCGTCAAATGAAACGGTTTAGATATAACACATACCTCATGATCAGACCCACAGGAATTGCTGACGTCAAATGAATGGACTGTGGAGTTACGTAGCATGCTTTCATCGCACATGGTACACGTGCCACGTGGGCCCCACCATGATGTATGTATTTTATCCATGCCGTCCATCCACTTTGCCACATCATTTTAGGTCATGATCTAAAAAATTAGTATGATCCAAATCTCAGGTGGACCACAGCATAGGAAACAGTGGTTATAGAATGCTCACCATTAAAAGTTTCTTAGGGTCCATCGTAATGTTTATTTTCCATCTAACATGTTAATAGGCTCACACTGACGTGGATGAAGGGAAAACACACATGTCAGCTTGATTTAAAACTTTTGTAGCCCCCAGTAAATTTTTAATGGTGGACGTTTAATTATTGTTGTTTCTTATGGTGCAGTCCACTTAAGCTTTGGATTTGCCTCATTTTTGGGCTCATGCCTTAAAATTATTTGGCAAAATGGATGGACGGTGTGGATATAACACATTCATCACGGGTGGGGCCCAAAAAACTTTGACACTCGTGTGCTACACTTCACAATCTGAGTCCCACCTAATTCGGGCCCTTAAAAAATTATATACACGACATGTATTAACTTAAATTTACCAATTAAATTATGGACTGTAATTGCTAACTCACAATGCCAAAATCAAATTGTTTGAATAGTTTTAATTGTTAATTTGTGGACGCTTATTTTTTAAAATAGGGCCTTTTGATTTTTTTCATGATTCACTATCCAATAAATGTCCACCAATTCATAAGTGAGATAATACCAATAAATTGCATGAATTTGAGGCTGATTTGGGGCATGGATTGGTCCTCCAAGTCAGCCCCAAATTGGCAACGCCATCTACTTGAATTTAATTTCATTTTTTAAAAGAACTATTAGGAGAAATGATATCAAATTGTTAAGTATATAAATTAGATATTTAGAAAATTAAATATATGAATTTTGTAGTCAAATTCAGGTTATCTGGTTCATAAATTCATCAGACAGTCCGATACAACTTCTTACACCACCATAAACTTGTTCTAATTTATAAATGAATGCATATTTGGAATGCTTAGAATATTCCGGATTTAATCCATATTTTTTCATATTTTTTTGGCAAAAAAAAATAAAAATGCACCGTTACGGGCCATTATGCCCCTGTATCGCCGTTACACCCCCGTATCTGTATCGGAGGGCACCATTACGCCAACCGATATCGATACGGGATACCTTGGCCGTCTTAGACATCGCAAAAACAAGAAAAGAGTTGGGTAAATTGCTCCTTCCAGCCCAACCAACCCTTCTCAGCCTCCTCATTTGACCTTGCTGGCGAGATTGCGCTCAACTAGTCTCTCTCTCCATGCCATGGCTTCTCTTCCCATCTCTAGCTTTGCCATTTATTTGGTATATGATAGTCGGGGCCCGTCTGTGTTTTCCTGTCTTTCGTGGCCCCATCCAAAAGGATGTACATTGTCTCATCAATACAAATATGCAAGGTTTAAAAAAAAGAAAAGAAAAAAAAAAGCACATTACAGATGAACTCTTCTTTTTTCAAGCAAAAACCCATGTTTCATATTACAGGTAAAGTCTTTTCACTAGAAAAGACAACATACATACCATCCAATCTATCCATCTACATCGCTTGATGCTCTCCTACAGCCCCCAAAAAATAGGCCGATTGATCATCAGGTGGGCCACATGACAAGGAACAGTTGGAATGGGACGTCCACCATTAAAAACCTTTTAGATTGTGCATGGGGCGACTATAGTGGGTGTAGTACAATCTAATTTATCCAACATGTGTGTCCATTTATGTGATGTAGAAAAAGAAAAGTGAAGCCCTTTTTATGCAATTTGAAGATTTTGGCAGGATTTACAGCCTTACGCTCTATGTGATGTGAATACACAAAATATGCACTGTAAACACTCTACAAGTTAGCCAAAGACTAACTGTTTACTTGTAAGCACTACCACTCAAAAAACCAAACAGGATAGTAGGTAAACAGTTTATACATGAAACTCTTTTCAAGCGTGAAGTGTTTATAGCTTAAAATTTTCCAAGCATCCAAATGACCCCTAACCTTAATGTGTAGTGACTAATGAGTAATGACTAAAATATCCCTATTTATTAGATTTAAAACATAACCACATAATGAATAATTAATAATAACCATGTCCACCGCCAATAACGCCAATAACGCCAATAACTTAAGCCCATATTGCATTTCTCACTAGTCCATGCATGCACATGTGTGACCCACACTCACATGACAAGCGGGCTACATGTGTCCACCTCCAAATCCAAGACATTTGTTGTCTGGATCACTATCAAAGCACCCCATTGTGAAGCTATCATCATCATCATAAATCCCCCGTGCCACCGTCGTTTACAATTAAGCTCGATGACCATTGGATCTAGACTGTTTGTCAAATTCGATAATAGATCCAAGTGATCCAACAGTGCAAAATCAGATATGAAAGCTAGAAAAGCCCGTGAAAGTCTGTCATGGTCACGGATCACACCAAAAAGGTTAGGTAAATAGCTTGATGTCAGCCCTCAAAGAGGATGGCAAGAAAATTCTATTGAGCCACATTTTAAACCTGAAGAGCATATGGAGTGGGGAGTCATCTTCCGAGACAATCTGGGTTCCAAGTAAGGATGATGTGATTCATGGATATGAACACAAGACCTACCCAGGGTATCAATAGCCCCTCTACCTTATGCAAGGACCACAAGCACGAGCAACTGTTCGTCATGTTTATCCCAAATATACTGAGGCAATTCAACCCCATATCTAGAATACCCAACCAAGAGTACTACAGCAGAGATGAAGATTTCACGGGCAATATGGACCCTAATGCCTTTCACAATTGGTGGAGAGCATTGTAAAATCACTTTGAATTATGCTTTGTGGCGTTGAAATTAATTGGGTCAACACTGAATAGGTGGCATACAGTTGTGAGAGATAAACCACATTGTGGCCTTCTACCCATATTGACTTGGGAAGAGATGAATGTGAAGTTAAAAAAGAACCTTTTACCAATAAATTACAAGGGCAAGGCAAGGCCTTTAGAGAACTTCTTAGCCTTCGATAAGGGAATCCGACTGCTGAATACATGCAAAAATTTTATGACCTAATGGTGATGTGTGATACAAATGATATGAAGAAACAACAGGTTGCAAGTACTGTCATGAGCTGAGGATGGCTATACAAATAGAGTGGAATCAATCCCAAAAGTGTAGAAGAGGCCCATAAATAGTATTTCACGTGAAAGAGCAACCAAGATAATAGCTAGACACAACAACTTTCAAGTTGGGGCAGTTTTCATCTTGTTTAGCTTTGAGCTGGTCAGGTTCGCATTTTACTTAGCATCCGGAGCGGTAGCTCCATATAGGATTGGCCAACACGACTATAGGAGTATTTAGGGCACTCTGGCGGGTAGTAATGGTGGTAATTGGCAACCCATGCATCTGCATCGAAATTTTGAGATGGTGGGAGCAACATGAATGTAGCCTCACAAAGCACAATTGACAAGCTGAAGCTTATATTTGCACAAAGTGTGAAGCAAAGTGGCATGAAATTCGAGTGTAGGAGCGAGGAAACATCACTTTTAAAATATAAACAACTATCAATAAGTACAAAGTGGGAGTCAGAAGCGGGGAGTTGAAGAGGGTGCATCACCTAATTAGAAGGATCAACTGAAGCCCGAGAAGTTCCAGCGGGATCCTATACCAAGCTCCCCTCCAAAAAGGTGGTTCCTTTTTATGTTTTCAAGAAGCTCGATGATAATGCATGTGTGATTGAGGTTCCTCACAAAATGAGGAGTAGCCCCATTTTCAACATACACCTTACATTTTACCTTATACATTATAAAAATAAGAACATAGAAGAACAAGCTATCTAGATGCCTGAAGCATCGCACCAGTTCGAGTAAGTCATTGAAGATGTGTTGGATGACCAAATAAATCATTATTATGTTTATATAATTTAAAGCCAATTCCCAAGACTTTATTTGCTGCTACACCCATGCATTGCATGGGTGGAGAAGGTGCCTCGCCCCTTCTTTTTCCATCACCGAGCGCCTTACCTAGACTTTGGGAGTAGAGATCATTGTTGGAGACTTGGAGTCAAAATTTCTCAAACCTTCAACTATTCTGCCAGTGATTTGCCTCAGTGTTTCTCTAACCATTGACGGGAATCTAAGTCCCAAAATCTGGTTAATGGTGACTCCATTTGATTTTCACATGACTTTGTGATTTTCTAGTGGGTTTGCCAGTCTCTTTCAAAATACTAGAACACTGTTGGCTCACACATGAATAAATCCTAAAATATCTCAACTTAACTGACAAGCTTTGGATATACTGTGATTACATTACTTCGGTCCTTAAGAAAACTGCAGTACCCAAGTCATACTTTAGATAAGACCAATGATGGGGATGCCCTTCCCCAAGACTTGAAATTCAGATTTACTGGGATTTAGACTCTGGAGCTATCGATATTTCGAACTAGGAAACTGTCCCATTTGGGCAACAAATTCAACTTGTGATCTTGTTCGGTAATTATTTTAGTATGGTTGTTGGTAGTGAGCAGCCATGAATCTGTACCATACCATCTCCCAAGAATTTGGATTTTGAGGACAAGCCCAATCGATGCCATTTTTTTTGGAAGGGTAATTGTTGCTGTACTTGATACTGGGTAATATAGGATATTGGAACTCTGTCCACATCCTTCAACTGTTCGACACTTTCTTGTTATTAAGCTTCTTTAGAAGATTCATCTTGCATCTCTAAGGGCATAATCATAGCGTTCTCAGTCCCAGACAACCCTGGTAGTAAGGACACCTAATGGTTTTTAATAACCAATTTTAAAATTAAGCCTTTCATGTAAACAATCCACTCGCTTAAACTTCTATGTTGGAATGTGTGGGACAAGTCACAACGTTCACTCAGCATTCGAACATGGTCCAAATGCTCTCACCTATTAAATTGGGACTAGATCAGTGACCTGAATAATCCACTAAAATCTGTACTAGCCTCCACCCACATGTTAAAGAGGGATCAGACGACCTGCTGTTTCTATCTTTTGGCTGATTTTCTAGAAACTTGATCCCAGCGCATCATTGGGGAGGGCCATATGGCGAATGTCTTGAATAATTTAATTTCTCAGTCTTGGTTGTCTTACTAAGCTCATATACATCTTGCCTAAAGAGAACGAAGATAGTTTTCATGTGATTATATGGGTAGTTAGTAATAGTGTGCAATGGTCTGTGTTTGGGTGGGGCCAAGGTGGACTATTTATCAGTCCAGGCTCAAATTCAGGCATTGTCTTTAATGGCAAGTCATAAACAGGCCTGGACCCTGTCTTGGGTTGTTCCCAACAGAAAAGTGGTCGGACTTGAGCCTTGGCCCCGCCGCTTTAGTAGTTTGGGCCTAAAATTTCTGGCCAGGGACTGCAGGCTTAAAAAGCAGACCTGGGCCCAGTTTGTCGTTGATTGGACCGAGAAAACCAGCAGACTAGCATGTTCCATTGCCAGCTTTCATTTGTAGAAACCTTGCCAGTATAGACACTGATAATGAAGAAAAATTGATGTTGATGTTGCTAAATTATCCATCTAAAAGCAAAAGTTGGTATTTGATGGTATCTTGAATCTTTTCTATAATAGCCACATGTTCTCAAGTGAACAGTTTGTAACTTTCTTTTTACAGACAGCACGACATGGGGACTAGATCCATCTATTGAATTACACAATTTCATTTTTTTATACTTGTGTTTATACATTTCTCTAGAACTTTTTTCAGACATTTACATAGTGATTTCTTATTTCATTGTAGCTATTCTGCCGTGGATGGGCTTCTGCAGATGGACTGATTCCTTGGAGAGAGGTGGAAACTAGAATGTTTGCACTTAATGTGGTGAGCACATTTTACTACTTACAGTTTATGCCCTTGAGGTTCACATTCACCTTCATGAAAGTTTATGTGAACTGCTACCTTTTATTAGCATCTTCCTTATATGTCTCTAGAGGTTCTTGAGCATGCATACTCTCTTCTCCTTTTCTGCTACATAAGTGCATTCTTAATTTATTGTCAAGCATGGAGCATGGCCATGCCTAGATCTGATTATGTTGCCATACTAGTTATCCCTATGAGAATGTCGAGAGATGAGTCATGCATACATGTTATTAGTTATGTTTTTTTTTTTCTTTTTTTTTTTTTTTCTTTTTCTTTCATTCTTCTTTTCCTAGCATGTACTTGTTGGCTAGTTGCCTCGTATTTTAGGATCATGGTTTTGATCTCTCTCATTATGAGAGCACCTCCCAATATGCATGATTTCTTCCTTAATTAAAACCAAAGCCACCATTTTGTTGATATTGTCATTCTATTGGCTGTTTCTCTCTCTCTCTCTCTCTCTCTCTCTCTCTCTCTCTATCTATCTATCTATCTACATCCTAACCCTTATACTAACCTACTTTATTCCAAATCCCAATCATCCTAACCTATGTGAAGCTATCGAGGAATACATCCATTCCAATTATTCTCCAAATGCACCTTCATCTTACCAAATGATCAAGTCTTGCCTTTGCACAAATTTGAAGGTTTTTTTTTTTTTGGATGAAGTTGAAGACAACCAATAATCTAATATTTACTTTATTGAGGTTTGGCTTTATTTGTCACGTGTTTAGAATATTATCGCTTACAAGAAGTACTTGAACCTTTCAAATTGAAGCTTTTTCCCTCAACTGAATTATTATGAGTTATGACAGATAAAGAATGGCACGTTATCTTCATTTCCACTTCTTCGAAACCATCAATGTTGCAAACAAAGAAAATCTGTTTGTTTATTCCTAGGAGACGGTCACAATAAAAGTTTCACCTATTGAAGTGGGAAGAGGTGTGCAAGCCTTTAAGGTGAAGGGGGAGCAGGTAAAAGGAAGTTGGAGTTTATAAATCTTGCTTTGTTTGGTAAGTGGTTGTAGGAATTCAACACGGAAGAAGAGAGCTTATGGAGAGAGATGATTGCTAGTAAGCATGGTGGTAAGGAAGGGGGATGGTGGGTAAAAGGACTCATCCTCATATAGGGCTTCAGGGTTGTGAAAGGCGGTTGCTAGGTTGGTGATTAAGTTTAAGGAGGGGGTTATTTTCTCGTTAGGTGATAGTAAGAGGATTCATTTTTGGAGAGGACATTCTATGCAAAGTTTTTGAGGTTAGCAAGGTTATATTCGGAAATGAATATTCCTGTTGTTTGTTTCTTCTCTGGTTTTGGCGAATTAGTGTTTTGGCATGTCAAAGGAATTTGAGGGACAGGGAAGCGAACGATTTCATTCAATTTGGCACGGCTTCATTGTTTTTGTCCTTCTTTGGGTGAGAGGGATGTGATGGTGTGGAATAAGGAAAAGTTAGATTAGTTCTTTGTCATGTCATTTTACATGTTGATACACAAGTCATCTTTGGGGGAGAGAGGACATCACACCTCTTATGTTTGCTTCTATGGCAGGGCTCCTAAGGTAGTGGCATTTGCTTGGTTAGTGAGTGGGAATCAGTGTTCGAAATATCGGTATCGTGTTACGTATCACATTCTTGGGATACAGATACGTATCGGTTATCGCATGGGATATATCGGTTGTATCGTGGAATGTATCGTTGTTGTTGGAAACATGGGGAATCATTGGGAAATTGGTCGAATTTTTCAATGAAATTTCAGTGATTGTTAAAAAAGACATCAATACACATTTATAAATTAAAACATTACAAAAAACAAGTATACATAAGAGGTTTTCTTTGTATTGGGTCCTAATCTATGCGTTGTCTAACTGAATTGATGCAAGTATATTCAATGTCTATTCATATAATTTATAAATGTAAAAAGACTATGGAAACACAAGCAATACTCTCAAAAGCAAAAGAAGAATCACTAGATTAGGTTACATACATGTTTGATTTGATGTTTGGATACAAAGATTGCAAACGATTTGCAAGACATTAGGAAATTTTGATTTTGATTTTTTTTTTTCAATTTTCCGCAACTCTGCCCATCTCCTCCAAATCTCGAAATTGAAGCTCCCAATTCATGATTTTTCATGTAAAATTCATGGATTTATAACAATTTGACACTAATTTAACATGATTTACAGAAAATAAAAGGACTGAAATTCGAAAATACTCACCAGATCGAACATGTGGGATATATCGCACTACTTTTGCGTTTCGTATCGCACTAGTGGGATACAAGATATATTGTGGGATATATCGGCTGATATAGTTGATATTTAATACACTGGTGGGAATAAGGTCACTTACAATAGATAACCCTAAAAAAAGGTTGACGGTGATTCCCAATATTTGTGTGATGTGCATGTAGAATACGGAGTAAGTAAATCATTTATTCATCCATTGTTCTTTATCTAGAGGGGCGTGGGAGAGATTCTTCGACTTTTTTGCAAGTGTCATCGGCGATCTTCCTAACATGACATGGGGGCTGGGTTAGGAAAAAGGAAAGGTGGTTTGGAAGTTAGCCTTTTTGGTAGGCATTTGGGCCCTTTTGGGGAAAAAGGAATAATTGGTGCTTTTAGAATCTTAGTGGGATGGTGTTGGAGGAAGGGCAAAGCTAGATGTCATGGGATGGGCCTTATGCATAAAGGCGCTTGATGACTGTAATTATTATTTATTTATTATTATTTTTTTTGGGCCTAACTGTTGTATTTTTCCCTAGAATCTCTTCTTTGGCTCTTCTTTTCTAATAAAATCTTGTTACCTTAAAAAAAATCTTGTAGTTTCAGTAAATTGTTTTCATGAAATCATGTATATGCGAGCCATGAGTCTTTTTCATGAGTACCATTCTCTTTAGATAATTAATAATGAGGTCATCCGAAGCAGCCTAGGAGCACCAGCGATTAGTGTTCCAAATATCAGCAATATTATCGAATATTTTCGGTATCCTCAGGTCAATGATATTGAAATTGCTGGAAGTATAAAAATTTTCAAATGATAATATCGGCGACACTCTGTGATATTATCGATATCATTGATACTTTGAGAAGAATCCCTCATAAAAGTTACCTGGTATCGGTGATACCATTGACAATATCTCTATTACCAGGGAAATATTCATAAATAGATGTAAATTGACAGAAAATTGGGAAAATTTTCAAAAACCCAAAAATCTCCATTTTGGTGTTTTTTTTTTTTTCTTAGATGATCTTGATCACTTGTGGTTTTTATTGAATAAAAGTTTGGATTTGGGGAGAAATCTCGACTCGAAATGAAGACGAGTAAGAACGCAAAGGTACCAAAAAATCTGTAGAAACCTTTTTGTTTTTGTTTTTTTTTTTTTAATGGTAGCATGGATTGTAATGAAAATCCAAGCCCATTGATTCTCATGCATTGACATGGATTTGTGGCAAAAAGTTAACATTTAAGTGAAAATTGGGGAAAGCTGGAAAAATCCTAATTTTTCAATTTTTATATTGGAAATAGCGTTCTTCACTTTAATTAATGTGGAAATATATTAACGAGTGTTGGCCATCTATCGATTGGCTACAAATTTTGTAAATTTATTTTATATTGATTTTTTTGATAACACGTTTAGACCCATATAAAATGTAGTGTTTTTTTTTTTTTTTTTTTTTTTTAAAATAAATTAAATTTAATTTTTTAATACAATACTTTGATTCTACATGTGTAAACATGTCTTGAAGTTTCACCGAAAAATTTCACAATTTTCCCACGCTTCCCCAACATTTCCTTTAGACAACAATATTTTTCCAAGCATCGTCTATAATATCGGCAATACCATTATCGATGATACCAATACATGTTTCTATATCCCTGATCATTGATAACGGTACTAATATTCTGGACACTAGTACTAGTACTGACATGATACAAATGCAAATAAAGATGGTTTGGTCATGCGCAACGAAGATGAGAGATGGCTCCATAAAGAGTGAAACATTGATTAGGGTGGAAGAGCATGAAAATTGGATGAGAGGAAGGCCTAAAAGGATTTGGATCAAGGTGGTGTGGGATATGAAGGATTCACTTAGAGAGGATAGGAACTTAGGTAGGAATGATTGGTGAATTAGGATTAGTAAAACCCGACCTAAATATTTGATTGTTGTTATTGTTATCCAAGCCTCCAACAAACTCTGGTTGGTGACAGCTGCCACAACCCATACTCAACACTGGCAAAGGAGGGTTGATGCTAGGTGGGTAACTGGTTGTAGAACTTTTGACAAGCTACCACGAGGATGTCTGTTTCAATAGGCAAAACATGATTTTAAAGCTGACCTGAAATTTGCTGGGACAAGGCTATGAGATGACGTTGATGACCATTACCTTTGGTTGTCTCAATAGTTTCTTTGGATTGGACTAGATTAGAAAGTTTTCGTCGACAATTCTTCTTCATTGAGTTTGGCCCTGGTTCATATATGTCGTGGTTTAAACAACACTTTGGAGGGCTAAGGAAATTTCTCATTTGGAAGCCACCCTCCTACACTACTAAGAAATCAAAAGACAAACATTCCTGTCAATTGAAGGGTTAAAACATTGTGTAATTGAGTGGGCCCTCGTAAAAAAGAACAAAAAAAAAAAAGAAAAAGAAAAAGAAAAGAACATAGGGATTACTTATATGATTTCTTAGTATATCACTTTTGTCGAGAAAACCCAACTGCATTAACTAAGAGATCAAGGAAAAAAATTTCATATTATATATGCCATTGAGATTGATCCTTCTACTTGAACTTGTAATACCTTTTGTTTTGGCAGCCAAGGCATGGTTTAGAATATCATTCAGTATTGTGCGTAACAATCGCCCTGTACTTGTCTGATTTCAGTCCTGGTGTTTCGTTACGATATTTGTATACATAAAGAATACTACACTAAGCTGGTCAAAATTCACTCCAAGACGAATGATATGTATTTTCTGATACATATGACTACATATTATTTTTCTAGCTGGATGATACTGCTTGGTTACCAATATTTAAACTATGCTAAGCAGACCTCCCTGTTTTTAAGGTTAAGTAAGAATCTGTCTACCTTGTTTCTCCAACACAAAGTTAACCATCCTTGGCGTCACTGGGATGCCCCACATTCTAGCATTGGTGATGAGATGTCCTGCTGCAAAATCCATATTCTGTAGTTTGAAAAGGATCTTCTGATGTAGCCATGAGAATGCATGAGTGGAAAAGAGTGCCTTTTTGAATTATAAAAGAATTAGAGAGTCACAGCTATGCTGTCAAGATCCAGACCACAGGTCACCACACACCTTCAAAGTATTTGAGTAGAGGCCTTGGAAGGGCAGGGCACTGTTTTAACGATTTGTACCGGTCCAACCTGCAGGTACCTTTTAGATTCCCAGTGAACCATTTATTGACCATTCATAAAGTTTTTATTTATTTATGTATTTATTTATAATTTTTTTTTAAATTTATATTCCATGATTTAAATGTGTAATTGCTGACAAATGAATCATTCTGTGACTGAAAATGTAGCATGGTCGCTCAAGGCTTCCTATGAAAAAGTTTATGTTGAGATAATTTTAATTCCAAACCTACTGACAGTTCAAATTCAGATGCCAGACCTTGACAATTTTATGCTTTGACTTTGTTTCTCCCTTTCTCACAACCTTCAAATTGTATGCAAAAATTGTTTCAGGTTGCAGAACAAATTCTACAAGATGGACATCCATTTGATTTCTCAGTGATTATGCAATTGGTGACAATACTATCGAACAGAGCGACAGTTGAGCTGAAGGGCTTCTTGTGCTTTGTAAGTTATATGCGTGCTTCCCAAAATTCAATTGCCCTATTGATATTTTGATTCCCAGCCTGATCCCAACTTTTTGCATTTGCATACGGTTTTGAATAGTCACATTAACACAATAGCCCCGAAAATATCGATAAAGAAGTCCCAAAAATATAAAGTTGAATTATAAGGTAGGGTCAATTTAACGAACGAGCGAACAGGTCCAAAAACAATATACCTGGAAAAGTGGAAAGAAAAAGTTGTGGTTCATAAACTGAAATTTCGACGGGAAGAATGTAGTAGAAAGTTGTTTTGAAAATAATTAAATTTTATTTTGTTCTTTGCCTTTTAGTTTTTCCTCCCAAGTAAAGAAAATGAAATAAGGGGCTTAAAACCAGTTTTAAACAGTTAGTTACAAAAATCTAGGGTTGTCAACGGGCCGGGCCTGAGGTAGGTCTCAGCCTGGATTTTGAACTGTTTCGGGCAAATTTCTGATTTTTCAGGCCCAAGCCTGGCCCATTGACACCCCTACAAAAATCTATTCTCTGTTGGTATTTTGGAAGTTTTGGATAATTTACATTGTGTAATAATATTTTATATATATATATATATATATATATATATATATATATATATATATATATATATATATGTTCAGAAATCACATTTCACATGGTGTTTTATTCAACTATATCTAAACATAACTTTGAATGATTATTTCCATTATAGGTATACAGATCAGTTGCGGATGTCATCGGTTCTTATTCCAAGTGGATATCTGCTTTTCAAAACAACATTAGACCTTTACTGTAAGAATCTGATCCATTTCTCTTCTAATGATATCATCTCACAGTAGGTTGTCTACATGGCAACTTTTATTATTACTTTTCTCAGCTTTCTCTTTTTACCCCATTGTGTCCAGCATCTCGTTGTTTCTTTTCTGTACTGATGCCACTAGTTCCAGACTATTCTTTGCTTCAGGAATTACAGAACCCTTGTGTGCAAATGCTTGTGCCTCAGCCTTGCGTAAACTCTGTGAAGATGCTTCTACAGCGATTCATGAAGCTTCAAATTTGGAAATTTTAATTTGGATTGGCGAGGTAATCTTTCCATTTAGAATTGTGATAGAACTCCTTTGAATGCTTCTTTTACCTTGTGGTCGTTGTTGTGGCCTTGCGAGGGCCTGTAGCCAAGTATTGTAAATTGTAATATTAATGCCAGTTGACTAGTTATATATTACCAATTTATTTATGCTAAATTGCTAGTCATTGTGTAGTATGGAAGTCTGTCTTCTACTTAAACAATCATTCTGGTAGAATTAGTCAAGATCACAATTGAGCTCTAAATGGTTAAGATTGTCAAATTGTCTCTTGCCTTGTCCAACTTATTGCCAATGTGTTTACGTGTTTCCTGGATGTGTCAACACCAAAGCACACAACCAATTCAGTAAGTTTGATGCAAGGTTCACTTTTCTTATTGCGTTTTCTTCATGGTGATCATCAGACAATTCTTAAACAATCATGCTGTTAACGTAACTATTCAAGATGACAAATGAGCTCTAAAAGGTTAAGATTGTTAGGTTCATCTTGTCCCATTTTTCCAACTTATAGGCAATGTGTTTATGCATCGCCTGGATGGCTGGATGTATCACCACAAAGCACACGACTATGCAGTCACATGGCTGCAAGTTTCACTTTTCATATTGCATATTCTTCAATTTAAGAAAATTTCCATGTTCACTAACAAGTCCAGGAAGTTTTTCAGCTGCAAGTCTTCGTAGAACATGGCATCCTAGCCTTTACGCCATAGGTTTGGTCATGATCCTCCAGCTGATCATCTCATCTACCATGGAGACAATTGAATGGCACATTTTTGGAATCACTACCACTGGATTCCATGACATTGTCACCTTCTTGAGCATGAGAAGGTACCACTTGATGTTGTTTTGATGGTGTCAAGTTACGCAATCTTTTGTAGACCTTTTGAATGGGCCCTTCAATTCGATCTTGCCTTTTGTTTGCTTCCTCTAACATACTATTCTGGTTATTAGCCAGTGATTTCCGAAACAAGCCTAAGAAAATTTTTTTTTGAGAGAATTGAAAATTTATTGAAAAGCTCGCAAAGTGAGAAAAGAATACAAAGCTTGAAAAGGCCTAGCAAACAACTAAAGGTGATCCATAATCATAGTCACCATTGGATTTCTAGGGCACACAACCCAAAATATGCTAGGTTGGTAAAATCTTTTTGAAATGACAATATTACCCCTCTCCCAAATCCCCTAAACCACAACCCTAACCTTCGTTCTCTCTTCTCCAAAATGCTAAGCCTAACCCTACCCTCTCCACAAATGTAATCTCTCTCTCTCTGTCTGTTTGTTTCTACGTGGATGGATGGATGTACACATTGGTTTGGTCCAGATCTTATGAAATTGGTAGGGTCTAAGTTGAAAGTGTGATGCAAGACACACATGATTTAATGCTAACATGCAATGTGGAGATTATGAAAAAGTCCACCAATTAACAAAAGATGCTAATCTACCAAGCAATTAAGAGTAAACAATAGGAAATAAAATATGATTTAACCTAAATCACATGCCCACATGCTAAGAAATCACATAAATCAATTAAAACTAGGATCGATGGAAGGATAGAACTTCCAATTTAGCATAGGCGCGTTCCACATTAAAGGGACATATTTGTAGGTTTTATGATTAGGGTTAAGAAGGGGGAAATATTAAATATGGAGAATTAGGGTTCATGAGGATTGAGGATTTTGGGATATTGAAGATGTAGAGTTTAGAAGGTTGTAATGGAAGAGAAAAGAGGAAGACAAGAGAAGAATACCTTTCGAAGAAGAGAGAGGAAGGATGTAGGACGAAGAATACCTTTCGAAGAAGAGGAAGAGGAAGGATGTACCTTCGAATCGACCACCAAAGAAGCTTCTACCCTTCTACAATTTAATTGGAAGGGAGAGTTTTTTTTTTTTTTTTTCAAAATAATCCTAGAAAACAATAGAGAAAATTCCTTCACACAAGAGAGCTTCTCTCTTCTTTTTTTCTTCTCAAATCTCCACTAGGGTTGGAACTCCACCTCCCCTGTGCTTTTATAATAAAAATTTCAGAATTAAAATCTAGCGTAATTACAACTATGCCACTCACTTAAGTAAAGTGGCCCATCGTCCAAAATAAGAAAAGTAAAACATATATTATCAATCTCAACCATCAAATAACTCCTAAAAATACCAAAAACTATAAAGAAAGCAAGATCAGAGTCCAAGGGGCCCAGATCTAAAAGATTTGGTCGCTCGATGGCCTGATCGACAAGATCCAACGGTCAAATTGACAAGAAATAGAAAATTTATGACTAAAATAGTCTCTTAAGCAGCCCACATGCATCATCCCATGGTGGGGTCTTCCTGATGCACGTCTAATGCATGTGGGGTCTTCGAAATGGCCTGGCAGGCCCCATCTGGAACTTGTCTCCCATCCATAAAGAAAGTTGCACTGATGTGGGTGGTCATTTCCTTATCTGGTATACTCGAGTAGGTCCTCTGATGTCCCCATCAAAGTGGCTGGTACATGACATCTTTGAATAGTTAGTATCATGCATAAGATGGTAGATCATCCATGTTTGATGGTCCGGATAATCTTGCATTTATGGGGCCCACCTTACAAGTGGTTGGGTCTCCCAAAAAATGTCATTTTACTCAATAATTGAACAGATCATATTTGACAGCACACACCAAGTGATAGTCTAGATTGTCCATGCGAGGTCTGGTGGGGCCACTTTATAAGTGGTTGGATCTCGAAAAAATCATCATTTAACTTATGAATGAATGGATCAGATTTGACAGTTCAGATCATCCATGTGATGCTCCAGATTATCTGACCTTGGTGGGGCCCACTTTACAAGGTTGGTCTCTCAAAAATCATCATTTTATTTATAAATGAACAGATTAGATTTGGTGGCCCACACAAAGTGACTATCCAGATCGTCCATTTGACAGTTCTAGATCTTGTGTTGCTTGTGGAGCCCACTTTTTAAGCTTCTGGATCTCCCAAAAATCATCATTTTACTCAATTTTCAATGAACGGAACAGTTTTATTGGCTTACACCAACTGACGGTCCAGATCATCCATTTGATGATGCATACCATGTCATTGGTGTGCCCCACTTTAGAAGCGGTTGGATCTCCCCAAACTCATTATTTTACTCGTTTATTTAAACCAGGGGCTAAAAGTTTTCACACATGGTGAGGGCTAAATAGTAATTTAACTCCTTTATATGAGAGAAAAGAGAGAGGGGGGGGGGGGGGGGGAGTTTCCGTGGTCAACAACTTTAACGCCTCTGACATGGTTGTCACTTATTGCCAACAGATGTTAACCATAATGTCATTTCTGACCAGAAGTGGAAAATAGAAAGGGTCATTTGTGAGTTATGCATAAAGACAGGTGTTATTTGTTTGCAAAATACACCCATCCTTTCTACTTTCAGTGATACAAAATTATAAACTTTCAGGCAGTGATATACAATAATACAACTGTATATCTGAAAGAGAAAGGATGGTGTACTTGGCAGTTAAAGTGGGTGGTGGTAGCACAAGGTATAAAAAACGGCTACGTAACAATGTAGGTGGTAACTGTTACACATTACAGGGCTGTAGAGGTCGTTACTTAACGGAAATGGTGGTAACCATTACATGTTACGGGCCATAGCGGCTGTTACAAGAAAGAAAAGAAAAGAAAAGGCCATTGTTACCGTTATGGAATACCGTGCTGTAGCATTTCCCTTTTAAGTTTTTTATTTTTATTTTTATTTTTATTTTTATTTTTATTTGTAAAAATTTAAAATTAATTATTTTTAATATACTGTATTGAGGTACATCCGAGTCATGTCATGGATCCACATGGACAACGAATCGTTGAACAACCTCTTCAATCTTTAAGACTTGGAATTGTTGGGGGGAGCAGCAGTGCTCATTCCAGATGGGTTTAGTAATCTTTGCCTGAGATTCATAAAAGAGCTGCTGAGAGCCGAAGACTACCCGATGTGGATGGGTCATTGTCGTAGACTGTTCATGGAGAAACTTGTCCATGGAATCAATCCCACTATACATAGTTTTCATGAATTTTATTTGAAGTTTAGTGTATATAGATTTATATTTTCAAACTCTTCGGTCCAGCTTGATGCCATGTAATTCTTGAAAACTTATTAGAGATTGGGTGATGGCACATTTTGATCAATTTATTTGATTATTAGGCCAGATATAGGGATGTGTACATTAAGAAGAGAAGTCCAAAAAACAGTAGATGCATGTATTTTTTTAGCTGATACTGTTAATTTTTGTTCCTGCTATTGCTTCTCAGTAGACGTTTCTCCATTTGTTAAATGGAAATTTTTGCTGTGTTGCTCTATGAAAAGCTCAAGCGCTACTCATGCATAATTTTTTAGATAATATCTGCAAGATATAAGTGGTATTTAAATATCTATGTTGGATCCCAATGTGCTGTATGTTACCTGCTGTTATTTTCTATAGCAAGATGACTATGTGCGTGCTGTTCTTATTTATATGGAAGCATCTCTAATCTTCTAGAGGAGCATGTCTATGTAACAAAATGTGTTTCTTTCAGGGCTTGGAGAAAAGGAATTTACCATTGGATGAAGAGGATGAAGTTGTTAGTGCAATAACTCTCATCCTTAGTTCTGTTCCTAACAAAGAGCTAAAGAATAATTCGTTAGGGAGACTACTTTCTTCTAGCTTTGTATCCATTGAAAATCTTGTAAGTGTTCCTGGGTCCTTACTCTCTCTTTTGCACTTCCCGAATATGTGGGTTTTATCACAATGGTGTTCTGTATCATTACTCCATTGCAATCTCAAATTTTATTAACTTTGCATCGGAATGCACACAGATAATTGTCAGAATATGAGACTGGCATGGAATGTCAGATTTGCTGAACCACGCACAATAATATCCATGGAGCTGGCAGTGTATATTACTTAATTTAAAAAGTAAATATTTTATCATCTTAACCATGGCTATTTGTGTAGGCTTTACTAATTCTGTTTCTCTAATCTATCATTTCTAAGGTCCTAAGAGGAAACCTAAATAGTTTTACAAAGTGGTTTTATTTTTCAAAGAGCAGTTCTGTAAAAAGTATAGTAATTTTATTTGTTAAATTGGTTTACTTTTTTTTTTCCTTATTCTTTCTTAATACAAACAATCCGTTGAAGATGCATATGGTAAGAGAATTCTTTGTGTTTAGGTGTCCAATAGGTTCAACAGGGTTTGGCTCGGAGAAGAATCCTGGTGTCTTGCCCAAGAATCCATACGTCTATTGCTGTTGTATTCTTCTGACTTGCAAATTAGAGACGCTTCTCTACAAAAAAGATCATCGCGCACATTAGTCATGTTGCTATAGGAAATATGTTCCTACTTAAGGCGTTCATGTAACTTAGTTTTTATGTCTATGGATGGGGTGTCTGGAAGATATCCTGGTTCAGTTTAACTATTAATCTTCAAGCCTCTGGGTTTTCTTCTCAGTAAGATCCACTTAGATTGGGCATGAATTTAGTCTAAAATCTTTTATAGAGTATGGGTTCTTCTGTAATTATTGCATACATGCATAGTTCTTGTAACAGGTATACATGTCTGTCTTCACGTGAGTGATGCATGCATCTGAATGCGTATATATAAAATTTGTACCTACAATGCATGCATATCCTTTTGCTGCATGATGGATATGAGCACCATGGGATGGGCGATTGAGGGAGCGTCCCTTTGAACTCTATTTCTCCAAAGGAATCATAGGTCTGGAGTAGGTTAATTGTCTGATGGAGGGATTGGTAATAAAATGATAGCTGATTTTTGCAGCAAAGATACCCTAAATTTGGCCACTGAATGAGGCATTCTAGCAGGGTGGTCATTTCATGATAGTGATGAATCTGTCGAAGATCCTCCTGCTGTGAGGGAGGTTTGGCATTATGTCAAATTCAGTAATTTTCCTAGAGAATCGTGGGTATTGAGGAGAGGATGGTTGTCTGAAGGGAAATGGAGGCTTCAGGACTAAAAGTTACGGATTACAGTAAAATGACGAATGATGAATTTGTTCAAGAAATCGCCTACCAGATATGGTCTTGTATTTTCTTCTTCTTGACCGGCAAGGTAGGCTTTCTTATGGTTAGGGAAACATTTGATGACAATGATGAATCTGTTCAAGAATCTCCTGCCAAATATGGTCTTATATTTTCTTCTTCTTCGACATAATGTCCAACTCAGTAATTATGCTTCGCTTCTCCTTCTGCTTCTTCTTCTTCTATTTCTCCTCCCATTTCTCATTCTGCTCTCTCCTTCTCCTCCGTCTCCTTCTATTTCTCCTTTCCTTCTTCTCCTTCTCGTCTCTCCTTCTGATAGAACTGATATTATAATCTTTGAAATACTGTCCGGGTGGTGAACATAATTAAAATGTCATTGATTAATTGGAGGTCCACCTTGGAAGAATTCGAAGGAATATCTAAATCTGATCTCCTAAGAGAGTGAAAGTTGGCTCTCAAGTTCGGCCTATCCTCGCTATTGGATGACTCCTCACCAGGTTTGTGGAAGCTCAACCCTGATGGTAGTATAGACAATGTTGTCAAATAGCATATGCGATCGGTCGTATATTTTTTTTTCCGCATTTTTTCAAAAAATTAAAAAAAAATTAGAAAAATCAGAAAAAATTCAAAAAAAATCAGAAAAATCAAAATAAATTATTATATGTCATTGGGACATGAAATACATTTAATTTAATTGAAAAAGAATAAAACCAACCAATTACATACATATGATAATGATACATCATACATTTACAATTTACAAATTGCAATATAGTTAACTTCTTATATTTTAACAATAACAAATATTAAATATGAAATATCAAATATCCATATTCAACACTCAACACTACATGTACATGATAGTACAATACATAATATATCAAGTTATCAATATCAAGTTATCAACAATCAACAACATCAACATCAACACACTTAAGACTTATGAGACAAGCATTAAACAAAATTAAGAAGTTATGTATTTATTATTTATCTAATCAATAATCATTAATCATATTATCATATACATTGATCTAGCATCTATTGTGGCACATCACCACCAGGTCCACCACCACCACCACCACCATCATCATCATTCGAGTCATCTCCTTCTTCCACATACACTTCTTCTTCTTCCATTTTTTCATCATCTGTACGTACTAATACTTCATCAACATCCAATGGTGGATGATCTTCAATTTGATCATCATTATTACCTTCTCCTTCTTCAATCTCATCAACGGGTTGACGACTACTACTCGCCCCCCGGCTCCCCCCCGTCCTTCGCCTTCGAGTGGTACTACTACCTTCACTAGGTGTCAATCCATATGCGGCATCTTCAACTTGTGCCCATGTCAGATCCTCTCCAGCAAATACCAGGTCCTCTGTCTCTACCGGTTAGAAACTTAGAATTAGAAACTTAGAACTTAGAAAACTTAGTGGATGGAGAATTCGAGATTGGAGAGGACTAGAGGAGTGAGGAGTCTCTTGAGTCTTGAGTCTCTTGACTCTTGAATCTTGATTCTTGGATATGGATGGTATGATGTATGATGTATGATGTATCTTGGATTCTTGATTCTTGTACCCTTCCTTGATTCTTGATTCTTGAAAGTTGAAAGAAAAGAAAAGAAATATGGAAATGGAATATGGATGGAGAGGAGTGGAATGTAGAATGTAGATTGTAAAGTGCTTAGAAGTTAGAATTAGAATTTAGAAATATGTAAGAGAGGATGTAGTAAGAGAAATAGAGAATAGAGAGAGAGTTTGAGTTTTTTTTTTTTTTTTTTTTTTTTTTTTTTTTTTTGCATGTAGGAATGCTTAGAATGCATATTTATAGAGTAAAAATCTGGATTAAAAAAAAGGGTAAAAAAACGGTCAGAAATCTGACCGTTGGCCATTATGCGATTGCATATGCTGGCACATATGGCATATACGATCGCATATGTGCAGGGATCGCATATGCGACTGCCGCATATGTGATCGGCCCACATATATGCGCATATGCGATCGCATATTCGCATATGCGACCGCACATGACAACACTGAGTATAAAGAATGCTAGTGTATTGTGTATGTGGTTAGTAGTGGCCCTTTTAGTGTACGTGCATGTGCACACTTTCCTCTTCACCTGTGGTGTACTATATGCTCTATTATAATAAAATATTGTGTTAGGGCAAGCAAGCCTAACACAACATTTTTCCCAAACTCTCCTCCTCTCTCAATCTTCTCCTCATTTCTTCACATTATTATCATCAAATCATTCTCTACTTGGTATCAGAGAATAGGTCCAGTCATTTCGAGCTAAAAGTCTAGGGGTATGATAGAACTTGATTTTAGAAGATTTGTCATGATTTTTTCAAAAATTTTTGGACCTCCTTTCATGGCATTTTGGGCAAAATAGAGAAATTCAAAAATCGGGCCCATCTTTCGTTTTTCTTCGATCTACCTCAAATCGATAAGCTTTCCTTTGGTTTCTTTGCTCAAGATAGACCGAAATCTTCCTCCCAAGCTACCAATGGAGGATTTTTTTTTTTTTTTTTAAATTTACTGAAGATCAATGTTTGAGAGGTTTTTAACCTCAAACGGACGTGCGGTTGGGCCGTTTTTCACTCGGTTGAGTCATTTTTGACTAAGTTTCATGTTATTTTGGATGATTTTTATTTGTTTGAGGTTTAACTCTTATTATCTTGAAGCATTGAGTGAGATAGAGTTGTTTGAATCAATCCTTCTTGGTGTAGGGCCTCTCTTGGCATAGGTTTATCTCTCTTAGACTCTCCTATGGCTGATAAAGGGCCCTCATCTCTTGGCATAGGGTCTCTTGAATCCAACCTCTTACAGATTACCTCCACCAAGTTGAATGGTGACAACCATCTTCAATGGGCACAATCTGTACAAGTGTTCTTAGGAGTCCGTGAGAAGTTGTATATTTTGGATGATCCCCCAAGCTCTATAGATGTTACGTACAAGTCTTGGACAAAGGAGAATTATCAAGTTATTACATGGTTGTTGAATAGTATGGATTCCTCGATTAGCCACTCGGTGATGTTTTTATCCTCAAGTAAAGGCATTTGAGATACACTTCATGATATGTTCTCGGAATATCAAAAATTTTCATTGGTATTCCAACTTATTTAAGAAATTGGTCGGTTCCAACAAAACTCCAGATCATTAAAAGATTACTATTCGACGCTTCGGGGTATGTGGGATGAGTTGGATATGTATCAGTCTCTTCCTTCCAAATGTAAAGAGGATCATGAACATGCCCATAAGCAACGGGATGATACTCGTATCATGCAATTCTTAGCTGGGTTGAATTTCGATTATCTTCATGTTCGAGATCAGGTTGTTATGCAGGATCCTCTTCCCCCATTGACGATAGTCTATGACATGTGTCAGTGTACTACTGTCTCTACTTTTCCTTCTCATTTGTTTGTGCCACCCGAGTGTTCGGCACATGTTGCTTGCGATCAGTCCTCTCTTGGCCTTCGAGTACCATCCTTGAGTTCGAGGCGCATTTTTAGTTTTGGTAGTTGTGGTAGAGGCCGCAAGGGAGATCGCAGTTGTGGCAGTCGTAGTCTTTGTGGTTGTAGTGGACGTTGGCAAGGATGTGATGGTTCCCGCATTTGTTTACGTTATAGTGGAACTAATCACACCGTTGATTATTGTGGGCAGATACATGGTCGTCCTACTTATGCCGCTGTTTCTGTTGCATCCACAGTTGCTCCTGAGAAACAGTCTTCCACCCCGACAGTTGAACAGTCTACTTCAGGGGAGTTTTATCATTACTCGGGCTGCATATGATGTCCTTTGCGGCTTCACATTCGTGATATTCTTGAACCATCTCACGCAGCTTCGGCCCAGTCAGGTATTGCTCTTCTTGCGTCATCTTCTCCTACCTCCTGGGTCAGACTCTGGAGCTTCCTCCCATATGATTGGTAAGTCTCAATTCTTTTCCTCTTATTCTCCTTCTCCTCACACTCAGTATGTCACAGTTGCAGATGAAACCCAAACTCTGATCTCTGAGATTGGTTTCATCTCTTTTTCTTTTTCCTTGTCTCTGTCCTCAGTCTTGCATGTGCCTCGTTTTCTATTAAACTTATTGTCTGTTAGCTCTCTTACTAAATCATTAAATTGTTCTATTACCTTCTTCCCTTCTTATTGTTTGTTTCATAACCTACAGACAAAGAGAGTGATTGGTGAGGGGCATGAGTGAGGAGGTGTTTATCTTCTCGATGATACACCCGTTGCCGCTTTTAGTACCTTTTCTCTAGATCGAGAGTCCATGACTCGATGGCACTACCGCTTAGGCTACCCATCAATAGCTAGATTGAGAATTTTGTTTCTCTTCTTATCTGTCACTAAACCGTTATGCTGTGATATTTATGAATTGTCTAAACATCATCATGCTACGTTTTCTCCTAGCTCTTCAGGGAGGAAATCTCAACATTTTGTTCTAGTTCACTCGGATGTTTGGGGACCAGCTTCGGTTATCTCCACTTTTGGATTTGGATATTTTGTTACCTTTATTGATGATTATTCACGCATGACTTGGATTTATCGTTTGAAATCTAAAAGTGAAGTGTTTGATGCGTTTAAAGTGTTTTATCATGAAGTGTGCACTTAATTTCAATGTTCCATCAAAACCCTCCATTCTGATAATGGGGGGAATACATGTCTACTGTCTTTCTGTCCTTTTTGCAGGAACATGGTATTTTGTTTAGGACGTCGTGTACTCGCATACCTCAACAAAACGGTATTGCAGAACGAAAGAATCGTCATCTTCTTGAAGTTGCTCGCACTATTCTGCTTGGTATGCATCTACCTAAACATTTTTGGGGTGATGCTCTTCTAACTGCTACTTTTCTTATTAATCGTATACCCTCACGTATCTTGTCTTACAAATCTTCATTTACTATATTGTATCCTCATAATAATCCATTTCCTCTACCACCTAAAGTTTTTGGTTGCACATGTTTTGTTCAAATTTTGGATGAAAGTAATGATAAACTTAGCCTCAGGGCAATTAAGTGTGTCTTTCTAGGGTATACTCGGAGTCAGAAATGGTATAGATGTTTTGACCCATTGACTCGCAAGAAATATGTCTCTGCTGTTGTAACCTTCTTTGAGGATATTTCTTTTTTCTCATCTCCAGGCCGATCCCTCTGTGATCCTCTTACGAGTCGGGGGGAATACGACTCTTATCCTCTTCCTCTTTCCATTAGTGATCATGGGAAAACTCCTCTCCCCTCCATTCAGCTTCCTGTTAGTGATTTGGGTGAGCCTAAGCCTCTGCGGGTGTATCATCGTCGAGGTAAATCTTCACACGCTCAGCCATCCACCCTTCCGCTCACTTTAGATGTTGGCTTAGGTGACTCTCCTACCTCGAGTTTAGATCTCCCCATTGCCTTGCGCAAAGGGTTACGATTTTGTACTCAACACCTAGTAATTTCATTTCATGCGATCATCTTTCATCACAGACTATTCCTCGGTCTTTCTCACATGCTCTTCAAAGTCCTGACTGGATGAAGGCGATGATAGAAGAAATGTCTGCTCTTGAAAAGAATCATACTTGGGACCTTGTGCCACTTCCTTTAGGTCATAAACTTGTTGGATGTCGATGGGTTTATACGATCAAGTTTCTTCCAGACAGCTCCACTGATCGCTATAAAGCCCGTCTTGTTGCTAAGGGTTACACACAGACTCGTGGTGTGGATTACTTCGAGACATTCTTTTCAGTGGCTAAGCTTAATTTGATTCGCGTTGTGATCTCCTTGGCCGTTAATTTATCGTGGCCCTTGTTTCAACTTGATGTTAAGAATGCATTTCTCCATGGGGACCTTGCAGAGGAAGTTTGCATGCATCAACCTCCTAGCTTTGTTGCTTCAAACAACCCTGCGCTTGTATGTTGGTTGAAGAAAGCTCTTTATGGACTCAAACAATTCCCACTTGCATGGTTCAAAAAACTTAGTCAGACTCTCTTGGAGTTCGGCTTTGTTCGTAGTCATGCCGATCATTCTCTCTTTATATGCCGTCGATCGACGGGCATCATGGTTCTCATTGTATATGTGGATAATATTGTTCTGTCCAGTAGTGATTTTGTTGGAATGAGGGAGGTCAAAGAATTTTTGAAGACCAAGTTTGAAATCAAAGATCTTGGTCCTCTTCGCTACTAACTCGGAATTGAAGTTGGTCGCTCATCATCTAGATCGGTCTTGTCACAACGAAAATATGCACTCGATCTTCTCATGGAGACCGGCATGTTAGGGTGCAAGCCTGCTACCACTCCCATGGATACTTCGCAGAAGGTTCGACCAGATAATGGTGCTCTCCTTACTGATCCCGGGATGTATCAATGTCTTGTAGGTCGGCTTATTTCCCTGACTATTACTCGCCCAGATCTCTCATTTGCGGTGGGCATTGTTAGCCAATTCATGCAAGCTCCCCATACTTCCCATCTCATGGCTGTCTATCGCATACTTCAGTATATAAAATCAGCCCCAGGTCTTGGCCTCTGCTTTTAGTTGCATGGTCATCTTCATCTTTCTGGCTATTCCGATGTTGATTGTGCGGGTAGTACTTATGATCGCCGCTCTACATTCGGCTTCTGTTCTTTCCTAGGTGGCAATCTTATAACATGGAAGGGCAAAAAGCAACCGGTTGTCGCTCGGTCCTTGGCTGAAGCAGAATATCGTGCTATGCTCATGTGACGTATGAGCTTGTGTGGCTTCGCAACGTTCTTGAAGAACTTGGCTATCCTCCTTCGGATCCCGTTCCTCTTCATTGTGACAACTAAGAGGCCATCCATATTGCTCGTAACCTGGTTTTCCACTAGCGAACCAAACATATTGAGGTCGACTGTCACTTTATTCGGGAGAAAGTAGCTTCTAAGGAAATTGTCACTTCTTTTGTTTGATCTAAGGATCAATTTGCTGATGTTCTTACAAAGTCCTTGAGTCGAGATGCTCTTCATTGTGTTCGTGACAAGTTGGGCATGTTCAACATCTATGCTCCAACTTGAGGGGGAGTATAGAGAATGCTAGTGTATTGTGTATGTGGTTAGTAGTGACCCTTTTAGTGTAAGTGCATGTGCACACTTTCCTCTTCTCCTGCGGTGTACTATATGCTCTATTATAATAAAATATTGTGTGTTAGGGCAAGCAAGCCTAACACAACATCTTTCCCAAACTCTCCTCTTTCTTCTTCTTCTCTCTCAATCTTCTCTTCTTTTCTTTACATTATTATCATCAAATCATTCTCTACTGGTAGCTTATTTGGGTAACTAGAGTGCATTTGGGATTGGTGACATATTGAGAGATGAACATGGCTCCATAATTTACAGCTTAGGGCCTACTCGAATTGAATCTTTGATTAGAGCAGAATTATTAACTATGAAAATGGGGTTGGAAATCTTTGTTAATCTCATGGGAGGGTCATTAATGGTGGGAGCCAATTCATGTAATGCTACAGCTTGGGCCTTTGGCAAATGCTCCCTCCTTGAAATCTCTCTCTCTCTCTCTCTCTCTCTATATATATATATATATATATATATGCCTTTGGAATATACTTTGCTCCATGGTACAATTCTTATGCAATAAGGGGGTTGTGGCAGAGTTTCTCCTTTTATCATTATGCGTGAGCTTTCCAATTGGGTGGACTGTCATTATGGTTTTGAAAACAGTATGGCTGTATCATAACCATATTGGTCCTCAGAGTTACAAGAAGGGTGAATCAGTTGATTGAAAGAAAGGGCCGTATTGACCTGTATCAGCTATTACAGTCCGATACGGGTCGACTCAACACAGATACGGGGCCGATATGACTATAAGGCTTCTTACTTTTTCACTTCTTTATTTGTTTCAACCCTAGAGGAAGCTTAGAAACTTATTTTAGACTAGATTTAAGCTTGTTTTGGGATCAAAACACATGATTTGAGTGGGATTTGACAAATCAATGTGGAATAATGGACCATTTTGGGGAAAATCGTGAAAGGGGTCAACCACCATTCTTTTTTTTTTTTTAATTTCTTTTTCTTTTTTCGTTTTCTCATAATTTGTTTTTTACCCCCTTGAATGGTCACACCAATTTTATTTAAACAGGTAAATATTTCCTAAAGCAGAGTGCTACAAGTCAAACCAACAAGAATCAAAAGAAATTACAGAAAAGGATACAAATAGCTTGAGACAAAAGGCCCGAGTGATCACATTGAGTTTTGCCCTCCTGAACACCTCATTAGGAGATCGAATATGGTTACAGAAGCATCTCTTTCCACTTAGTCTAAATCAACCAACGACTAGCTAGATGCACTAATCTCCAAGAAGCTTTCCCTTAAGGCCAATCCCTCCCCCATTGCATGCCAAGAAGAAGTCTTCAATTGATCTTGACATCGCTCAATTACATCGGGATAAGTCAAAGATCCTGTTTAGAAATTACATGGATGGGATTGGGTACAACCCCTGCTTTTCCTGAGCTCGTAACAAGCTGGGGCTCTGAGGGGCCCATTGTGATGTATGGGTTTATCCACACCGTCCATCCATTTTTCCATATCATTTTAGGGTATAAGCCTAAAAATGAGCTAGATCCAAGGCTCAAGTGGTCCACCCCACAAGAAGCAGTGGTGATAATGACGTCCACCATTGAAACATTCCTAGGGCCCACCGTGATGTTCATTTGCCATCCAACCTGTTCATAAGGTCACATAGACTTGGATGAAGGTAAAACGCAAATATAAGCTTGATCCAAAACTTCCATAGTTCCCGTGAAGTTTTTAATGGTTGGTGTTTAATCCCCACTATGTGGTCCACTTGATTCTTGGATCTACCTCATTTTTGGGCTTATACCCTAAGATGATATGGAAAAATGGATGTACGGTTTGGATAAACCCATACATCAAGGTGGGTCACTTAGAGCCCCAGCTTGTTCCGAGCTTGGGACAGGTGGGGGTAGTACCCAATCTGCGCCTGTTCTACATTGCTCTGGGAAAAATGTGTTGCAATAACGCTTGGTTTACTGACTTTGCATCCAAAGGTAAAATACACACGTTGGGGAGAATCACGTCTCTTTTGAGTTTTTCCATCATAAGCACCCTATTCCGTGCCACCAATCGAGATAAGAGCGGGGGCCTTTATAATGCCAAATTGCCCCCATCGAGTCCACAAACTGTCTCACATTTGGCATTTGGAACACCTTGCAAAAAGATTGAACTGAAAAATTACTAGACTTCTCCCACTACCAAGCCCATGCAACCCAAGAAGAAAGGATCTGATGTAGACTGTGAAGGAGAACAAATAATCTTGCCATATGCTCAACTTTCGCATACAAGAATTTCTTGGGACCAGGAGGTGCTCACACCACTGGGTCACTCAACGCTTTGAAGCAGTTTGAAATAAAAATCTTACGGTTAATCACGATATTAGTCAACCCCAGAACCTGGATGCATAGAGGGCTATCAAGACACCACCCATGCATTGAGAATCGGGTCCAAGCCCCATTCTCGTTCAAGTACTCGATTCCTTCCATGAATCCTGTGGGTAATCTGGAAATAGCCTTCCACAAAGGTGATTCCTCAGTAAACCATCCCCCTTTATTGATGCCAAATTTGCTATAGATCACCTCCTTCCACAATCCTTCCTCTATCTCGAATCTTCAAAGCCATTTACCCCGTAAAGCCATCTGTATAGATCTTAGATCCCTTATGCTTGCCTCTTCTTGTTTAACCAGTTTACAAACCTCAGACCATTACATAAGATGAAATGTATTTGAGATGTAGATCCCTGCAACAAAAAGTCTCATAGAACTATTTTCAATCGTATCAAGAATGCAAGTGGGGCATTGTAATAGCATTGAAATAATGACATAAAATAAAGGTGCATATTGGATAATTTTGTCTTGATCAGAGTAATATGGCCTACAAGCGAGAGATATATTCTGTTCCAACTCGAGAGTTTTTGCTGTAACCTCTCAATCACCTTGTCCCATGTTTCACGGGTTTACTGATACACAGAGGGAGACCAAGTACAAGGATGTTAGGCATCCAGCTTTACACCTGAACATCCTTGCTAAGGATTCTACTTCCTCAAGAGGACAATCAAAATTGTGCAAGGTTTTGCTTTTGCGGATATTAACCTGCAGGATTGAAACAACTTGGAAGGATCAGATGATCTTCCGCATATTGTCAACCTTCACCGCCTCCACATCATAAAAAAGAAGGATGTCATGAGGAATCTGGAGATGTGAAATCTGAAAGTTGACATTTTCCACTTTGGTCCCATTAATTAAGCCCAGTGACAATCCTTTATCCAATATTCTATTGAGCACTTCTGCCACCACAACAAATAAGAACGGTGAAAGCAAATCACCTTGCCTTAGGCCTTTCGAAGATCTAAAGAAGCCTTTTAGGGAACCATTAACCAAAACTAAGAGCCATGCTGATCTGGCACTCGTAAATCACTTCATGCCACATCCCAGCCTGTCCAACATGTAGTCTAAGAAACTCTAATCTAAATGATCATACACGTTTTCCAAAGTTTGCAGATGATACCCTTTTTACTTGTCCTTTTCATCTTCTTTTTGTTGCATTTCATGAAATGGGCCACAACCCCCCAAATCATGCTTGGTTTCTGGTTTTTAGGGCCTAATTACTTAACTTTCAGCAGGTCAAGCCTATAGAATGATAAGAATGTTTTGGTTTAGCATTGAATTTGTGTTAAAAATACCAGAGCATGATAGATGCTGGCATTTTACATTTTGTACTTTTTTTTTTTTTCAATAATTTTCAAAATCTTTGGGCCAAAAAGAAAATAAAATAAAAGAAAAACCTGACCAATACAGACGTGTATCATCTGGTACGCACCGTTTTGTATTGTTTTTGGGCCTGGCTGATATGCTTGTCAACATTGTTATTCAAAACATTGACCAGCATGACATTATTGATCTCCCTATGGGAATACCGATTTACTTGGACGAATAATCAAAGCGATCCTATTATGTCGAGACTTGACAGGTTCCTGGTGTCATTGGAGTGCGAAGAGCATTTTCTGGGTGTTTCCCATAGTGTCATTCTTGGCCATACTTTGGATCACTGCAAGATCACGTTGGAAACTTAAGGAGATTCGTTGGACCCAATTTCTTTTTTTGCTTCAATTGATGTGGCTCAAGGAGGAAGGCTTTGTTGATAAGGTTAATGATAGGTGGAACTCCATTCGGGTGGAGGGGTGGGCTGGTCACATATGATGAAATTGGGAAATCTCAAGCGGTTCATCGAAGAGTGGAAAGGAAGCACATTGGTACGTTAGAAGGCATAGAAAACTCTATTCTCAAGGGCATTTGTGATGGGAAATGGGATAATGACACAAAATTCTATTGTGGAATTGGGAGAACTAAAAGCAAAGTAGGATCTAGAGTGCGATTCTGGAGGGGAGAAGGGTAGCAAAAAAGAGCGAAATATATAATACTATGGTCAAATTTTACTGGAACCTCATCTTGGAAGACGGTTGAAATCTCCCAGCTTGGACAATTTGCAATTCAATAGGATTAGCTGGAAGTGGATTCGTGGTAAAGGCCAATTCGTTTAATTAATATGCTGGACTTAGAGAAAGCATATGATTATGTGAATTGGAAATTTTCTGCATTATCTGGGAAGGAGAGTGGGTCTTGGGCCATGAGATGGAGGTGACGGATGAGTGAACTTTAAAGGGGTGTTAAGATGTTATGAAACTGTATCATGTCAAATAAATAAATTGAGATAATGTGTTTGGTGGTGAGGAAGGTGTGCAGGCCTTGGCTAATGAATTTGGTACTCTCCCTTTGATGTATCGTCATCTACCATTTGTGTGTGTGTGTGTGTGTGTGGAAGCTGGCTTAGCAGCTGCCGGTCAATTTGGAAAGACAGCTGTCAGCATGAAACAGTATGTCTCTGGGTGGTTGCATTGTGCTAATTAAGGAAGCTTTATCTAATATGCCAATCTATCACATGTTGCTATTTCTATGCTCAACTAGTGTTACCCACTGTCTTTAAAATTTACAGAGACTTCCTTTGGAGGGTAGGGAAGAGAGGAAGAACTCCACTTTGTAGGATGGAATGTGGTAAGTCTCGGACTTTGTGCAGGAATTAAAGATTTGAAAATGATGAATAGGGCCCTCCTAAAAAATGGTTATGGAGGTCGTGGCCAGAAGAAGACAGCTTATGGAAAAAGATTATAGCATGTAAATATGGAGAGCAAGAGGGTGGCAGACATTCACTTCTTCTCATTATAGGGCTTCAGGGAAGGTGATTGTAGAAGGAACTGACAAGTTTATGGGTGATATGGAGTTTATGGTAGGGGATGACACCCACATTAAGTTTTGGGAAGACATTTGGAGGGGTGATAATCTACTTCCTTAGGAGTTCTAGATTGTGCAACAAATCTTCCAGCCGACATTCAACTCTCTCGATGTTATGATATGGTGAGGAATGTGGTGGTTTGGTCTCTTGCTTCTGTAGGGACTAGGGAGGGATGTGGGGCCTCTCATTCTTCTTTTAGTATTGGTGATTCTTATCTTATCTATTGCTTTGATGGATATTTATAGCTTTTCTCCCTGCAGGCTACCTTGCAAAAATTTTGTTATTGAAGAAAAAAGATATGCAAAACAGAACTAGGTGATTCCTGGTGACTGTCGTAGTTCAATTTTTCACCGTGGACCCTAAGAAAGGAATGAATTAATATGGTAACTATACATTCTGATATGGGTTACAGCATACAGTGTGCACAACACAATCATGTTCATGTCTATGGTTTTGTGGAATAGTGGTGTAAGCCTATCATGTCCATGTAACTATTAACTGGTATCCATCTGTTATCCAAGCTGGTACTATGTTACCAGGACAGAGCTCTTGCCACATTTTTTTGAGAGATGCTCTTGCCATGTGATGCAGCTTATTCTATTAGTACTGTTAGTATGCAATCAAAGATCTGTTTGACTGATTTTTGTTTATTTAAAGCTTGCATCCCCATATCTTCTTCTCTTCTTTATCTATGGTCGTCAATTGGCATCGTTTTTTGTTGTCTTCAACTTTTCATCACGAGAGTGCTATCTTTGTGCGGCTGTTAAAATATACTCCTCTTCTAGGTTGCTGCAGATAACGAGCATTCGTTGAAGCAAAATCCTGCTGCTTATACACAAGCCTTGAACTCTGCTGCCAGAGGACTTTATAGGTTGGTTCTTCATGCCAAAAACTATGTTGTGTGGTGCATTTAAAGCCAGTCCAAGTAGACCTGTGACGTCAATTGCCAAAATTTGAATGTCATTCCACATACTGATTGTAGCGAAGTGGCATAAAGAATTTCCACATTCAGGACTGCCAACTTTAAATGCTGACGATTTGTGAGAATTGTTTATACGATTTGCTACATGGAAGCTGAGCATATTCTAACCATTAAGTCAAACATTCTGTGTGAACATTGACTTCTTAATAGGATAACTGCAGTGCAATTTGTCATGTTTCTGCAACTTATTCTGGAGATGGTTTCTGTTAGAGTTTTTACTAGAACTTCGATGATGACTAATTAACAGCCACATCTAGCCCTTGGAAAGCATTAAAATCATTAGCTTACATCAGCATAAAGAATATCTTTAGACTGCTTTGTGGTTCTGGCTTGCAGTTCCACCTCACAGATTCATATGAAGCTCTGGCTATGACTTAGTTGTCTGCTAGAAACATTTTTGAAATTTCTCTTCAACCATCTAGTCTGGCTGCCATACTGTACTTAACTGGTTGCAGGATGGGAACTGTCTTCAGCCATCTAGCAATCCCTCTCTCAACTGATCTTGTTGAGGATGATACTATTCTGGCCTTGCTGAGAGTTTTTTGGCCACTGCTGGAGAAACTATTTACATCACCATACATGGAGAGTGGGAACTTATCCACAGCAGCGTGCCGAGCCCTTTCACAAGCAATTAAATCCTCAGGTTCTTGTGCTAATATTTGTTTCATTTGAAAATGATGCCTCCACAATTGATGATGTATTTTGAGTTGTCAAATCTGTTTCTTTGGCAGGCCAGCATTTTCTAGTACTATTACCCAAAGTACTTGATTACCTGACCACAAACTTCTTATCATTTCAAAGCCATGAATGCTATGTCAGAACAGGTAGTGATTCATTTATGATGGCTTAGATTTCATACAGGATGGTATTTGCATCTGTTCTATTGTTTTTCCCTGTTAATGCAGTGACCCTGCGTATTGAAGCTTACTTTTTCTTCATTTTCTACCTTTGGTATGCATCCTCTATCTTCATCAGCTGCTGTTGTCATCGAAGAATTTGGTCACAGAGAAGAATATGGGCAATTATTCATAAACACATTTGAAAGATTTACCTCAGCAGATTCTATAACAGCGCTTAACTCTTCCTACATATGTGATCAAGAGCCTGATCTGGTGGAGGCCTATACGAACTTCACTTCTATATTTGTCCGCTGCTGCCCTAAGGTTTTACTTCTGTTAATTATGTGCATCTTGTATTTATATTTTATCATTTCCTTTGATTTATCATTTATCTGCCACGGTAGTGGCGAAGGACCTGTTCAACAGTGATATATGTTTCCAGGAAGTAGTTGCAGCTTCTGGTTCTCTTCTAGAAGCATCCTTCCAAAAGGCAGCTATATGCAGCACAGCGATGCATCGTGGAGCAGCTTTAGCAGCCATGTCATATTTGTCCTGTAAGCAGTGTACCCATCCCTCTCCTTTATGTTTCCAGTTGTATTTTATGACAAGGATACTCCAATTTCATAAAAGAGGAATTATATGATACATGGTTTACCCTTGATAGAGTGGAATGGCGTAAAAGGATACATGTAGCCAACCCCAATTAGTTGGGAATTGGGATAAGGCTGTGGTGATGATGATGATAGTGTGCACTTTGCATAGGGTACACAGTTCAATTCTGACAAGTGGGCCCAATGGTTCAGCAATCTGGACTATTAGTCTGTGAATCCCCGTGGATGGAGAATGCCCCCAAAAATCTTCTAGATTAGAAGATCCAACGACCAATATTAGAACCTTTTTCTGTTCAATGAGGACCATTGTCATATTTGTATTCGTCTTCTTAACCGTCTATCCATAGGGCACAAATGGAAAGTTGGTACTCCATCCATGGTTGGACGTGGACCAATGGTCTGGTTACCAAACCATGCACCCCAGTTGTCAGAACCGAAAACCCATGGATACTTTGAAAGAGGTGTGCTATGTATCATATAATTCCTCTTCATAAAATTGTAATGTGTTTTGCAAACTTTTAGGGTGGCTTATCAATAAAGTTGTTACCAAAAAAAAAAAAAAAGTGTTTAGCAAACTAACCCAATCTTGGCATTCATTGTGAATCTGATCAGAGCCTTTTTTTTTTTTTCTGTTCTTAGGCTTTGTTTAATTATATCTCTGCATACGTTGCTCTATTGTGTCTTATGATAATCATACTTAAAAGTTTTGATAAATATTTTTCATATGCTAATTCATCAAAGAAAAGAAAAAGGAAAAAAGAAAAATGCATTCTATGCCCTAGCATATGTCCGTGCTCTTACTTGGATTGCATATATGAAATTTGGAAGCCTAGAGATTCAGAGTATTAGGGTTTCTTGTATTGGATGCCTTAGTCCTCCATATCCGATGTCCAAATACATGCACATGCACAGGTTACATCAAAGTATAATAGTTGGCCATGGCTACTTCCAAGTAACATCTCAGTAAATACCATGTGGCTATTGAAACAATTATGATTGTGGACTTCATGGTTTCTTATTTCTTTAGGATCCAGAATTCAAGCTTCTGTCATGCATTGTTCCGTCTTCTGGAAGAAAGTCGCTTGGAAGACATGCAGCTTTATGATAACCATTTGATTCTGTTGGGTGGTCTTCTATGGGCGTATGTGTAATATTAGGATTGGTGTTTGGTTATTCTTGTTGCATATTTTGTAATATAAGAAGACCCACCTTTTCTACTGTTAAAATTTCAATTTCATGGTTTTTTTACTTCCTTTTCATTTTATGCATGCTCCGTTTTTTAGCCTCTTGTTATATCTAGACGTGGAGCACTCTTACACTGTGTTACATTTGTGACTTTTCAAACTGGTTCTCGAGCCTTGCAGGTTTCCTAGAAGCTGGACTCAATTCGGTGCTGGAATCTATGGCTTGTATAGTTGAAGGATCATTGAGTGCTGTAACAATTCAGGTCTTATCTCGTACTGGTGAAGGACTCATATCAAATGTGGTTTACGCTCTACTTGGTGTATCGGCAATGTCGAGGGTAAGCATCCCTTTTGATCTTAGTCCTTGGAAGAACAGCTTTATTTTTCTATGCATTTCCATTAATTGGTTCTATATTTGTGAATGTGGTGTGGTGATTCATGAATCATGATATAGCATCTATCATTTGGAAACTCTAGGATGAGAATCACCTAGCAATTATTCCTAGACAAAGATGATAGAAAATTTGCAGCTGGCAGGCTTATCTTTCTTTATTTTCTTTTCCTTTTTTTTTTTTTTGGTTCTATTTCTTGTTGTTCTCCATGGCTGCTAACCATGTCACATGCTAGAACTTCTGAATTGAACTATTTAACCAACTCAAAGTTTCTTTAGTCCCAAGGGGTGGGAAGTGGGGACAGAATTTTTAATGGATGACAAAGTCCCATCAACATGAACAATTTGTGCGACCATTGAACTTGTAAATTGGAGAAGTGCCTCATCCTCCTCGGCTCTCTGAAGGACAGCATTTGCTACTTTCTTGGATTTAACTGATGGACTTGGACTTGGACTTGGCCATGGACTTGTTGGCATCTGACATGGATAAGGGTGTTGGATATGGCAACTTTAAGATGCTTGATATACTCTGTTTCAAAATAAATATTAAATATGCCATGTAACTAAATGTAAGACACTCTAAAATAAATAATATAAAAAACCCATAAATATAATAAAGTAATATGATATTAGAAGGATGGAGTGGCGACGAGTCGCCATCCCCAACATCTAGGAGTTGTTGCTTTGCACTCGTCCAGCCTTTCAGAAGTACTTACTTCAGCCTCCTTTTCTCTGTCTAAAACCTGGCTAACCAGCCTTGCCTGAACTTTTTTTGTTGAATTTTCACATTTATTTTCCTTCACTGATATTGATTGACTGCTGAATGGTTATCCTTCCCAGATTTTATCATCTACCTTATTTTTTTACTTTTTATCTGGGAACATGTGGATTCCATTTTCTGTGCCACTCATATTTGTCAAGTTCTCTTCATAAATGCATGTCTATCAGCACTTGTGATATCTTCTATGCTTAATAAGTAAAGCTCTTAGCTAAATCAAGTTAATCATCCAATGTCATACTGTGAGCGGACATCCTTTGTGATATCATGCTTATGCACAATTTTGTTCGACTAATCTACCAGTGACACTTGTATTTTTAACAGGTTCACAAGTCCGCGACAATCTTGCAACAATTAGCAGCAATATGCAGTCTAAGCGAGAGATCAACCTGGAAGGCAGTTCTATCCTGGGGTTCTTTACACGAATGGCTGCACTCGACGGTCTCTCTTCCTCTCCCTGTCCCCCACTCCCTGTTCCCCACTCCTTATATGTGTCTGTAGATGCATCTGCATGTCAATGAATTTAGGGCTTATAAACTAGAAACTCTTACTTGGAACATGGATGAGTGTTATTTCGGTTGTAGTCCTTTTCTTGGAGTTCTTGAGTTATAATAATGTGATTCAAACCCACAATGGTGTTTTTCCTGTCATAGTTTTTTGAAATGGTCAAATGTAGTGTGGGAGCTTTAAAGACTGAAAGTACCCTTTAGGACGATTTGAAGTCTGTGTTTGTGTTTGGTCAACTCAAAAGCTTGAAGTTCTCACCTCAACACACACACACACGAAAAAAAGAAAAAGAAAAGAAGTAGAAGTTTTGAAGATCTCAATTATGTTTTCAAACCACCGTAGCTCTCTATTTGTATATTGTCTCTATATATATACAGACATGCATATGCACACGTGGACATGGTACGGTACTGTGAGGTCAACCTCATGGGAGCTTCCCATGAGGTTGAGCTGTGTGGACCCCACCATGATCTATGTCAGACATCCACCCCATCAATCAGATGCACCCTTCCATGGTCGGCCACGGGCCTAAAAATCAGGCCAATCCGACTTAGGTGGGCCACACTACAGACCACAGTTGAAAGTAGATACCCACCCATTGAAATCTTCATGATTGTTTATAGGGTCCGCTGAGATGTGATTCAGAATCCAGCCCATCCATTGTGTGCATCCCACTTGGATGAGGGGTAACACCAAGTTTCAGCCACATCCAAGGGCCCCACCAAGTGCTTTTAGATGATTTAGGCATGATTTCACATGGTTTTGGATGGTATGACCCGCTTGAGTTCTATATACGGCTGGATTTTGGGATATCCCATAACCTAGAGGGGACCCACCAAATGAATGGTGTGGGTGTGCGACATAGATCACAGTGGGGTCCACAGAGCTCAACCTTGTAGTACCCTCTCTCTCTCTCTCTCTCTCTCTATATATATATATATATATATATATATATATATATATATATATATATATATATAAAAGAAGTTTTGAAGGCTTGTGATATTTATATGTTGTATATTTTGTTTGGGTTGCAGTTAAAATGTTTCAGAAAAAAATCTGTACCAGATTCTAATGAACAACCTTTTCAGGACTAAAACATCCTTGCAGAGTTAATTTTAGCTGCTAGACTGCACCATCTTCATTAAAATAGCTTTGGTATTGTTGTTTTTGCCTTTATTAGACTGTCAGTAGTATTCTGTAAATGCCCCATACACGGTGAAACCTGAAACATCTGCAGCTCAGGGATTGTCTGAATCTTTGAAGAGCATATACCTTGATAATAAGAAGATTTGTAGGATCCCAATGAATGATCAGGATACCTTGATACTAAGAGGATTTGTAGGATCTCAATGAATGATCAGGATGTGGATGCTGCCCCAGGATGCATCTGTCTGTACACATGGGGCCCATGGTCTGGTGATCCAGGTTGTTGACCTGACGGCTCCCATTGTGGATAGGAGATAACCCATGTTTTGATTTAGTGGCAACATAGGTCTTTGTTTACTACAGATTTCATTCTTAGGTTATCAACTCTCCTTTGAATAACAACACAGGTGCAAGCGCTTCCAGCGGAGTACCTAAAGCCAGGGGAAGCAGAAAGCCTGGCACCCACATGGCTGAATGCCCTTGCAAGTGCAGCTTCAGATTACCTTGAGAGCAAGACCCGTGATGCAGGAAAGGATGATCCTGGATACATGCGAGGGAAAGGTGGTAGAGCTCTGAAGCGTATTGTCCGAGATTTTGCGGACACCCATCGGAATGTTCCAAATCTTACGTGACATGTGAAAGATTACCAATCTGGATGTTGCCAATCTACAAGCTTTTGCTCCTCCGAGGCCCTTAAACCTGTTGCTGACAACTCCTGTAACGTAAAACTGTAAATGAAGGTGTGTTTGGCAGCTTGGTTTTGAAACTCGGTGGTTCGAACCCAGTGCTCGTTGCACCACAAGCAAATGCTTTGTACAGTATTGATTCTTGTCACTGAAATTTTGTTACCACGCCCACAATTTGAGGGCTTTTTTTTTTTTTTCTTCTTCTTTTTCTTTTTCTTCTTTGCCTTGAATGAAAATCAAGTGATCTTTCTTGGATGTGAAATTTCAAACTGTCACACAGATACTTTGAATTTATATTTTGTATCTGCTGGAATTTTGCAATGAAATCAAGCTGATGAATTTTACTGTACTTGTTGATCGGACGGCTGTGCATGGTTTCACAAAGAACTAAACTACTGCTCACATTCCAACGATTCCCTTGCCCTCGCTGGTGCCTGGAAATGCAGTAGCTGTATCTTGAATTGAAGTAAATGATTTTAGAAAGTGCTGCCGAGAGGGTCGAATGGTGGAAATGCTGACCGTTGAAATTGCCTCTCCTTTTCATTCATTAACAATGAAGAATTTCATTGTACATTGATTCTTTTTAGAATTAATGCTTCTTTTATACTGGTAGAACATTTCAACACTCAATCATGGTTGAAATATTCCCCATTACTCAACTTATGGTGGGGTTCGATGCAGTGTCTCAACTGGGATTTTGAGACAACCCTTATTTCAATTTTGTGGCCTGATCAGATGCCAACACAATTGGATGAGACCCGAAAGATCATTCCGACTGTGGATCAACCATTCATACAAATGGGCCCTTATTGGTTGCTAATTAGAAGTTTGCAGGATGACGATGTGAACTGTCCATCAGAATACCATGTGAATGCCATGTACCCCATGTAGAACGTGGCTTTTTTGTTATTATATACCTCTTATTAGATGCTTGTGAGTCTTAACAATTTGAGTAGTTTACGTGTATCAGGCTTGAGAATTTTAGACCTGTTGGCTGAGTCTGAGCTTGGTTTTTACGCCAATTGCCATAACAAGTGAGGTCTGTGGATGGCAGCAATGATGCAAACTGCTAGAAGTCCGGCACTTGAGCTAAACATCTGGGCGGCATATACGTGCAGCCGCTTGCTAGGCATTGGTAATGAGGCGTCGGTCTAGGCTTAGAAGTGTTAATTAAGTTGGGCTATTCTGGCATGTCCTGCAGGGACTTGAGAATGACCAATTAAGCCCAGACCCAACCCTAAGAAGTCAAACCCAAGTCCCAGCAAATGCAGAGCTGTCTGCCTTCACTTCTTCCTGTCCCAGGCTGCACTTCATGGATATGAAGCAGGGCCCAGTGCTGAAATTTGGGCTTTTGTACATTAATAGGCTAACGTATGGCCCTTTGCCACCCTTGAACCACAAGCAAGCCTAAACATGTACAGCATTCATCTTTTTCTGTAGGAATTGAAATTAGAATATCCTAGGCTCAATTAGAATTATTCTAATGATCCAGTGGGGAATGCTTGCTGTGTGAAAGATCTGGTCAGTTCATTAGGTGGGGCTTGTCGTTCGCTTGGCCAGCCTCTCCAAAGAAATATATTTACATTTTTTTTTTTTAAAAGAAAATTAAAACTAAATAATGAGAAAAGAAAAGAAAAGATAAGAAAAGAGTTTCCTATTGAATCGATGCGACACTTCAGCACTATTTCATGCAATAGATACTCGTGGGTATTGGAAAATTTTTATGAGATTTTTACTTGTTATCAGAACAAGACTCCTAAAAATAAAATTCATAAATATTCATATTTCAATAATGCTAGTTGAAATCTTGGAAAACCATATTAGATAATCATTACAGTGAACTTTATTGGATCCACAGCTGTATGCAATAAAGCTCATGTAAATGCCACACGTGTGCTAGCATGAGATCTAATATATCCATCAGAATGGCACTTCTCTATTGATGCTCTCACCCAAGAATCAGGTTGATCCACTGGTGAGATCGGCCAAAGTCATCAAAACAAATATACGGCTTTGAAAGTTTTCTAACCGTTCACCTCCAATATTAGGGTCTACCTGCTGACTGGACCAGATATCTTTACAAGGTCTGACCAACCCGATGGATGGATTCGATCCAGAACTCATATGCTTTGCTAGCACGTGTGGCAGGTACATGAGATTTATTTCACTCATATGCACTTAGGAAAGCTCTCATGACAATTTCCTTTTTCTTTTCCCACCTCCAAAGAAGCCCTAATGCTCAAACTTGGTAAACCGTTGATTTAGGTATCTATTCGAACGGCTGAATAGGACCGTTGAAAACGATCTTTTTTTTTTGGATGACCTTGTACCAAACACTTTTTCCTGTCACACAGCTCTCTCTCTCTCTCTCTCTCTCTCTCTCTCTCTATATATATATATATATATCTTTCGTAACTTATTTTCCTCGAGTGAGTAAAGATTAAGGCTCTGATCATTTCTTTTCATTTAAAATTCCAAAACTAGCATCACATTCTCTTTGCAGTCTCTCTCTGTCAAGTGAGCCCACATGATGGATGACTCGGGACCCCACATAACTAATGGTCCACATCAAGGTGAGCTCTCGTAATAGACATTTGACTTCAAAGGTGGCTCCATATGATGGATGACTCACATCAAAATGTTGAATGATAGACGTCCACATCAAGTGGGTCCCACTTTATGGATGATCCATATCAAAAGTGGACCCATGATGGATGGTGGATATTAAAGGTAGGCCCACCTGATGAATGACTTATATTGAAAGTGGGACCCCACATAATGAATGGTCCACATCAAAGGTGAGCCCCACATGATGGATGACCCACATCAAAGTATGGCTCCGGACGATGGACGATCCACATCAAGTGGGTCCCACTTGATAGACAGTTCACATCAAAGGTGGGACCTATGATGGATGGTGGACATTAAAGATGGGCTCACATAAAGGAAGGTTGACATCAAAAGTGGGCCCACATTATGAAAGACCTATGTTGAAGGCGAGACCATGGCCTACCTTAATGTATACGTCCCGTATCTACGCAGTCCATCCATTTTTACAGCTCATTTTATGACATGAACCTCAAAGTGAAGCTATCAAAATCTCAAGCACCCACGCCAAATAAAATAGTGGTGATTGAATGCCCACCATTAAAAATTTCTTATAGCTCACAAAAGTCCTAATCAACCCGGTATCGGTGTTTTCAATTGATCCAGGTCTGTGGGACTTTATCATCCAAGTTGGATGGTAAATAAACATCACCGTGGGCACTAGGAAGTTTTTAATGGTGGGCATTCAATCATCAATGTCTACTAAGGTGTGGTCCACCTTAGATTTGGATATGCTTCTATTTGTTTTTTTGTCTCTCAGCCTAAAATGAGATAGTAAAAGGATGGACGGCGTGGATATACAAAACACACATCAAAGTGGGCACATGGTGATATGATTGCCACGTTAGCACTCATATTTTGGGGGTTCTTTTATATTATTTTTACCACTTTCTCCAAAAGCCAAGTCATAGCATTAGCTTCTTTTGAAAATAACAAAAATACCTAAAGAATTGAATTGATAGTATCTTTGCATATATTGATGGAAAGATCAGGTTTAGATCAATTACCTCCACCTACACTTATTTTATTATTGGACAATCAGATTGGTGGACATTTACGGGACATTTAAGAATGAAAAGTATCCAATGGTCCTATTTCAACAAATAAGTGCCCCTGAATCAGAGGTCAGGATTATCAAACCAATCTCATTTTTGGTCCACTTAGCAACAGTCAGGATTGTCAAACCAATCTCATTTTTGGTCCACTTAGCAACAGTTGGTTCCACAATTTAGTAGTTTTAATTTGATTTAATATGTGCCATTTGTACCATTTCTAACTTCCTGTGTATCAAGCGCCATCTCAGCTAGAGTATCAAAGAGCTCTCCTAGCCATTTACCGGTTTCATTGCTCTTCCTTTGTATGGTTATTCTGAGGACTGTGAGTGACTACTGTGCGCACCATGCTCGTTGTAGTGTTAAGAGACCAAAGTCCCAGGCCACTACCACTCCCACCACTGAGAAGAAACTCAGCACTTGATATATGTATATGGTTTTCCCTCTCCATAATAAGAAGGTCCAATGAGTTGTAGAAGCTTAGGCCTGTTTGGCAGACGCCCAAAACTGATTTCATCTCATTTTAGTTAATCATATTTATGTATTAGATATTACATTTCTTTTTCTGGCTATTAGTTGGATTTTGTAATTCATTTCATATAAGCAGCCAAATACTCTCCAATACTAAAATTTTAACTAATATGAGATTTTAACTAATACCCTCCAATACTCAAGTTCCTTTCATGTTTAGTGCCATATGTAGTTAATGCACTCACGATCCATCATTACATGCCATGTTGGACAATGGTATCTTAAAGCATTTCTCGCAATGAGAGTCTAATTAAAAAAAGGGAATGGTGAGATCTATTAGATTATGGGCCATCTACCATTAAGGTTCTATGCGAACATGGCGTCCCAAAACCCAGGGTGAAGTAATCTCATGTAGGCCATAGGATTATGGTGATAGTCTTTGCCGCCGTGAGAGTGGCTCACCCAATAAGTGGGTTGATCAGACATATGAACCATGACACATATGTGAGTGGTCATCATCGTCTTCAGATATCAGCTTGATTCAAAACTAATTTTTTAACCTACAAAAAGCTTTTTATGGTCAATGATTACTGTTTCATATGATGTGGTCCACTTGAAATTTATATCTGCTTTCTTTTTTTTTTTTTTTTTTTTTTTGGGAAGATGTGGATATATAATGTATACATCAAGGTGAGCCCCACGGTTAGGGTCCCACTCCCACCCACATTGCTGGTTTCGGGTTGCAACTATAAGTCGCATCAGAGCTACCCAATCTTTACCTGTTCCTCTCGCATACAGCTGTACACGAATTGAGTTAGCTTGGTTAGCTCACTCCACTCGACTCGAAAAGGCTTGATTCGACTTAGTTTGAAACTAAGATTGAGTCAAGTCAAGCTGAAAATTTTCAAGTTGAGTTTGAGTTTCCTTGAGCTCGACTCAACTCAGATCGAACCCCAACTCAAATCGAACTAGTTTGGTGACTCGGTTATTTTAATATTGATATTGCTCACCAAGTGTTTGATTAAATGAATCAATGGAGTGTCAGCTGGCCGCAAGGATGGTATGGATATGAAACAAATACTATTGTATCTTGATTTTGATGTTGGATGCTAGTTTTTGATGAAATACCTATAAATGAGTGCTAATGTTTTGCATGCCATGAAAAATTGAAGGTGCACTCCATGTGTTTGAGAAAATGCCGCATAGATTGATCTTGGCTCAAACTCAGACTCAAGCTGACCCGAGCTGCTGACCGAACCGAGCCGAGCTAGTCAGTCAAGCTCTGAGGACCGAGCCAAGTCAAGTTCGAGCCTGGGCCAGCCAGTGGAGGAGCTCCACTCGGTTTGACACGCATTATGCACATTTGTATAAAAGAAATGAACGGTTACACGAATATTTGCGTATGGTTCCAATCTAGTGGTATATGTTTGTGGGCCCACCTGACGTTAATATGATAATAAGTATTTGAGATATGACACCTAAGCACATAGATTGCCTGATGAGAGGCTTGGTTTTGCAAACGTGTTCCTCGTTTCCACGTGCAAGGCGAGCATAGTAGAGGTATTCCAGAATGCTGGTTGTGCTTCAAGAACCTTTCGGGTTTCAGTGATCTAAACCGTTGAAATTACAAACCCCACTGTTGATGGTCCATTCATAAAAATAATCCCAAATAAAACAACCGTAGACCTTTCAATAAGCTTCCAATAAACAAACCTTTAAGAAAGAAAAATACATCGAATTAATAAAAAACCAAACATTCAATGGCCGTTCGCTTCCAAATCCGAGGATTTGTGGTGCATGGGCCATCGACGGTGAGCCCCATCATATCCACGTTTTAGTTGACTGACTGTGGGGCCCACTTGTACAAAATCTCACGCTCGAGCATGGAAAAAGAACTTTGGCAGTGTAACGCTTCAAGCTCAAACGTGGAAATGCATGTTACTCAAGCTAATCCATCCAAGTGATTTTTTAACCAGCCGATTGGTTGATATCTAGTAGACTACTAAATCCAAAAGTAGTTAAGTGTCCAATTCAAAAAACAGATCTCCATTAATCAAATTTCCGTTTTTCAATCAATCTTATCCTGTGGTCATGATCTATCTAAAGTCAGTCCCAGGATGAACGGTTTATTTTGAGTTTGATGATGACACATATACACTTTTGAATGCATGCGTATGAAGCTTCGTAGTCTGCTAGAGTATCGTAGGGGAGTTATATGATACCCAGCCAATGTACGACGCTCGATACGCAGACACTTATAAATCGGACGGGTAATGTATATTATCTCAAATTAAACCGACTAACTTACGGGATCCAGGGTTTCTAATCACAAACCTAAAATCAGTTTGATTGAACAATCCTGGTGTCCGATTTGTAGGCCCTTGAATTAGGACCATCGGATATTTTTCATTTTTAGCCGTCCAATAAATGTCCACCAATACAATATTCAGATAATCGAATAAGGCTAGTTTTTTGTTCATGATGGAAAACATAAATTGGACAGTTTAATATACTTACGTGTATGCCACGTATGCAATTTCTAATTAATTTCTGTGTGCCTGCGTATCATACATCACGCTGCCTGAGTATCGACGTTTTTCTCACGTACAAACTCAAATGCACTCGAGCGCGTGTGCTCTTCTATTCTTCCTCCGTCTTTTATCCGTCTCAGCCTCTCGCGCCTCTCTCTCTCTCTCTGATTCTTCCTCCGTCTTTTATCCGTCTCAACCTCTCGCGCCTCTCTCTCTCTCTCTCTCTCTCTCTCATCGCTGCAGGAGGAAGAGCAGCAGCCATGGAAGGGAGACAGAGCGTTGTGGAGATATCGAAGAGCATGCCTCCTCCAAATCCAATAGTCCAGCTCCAGACCCGGTTCAAGGAGCTGGAAACCGGATTTCGATGCTGGCTCGTCAAGCAGTCGTTGCCGGTCGAGGCCGCTGTCATCACAGTCACCAGCGCTGCTCAGGGTGCTGCCATCGGGGCCTTCATGGGCACCCTCACCTCCGACATCTCGTCATCTTTCCCGACACCTCCGCCTCAGGCCGGCCTCAACCCTCAGGCCATGGCTTCCTTCAAACAAGCCCAGGTCAGTAGAAGAAAAGATGAAAAAACGAAGGAATTTTTTCTATCATCATGTCCTGTTGAAAACTGACTTTTTAAGTCTTTGAGCTCTTAATTAGGAGTTAAATCATTAGAGAATTTAGAAATCCTTTTGTCGATAATCAATTCTTACTGCTGTGGTTTTTATTTCATTTTTATGTTTTCAATAGAACTTCACAGGTTATCTTGAATTAAAATATCTATAATTACAATAACAAATATCATGAATGCAATTAAATGAACAGCATGCTATTGTATGTACTATGTAATTATATGCATGTTAGTGTAACTTAATCCAAGACATTTTTTGGCGTTTGAGAATGTGCAAAATTGGGAAATTCAACTAAATAATCCCTATTTGATACGAATCCAGCATGATATGGCGGATTAGGGCTCTTTAAGTTGAAATACAACAAAAGAAGGAAAAAAAAAAAGTGATGGTTTACTCCCTTTTTCTTATTTCTCCAAAATGGTCTACTTTGCTTTAATTCAACAAATCTTGCTCAACTCTTTTGTTTCAGTCTCCGAAATAGGCGTAGACCTAGTTGGAAATGAGTCCTAAGATGAAATGAATAAAGGCAAGAAGTGTGATTTTTTTTTTAAAAAAACTTGAAAAAAGGGGCTTTTAAACATGTATTCGACTGGTCAACAATGTTTATCTATCCTCATTTCACTATATATTCTATGAAACTGATTTTGTATCATATGATAAAAGCGTATGGACTAAACAATCTGCACAAAGGACCTATTGTCAGGGTTATGAAGGTGTTTGTCTAAAATAAACCTAAAAATAGGGTAAATTTTCAGCTTTTCACTATTTAAAACATGCGTTTGGCCTTTTGGAGGTGCTGTTTGAACATCCAATTTTTCATGACAGTCAATAAAGAAATTTATGTCACTTTTTCAACCATATTGGTGCCATGTAATTTATTGATTTAGTGCTGAGTATGGCTTCTTTTTGCCCTATGACATGTTAGAAAATTTTGAATTGTTGATTTTCATAGCGTCTATGTTTATATCTCATATCAGTGGCCTTTTTCACTTTTGCAAAACGATACTTATTTTTCTATCAATCATATGATTTGAACATCATTGCACTGTTTATCTGTAGGCTCTTACTGGTGGCCCTTTGGTGCAAGCCCGCAACTTTGCAGTTATGACCGGCGTGAATGCAGGCATATCTTGTGTCATGAAAAGAATAAAAGGAGTGGAGGATGTCCAAACGAGGTAAAGTGGCTCTGAATCTTTATGGGTATTTTTCTTCATTAAAAACAAAGTGTCATACTCCACGAATCATCTATGATACTCTAACTGAAGTTTGTTTTTGTGAAATGCAATTGTGCTTGTGGGTTAGTGAAACTCTCACGGTCACCATGTCAATACAATCTGTTGTTACTTGTTATCTACATCCATTTGAAGAAGTTCAGTGTAAACTAACTTCATTGAAATCTAAGGAGTACACTGCAAGATCTGCATTCAGATGCTGGAAGAAATATTTAAACAATACAGATCTTCCAGATGTTGGACAACAACTGCAACCAGGAGAGTTGACACCGAAGTTGGATGCATGTCTTATACACATACTGAAAGAGTTATTGCAGGACTGCTTGCATACTATTTATGCAGTTATAACTTATAATGTATGCCTACTTATCAGGATACCTATTTCTATACACCACCACCACCACCACAATTCCAATGATCACAATCATCATCATCGCAGCCTTGTCTCATGAGGTTCAGCTTTTCAAATCCTGTTTTGCCAATCATCAATATTTGAAACAGGAATTCTCATGATTTACTTGACGAAGATTCTGAATGGCTGCCGACTTACCATTTTAAACCTAATTTACTCAGGCTTGAGACTGGCTGGTGTGTTGCTAATAGGCGGAGTCAACTATATCTTTTGTTTGTATGAGTTAATATTTTTATACAGTATTATGCCTTCTTTTTTCTTGAAATGATAGTACTCTTTAGTATCAGTGCATGACTGTACTGACGTGTCATCTTCTTGTTCCATGGGTGCCTTGTTTAACAGCTCGTGTCCATGTTTGACCCTAAGCACATCTGCGCTGAACTTACATAGATCTCAACAAATATGATTGACTGCCAACCTGAAAAACATGTTCAATCAGTGCCACTATACAGTGTCTCAGAAACCATATCGAATTGGAGATATGCTTACTTCTGCACCATACACTTCTTAAATCAAGCACTAAAAACTTGCAAATGTTCCTAAGCAGTTTTGAAGAAGGATAAAAACATGGCCTACTTCTCATAAGATGCAGCCAAGCAATCATCGCTCATCAGAGAACTGGTTTTGTATTATTTTAATTTTCTGAGATTCTGAGGTTTGTTCCTTGGAGATTGTCATCTGTAGGTGACAACAATATGATGATTCACTAAGTGACTATCCTAGTATTTCATGAAGAGGAATCACACTTACAAGTACCACACATCAGCAAACGTAGAGTTTGGTGATATGTAGGATCTCGTACATGTAGAGCCCATTTTTCAGTTATCCATACTGTTGGCATGGTGGGCCCCATTGAGGATGGGGGATTCCCCAGAAACCTCTCAGATTGGAGTTCTCAACCTTTGATTTGTGGCCTGAAAATAGATGGTTAAGATTAAAAAGCAGTGATGGTTCGCATTCAACGTAAAAGGCCAATATAAAAGGTTAGCATCTTCTACTCTGGGAGATGTTTTGGGGACTCCCCAACCCCCCATCAGATCAACAATCTGGATCACCAAACCATGGGTCCAATCTACAAAATTTCCCATGTCTCCAACCTGTGTGTTTCCTGATGCATAGGACCTTACTATTGCTCTTTCCTTGATATTTTGCCCACCTCACTGTTATCAAGTATTTCATGTACTTTGAACCTGTTGATATGTGGGTTGAGCGAGTTTGAACTTTTTCATGTGTACTTAATGTTACAAATGTTTTGACTTCAGAAGACTATTTCTTGCAGTATGGTGGCAGCTTTTGGGTCTGGAGCCATGTTTTCGTTGGTTAGCGGCATGGGGGGCCCAAACCTGGCAGCCAATGCAGTCACTTCAGGACTGTTCTTTGCACTTGTTCAAGGTGGCCTTTTTACGGTATGCATTTGAATCTCCAAGCAGCCCCCCTTAATTAAATATTTGTTTTTTGTTTGACTCTCGACCGTGGCAATGATGCGTGCTAGCTTATGTTGTACGCAGTTTATTTGTTTGTTTGGATTGATAGCACAGTTTATTCCTTTCATAGAAATTTTAAATTGTGGAGTTTAGTTCATCCCGCATTATGAACAGGTCTTGTCACTCGAATATTGCATGTATCACTATGTTATCAATCGATTCATTGCATTTATTACACATGATTCATGCCGATACAATGTGGTATTTGAATATCGTGATATTTTGGCATTTATCGGTGATGGTATCTTTTGTCACTGAACCATGATACTAATAGTATCAGCCAATACCATAGATACATCGAACATGGCACATTTGTTGGTTGCATAATAATAAAGTTTGTTAGGATCCCAACACTCCACTGTCAATTCAGTAGAGCATCAAACTCTTGCAACAGTTGCACACTACATTCATTTGGAAGTTACTCAGTTAAATGTTTTTAAAAATGAAACTCTGTGGTGTTGCAGCTCATTAGATTAGAGTAGCCGTTTTTTTGTTGCTGGTTTTGTGGGCCTATGGTTCAAATACTTTCTTATCGAGCCTTCGATCAATCAATCCAATTGCTATGTCAGCAAGGCATAGGTGTTAATTGTGTCATATGGACACTCCTATTCCTAAAAATTTCCTATGACAGTGTCAAATGTGTCAGATACACATTGATGCTACTGTTGGGGAAAACCTTCAATTCATCTTTTTCTATTGTCTTTTAATATAAGTTGGATGCTACTTTTATGGTATTGATGCATTTCATCATGCCTTTTTCTTTCATGGAAAAAAAAAAATCATCAGCTTTTCTCCCAGCAATTTGGGACAGGCTTTTGTGAGAACATATTTCTATAATATTTGTGGGTAAAGAGGAGTCTCATAAAATTGGGGAAGATGCTAGGCGAAGATTTTTTTTCAAAGTAGCTAGGGGCAGATGCAGAGGATGAGGAAAAATTCAAGCTGATTCTTCTTTAAATGGAGGCCAAGAGGAAGCAATGGATGCAATCGCCTTCCAATTCAAGTGGAAGGGTAAGCACAAAGGTAAAAGAGAGCTTCCAGGTCTGAGGTCTTCAATCAACTACGAGGGCAGAAACTCAAGGAAAGGCATGCAGGAGGTAGGGGATTTACTACAAATAACATACACGTGAATATCCTATCATGGGATAGTAGAGGGGTGTGTGAGGAAAATAAAAACTGGCTGTGGCTAATGCTATTAGGGCGTCTAAGGTTAAGCTGGTGGCACTGCACGAGTCGAAGTGTGAGTCAGTGGATGGGGCTCTGTTCAGGTCCTTGTGGGGAGAATGGTGATTGTGATTGGGAGTGCGTAGATGCAGTTGGCGATCTAGGAGTATTCTAGTTATTTGGGCTGCGGTTTTGATTAAACGGCGGTGGTCATTGTCCATCTGATTCAAATAAGTCGGATGTGGGTGGAGCCATGTATGGCCTGAATGTTTTCGTGTCTGGCCTTCTTTTTGGGAGGAGCTCAGTCGAGTCCCTTGCCTTTGGGACGCCCCATGGTATCTAGGAGGTAATTTCAACGTCATTAAGTTCGGCTTTGAGAAGCTAGGAGGATCCTGCATTATAGCCTGTTTGGCTGGATTCAATTATTTTGTGGAAAATGGGGCCTAATTGACACTCCTATGTTGGGCGCCAAATTCTCATGGTTGAAAAATCAAGAAGGCCTAGTGAAGAGACTGGACAAATTTTTGTTCAATGGGGCTGGGATGGATTATTTTTGGAATCTCATGTGTGGGTTCTTCCTAATCACCTAACTGATCGTGAGCCCATATAGCTTTCTTCAGCGCTGGAGTCCTGGGGTCCAAAGCCATTCCGTCTCAAAAGCATGTGAATCGATCATCCAAATTTCTATCTTAAGCTCAAAGCCTTGAAAGTGAAGTTGAAGGACCGGAACTAAAAAAATGTTCATAAATGTTTTCAAATCTAAACAGACCTTGCTAAATGAACTAGCATACCTAGATGTTTTGGAAGAAGATAATGGTGGCCTGTCTGCAGCAGAGCCGGAGAAGCGCGGGCAAGGAAGCAGTGGCTCGCGGAGGGTGATACATCTTATTTCCATAAAGTGGTGGCTGCTCAAAGGACTAATCGGATCACATTTGTAAAGTTGAGGGACTCTACATTCACATCCAAGAAAGAGGTATGTGCTAATTTTGTTAATCATTTTCAATCCCTGTTACCTATCTGGACTTGAGTTTAGCTCTATCTTTGCCTACCAAGCAGCAGCTATCAAAGAACCTTTTGATGCTATAGAAGTTAAAGAAGTGATAGCTGGGGTGGCAGGGGACAGAGAGCCCTAGGTCCAAACGGCTTTCCCCTGCTCTCCTTTCAGAGTTGTTGTGATATTATTGATGGAAATGGTGATCCCAAATATTTGCATTCTTTGCAAGGGAGACGAGGAAACAGTTGACCACTTTTTCATTCATTATCTGTTAACTCAGAGATATGGGACTCTATTTATCATCTTTCAAGATTTATTGGTGCATGCTAGCTTCGGTGGATTGTTTTTTACCGGCAGGTCATGGGGTTTGCCTTTGGAACCTTGCGCTCGCGGAGTGGCGCTTGGTGATCATAGCATCCTTTTGGGCAATCTAAGGGGAAAGAAATGGGAGGTGCTTCAATGATATTGTTAAGGATGCTGATTTTGTTATTTGTAGGGTGAAGTCTTTTGTAGCTGAATGGGCCTCTTGTATTTTGCTTTTGAAAGATAGATCTTTGCTTTTTGCTAGATAGGGCTGTTTGTTGTTCGGCACTGCCCCTTTATCTTTTTTTTTTTTTTTTTTTTGAGAGAGATAACATTTACTTTATTAGAAAGCTCGCAAAAGTGAGAAAAGAATACAACCCGAGCAGGCTAGCCTAAACAAAACGACCAGCAACAGGAATAGTTTTAACATAAACAGCCCAACTAGATACCAAAAACTTTACTTTCCTAATAAGCTCTTGAGCACCCAATTTCTCATTCTGGAAACAACACCTATTCCTAGCACTCCAAGTAGCCCACAAAATGGCCATGATTGTTAATGTCCACATAACTATACCTGCCTTGCCAACTCCACTCCCATGCCATGCCCACATGAGATAAACCACTGTCTGCGGCATCACCCAAGCAGTATTGAAAAAACTCAAAAAATGCCCTCATGCTCTTAAGGCAAGCGGGCAATGAATAAAGAGGTGATCAATCGACGCCACATCCTTCATAAGACATATTTGGGACAATAAGAGATGTCCTCTGTAGATTGTCCACTGTAAGGGCTCTCTTCCGACCCGCTAGCCATGCAAAAGCTGTCACCCATAGGGGAACTCCATAGAACCGGTGATGGTAGGGATGGGGCAAATTGGGAATTTCATTCGGCAAGCTAATTATCCAAAATATCAATCTGACCAAGAAATTGCCAGAGGGGTGCACCATCCATATAAGCGAATCTCTCTCACTAGGAGTATAATCCTTCAAATGCTATAATAGCCCGACAAACTCAACAAGCTCTTCATCCATCATATTCTTACGACAAGGAATATTCCAAACTACTCAACCCCGCGAATAGAGTAGCAATTCTCCACCGAGATAAAGCGGTCAGAGGCGATGGAGGCCACCCTAGGAAAAAGATTTTTAAGTGCACTCTTACCGCACCAAACATCCACCCAAAATTGTAAATGGCTCCCATTACCGAGAGAAAGCAATTCCCCTACGAACCAAGTGTTCGGTCACCGCAATCGCCTTCCAAATGGATGAGGCTCTATAGAGAGAAGATCTCTTCACAAGCCATTCACCCACAGTGACGCCATACTTGTTCGCTATCTCTTCCCTCCACAATCTTTCCGGCACAGATCCAAATCTCCAAATGCACTTCCCAAGCAAGACGAGATTCATATCCTTCAAACTTCTAACTAATGTTGCGCCTACACATCTCTTCCCACCTCAACAGATGAAATTTCCTCCCATCCTTGTCCCCTTTACAAAGAGAATGTCTTCTTAACTTCTCAAGCCTAGCTGACATCATCCCTTTATCTTTCAAAAAAAAAATAAAAAATGATGGGGATCTTATGGTGATTGTGGAGGATTTCTTTTACAAGGCTTTTTTGGGTAGGTATCGGGGAGCATCCTTTATAGCTCTCGTCCTGAAGAAAGATGGTGTGGAAGCTTTGTCTGACTTGCAGCCTGTTAGCCTGACAGGCAGGGTTTATAAGATCATGTCTAGAGTGCTAACAACCAGGTTGAAGAAAGTGATTGGGGATGTGGTTTCTTGCTACCATAGTACTAAGGGACCACTTGGGTGTTCCCGCCTCTTGGGGTGTACGGAATTCCCCCTGCCTTAATCTTGATAACTTCAGGTCTGACTTGCAGTTATTGGGATGTTGATTTGAGATGGAAATGCAACTTCTGCAGATGGGTTTCTGAAAATAGCGTCTGACGCATGTTGTTTTTTGTTTCTTTATCAGAATCACCATGGATGTGGGATTCAGTGGTGATTTGGTTTACAACAGTACTCCAAATAGTGATTACATACTGACAGTTATTTTCTTGGTTACTGCAGCTTGGTCAAAAATTCTCTCAGCCACCAGCAGAAGACATGTTTTATGCCAGAACCAGATGCATGTTGACAAACCTTGGCCTTCAAAAGTATGAGAAGAACTTCAAGAAAGGGCTCCTTACGGACAGCACTTTACCTCTGCTCACTGATAGGTAGGTAGAACTCTCGTTTGTTTCTTTACCTCATAGCATGATCTACCCAGAAGTGTCATCGATCAGGAATGGTAAGAAAAGGAACTGAGATCTTTTACTTGGCACAATCTGTTTCAGTGCTCTCAAGGATGCGAGAATCCCACCTGGACCACGGCTTCTCATTCTCGATCACATCCAAAGGTGAGAGACAAATACCATGTCTGTGTGTGTTTGGATGGACTATTTTAATGAATTGCCATTGCTAGCCTAATAGTGGAAATGACCAAATTTTAGTCACCTTCATTACAATATACATTGGGACTGGGCTCCACATTGAAATCAGATCACTTTCAAGTCAAACTCAGAGAATATGAGTTCATTCTGAGGCTTCTTCCTCATCATCCATGGTAGGAAATGTCTTTGCAGTTTTGTCATTTCCCCGTGTTCAAACCACTATTAGTAATTCACTTCACTTGTGCATCCAAATGGAGCCTAATGTTTTCCTAGATTCATGTTTTTGAATTGGTTCCTAGTAGAGCTGCACACGAGTCAAGTAAGCTCGGTCAGCTCACTTGACTCGCCTTGGCTCGAAATTGGATTCGGACCGAGTCGAGCTGGTTTTTGGTGCTCGAAAAAATTTCAAGCCAAGTTCGAGGTTGCCCGAGCTCGACTCAACTCGGCTCGAACCTCAACTCGAATCGAATCGGCTTGGTGACTCCATTATTCTTATCTTGATGCTGCTCGCCAAGTGTTTGATGAAATGGCTCAACGAAGTGTTGTTTCAGATGGGTACATTCTCCACAGAATCGGCTGGTGGCGAGGAAGGAATGGATACAAAACAAATCACTAAAAAAAAAAACAAAAAAACTATACACTATAGAACTGCCTTCATATCTTGTTTTTTTATGCTGCTTGATGAGTGTTTGATGAAATACATGTGAGGTGTTGTTACTGTTTTGCATTCTGTGAGAGATTGAAGAAGATTTATGTGTGTTTGTGAAAATGTCTCACAGGCTCGAACTCGGCTCGGACTGGCCTGAGCTGCTGACCGAACCGAGCCGAGCTGGCCAGCGAGCCGAGCCGAGTTTGAGCTGGGGTTAGCTGCTGGCTGAGCCGAGCTGTGCCAAGCTTGACTTGGTTCAACTCGTGTACAGCTCTAGTTCCTAGTGAACTGCAAACAGTGATTGTAGGAAGAAAGTTGATAACCCTCTTTCTCAGCTCAGTATCCAAAGTCTTGGCCATTCACCCACATTCAACATGCCCCAGCCCCAAAATAGGGCTGTTCTTCCCACAGATGTATGTTGAACACAGACTGTTTATCAATTTGTTTCTTACCATACACACACCCCAGTAGGTGAATGGCCCAGATCTTTTACACATTTCCCATTCTCACATATGTTCGAGGGAATCCTCTTTGTGGAAATATGCTTAGCAAGGCTCTAGATCCTAATTGCTTATTCGATATCCACAGGGATTCTGAGCTCACAAAAGAGAGGCGGTGACAAGCTTTTGATTCTGCTTCTGGATTAGCTCATTCAGATCTTGCAAAACTATCATAAGGGTTTGTCGTCGTTGTCAGGTACTGGTTCATGTAGAATAATTATTAGATCGTTGCAAAAGAGAGGCGGTGACAAGCTTTTGATTCTGCTTCTGGATTAGCTCATTCAAATCTTGCAAAACTATCACAAGTGTTTGTCGTCGTTGTCAGGTACTGGTTCATGTAGAATAGTTATTAGAGTTTGATATTTTCAGCTATGAAAAGGCCACCATGAAACATTTCAAATCTTTCTGCTTTAGCTTAAAACATTTTGATCTAATTTTGTGTAGCTCCTGGTTAGGAGCAAGGACCTCTGAATTCTTTTTTATCTGCACAATTTGTACCCCACTGACTGATAAACACACACCCATCCTTTCTACTTTTTGGTTCTACCCCAACCAGATGATTTGTATTCTATCCTCTGGTTGACTCTGTACTAGTGGGACTGGGTTTCCTTGATATGATGGCCTCCCACGTTGTATAGACCACTCACCGTTGATCTTGATATGCAATATTTGATCTATGTTGATTGCATAATCCTGACATTTTGGGCCCATATGGATCTCGCAAAATGGTCATCTGGGCAGGCTTCTTTACCACCGAATAAAGTGCTGAGATTGTTTCAAGCCCTACCTGACATGTTATGGACACTGATTGGGGCCGGAAAGATGGACGCTGATATTGGGATAGAGAAAAGAGTAAAACAGAAGCCTGTTTGGGTATTCCCATTTCGTGGATCACCTTGGTCCATATTCATGATTGAATGGAATTCCATTTCCTCCACCTAAATACTGTCCCATCACGGTTGTTGGTACCATCCGAACGGTTTTTGGCTTTTCCCATGTTTCTTAAATGATGAAATTGTGGTTTTAAATAATTTACATTTGCAGGAGATGTCAAAGAGTATATGCAGTCGATCAAATGGCCTGAATGTCTTGAGGGTGCATGGTTCAGATCATCACATACCTGTACGGACCTACGATACACAATATGGAGGTCCTGAGGCATTAGATCCCTTCCCTCTATCCAATCAATGCCACGTTTTGCCCTTTATATACCCCACTGATGTTGGGATCATTGGACTAACGTGTGCTCAAAGATCACATCCATGCCGTGTGGACCCAAAATCACATTGATTACCCCACTGATGTTGCGTGACCCAAAAATCAGATTAGATTATGTTAGCTGTTGGAAGGATTTCAACTAGGTATTAAATGGGATTAACTTATTATTACACAACGATTGGGTAATACTCCCACCACGACCTAGCTACAGACGGACGGTCTAGTAAGGAGCTTTGGGGCTCACGGTGATGTGTATGTTAAATCCACGCCGTTCATCAATTTTTATACATCATTTAAAGGCAGGCAGATCGAAGACTCATGTGGGCCACACCATAGGAGGCAGTAGGGATTAAAATCCTACCGTTGAAAACTTCTTTGGGGCCACAGAAGTTTTGGATCAACTTAATATTTATGTTTGCCCTTCATCCAGGTCTATGTGACCTTGTGAATAGGTTGGATGGAAAATAAACATCACGGTGAACCCTAGAAAGTTTTCAACGTAGGAGTTCAATCCCCACAAGCTTCCTGTGGTGTGGTCCACTTGAGCTTTCAATCTGCCTCCTTTTAGGGTTCATGCCCTAAAATGATTTGTCAAAATAGATTGACAGTGTGGATAAAGCATATATATTATGGTGGCCCACACAGAGGCACCGTCTCTTTCTAGGTAGGTGGTCCTGGTGGGGGTCCTCCACATACACATTACAGGTGGTCCCCACACAGCTGGAACTCATGTGATAAAACCCATACTTTAATACAGTTGTCCAAGAAATTCCTTGCATGATAACGGTATCGGCCCATATAGATGTTTTTGATGGGGGTGGATCATGTGCATTCGATCTTGATTTACCTGCTCACGTCTCTCTGATCCTAATTTTCAGGATGCTTTCGTAAGGGACAGCTTTTTCTGTTTCTTTTATTTATTATTAAACCGCAAAATTATGAAACCTAGCGTGATCTACCGGTTTTCTAGCCCACATGCACGCCTTTCCACGCACGTCTATATACAGACACAAATCACAGATCACATATAAACACAAACTCAGGCCCACCTCCTATTAAGCAGGCCACCCATTTATGGGAACAATGGACGGTCCAAACGACTTGGTAGTTCGTTTTGGATTGTACTGTATTTTTGTATGGGTATTGACTATCTGATCTTTTTGTAAGCTAACCCAACCTGACACATGGATGGACTGTTGAAGAAGGAAACGGATTGGCTACTCCCCTGCCACCAGCCAATGGCTGGTAGTCGGTGCTATGTGGGCTACACCATGATGTATGTGTTTCATCCATGCTGTCCATCTATTTTTTTAAGATTATTTTATGGTATGAGACTAAAATTAAGGTATATGTCAATCTCAAGTGGACCACATTATAGGAAACAGTGTTGAATGGACGTTGACTATTAAAAAAAATTTTGGGGCCATAAAAGTTTTTGATCAAGCTGATCTTTGTTTTTTCCCTTCATCTGAGTTGGGTCTGTATGACCTAACCAACAGATTGGATGTCAAATAAACAATATAGTGGTCCTTGGGAGGATTTTAATGGTGGGTATCGAATCACTATTGTTTTCCTATGGTGTGGTCCACCTGAGATTTATATCCCCTCATTTTTGGGATCAAGCCCTGAAATGATCTTTAAAAATGAATGAAACACATAGATGATGGGGGCACATAGCACCGACCACCAGCCACTGGGCTAGTGGCTGGGGAGTAGCCAATCCGTTTCCTGGAATGATCTACGTCTTGCCACGCACGCTGGCTTGCGTCTCCGGCTGTACAAGGGCGAGTAGGGCCAACAAATCGTCACGAACCTTGATCTGTGCTTTGTATTGATGCACGGTATAAAATAAACATATACACCATTATAATGGTGGGCCTTATGGTCCCGTATACACCGAACTCAGTGGTTATCTGACGACAGATCCTGACCCTCGATGCAATCGTGATCAACAAATGCTTTTGCGCACGGTTCTTTGGAACTTCTCTGCGCAAGATGTCTGACGAGGTAGATATTTTTTTTCATGTGGCACATCGACAGTTGAAACTTCTTGATCAACGGTTTGGATTATCGCACGGTAGGGCATAATGAGCGAGCTTCTATATGGCGAGTCTCTGGGGCCGAGCCCTGTCTAATCATTGTTAAAACAGGGGAGCGCAGTTGCCATCTTTCAACCGTACGATGCTGTCTGAATCTGGGCCTAGGGAAAAAACAAACAGTAATGATGAGCCCTTTGAATGCGGTCCAGGCTCGATTTTGTAATAGTCAGCAGCTTGCGTTCTAGGATGATGAAATCCCGCCCAGTAAGATCAGAATTCCCAGGATATTCCACCACATGCCAGTTACACGAGTGCTCTTTTAGGAGAAGTGGGTCCCATCTTTCTGATATCCAAACCGTTGATCTGTCGGGCTCTGTAGTAGATGGACCATTCCCCAAAAATCTCCTCGTCAAGATCATCGTAAGTATTCAATTTGTTGACGGTCTCAAAGACATTCAACGAAACGCGACCGACGGAAGGAAGGCTACGAACTTTCGATGTGAGAGACTTTTTGGGTCTTGGTCCATTTAAAGTGGGGTACAATAGATCAATGGTCTGTATTAAAGGAAGAGCTGAGAGTACTTTTCATGTCCTTGGATTTGGACAAGGGGTCGATATGGACGGCATGCTTTGTAACAGTTTTTTAACGCTCCATTTTTTCTGATCTTAGTCTATTGGGTCCACCTGCATGGGCCACACCTCATTTGTGACCTATGAATAGAAGATACTTATTAGGCCCTAGGGGCATGTTTGGTCCATGGAATAACATGATTTTGAATTGTATTAGGGCCTGTATGGCCAGTTGCATTGGAAAGGACTAGGTGGGATGGAATTGCTTCTGGCCTGTGCCAATTCCACTCCATGTTTGGGAAGAATGGAAAAGCTTGAAGTACGATTAGATACAATCATCTAATCGCATTAGGTCCTGTGCTAATATCACTCAATGTTAGCAAGTTGTGTAGGTCCCACCATGATGTGTGAGCTATATCGATCTAAAGCTCAAGTGGACCCCACCATAGAAAGCAACAGGGATTGAATACTTACCATTAAAAACTTCTTTGGAGCCACATAAGTTTTGGATCTGCCTCTTTTTTAGGCCCATGCCATAAAATAAGGTTACAAAACAAATGAACGGTTTAGATATAACACATGTGTGTTATTCTCAATAATTTCAAATGATGGTGGGTATATCCATTCAATGTACCACCTTATTACAAACAAAGCACAGAATTAAGGTTATCCCATGGTAAGAGGAAACAAACCCCTGCCCTGGGTAATAATTATGTTTTTTTGAATCTTATCCTACCTAATCCTTTCCAATACAACTGGCCAAACAGGCCCTTAGGTGGGATTAACTTATTATTGCACAATGATCGCATGTCAAAAAAGACACCATCGCTTAGCTTGTGCTCCATCACGCACTCTTTCGAGGGTGATTGCTTCTATGCAAACCTCCTGACTGTCTCTTGTCTCTGCATCCTAACCTTCTTTATCACTTAGCGGTCATTGGGACTTTAGCTAGTGATGGGCCCTTTCCCTCTCGACGATGAAGCTTATCCTCCATCGTCTCAATGGTCAACCTTGCTCTCAGTGAGTTTGCCTCAATTTGATACTGATCTCGCGCCCGCATCGAAACAATGCTTTTCCCCTAGATGCCATCTAATCTTTTGTTTGAGACAAAATTGTTATTACCAGAAAAAAATTGAATGAAGTAAAATTTTGTTCGGTAAACTATGGAATTGCAATCAACAGAGTAGATTCACAACAAATGTTACTCAATTGTACACATATATAACCAAAATGTCACATGTAAAAGGTGTATATGGATGGACAATATGGATAAACACATGCATCAATGTGGGGCCACATAAATTCACATAAATCAAGCAAGAGACCAAATGCAATTCCATGGGACCAAATGCCTAATCCTAACCTTTGTCATCCTCCTCAAATGCTGGGCTAGGTTCCTGTAGGTTAGTGCCTAATTCATGTCTGGACAAAAGTTGGAGACATGGTAATTCGACAATAGGAGTCAACGGTTCAATAATCTGGACCAGAGAGTTCGAATTTATATCCACGAGCATAATTCTTCTGTTTTAGGCCAGCCTGCATCTGGACGGACTTACGTAAGAATCCCAAGCCAACTTGATGTTGATGAAGACAGGCCCAACATTTTTTCCGGCTCTTACCAAATGACCGTCCTTCTGTTTGAGATAACGATAGAGGGTCGCTACTTGCCTGTAACCCGGGTTACCGGTCTTCCTTCTAGTCCAAAGCTCTGTGGGACCCACCATGGTGTTTGTGTTATATCACCTCCGTTCATCTGTTTCGTCAGCTCATTTGAGGACATGAATCGAAACACGAGGGAGATGAAAAACTCAAGTGGGCCATACTATAGGAAACAGTGGGGGATGGAGATCCGTCAACCTAACCTCTCTCCATCATATGCAGTTAAAGCCCCTCAACTGCACCGCATAACGCGCGGACGACGACCAATCGATGCCCAAAACCCAACCCAAACCCAAAAACGAAAGAAAGCATCTCTCTCTCTCTCTCTCTCTCCTTAGCTGTAAATACAAAATCCCCAATTTCATTTCATGTGCCGCTTGTCTCCCTCTTTTTCTCCCAATCCAACCTCTCCTGTCCGAAGATTCCAGATCTCACCAGCTCCCATGTTGGATTTCACCTCATTCTCGACGCACAGGGGACAAGCTCGAGATTTTCGTTCTTTCATAGTCCAAAATAGCAGGACCGAGATAAGGAGATAGGGTTTGATTGATTCAATACAAGTCATAGATGGATTTTGTAAGGCATGATTTTTCCGAAGAAGGACGGAAAGGGAGGGGCGGTGGCAGCGGGGGATCGTCGGTTTCGTGCTCGATTTGCTTGGAATGTGTCGTTGATAGAGGGGAGAGATCGATTGCCAAGCTGCAATGCGGGCATGAATTCCACTTAGGTCAAACTCTGAGATCTGACGTGGGTTTTGCTTGTTTTGCTATGATTTTTTTTTTTTTTTTTTAAATTTTATTTTTAACCTATGAATTTTCTTCGTTGTTCGATGATGTAGTTTATGAATTTGTTGTGCATGTTCACTACTACTTCTTCTTCTTCTTTTTCACTCGTAGCTGTTGCTGATTTTCGTGAAGTGTATGCGTGGTGTGGGGTTAATTAATTTTTTTTTCTCCTTTTTTGTATTGTTTCTTTCATTTGTTTTTGCATTAAGTTTTCTGATCAGATCTATCTTTGGTTTGACTATATCGTTCTGCTACTTATCATCTATTTTCCAGGTGTAAATTTCCATTCTGGTAATTTTATTTTATTAAGAATTGTAATTTTTTTTCTTTAAATTCTTAGATTAAATGAACAGAGTATGCAGTATTTCCAGTGTTATGCGTGGTAAAATATTGGCATGCTGTATGTGCCATGTGTCGTATCCACAGATTTTAGTGGGACCTAAATGCCATGTATCTGTCGTTGTGTTCTTCTCATGCATCACATGTTAAATTGAGCGATGTATATATTTAAGCAAGTGCATGCTTGGATGATCTCGCACGTGAAGGACTAATTGGAACAAGCCGAAGCTCGGGAGATTCACATCGTGCCAAGCCATAAATAGCCCACCAACCCAATTTGTCAAAGACCAAGCAATATTAGAGCTCTTAAGAAAGCCATCCCAAACCAAGCAAAGACCAAGCAATATTCACATCTTCCCAACATCTCACTCTTAACAATGTTAATCTTCTTCGCCATGCATGGGCCAAATCTCCTCTGAGCCAAACCTCCACAACTCTTCCCAACATCTCACTCTTAGCAATGTTAACCTTCAACTCCAAAAGTACCTCAAGACACCTTATGATCATCCTCAGCTTGTCCACCATGATAGCATCAGCATCATAGAACAAAAGTGTATTGTCAACAAATTGAAGATTGGATATTAGTGGGCTTGACCTATTGACACTAAATCCACTGAATAATTTGACCTCATGTCCTTGCTCCAACATTACCCAAGGCTTCAACAACCACCACAAAAAGGAAGGGTGAAAGCGGACATCTTGCCTAATGCCTCTCGAAAATTTAAAGTATCCCTTCGGGGATTTGTTAATCAAGAATGAGAACCTAACTGAGCTCATGCATGCCCTCATCCACCCCCTCCACTTCCTCTCACACCCTATTTGGTCCAACATGTTGTCTAAGAAGTCCCAATTCACATGGTCATAGGCCTTTTCTATATCGATCTTGCACACTACGCCTTTCTATCGCGCCTTTTGTCTCTAGTTGATGCACGTGAGCGATGATGGCACTATCTAGATTTTGATGACCTCTTATGAAAGCTCCTTGATTTTTAGAAATGATGCTAGCCGGCGCTACCCCAAAATCTGGAGGAGGTTGAATCTTTGGGAAGAATTTTATTTCGTGTGCCAATAAGGCTGATTGGTTTGAAGTACTTTAAGCCTTTTGCACTTGTCACCTTTGGTACGATGGCAATGAAGGAAGCCTTGAGCTCAGTTAATGACTAACCCCTCTTAAAAAACTCCGCCATAAAATTGAGCACATCCCCTCTCACTATCTCCACAAAACACTTGGAAGAATGCCAAAAGGAATCCATCTGGCTCTGGAGCTTTATCCTTTCCTAGTGAATCCACAATGGCCTTTACGTTGTCCTCAAAGAAGTGTCTTTCAAGTGAATCGGCTTCATCACTTGACAAATATGAGAGCAATAGGCTGTCAAACTTTGGCCTTCTTCACCATTCTACTTTTAGCAAATCTTTATAAAATTGGACCACCGCGTTACTAACCCTAGCCTTTTTGTCTATTCTTCCTAGAGGTGTACACGAGTCGAACCGATTCGAGCTGGGTACAGCTCGACCACTTGCTGACCCCAGCTCAAACTTTGCTTGGCTCGGTCCTCGAGCATGACTGGCCAGCTCAACTCGATTTGGTCAGTTACTCAGGCTAGTTCGAGCCAAGTTCGAGCCGAGTTCGCCTGTGCAACATTTTCACAAACACATGGACTGCACCTTCCAAATCTCACCGTATGTAAAACAACAGCAGTGGTTTTACAAGTATTTCATCAAACACCTTCTAAGCAACATAAAAATCAAGAAAAAAAAAGCTATTTGTTTCATATATGTACCTTCCTTGCCACCAACCACACTTCGTTGAGTCATTTCATCAAACACTTGGTGAGCAACATCAATATCAAAGTAACTGAGTCATCGAATTGGTTCGATTCGAGTTGGGTTTGATCCGAGTCGAGTCGAGCTCAGGCAAGCTCAAACTCGGTTCAAAATTTTTTCAAGCTCAAAAAATCAGCTCAACTCGGCTCGAACTTAGTTTCGAACCTAGTCGAATCGAGCTTTTTCGAGTCAAGTTGAGTGAGCTAACCGAGCTAACTCGGTTCGTGTACAACCCTAATTCTTCTTCACTTGATGACCATGTTGTTGATCTCGTTTTCTCTAACTCGAGTACTTGCAATTTTATGGAAAAAATTAGCATTTTTTTCTCCTTCCTTCAACCAAGTGGCTCATGACCTTTGTCTCCACTTGATTTCTCCTTGCTTTATGTGGCTTGAATAGTCTTGTGCAAGCTTTCTTCATAAAATTTTCTCCGCCAAATATACCACAAAATCAGTGTGGATTCTAAATCCATGCTGCAAAGTAGAATTTTTAAAATCCAGGGTATTCCAAATCCAAGGTACAAAACACAACTAGAGTTTTTGGAATCCAGGGTATTTCGAATTCATGCTCCCAAACAGGCCTTGTATAAAAAATGATGGACAACGTGGATATATACAAGGCGGGCCCCAGAGTAAGGGAATCGCGCACTATAATTTGCTACAACTAACCACTTAACCTAACATATGGTGGCCCCACAGCGACTCTTGCCAACCTTATTCCTTTGTATAAAAAAAATGATGTGGCCCACTTGAATGACAGTTGGAAATCCACCTCGACCACGTGAATTTCAGGCCCATTAGGGTTCAAGTCAATCCCACAATTAAAAACAATGTACACAAGTAACCGTAATCATTGAAACTATTTCCATTTGTATGGCCCACCTGAATGATAGTTTGGCTTGATTTTTTTTTTCCCGACGCATAAGTTTTAATGGGCTATGTAATAGTTGGACTATATTTCATATAACCATCACGATGGGACATATATGAATAAAGGGTTACCATCCTTCCATTCATTGTTTCATTTGATGTGGCTCACCTGAAGCCTTAATCAGTATAGTATGAAGCCTTAATCAGTATAATATTTTGGCCATACACAACTTTCTACGGCTCATCACATGGTCAGAGCGGATTTTCCATAAACATACCTGGTTGATCCTGCCAGTAGTCATATGCTTGTCTCAAAGATTAAGCCATGCATGTGTAAGTATGAACTAATTCAGACTGTGAAACTGCGAATGACTCATTAAATCAGTTATAGTTTGTTCGCGCACTCGCGCACTTTCTTAGTAAGTAATGCAGGGGACTCTCCTCGACGATGCCTTGCCCGCCATGGCACAAGCCCCGCGCACTTAGCATGGCGCCCGGTCGGCGGTGAATTAGGCAGCGGGCAGGGGCGCCGTGCTAATCGGGTAGGGCATCGTCGTGGCAAATTAGGTGGCTGCCCGGGGCGCCGTGCTAAGTGGGCGGGACTAGTGCCACGGTCGTGCTGCTGCGGGCGTGCCAGCATGCTACCGTGCTGCAGCTGCGCGCGCGCGCTACCGTGCTGCTGCTTCAAGAGATGGAGAGAGAGAGAGAGAGAGAGAGAGAGAGAGAGAGAGAGAGAGAGAGAGAGAGATTAGATGATTTGGTAATGTGGGTGGAAGTAGTAAAAAAGGACTTGATGACCCATTGTTGAACTGAAGTTATGACCCCTTGATAGAGTGGAATGGCGGAATGGAATTCATGTAGCTGACCCTAAATAGTTGGGATATGTCTTAGATGATGATGTGATGATGACTTGATTGTTCTCTTCGACTGTAGTCAAGGCAATTCACTAGGCAAATGGTTACGATTTTATTGCCTATCTTACAAAGATTGTATGAAAATAACAAATCTACTTGTGAGTGGTCACCTAAAAGCAAGGTTTAAAAATGGTGTTATGACGCCTTAATAGCTAAGTGACATTACTGTTGGCCATATCACATTTTACCCAGATCTTGTAAATTCTTGTCAATTCACGTCTTACTCAGAATTAGATTCGTAATCTTAGGTGCTAAAAATAGACTACCATCTTGAGAACCGTGTGTAATGTGCACATCTTCTGAGATGCATATTTTTAAACCATAAGAACATGTCACCACTAGTCTAGAGTGCATCATGTGTCAGCCAAATATATAGAGGAGTTTTATGTTATATTGATGTTTGTCCTCTTATTACTTTTTTTTTTTTTTTCATTTAAGAAAAAGGTTGAGGATGTATTCCTTTCATATAGAGGATTGCTCTTTTGGTGGTTGCAACCTCGTAACCTCGCAGAAATTCATGCCAATCTGCTCATGCATTGAACAGTCTCCCCCCCCCTAAAATGTGGCATTGTTGTGACATGCTTCCCTCTAGGGTGATCGGCAGTGCTTTTCTGCAGCTTGATCGTCTTTCCAGAAATCTGAATATGTTCTTCCTTCACAGATTGTATTGGTTCTGCATTCAATGCAAAAGGTGCTATGCAATGCCCAAATTGTCGGAAAGTTGAAAAAGGCCAATGGCTATTTGCAAATGGATATCGCCCTCTTTCTGAACTTAATGTGGATGAGCTCGTCAATGAAGACTTCTATGATCTGGCATACTCTGACCTGGTAAACTGTTACCTTAATCGCGTTTGTCATGAAGTTGTAGGACACTTCTCTCTTCTAGAAAATGTGCAAATTTCAATAATATCATTGTCATTGTTCCATTCTTCCGTTGCTAGTGATTTTAAGAAGGTTGCTGGTATTTGCATTAATCTGGGTTCTGGCACTAAAATATAGCAATTTGTTGCATGTTTCTTTTATTGTACACGCTGTTGGGAATTCCTTATTATATCAGCACCTCCTGCAGTCTCCATTTTAGATATTTCTATCAAAGGGAAAGCTTATGGCTCTTTTTATTTTTATGCTAGAGCACATCGAACTCCCAGAGTAGTGCCTCTAGTTTCGAATCATGATTCTGGAGTAGCTGGACTCAAATAATGTTAATAAGAGAAGCATTATATTTATTGGACTCTCTTGCAATACTTTCTTGTGTTAACAATGTTTGAATATGCTGTTCAGTTTTATTAGTTGATATCCTTATTAGTATCTTTGACAGGCACCTAATTGAATGGTATTTCTAGGGAGGCTAATTAATTGTCTGAGACTTTGCCAAAGGGGTATCTTGGATTCTTGATATTGTTTTTGCCTAGGCCTAGGGTTTTCCTATCCTATTATCTTGATTGCTTCATTGTAATAGCTATTTTACTCTTCTATTATTAAAGTTTTCTTTACCAATAGAAAAAAGAAAGTTGATATCTTTACCAAGCAACAGTTACAATCTCCTAGGGCGCTATTACATTATTGCCTTTGGCCATATTTCAAATTCCAAAGAGCTCATGTCATTACAATTTTTTTTTTTTTAAATTATTTATTTATTTATTTATAAAGATAAGCATTGGAATTTTTCCTTTGTCTATATTTCATAACTCAAAGAGCTTATGTCATTACAATCTTGCCTTTGGCTATATTTCAAAATTCAAATAGTTTGTGTCATTATTACATCCTTTAACGACTGTGTCCTTTTTCTTTTCTTTTTTCCTGCCTATCTTGTATTCTTAAAATTGTTGTATGAATAGTTAAAAGAAATGGTAAAGCTGTTTCATATTCTTCCAATTAAGTTTCTAGGGAAGCTAATAGCATTGCAGATGTTTGGAGTAAATGGGGAAGCTTTGTGTGTCTATATTCTTATAAATTGCCTTGAGGGATAATTTTTGAGTTTTCTTGTTTCTTTTTAATAAAATAAAATTCATTGTTGCCAAAAAAGAATTGTGCGGTGAATTGATATAACATTCCACATCCTTTCTCAAGTTGATTGATTCTTTGTGTGGTGGCTACTCTTCTTTTGCAGCCATTTGGACTTCAGTGGTGTCCTGTTCGTGGATTTATGCAACTATTTGAGTAAGCTCAAGACCTTTTTTCTGAATTGAGCTTCAGCCAAAACTGAACAGCTTTCTGCATTCACCTTTTTTGTAGCTTCTTAGGTTAGATAGATGCTTTCTGCACCATTGGTTCATGAGTCTCGCGAATCGATTTTTCATATGTTATTTTAACAAAGGGCTAACAATATTTTATAAAAGAATAACTCCTTGAAAAACCACGTTCTTTGAAATGTTCAAGTCTATTTATCAGAAGTAAATGGGAAAAAAGTTCAAGTATGCTCTGCTCTGTCTTGCAACAGTTATAATCTTTGATGCTACAAGTGTTGCCATATGCTATCGCATAAGCAATTATGCGAGCACACAATTGCATACATGGGCTCAGATCGCATATGCCGTGCAGGAAGTATGCCATGGCATACTAAAGTATGCAATGACATAATCGCATAACTATGGCATGCTCTAGTATGCAATGGCATAATGGCCAGCGGTCATATTTTTTTGTAGCTTATAATAATAAGTTGTACCCTATAACTTGTAGAGTTGTACTTGTATTGTATGCATCAACTCATCAAGATTGAAGTTATAAATAAAATTTATATGTTTTAATAATTAATTCTCTCTTAGTGTAACTTGATTGTTTAAATTTGTTTTGTTATATATAATATAACTTATAAATGGTGTAATAGTCAAACTACAATGAAATTGGTAAAAAAAAATACCCAATCCAATCACTTGCAGTAATTAGACATTTTTCTTAATTTTTTAGAAAGTTTCCCATTTTTAATTTTTAATTTTTAATTTTTTCAGAAAAAAAAAGAAGCCATCAGCCTGAGCAGATCTTATGTGATTATGCGATCGCACGAGTGATCAGCCCAGGCTGATGGCTTATGCGATTTTGACAACATTGGATGCTACTGCTGTTATATCTGTTAACCTTGTCTCTTTATGAAGATGCTTCTGCTGTATGAATTATATGTTTAATTAGATTTGACACTTTCAGCAGTTGCCAGTTACTACTACCCATTATCACTTTTTTTTTTTTTTTGGGGGGGGGGGGCAAATGAGCTGGGCGACAACTTGTACTGGAGCAAATGAGTTGTCAGTGGTATATATTATTCTTGCTGCATTTCCTTTTGTTTACCCCTTCCAGTGGGACTCTGCACTCCTCTGGTCCCATGTTTTATGAGATTTCCATCCCCCTCGCACCAAGGTCACTGGATTTACGGGTGATTATGTTCCATTTACCATGTTGGCCCTGGTTCTTGCACGAAGCGTGAAGCAAAATAGCAATAAATTTGGGTGGGAGCAAATGAGTTGGGTGACAACTTGTACTGGAGCAAATGAGTTGTCAGTGGTATATATTATTCTTGCTGCATTCCCTTTTGTTTACCCCTTCCAGTGGGACTCTGCACTCCTCTGGTCCCATGTTTTATGAGATTTCCATCCCCCTTGCACCAAGGTCACTGGATTTAAGGGTGATTATGTTCCATTTACCATGTTGGCCCTGGTTCTTGCATGATGCGTGAAGCAAAATAGCAATAAATTTGGGTGCGGATCTTGAAAAAATAAAAAGGTGTGGGAGTATGGAACTGTCTGTGTTTCAAAATGTTATCAAACACAAATGGCTAGTGAGTGGGAGCATGAGGCCAAAGCGGGAGTGACACCTAGTTTGAACCTGCTACTAAGGATTCCAGAGAAAGCAAGGCTGTTGAACCAACAGAGTTCAAATTAGCATTTCTGGTCATTTCATTTAATAAAAAAGGATAAATGAAGCAAGGGATTACCCATAAGCCGACTCTTAAGTCAATCGAGGAGCATGTATAGCACTTATCCAAAATGCCACAAACTTGTTTATGACAATGCAGTTATTAGTCCAGTGTGATTTTGAGCTTTAATGCTCTTTCGATCCTTACCAATTGGATGAGATGTAAAGTTTTATGGCCTGTTTATTTGGTTTCTTGACTTGATGTTATTGTATATAACCTATTTCCAGGCCTGGCAATGGGCAGGCCTTGGGCCTGGACTTTGCTTGGTTGGGCCAGGCCTATTCAAAATATTGATTTTGCCTGGCCCAGGCCCGGTCCTTTGCCAGACTTGCATATTTCAGCCCACTAAGTTGCTCTTTGCCTGAGGTTTAATGCTAACAGCAGCTCATGCAAATAACTAAATGCTCAGCTATGTTTAGCTTCTGCTGGTGACCCAACAAGACGTATGGTAGCAAGAGCTCATAAGTCATAACTCAGGACAAGGAAGAAAGTTGTGCCTAATATGCTTGGCTGTGTGCTTTGCAACTCGATTCCAAATCCATGTAATCCATAAGATGAAACTAAGGGCACATTTAGATATGTGGAATCCAAGGGAAAAGAAGAGGAAAATTAATAATTATCCTGATGATTTCCATGAGACTATTGAAACATGGATTCCAATTTTGAGTTCTTGTTTGGGTAGCTAGAGGAAATTTTTGGGTTCCAATTGCAATACTCAACTAGTTTCCTGTGCCAAGAATCCAAATTATAGAAAGATGCAATGACTGCTTAGTGGAATCTGCCCTTTGCTTTGCTATCCTAACAACAAAAATCATCACATCAAAGGAACACCCTTTTCCCTTTCCATTGTTTGGCATGGAATCCATTGTTTCCAAACATGGCCCAACCTTAAAACCTCTACAAGTTAGAAAACTCTAACAGCTTTTTGGTTATTGCATGATCTGTATACCATTCTTTTCAAATTGCATTGAGGTTTCGGGTAAAAAAAGGAAAAAAAGAAAGAAAGAAAGAAGTTACTGTGAACTGTTTTCCACCAGTTTTGTATCATAAGTTGTAGTGTTAACAAAAGTTATACCAAGCTTACACTTTTTGCACACGTCATTTATGTTGTTTTTTGAGGATAATAAGACTGCGAATTTTCCACCTGCAGTGACGGAGAACCCCAGCCAAACCCTTGTAAGCAATCTTTGTACATTACCATTCACTTGTGAGCTGTGATTTTTTCATATCGGAGCTGCATAATGAATTTGTCTTTCTTAATCTTTCCCCGGAAGATCATGATATGTTAGGAACTGCAGCATTTGGGGACCACTCAAATGCTTCAAGTAGTACGCACGTGTGCCCCTATCTTGCTCTCCATGGGTTTTCACATTCTATACATCCTGCGCCGTCAAATGCTACTGATGCCGTGTCCGATGCCACTTCATTTCATCAGCATCTGACTGGATTAGGAGTGCCATCATCCAGCGACATGTTGAACTCGCATGGTTTTTCTGCAGCAGAGCCACGACACAACTGGCAGCAGGCGTCTCTTCCTTTTCCCGTCTCTGGCGGCAGCTTAAATACTGCAGAGCAGCCCACATCTCAGTTGGCTTCAAGGTTATCTAGGAGTGACTCGGGTGGCCTGCAGAGGTTAGGATCCTCCGTTCAGCCTCTTCCTTTTATTCATGGGTAAGTGTCATGGTACTGAAACTTGCATTCATACAGTTGTTAAAGATTTGTAGAGTCATGCTCATCTGAAAACTACAGCCTGCTGACATGCAGCACCAGACTCCATGCATGCAGGGACCATTTTGAAGTGATTCAAACCACTGATCTGATCATGGGACCTCAATTAGGATTGGTAATTGGGGGTTCTAACCTGTGGATATCTGACCTTCTCTCTGTTAATTGCTGTACCTTTTCTTTTAACAGTGTGTGATATGGTTAGAATCTTCCAATCTGGAATGCTTACCTGGTGTCCTTGATCTACTGTTGGGCCAATCAATCAGATAAATGGTTTGGATCACTTGACCATGAGGCACGTACAGAATTATTGTGCACAACAGGATCCTAAAAATTCCTTTAAAGATGGTATTACCCTTTAAGAGCTTTCTACTTCACTGATATCAATTTAGCTGTCGCAACTATCACAGGTCTGTTGCACGAGCAGGCGGCAATTTGGTGGCCGCACTAGTGCCTCCTGTTGTAGGGGACGCTAGGGGTCATACTCGCGGGCCGAATGGTCATATATATCAGCAGTCTGCACCGTCTTCTGCTCTTCGAGGTGCCCCATTTGCTCCAACCAGGAGAACAAGGCACAGAGGATTTGCTCTTTTTTCCTCCATAGGCACCAATTCCTTACCTGAAAGCAGTGGTTTCCATGGGTTTTCTGTATCCGGGTCTGTGAATAGAAACCATCAAGATGGTGAACATATCGGCCGGCATGTTGATCGGGGAGTCTATGGATGGGTGAGAGAAGGGTTTGCCCCTCTGCCATGGATCCCTGTCGAAGGTGAATCTCAGTGGTGGAGCCCTTTCCACACTAATCAGAATCCCCAAACAGTAAGTGCAGATTCCCAGACTAGGAACTACTTCCAACAAAGGGTCAACACAGAGAGGGTCGCACAAGGGCGGCCGGAGAATGCATATCAACGGCTCCCACTCCCTAGGATGTCGCCTTTCATGTGATAGGTTCCACTGCCTAGGCATGATCCCCCTGATGGATGTATTGGAACTCATTTCTAGTCTTTTTGTAAATTCCTGTAATGCTTTCAAGGACTGCTTGTCTGGGCATATGAACTATCCTTCTGCAGTCATCTCTGTATGAGATTTGGCTTTCTTGGCTGCAGTTTTTGGATGATTTAAAAAGCTCTTCTAGCAGGAGCCCACATGTTTCCTGGTGGACTACATGAATCCATGGGAGTGTGTGTAATCATGGATTATGAGTGGGAGCTTGAGATAAAGGTGGGTTTTGCATCTTTTTATTTTTATTTTGTTTTATATTTGGGTAAGTTGTTTGGAAAATAAGGTGAAGTGCCATCCCCTGAAGATGTATGGTGGTCAGACATTTGATCTGGTGGACCACTAAATGAATTGCCTGGATACGCTGAAAAATATAATGAGTGTAGTCTGACCACCTGATTAATGCCAGCTTTCGTGTTGAATGTGGACCATTGGTCATTTTGACAGCGGGTGCATGTCTTGGTTTCCGTGACATGGCTTGTACCAGTAGGTGTCACCGAATCAAGGGTCTTGATCAGTGGACATGCCTGTGTGGAAGATGTTTTGGGATGCAACAGCGACATTCCTCTTGTAATAAATAATACAATTTTTTTTTTTTTTTTTTTAAAGAAAAAAAATCGGAGCAATCACTGAAAATGAGCCGAGTCTAACACTCTCCCACATCTTATCATCGAGATAAGCTGACTTGAAAGAATATCAACAATCATGAAACTACATTGGCTTGGAGGCCAAGTGTTCTGACAGGATGGGCCCCTTGTTTCAGTGATCCAGATCTCGATCTCTCATCTCTTGAATTCGCTGCACCACCATGGATTGGTACATCTACTTGATTTTTTACCAATCGCTAGTAATAATAATAATTGATGATGCCATGAAATTTATGTCTAGTCCCACTCTCGTACAGGGAAGCGAATTGCCTGCGCCCCTGGTAGAAGAGATGTATTCCTGTGCCGGGGCTGTGTGGGGCCCACAGGGATGTCTGTGACAAACGTCCATCTGTTTTGAAAGACTACGGTAAGACAGGAACTAAAAATGAGGCAGATTCAAAACTCGTGTGGGTCATACCACATGAAACAGTGGGGATTGAACGCCTGGGGTTGACAGAAGTTTTGCATCAGGATGATAATTGTGCCTATAGTTTTACTTTTGTTTGGTGCAGCCCACCTGAGTTTTAGATCTGCCTGATTTTTAGATTCATTGTCCTGTTGGGGTCTTTCAAAACAGATGGACGGAGTGGATTTGTCATGGACATCTCTGTGGACCCCACACAGCCCCGGAACAGGTATATTTATGTGTCAGGATCACAGGCAAGCAATCGGATCCCTCCAACAGGGAGGGAGCCCTTTGGCGGAAGCGTGAAAAATCCACTCCGTCCATCAGTTTCACCCTCTCACGTTTGGAAATAGCCCAAAAATGGAGTGGGGATTGAAGTTGGAAGTTGGACGGTCTCCATAATTCCGGCAGGTTGAAAATCTTGGCCATCAACTGTTCTAACCTTCTTCATGGTTTGATGTAACCTTTGGTTTTTTTAACCTTCTTCATAGTTTGATGGAACCTTTGTTTTTTGTTTTTCTTACGCATCCTCTGTTGTGGAATCGGATTTCAGTCTTCATATGTGTATTTCCTCTCTCTCTACTATCTTTGGTGTAAGTGGAATTGCAATGGTGAGGGTTTTGACAGTTGAGCTTGATTTTCGAGTCATTGCTACTTTGAATTTTGCTGATTCATTGTTTGACGATTGTCCATCTTCTTCAAGAATCCAAGCTTCAGTTCCATTATCTGGAACTCCTGCTTGAATTTAGCACTAGCTTCTAGCCCCATCCTCAGCTCCCACCCTTTTTTCTTTTTTTGAATTTTGACTTCTAGCTCTGTTCTATTCTGGAACCCAGGGTGCTGATGACGGACGGACGCCACTTCCCTGTTGCAGCAATCCCCTCGTGTGACTCCAAGCTCCATGGAGCCCACTGCGATGTATGTGTTATATCCACTCTGCCCATCCATTGTGGCTGCCCATATTAGGACTTGATCTTAAAAAATCAGACAGATCAAAAACTCAAGTGGGCCGGCCACACCACATGAAACAGTAGGGATTGAATGCCCACCATTGGAACCTTCTTGGGGGCTACACAAGTTTTGGATCACGCTGATGTGTGTGTTTTTCCTTAATTCTGGTGGAAATCACCCTATGAATGGGTTGGATGGCATATAAACATCATGGTGGGCTTCAAGAATGTTTCAATGGTGCTTGTTTTCATCCCCACTACTTCCTATGGTGTGTATCGTTTGAGTTTTGGTCAGTCACACTTTTTGGTTCACGTCCTAACATGGGCTGGTGGAATCAATGGACGGAGTGGATATAACACAAACATCACAGTGGACCCCACAGAGCTCGGGTTTACAGGGAAGTTGCATCCGCTGATAACCTGGTGCAATGGGCCATATGGAAGAACAATGTGATAGTTTAGGGGAAATAAAAGAAAAGAAAAGAAAAAGCCAACTGTCTACATTCAAAGTGCACATCTCTCCTGCCTGATTTCTCTGCCAGGTCATCTGCATGGTGGGGTACGCCTTCAGCACTGTCATGTACCATAACCATGAAGGTGCATTTGGTGAGTGATAATGAATCTTAAAATGCTGATGATAATCACTATATCATCTCTCTCTTCATTATTATCATTACTCTTCAAGGATAGTATGTGATTCTTGAGCTGTTGTCACTTTCCTTGATTTTCAAACACTGTTGTGATTAGATATTGAAGTCCCTGAATGTGCCATTTGAAACACTAAACATACCTGAGAATAAAATGCTGCGTCAAGGATTGAAGGAGTACACCAACTGGCCAACATTTCCTCGAAAAATTACGTTGATGAGGATTTCTTTGGCAACCGTGACACAACTGTTGGTAAAGTCATATAATGTTTTCATAATTGCAATTGCAAGTCTATGATTATGTCATTATTTTAATTAATTGCCTTTAAAAGTGGAATCACGTGCCCTCCATTTTCCCCATAAAAAGTTCTCAAAGGACAATGCCCTGGCATCTGAGTTGTTTAAAGTTTCATTTATTTGTTCATGTCCAGTTTCTTCTAGATTTCTTCTCTGAGCAGACTTCTCTTGTAAATTTGTTTCAGTTCAGTGAAAGTATTGGTATAATTTTACAACTTTTGTTGGGGATTTAGGAGTGACCTTTTACAGACAAGCATAAGGGAACTGCTTTGTTATTTATCTGGAAACACATGGGAATATGCATTTTCTTGAATATTTCTTTCCTCAGAAACAGATATCACCTTATAATTCTGAGTTGGGTAAATTAAGTTTGAAGAATAAGGTGTTCAGAATTGCAGACTTCTTGGCATGCCATGTCCATGTGACGCCAATGTTCAGGCCAATATTCAAGTGGTTCTCACAATGCTTTTGCTGTGAAGGATTGCTTCCTACTTGTGTATTTCTGCACCAATTTTCTTGTGTTTTGTCTTTGACGTCTTCTCTTTTTAGGATAATTAAATTTAGTTATTGACAAAAAAAAAAAAAAAAAAAAAAAAATTCTTGAAGAAAGATGTAAACCAACAATGTTCATCAGCTTCGTTAAAAACTTAAACTAAGACAAGGGATGTCAAGGATGGATCATGATCAAGTATTCTGTAATGGCCACCAGCATTACTTTTGCGATACGGATTGTAACGGTTGTTACGGCCCCTATAGCGGCCGTTACAATCTCTTTCTTTTTTATTGAAAAAAAAAAACCTGAAAAGCTGTATTGGCCTAGTAATGGACCGTTACGGCTTTTACAGGGGCCGTTACGGCTTACGGGTCATTTTTTTTTTCTATAACAGCTGTTACGACCATCACAACCCCGTAACGTGTAACGGTTGCCACAGGTGAGGGTTCGATTCCCCTCCTTGGCTTTACCCGATACACGTGGTTGTGGGTGATTGCGTGTATCCGCAGGGATTAGTCTCACTTCAAAAAAAGAGGTGGGGACACCCTGTGTCTTCAAAAAAAAAAAAAACGTGTAACGGTTGCCACCATTACCTTTACATAATGACCTTTACTGTTCTCCATAAAGCACCTGTGAGGCAATCTTAAAATTCCCCTATGAACAACTGACAAGTATAAATAAAGCAACACAGTGTAGGTTGTATCACACTGATTCAGATTAATTCGATGAAAGGTCATGAAGTCTGAGTGCTATTGCATGCTTTGTCTCAAGGATTTCTTGCTAATAAAATTTCCATTGATTTTGATGTTCAGAGAAAAGGTGGTGAAGATTATTTGAATTCAAAGTGAACATGGAAAGATAACATCGACATCTTTGAGTTGAAGGTGTTTTCATTTGGCTACTAGAATCAATCAATAACATCGATTTCTCTCAGCTTGAAACAAGGTTAGACAACCTGTGGGCGTAGTTGCTAGGTTACTACTATCTCTTTAATACTTATTTTGACCCATTTGAACCTGTGCCATTTTCCCTGTTTAAGAAGTCGTGATGTATCTCTCATTCTAACCACTTCCTCTTTTTTTCCGATACTATAAATGTTCCAATTTCTCAATCAAGTTATAAGGATCTTCTATTGGAAATTCTCTAATGGAATGTGTGTTTGCATGGCATGCAATCATGCATTTATGGATATATTATTGCTTTATAACAACTCTTTGACCATTTCCAAACTTTATCCACAATTCTGCAACAGAAGCATTCAAGAACAGGAAATTGAAGTTGTTGGAGAAAGCAATGAGCCCTTGATGACTGTGAATTACATCAAAATGGCTTAGATCTTTGTTAAAGTTTAAATTTTACCATAATAACTTTACTATAATAACTTTACTGGCATAGGAGAATGATTATTGGAAAAACCTTTTTTTTTTTTTTTTTTTTTTTTTGAGAAGTTACGAGATTTCATTGAAAGAAAAAGGAGCAGAAACAAAGAAAAGGCCGATGATCCGCCGAGGAGGCGGATCAGCTAAGAGGCCAGAAAAGAAAGATTACAAGATTGAAGCTTCTCCACAGAAGCGGACCAATACACTATAAAATAGATCACCCTTTGGACCACAGTCTCAACCGATTTTGAGTTGCACTTCATGGTAAAATAGTTGATACATTATCAGTTGATTTTTTGCATTTGCCTGTGTATGGCTATGAGATTCACTGTCGTCTGGATATCAATCTGCACTCAGCTACACTTGTAAAATAGTTCCTTTTTTTAGTGGCAAATGGTTCTTTTGATTTTGCATTAAATGAACGATATCAATAAAAAAAATCGTGGGAAACTATTTATTGAGGGGGGAAAAAACACAGAATTGTTGGAAAGTAGAAATTTAAGTGGTGCTTTATTAATACTGTTGTAAAGTGGAAATTTCTGTTTTGTTTTTGGTTAATGCAAAATCCATAAGACCCATAAGATATGCAAATCTAGAAATGTGCTTTGACCTCTCATAGGGGAACTGGATCTTCTTTCCCTGAAGGAAGTTTTGAAACCAAAGTGTAAACTGCAGTATCTTTGAGAAAGATGCAGACATTTCGATGAAACAACTGATTATTGATTTTTTTTTTTTCCAAGAAAAACTTTGGAATAGTATCTCCTATGATTATTTCTTATTTTGCAACATTTGTTGAAGTAGTTACCTTGATGAAGGATAACGGATGTGAACCCCCACAAGTGTAAAACATATGCATTTGTGAGGAGACCTTTACTGGTAAGCGTGCTCGTCCACCTCACCTGTATACCCTGCATCCTTGGGTGCCAAAATTTTCTCACGATTTTTCTCTTCCAAGTTTTGGCATTTTTTTAGAGCAATATAGCAAACCTACTTAGATTTGACTGGGAAGGGAGTCGAAACTATCACCTAGCTAGTGTTTCAATCCACTAAACAATCAGATCAAGTGCAGGCTTTTTTGCATTATTATTTCGAGACAGATTATTTATACTGAAGATGGTTTTAAATATTTCAGTAGTTCTTTTTGACATATTTACTAGTGGGTACTCTATGAGAAAAAGAAGCAATATAAAACAAGATGAATTCCTTGGTATGCAGCTCAAGTATATTCATAAATTTGCAAGTGCTAGTTTGGCCATTAAAAGCCAAACTCAGACTTGATTAGCAAGTTGGATTATGATCTCAGGCATAGTGCTGGGTTTACATAAGCGGTACATGGCATTTAAAGCCACAGATGTTGATGTGGATGGCACTCATGTTGTCAGTGTAGATCCATAGGATTAGGGGAAGGGAAGCAAAGAGAGGTAACAAGCACATGAGGCCTAACAAGTTCAGCTGTTCAAAAAAGAAAGAAGAAAGAGAAAGACTATATATATATATATATATATATATATATATATATATATATATATATATATATATATATATATATATATATATATATATATATATATATTTGAAAGGTGAATATTATTAAGAGCCAAAGAGGCCAAAAAGAAAAAGTAAACAGAAACAAACAGGAAGAAGCAGAAAGAAACAAGGCAGAAACAAATTCCAGCCCCTGAGCCTAAACCCGGCTAGAAAACACTGTCCAGTGCCCATTCATAGATAGAATGGAACACTTTATATATATATAACCATATATGACTGGTGATGCAGAAGAAAAGGAACGATGATGTCTTCTTAAATTGATAGAGATTCTGAGTTTCCCCTTTTCCTTTTGCTGTTTCCAAGGAAGCTGGCGTACCATTGAGCAGACAGCGTGGAGTACCTCTTTCTATCCCTGTTGTTAAAGTCGACTTGGTAGAGACCGTAATGAACAGTATAGCCAAGTGTAAGCTCAAAACAGTCTACGAAAGACCATACGAAGTACCCCCTTGTATTTGATCCATCCCTGCAAACAAATGCTTGTTCAGAAAACCTATTACAGCTTTTACGAAAAAGTGCTGATTTTTTCACTTGTGACTGAACATTGAGAGGATTGGTTTCCTACATTCTATATAACCCTCGAGAAAATTTAAAATTATCCAAAACCTTGGCCAACGTGAAGCTATTTGTTATTAGAAGAATTCCTGAAATAGCTTCATGCCTGCCTTTGATGCTAATTTGATGCCAGCTATCTTCTAAGAGTGTCTAGAAAATGTGCTTGAATGAGGAGAATATGCTTGCAAGCAACCAATTTATGGTACCAAGCTCTAGATGCTCTTTGTTTCCTAGGTTTTTGGTTGAAGTTTTGGATGCCAAATTCTATATATGGGTTTTAAACCTGAAACCTAATGGTCATGATGAAATACTCCAGTTTGACATTTCCAGCACAAATTGCATCCAAGGAAGGGGAAAATAACAGGAATACTGATTTTCCTGGGTGATCATATGTATAAGGATGAAAATACCTTATTGATTGAAGCAAGCTTTCTATGTACTTCTGCAAGTAATCTACCCTTTCATCATCATTGCGAGTATCGGGAGAATAAGAGTTGTTACCATACATTGGATATCCTGATGACATGAATATTTAGAGCAAGAGTAAATTATAGTCTTAAATCATGAATACCATGCATGTTAGTCCTTTTTTAATCATTATAATACATGAAAAACACATTTTAGGATTTTACCATTTTCATGGATTATAAGAACAGCATTTTCATAGTATAGTTTGACATACTCCAGCAATCTTTGAAGGGCCCAAGGAGCAGTAGGAAATGTGGCAGTTTTCAGGCTAATGAAATCCTGATCAGGAATTTAATTCTTCTGTCAGAATTTTCCATCTAAAATTTCCAATGGCAGAGTCATGAAAATCAGTGATTTCTATGATCTTACCTTCTCAAACAGCCCTGGAACTGCACAAGAAACACAAACATTATTGTTAGGTGTTCATGATTTACCAAAAGCAGCTTAAAGCAAACTAAAGATTCTTAAAAAACTGATCCCAAGGAAGATCACCTGGCTACCCAATCTGATAATGATTTTCAAGCTGGCATTCTGATCATTTTTTGAGGAAACATCCAAATGAGAATAAACGACTCAAATGGATGTACAGAGCGCACATGTTGGACTCTTTATAATTGTAACAAAGATGGGTCTCAAGCTTTGCTACAAAAAAGCTAAGCAGCTATTTGTTTGCTGGGAACCAAACATTTATTGCAACAGTACTTCATTAAACTATGAAACGCTAAGGGGAGACAAAGAAATTAAATTCCCAAACTTTTTTTTTATTGGATTTGGAACGCATTTATTTCCCCAAGGTTCGTCATTTTTCCCATCATCTCCTATCATTTGAGTTAGTTTGGGTTTTCTTTTTTTTCCTCTTGCTGTTTTGCTTTTTGGTGCTTTCTCAGCACCTTTTCAATGAAATCTTCAGTTATCTTTCAAAAAAAAAAAACTTACTTGATATTCTGGCAGAAATATCTGTAGCATAGTCTTTCTCATGCTTCTCAGTGTCATCAGGGGAATTTTGAACAAAAACTACAAGATAATGATTAAGGCCGATAAAGTCAAATGATCCCTTCAGCTGTTTTCTTTCATCCTCCGTAAAAGATGGCAATCGAGATCCTACAATCTTCCTCATGTTAGCAGGGTAGTTTCCATACACAAGGGGATCGAGAAACCTGGTCCATTATTAAGCAAGTAACATGATGCTCTAAATTGCCACTGTCAGATTTGTGACAGAAAAGAAAATCACAGATTAGCGGTCATTCTACTCACCATCCGAATTGAAAATCAATCACTCTTTTTGTTGCAGCGACATCCTCTGTTGAGTTTGTGAGAGGTTCAAACCACATACCTAGGAGTGTAATTCCTATAGAGCCTTTTTGTTTTTCCTGCATGGGAGATGAAACGTTTCTCATTAAGAGCTGCCTGTGGGACCCTTCTAAGGGCAAATTGGATATAGGATGCAGAATGCCTTGGAATCATCTAGAATGTGGAAATGCACATATTTGAATTCTGAAACATGAAATTCTTGAACCAAAATGATTGCATTGTGAGGATGTGTGTGCACAAAATCTGAACGGTCTATGGGAAGAATCACCTCATAACCCCCCAGAGCCCAAAAGTTAGCCTAATCTAAAAACTTGGTGGGCCATAGAAAAGCAAGAGGTAATTTCCTCCCTTGATTTGCCTCTCACTTTGCTATGGCCCACCAAAATTTTGGATCAGGCTAACTTTTGGGCCATGGAGGTGACTCATCTAGTCGACCGTTCGGATTGCATATACACATCACGTGAGATATGTTCTCAAAAACTACTCACAATATATATATATATATATATATATATATATATATATATATATATATATATATGAGGCACTCTCAAATCCAACTGGTTGGACTAACCTAATGATGAGGACATCGCTTTATGTACACCCTTGCGTACGTATCAGAGGAGGAGGCAGGCCACACCGATTTATTTCTCTGTGGCTAAGTGAGTATCCGTGATCGTATTGAAGACCACATGTGTATGTGTGAGCATCTAGAAGACTCCACATTGGGAAGATGCACATTGCCTGCTTTATGGAGTGATGTAGGCAGTTGGATTGGAGGAACGTGACGATCTGACCGTTGGATTACATGATCGGGCCATTGATCGTAGATCATCCACATTAGTTTTTCTTAGCTTTTATTGATTTATAGAATTTAGTTTAGTTTATGTTATGTTTGGACACCATTATAAGTGTTTTTAGTTGACTTTAGTTAGACTAAGTCTATTTTCATCAAAATTCACAAAATAGGGTGTTTATTGTAATTTTTGAACTTTCTTAGATATATAAAAGAGGGTAGGCGTGTGACCTTCTCCCTCATTGGATTTTGTGATTTAAATTTAAAAAAAAAAAAAAAAAAAAAAAAAAAACAGAGAAAAGCTCTTGCTTTCTTCTTCCATCTTCATGCGATTTGAAAGGTAGATTGGTGCGAGGCTAATCTTCATCAACGGAGGTGCGAGGTCTCCATCAATCCCCACACCACCTTCTCCATTCTCCTCCATCAAGGTATCTTCTTTAAATCCTTTGATTCTCCCATACTAAGCCTTCATCCTTTCATAAACCCATCTTTTCTTTACCTATCCACAACCCCGAGCCTTAACCGACCTAACCCGTCCATCCCACGCCACATGTGTGACCGTACAACCACACGTGTAAATCCTTCGGGTTTACTGTACGGCCACGCCTTGCCCCTTTTGGCTTTCCATCATCCTTATATCAAAACCCTTTTCGTCTATTCCCAAAACCCTGACCATAAACCTAAAATCCCTAATTTCCCTACTTTCCCAAATTACCAAAACCGTAATTTTTACCCTAGGTTGTATTATTTTCTATTTTGAAATAGACTATCCTATGCTAATTGGATGTCCCTACATCCATTAGATCATAGTTTCGTTTTATTTAATGATCTTATGTGATAATGTTGGTAACTTAGGCTAGGATCATGTATGATGTTCTTATGGTTTTTATGGGATTCGTGATGATTATGGCAATGCTTGTGTTTTTTTGTTAATTATCTTAATTATGCTACTTGATCTCACATCTTATTTGGTTCATGCATCGGTCCTACGTCACCTAAAGTCCAACCAGTTTAGATTTTGCTCATTTGAATCAATGCTAATAAATACAAGGGAAAAAGGATTTATTTTGTGATTTGGAAAATAACATCCTACATACTTGCATTTATTTCATTTATGGTTTGCATTTATTTAATGATTTGTGGGATCCACTGTCGACAGGACATCTTACCAAAAACCAACTTGGTTGAAAAATCTCAACCTTTGATTCATGGACACTGGTTCCAGTATTCGGCAATATCTCATGTCAATCATCCAACAGATGTTGACCAAACTTCTAATTTTACATGATCAAGTTACTACACTTTTGGTTCATGATCCATCTAAAGTGAGTCTCATTGCTCGGACTATTTGATTTGAGCTACTTTTATGCCACGCCTACAATTTCACGGTGCCTGCTTATCAACTGTTACCATCTACTAGGGTATGGAAGTTTTTTCCAGAGGAGTTATATAATCCTCTGGTTGCGTATGACACTTGATAAGGAGGCACTTGAAACGGTACACATGGAATAGATTAACTCAAACTAATATTGACTAAATTGTGTAACCCACTATATATGTAACATCCACTCCATCCATCTAGTTCTATCCTTGATTCTAGACTCTTGGGAAAAAAATCGGTGACATCCTCAACGCAGGTGGGCCACACCACTAGGAACTATGGGGATGAGATCCCAAACAAAGGTTTGATTGTGAGGCCACCATGGTATCTTTCATTAAACCTATTAATCAGGTGTAACCCACCAAGATGAAGTGAATAGAACAAAATCGACCAGGTCCAAAATTCAGGTTGGCCACGCTGCTTGGTTAGAGGATTTAGAGCAAATTTACATTTTCCCATTGGTGTAGCCCAAAAGAATTTTTTATTGGGCTGGTCTTTTTTTATGGGCTGGCTGGCTGGCAGGCAGGCAGGCATGCATGTACCTATGTATGTACCGTGTAGCTTACGCTATGTAGCATAGTTTAGTCTTAATGCCACGTAACTCATGAAAATAGATTAAGTTACGTGTAGCCTATGCTACATGCTAACTTTGCATACGCTACATGCTACATAGCCTACGGTACACGGGTACACGCAACATAGCTTACATTACAAGTTATTTTTCACTAAAACATTAAAATCAATTATTGTTTTGAATGATTTATTACATTTTTCTTTTTCTAATAAAAATTAATTAATATTTTTAATGATTTTAATAAAATAATATAAGTAATAGTATTAAATCAATTAAGTTGCTCTTTCTTTCCCTTTATACTTAAATCTTTCCCTATTTTTCATATTATTTTAGGCTGTGTTTGGTTGCACCAAATGTCATTAAATTTCATAATTAATCAGATTAATTTTGTGTGAAATTTCATGATATTTGGTAGCCCTATCCAATCATCAAGTGAGCCACACCATAGAAAACAGTGTATAGCCATTGATAACTAGCAAAATACAAGTGTGGCCCACTTGATCAGTGTATGGGGCTGGGTTTTGCATGAAGTGTTCCTTGTGGCGGGGCCAATCTATTGAACGGGCTGGATGTTCAATGCACTTGGCAAGTTAGAAGTTATCCGCAGGGTGGACCATAACCTATTTGTACGCACATGTGACAAATAGATGAATGGTGAAGAAGCCAAACCTGGTATTTTTCTCTGTAAAGTTGTACTGCTGCTGCATGTGATAACAACATATTGTGAGCAGAAATGTACACTTCTGTCGAGTTCCCCTTTGAACAATTGAAGAAGCCAAGAGAAAACGAGCAATGTTCGGGTGGAAAGACTCCAAGATCATAACCCATGATTGCTTGAACAGTCGGCTCGTTGAAAGTGCTCCAATACTTCACTCTATCCCCAAATTCTTTGAAACAAATATCTGCATATGCAGTGAAATCCTCACTGCAAAAAATGAAAGAGACATGCCACATCAGTGTGAGGGCTCTCCATACCATGCAATTCAAAAGGGCCTCAAATCCATTACTAAAATAGTTTGAAGTTGGGACTTGCAACCAAGCCCCTTGATGATGAATTAATATAATCAGGAATGAAATTGCACCTAGCTTGTTAAATTGCTTTTATAGCTCCTGTTGGTCTCTTCTTGCTCAAGTTTGTTGTGATGTTTAAGGAACAAAAGCCACTCTATGGGATGGGTTGTAGGTAAGGGGCCTGGTAATTGAATGGGATCAGGGGGATTTTATTATTCTTTTATCCTATAATTAGCTTGGGCGGTTGCTAGCCCTTCCTCTGTATAGTTCCTTGCCTTTTTGGTGCATGTTTATAATATAAATTTTTTTGTCTTTCAAAAAAAAAAAAAAAGATTTAGATGGTCAAGTGTAAAATGCAGATTTAGATCAGAGGGGCTAAATAAGCTGAATGTTGATGAAAATGAAGTTGGAGGGAGAAGGGAAGCCTCTGGCTGTGGGCACTAAATTATTGCAGAGGCTGTTGGACATTCTTGGTTAAGATTTTTTTTTTCTTTTGCATGCATGCTTTTGTGGGTAGAGAGCAGCTTCCATTCTATTTGTTTGATATTCCTTTCAATGATTGGAACCATCTAAGAGCAACATTTTTGAAGTAAATTAGAAGTGTGCTAGATTAGTAAATAGTCATTAATTCAGGATGAGGGAGAACATTACATTAGCCTTTCGCTCAAGTATCCTCCATACTCATCTTCTAGTGCTTGGGGAAGATCAAAATGGTTCAGGGTAACATGAGCCTCAATTCCTACAAAATCAAGGAACCCAAGTGCAAACTCCGTTACTTACCTTCAGGAAAATAGAATCTTGTTAATCAAGTTGTTGTTTCAGGGTGATATTACCATGGCGGACAAGTTCATTGATGAGATTGTTGTAATACTGCAGGCCTTTTGGGTTGATAGCTCCCCGTCCATCTGTGTGTAAATGGCCACAAGAACCAAATAGGAAGTTTCAACAATGCATCTAGTAAATTGAAAATTGAATCAAACTAATAGCCTACATACCAGGAATTAGCCTGGACCAGGAGATAGAAAATCTGTAGGCATCCAGGCCCATCTCATGCATCAGCTTCACATCTTCCTGACATCAACCAAAACAAGCATTTCTATTGCACCTGATTTTCTTCTCAACAGCTTATGGAGAATCTACTAGGTTGTTTTTTCACCTTGTACTTGTGATATTGATCTGCTGCAATGTCTCCTGTGCTCTTGTCAAAAACATTTCCTGTGACAAAAGAAAAGTAATAATAATATTCAGGTGATTAATTGGATCTTTTGATTCTGTCAGACGCTGAAGATGCAGAATAGTGGTAGGTGAAAACGCTGGTAACCAGCATGTGTGTAAGTATCCCATATGCTGGGCTTTCTTCCATCTTCAGCAGCGGCTCCTTCAACCTGCAACAGGAGAGTGGTGAGTTCCTTGTCACACAGATTACAGAGGCGATGATAAAATTATGATGAAGGACGCAGAGCCCATCACAAAACAGTTGACCTGGTAAGCAGAGGAACTAGCGCCAAACACAAAACCAGGTGGGAAGTCACTTCTGCTAATGACAGCAGCTTCATGCGTGTCAAGAGCACGCCCGTTTACAGCTATCAATGTAACAAGTAGGTGGAGCATGCATAGTCTTCTTCTTTCCATTTTTGCTTGGTTTTTTGCTTAGCTAATGGTGTTCCTGTCTGAACAGTAAGAGGACCTTATCAATGAGGCGATGCTGCATTGAGATCTCCTTAATATATTTTGAGAAAAAGGAGACAGTGACATGGCATTAAATAAAGTAGGGCCTGTTTGGGTTTCCAATTACAATGGTAAATGGCTGTAAATGGGTAATGATTATTTATTCTTGTAATTGTGTGGTGATATCACTTACATTTGGTTGTAATGATGATTTTGCTACATTGCTTGTTTCATCCAAAAATCATTGTCAAAATGGTAGTTTTATAATGTGAAAATGTAATGATTACAATTTACTTTACCTATGTCCCTTATAAATGTATTTGATTCTCGATTTACAAGCCATAATTCCTGCTTGGAAATGATAATGATGGCTCATTCACTTTGGATTTCATAGGAAATTGGAAAACCAAACAGGCTAAGAATTAAGATGGTCATTCTGGGGTTTTCTTAAAAAAATTTTAATTTTATTTTCTCCTTGTTGATGGATCGAATCGCCTGAGAAAACTCAATGTTCAAGATTAGAAGTGTCGTAGGTTTTGGCCATAAAGACTAGTGAGGCTAGCCACCTTCAATGAGCATTCCTTTTACCCACCCTAATGTCTAGGGTGATGGATCTGTTGATTGGTGGGATGCTATGTGGATACGCCATCCTCCCTCTGTAATCATGGTGCTCAAGACTATGACCTGTATTGCCTGATTCTCCTGTGACATTAGCTGCTTTGTTTGATAGTGAGTGTCTTCATTGCATTGGTCCAACCAGACCAGTTCCTTTAATGATGTTTTTCTAGTGTTTTTTTCTGGTATCATTCAATTTGAAAGATTGGTTTCTTCTCGTGAGATAAGACAAAGCAAATAAATATACTTTACCCCAAAGGATCTTGAAGCCGACTCTCTAGCTGAACCCATGCTCAGGCCAGCCCATAAGCTAAGAACCATGGTAAGATGTGGTCTACTTTAGCTAGTCATTGGCCTTAAGAAAAAGATATCTGAGCCCATCCTACTTAGCAGGCTGGCAAAACCATCCTGAGGGCCACAGCCACGAGCCTATCCTGCCCAGGAAGCCCATCAGATAAGATGTGTGCCCTCCCATTCATCATCACCTTACACCTTTAATCTGGCACAAAAAAAATAAATAAATTTGTTGGTTGAAGATATTTAGGACAAATTGGAGTTCTCTTGCTCTATGAACCCATTGAGTTTTCCTTTTGCTAGATCATGTACCGAGCTGCACAGTTTCCAATCATAAGATTCATAACAGAACAGCGTTGAACGATCATCCTCCCTCCTGACGCATTTGCTTATGCAAGGAAATATCGTAGGTAATTTATTATTAATAGCCCTGCTTACCAGAAAAAAAAATAATTAAAAAAAAAAAAAAAAACAAAAAACAAAAAACAAAAAAAAACAATTTTCGGGCTTTTTTACTTCTTTGTTAAACATTAACTTAAATTATGGCGACATTTTATTTGATGACACTGCCTGTCATTTAATATTGCTACATTCAATGCCCACGCAAACAAACTGCTCATGTATTTTTATCAGGTCCATACATCTGGTAGGCCACCATTTCTCAGCTGGGTTGGCAACATGGCTGTGCTGGTTCATACAGGAATATGCCATGGATGTTCACATCTCTGGGTCAGATGCCAATGCATATTGAACCATGCATGTAGCTGAGAACCCTCACAACCCAGTTGTGAGTATGCCATTATCAGGGTGCGCTCTACCACTGAGCTAATAGCCTTTGCAGGACTCCCACAGAGAGGCCTACTATGCTAAAAGCAAGAGAGAGCCCATTTCTCAACTTTTTGCTGCCTCATGTCACCATGCACCATCCTGGTTCCAACCTGCTTCCGGTTGTGTTTTCTGGAGGTCCATGGATTGGACTCCGCCTTAATTTTAGGTCTGATAGTTCATTTGATGGGAACAGGCTCAAAAGTCATGGAGATGAAGCAATTGGCTTAACCACACTGATTCAATTGTCATTAGTGGGCTGAGAGTTTGGCTGGTGGGCCTGCTCTAACAATACCCTGATTCTTAAAGCACAGAGTCGGCATGATTTGCATCCTTAACTCATGGGTTGGACCTGGCATCCATAAGCTTTGCTGGGCTTGCAACCCCAAAGCGAGGTGTGTCAGCACCCGAGTGATCAGTAGCCTAAAGAAATGGTTAACCTCACATATGAACAACAAGGGATGCTCAACAACCAAACCTAAGCAACAGTTGGACAGTCAGATTTGCCCAATCACCATGACTCATTCCATCCTATTGGTGAACCATCAGATGGAATGATCCCAGTCACCATACATTTTTGCTGCGTGTAAGGTGGGACAGAAGCTCAGAAGCTTCGATGAAGTGCATGTGATAATAATTAATAACATCTCTTCCATCAGTAGTTCAAACTATACAAAGGCATTGATAAACCAAATATTTCAGCACATCAGCCCTGTGGAATTCACGTGAAACAACTGCAACACTTTGAACCCATATCTGAAATTTCCCACCGACACTGTCTGCACATCTGCTGTTAAAAGCAGGGCAGAAAAGATTTTCTTTGTAATATGATGCAGTTGTAAATGGGTCAACCAAATTGCATTGCATCCAACCATACCCATTTCTGATTGCACCAATCACTAATGCAGGTGCATGCAGCATTAACATTTTTGGCTGTGGTAGCTTCGGTCTGTCGCTGTAGCAGAAATGCAGTGAAAATTTTCACTATTCTACTGTGGATGTTGCTACTTCTTTAGGTCATAAAATAGCTCATCTTCCACTTCCCATTACCACTCATGCTTCTTACCTTATGGGATGAAGCTATATTCGACCCCCTCCACTCTCATTCTTCTTAGGTTTCTGAACTCTACGAAAGCCTCTAAAAATCCCAAATACTATCCCCTTACCAATGGCTCCACCATTCAACCCACACACAACCAGAACTCCACCCACGACCAACCACTTCAACAGGTGATTAGTCCGTTTTGGTTCCTGTCTCTCATCCACATTATCAGATTCTGACTCAGGCAATGACAATATAGAGGATAGATTCTTGGTACTGAAACGTGCCATGACAGCATATCGTGAAAAAGGAGCTCCATTCAGCCTTGCCAACAGATAGGCCTGCACTCCAACATCCATTTTCTTCACAACGCCCCACATTCCTCTCTGAATAGCAATCTTTGCAAGCTCTTTTGGAATGCCCATTTCTTCGTGATGAAAAAGAAGCACCTCAGAAGCTGTCTGCTGCCCTCCATTCCTTGCTTCCACTGGAGGAGAAGGTTTGAAATGAGTTGGGAGCTATAACTTTCAGGAACAGGTTGAATGGAAGGAATAGAATGTTTTACCTGCCTTTATACGCCAACTGGAGAAGTAGCGGTCTACTCGTCTAGGTTTTCTTTGCCTTGGTACAGCTGAATGCTGTGTGTCCTGTTGGAATCAACCGATTATCACCATTCACACGGCATAAGTCATGAACATAACAGCACATTTACAAGCATTAAGGCAGATATTCGTGGGGTAAACATGGTCCACAGCTTCCATCAGAACTAAACTCACATCTCAACAGTAATAGCAAATCACGCAACTGCTTAATAGGATAAATAAGAGGATTCTATTTTTTATTAGGGAATGTCAGATGAGCCTGGTGACTTTCAATGTCAAAATCTTTTGTTTTAAGTTAGGTGGGGTTGAACCTGTGACCTTCAACAATCTTTAAAACCACAATGGGTTAGAGCCTTAAATGAACTTGAATGAGAAAGTATTAACCTTGGTATTGGGCTGATCCGAGCCAATACAGCTGTATTGTTTATGGGTGATACTGTTACATAGTTTCAGGTGATAATCTAAACCTTGGTATTACCCAAACAATTGAATTGGGTGCCACATCCATTTACAATTTTACAAGGGAAGAAAATGCAAAGCTAAGTACATATTCACAGCTGTGTACCATGACAAAGTATCTATGTTTGGTTATTTCATGTCATGCGAAAGAGCTCAGTACACTTTTTAGTGTTACCCAAACAGTTGAAATTGGGTGCTGCATCCATCTAGAATTTTACAGTGGAAGAAAATGCAAAGCTACAGAGTATATTCACTCCTGTCTACCATGACAAAGTTTCTTTGTTTGGTTATGGGTATGGCATGTCACATGGAAGAGCTCAGACCACTTTTTAGTACATGGAGCTGAAATCCCTGAAGTAAATCAACTGCAGATGATGATGACCAGATGCGAAACAAGCATGGATGAATCACATCTGGCATGGGGCAGGATCAACATGCCTCCTTCGATTTTAATCTATTGAAATGCCGGGTGATAAGAAGGAAACTACAGTTCAAGATGCACCAGGGTGAGAAGGGAATTGGTGTGCAAAGTAATTTAGCATTGGCCAAATGAGCCTTTGTTTGCAATCAGAAGCAGTTGGATATCTATCATGGTTCTGAACTCATTTTTCAGCAATATCTTGTGGATGAGAGAGCGTGGGATCATTCAGTTGCAATGTAGGGATTATCTGCATCGCATGATTACCTGAGTTTGCATGGCAGGCAATCAGAGACAAGGAGACAAAAGTCTCATTAGTCAGAACCTGCTGAGATAAGGCATTCACTTGTGGTCATTGCATGCGTGCAAGGTTTTGGAGGATACTTCTATTTATCCACTGTCTTATCTCTCAGCAGGTGTTCAAGACTTGTTTGGCACTCTTCAGATTCCAACAGCAGATAACTTTGTGTATTTAAGGGACATAACAAATAAAAACATTTAAAATAAAGTTATGGGTATTTTAGGAATTAAAAAATGCGGGTGCTAAACAACATGTAGTTAAGATTTCACCTGCAAATGCCACTTAATGGTTTATATTTTACAGGGGTTTCTTTCGCAAACCGAAAGCCATGTCAATGGAACTTTCATGAGATGCACCCCATCCATCAGGTACACTGTCCCATTTTAACCGTTAAACCCAAAAATCATGATCATCCAAACTCAAGTATATCAAACCATGGGAAACAGTTGGCATGGAATGCAGGCAATTAGTTTTGTGTAGGGCCTACTGTGTTGTTTATATGCCATCCAATCCATTCATCTGATTTGCCTCATCATATGAAAGAACTACCCAAAAATCAGTATTTCAAAACTTTGGTGGGCCATACCATGGAAATTTAGAGGTTTTGGGTATAATTTTATGGGGTGGTCTAGCTGAGAGTTGAATCAGCGTGCTTTTTGCAATCAAGCCAAAAAAGAAGTGGTTTACCTGATGGATGGTGTGGATTTTATGCAAGTTGTTTACCCCACATTAGTGAAGGTAACACAGTAGGTACCCAGATGAGGTACCCACGTGTTTTTTGAATTTCCCTCTACCAATCTCTCTTCCTTCCTTCCTCCACAAGTGTCACACGTGCCATGCACCCTAGTCCCATTTATGTGAACAAACTGCTCAAACAACTTATTCAAGATCACTACAGTAAAAGTAAATGCCTTTTTTTAAAAGATAAAAGTAAATACCTTTGTTATACAGTAATAGGTAGATCCAGATTCCCAAATGCGACGAACTATGATATATTCACGATCACTACAGAAAAAGGGAAACTGCAGAGTGAACACAACTGTTATTAGACAATAACCAATGGCCAATCCAAAACACCTCCAGAAACTAAATTTTCCAGTGTACCTTTCTAATCCAATGAACAATCATGGTTCCCATCCGAGGACATTCCTGTAGAATCCTGAAGTAGATAAGCATGTTATCCCATGTGGTTCGGAACTCATCATCCCAAAAGAAGTCTCTTAACAAATCAGGTGCTACATTCTCAATGATTGTTCTCGTACGATACTGTGTAGGGCCGAGCTGGTTGACAGGGATAGCCAGTAATCAGGTTAGGAATCCAATTTATATAATTCCATTAGAGAGTAAATAATAACTCTCCATGATGGCATAGCACATGATTCAGCAGCACATGAGAGAGGGTATAATATAAGTATATGTCATTTATAAATAACAGCAGGAATATAGCAAACTTGCAGTAGATGCCCTTATCAATTACAACAGGAACAGAATGCAATCTCTGCCAAAGATGGGGCGGCAAGAATTTGTTCATGTATTGGGCAATCTTTGCCTCTACATGGTTGTACCTTCTTTTACTTTACCAATTGCACCATTACTTCACAGTATCGGTACCTTCTCCTACTTTACCAGTTGCACCATTACTTCACATCAGTGTTCATAGAAATTTTCAATTAAACCTCAAGAGTTGTTCACACACACACACACACACACACACACACACACACACAAACAAAATAAGTTTCCATTTTATGAGGGCCTAACCATGTATTATTGAAAAAAAAAAAAGAAATATATAAAATTCATAGCCAATTAATAGATTGTCCAGCATTCATTACTATATAAAATTTCCACATCATTTAACAGTGACATATTTTCCACATCATTTTTTCGCCACAAATCCATGTCAATGCATGAGTGCAATGCTGGAATTGAGTAGCCACCAAAATAGAAGGCAAAAATTCTGAAGCCTTTTGGAAAAGCTAATATTTCCACCTTGATGGAACCAACCACTCCACCTTACCCAGGGAAAGAGCAATGCTTCTTTATCATTTCCTAGGACAACCCCTATCCTAGACTGATGAAGGGTGCCAATTGAAAAGCCACCAAAGTTAAAGCTCTTAGAAGCCAACCAAGGAGGATTCTGTGAGTCCATTGGTTCTCGACCCCACAACTAACAGCACCTTTAAATCCCAAAAGAAATAACTTTTAGCAGCCCTTTGGACTCAGGTCTCACAAAGCCCAATGAAGAACCATATTATGGTTCTTCTTTTGACAATTTCCCCACAACAAACCTTGTTATCAAAGACGATGGTTTCTCTTTCCACAATCCCTACAAATACACCATTCTCCAAATAATTTTGCCTCTAATAGCAAAAGGGCCTCGTCTACAAGGAGTTAAAAAAATGATTACGTAATGGTTATGTAACAGACAAATAATAATGGTGGTAATCCTTACCCGTTGTGGAAAAAAGGGCTTCTAAAACAACTTTTTTTTAAGGATGCAATGGCCATTATGGCCTTGTAATGTAATGGTAATGAAAATACCATGCTCGTCTGACCACCACTTGGTTAGATCTCTCACAAGGACCCAACAAATCCTAAAGAGATTGAAAAAATTGTCCTACAACTCCCTTGCCAAATACAATGAAAGAACAAGTTATCCATTGTTTCCGCACACGCTTGGGAAGGCAAAGTTTCTTTTGCATGAACTATCTTTCATCAGTTCCGAGGCCATAGCTGAAGAGTAGATAGGGTGCATTTTAACATTGAGGTCCCAGGTTCAAGCCTAGCTTACCTCTGGATCACGACGCCAAGCTTGGAATGCCAATGTGGCAGTGGACTTTTCCATCATCAACTGCCATGGGGGACCACCATCCGTCTCCTCAATGTAAGAAAAAAGGGTCTTCAAATCAGCAGCTGTAACTCCAGGTTGCTCATCCTCAGCATCAGAAAAAGATGAACTGAGGAAAGGAAGAAGCAGCATTGAAACATGTCCTCTACGGGCTCTACTATCCAACTTAAAAACACTTGCGAAGATGTAACAATGTTAACAAAGAATGGGAAAAAATAAATGAAAAGCTTAAGCTTCAAATTGGGATTGAAAAACAAGGGCCAACAACACATAACAAGAAAAAGAAGATGCCAAGCCACCCCGAGGCTGGGGGAAAATAGCATTTGGTTCCAACCTATGGTATTGAAATAGTATTTAACTGATTGCCAATCATTGAAATAGAATTAAAAGATAGCCCTTGGTTCCAACCTAAAGCATGATAGAAATGGGAAAAAGAAGCCCTTCAAAACCTATCAAACATGGAAAGAAAAAGGAAATTCAAAGGAAGCACGATCACATCAAGGAGAAAATCTGCATACTAAATCTTATATCCAAAAAATCCAAGCACAAGTAAACAAACAAAAAGACAATCATGTGAATTCCTTGGTTAGGTTTCTTGGGTTTTTCTTGGTAAGGCTGCTTTTATTTCCACTTTCGGGTCGTTTGGTTGCCTGTAAAATCCGTAACTTGTAATCAGATTACATGAGGTGTTTGGATGGGTGCGTTTGCCTATAAACAGATTGCAGGCTGTAATCGGATTATATCTCTTAGTTGTAATCTGAAACATGGCAAAAGGGCATGTTTCATATTACAAGTAAAGGGATATCAAGCAACGGTTCATATTACAACTTAAGGATTTTGCAGGCATCCAAATGACCGCTTAGGTTGGATCCACTTCTTCCTTAGTTTGATTCTGTTCGCTTAACTTTTTTTCCCATCTGGCTGGTGCTTTTGATTGATTTTTTTAAAAAAATAAAATTTAAAAAAAAAAAAAAAAAAAAAAAAAAAAAACCTCATGCGAATTCATTTTCGAGGAAACAAAATCAAACAAAAGAAAAGAATTAGGTTATTTTGAGATATGCCCAATTTTGATTATCTCATTGCGAACATAATCATTTTAAAAGAAAGGAATATTTCTGCAATTTGAGCTTTCCAAGCTCTAATATCCTTAAAATCCAATAAACATACAAGCAGAATAAAATAATGCAATCTCACAGAAAAATACAACTAAACATAAACGAAATCTTCGAACTGAAAACTGCAATTTAAGGAAACTAGGGTGGGAACAAAACCGCTTACTTCTGACGGAAGGTGATGCTTTGATCGCCGGATATGCCATCAGATGATGGCGCTTTCGAACAGGTCTTAAATCTTCTGAAGAATCTATTAAGGATCGAGAAGACAGAGAGAGCGGTCAAGGCGAACCAGATGCGCCTGGCGCCGAGACCTGGAGGGACCGTCCATACGAGTCGAGACCTGCTGTTTAGGGCCAGGAAGACGAGAGCAGCGGCCCACCGAGGTCGCCACGACCATCCGATAAGGAGCCCAGCGAGGATAGCGAACCAGAAGGGAACGAGCCCAAGGAAGAAGGCGGAGATCGCTTCCTCCGAGGCCATATTCTTTCTATGGTGTAATTTCAGATGAAATCCGTGGGAGATTCTCCGGCATTGGAGAAAAAGGGAAAAAAAACAACCCTAGAAAACGTAGAAAAGAAGGAAACGAAAAACGAAGGATAGAATTCCAGAGAAGAAGAGAACAAGTTCTGAATATCATCTGATTTTATTTTATTTTCGTGGATGAGGTTTTTCTTTTTCTTTTTTTTTTTTCTGTTTTTTTATCTTATACAGCGAAAACGCTGGCGCGATGCGAAGAATCGAGGTTGCTTTCGCCCTTCAAACTCCTGCGCGTCTGATTATTTTACGTACTCTGCCGGAGTTTGATAGTTCATACGCGTGGACTCGAAATTGTGAACGTGACGCGCATTTAAGCCGATCGAACCGTTCAAATCGTCGGAATCGCTATAGATACTTTATAAGCCCAAAATCATATTTATTGAACCATCCTAATCTCCGCACTATTCTTCATTTTTTTGTCCATCAGTTGTCATCCAATCTGCTACCCAGGGAAAAAATTAGCACCGCAGAAGCCCCCTTTTCATGCTTTTTTTTTTGGACGGCCGAAAATTTATATAACTAAAATAGATTTTTAGGGTAAAAAGGAAAGTTTTAAACAAAAATAGCCCTAATTTTAGAGTAAAGCAATTGAAAAAAGTACAAGTATTTCCATCTTTATTGATTTTTCTGTATAGATAAAAGTCTAAATTGGTAAGGTAAGTTTTTTTTTCAGGTCAAATAAAATAAAATGAGGTGGATGGCAGGTTGGGTCTATAATAAAAAAACGTATCCCTACCAGGATACCAGCTCAGGACAATTTTTGGTTTACCTTGTTGAGTTGATCCGAATTTGATGAAATATCATGAAATCTTTCACCAAATTAAGCTGAATTTTTTAAAAAATCATGAAATTTTGATGCAACCAAACGCACCCAATTTGTTCATCTAAATTGTGGCTCACAATCTTTGCTTTATCATCCACCAATCAGTTATGCAGGACATCACTTGAGTGAATCTCTAATTTAAACCGTTGATGTGGTTGGTCTGATTGTGGACATGGGATAACCACAGAAAATATCCATTTGGAACATTTCGACCCTTTGGACGTTCAACATTTTTCTTTAGCGGAAGATCTTCCAATCTTCAAGATTTTCCAGGCAGGCATCACCAGCTGCGTATATCCTTAGCTCAAAGGTTTGGATGACCAGAAAAAAACCTCAGATCCAACGGCTCTACTTGGAGGTATCCAAAGTCAGGTATAGATGGGATGGTATGCAAGTAATTAAAATTAAAAATTTCCAAACTTATGAATCCCAATTGATTATTCCACTGTTGGATTGGTGGATATTTATTGCACCGTCGAAAATAATAATATAAATATCTCTATTTCAACAAATCATAGTCTATGAAATCAGATTTTAGGAATTTCAGCCAATATGGTTTGGGAATGTGAATCAACAATGGTGAGTTCCACGATATAGTGCTTGTTATGGGACGATCCGAGACGACTACAATCAGAAGGATCAACTATCCGCCATTCCGAGCGGAGTCCGAGCCTCGTCATAGTAACAGGAAGGTGGATTTAGATGGATGAAATCCTCATCCTTGATCACCTTCCGTCCGAGAACCATCAGAGGAAATATTCGAGTTATGCGACCGGCCCCGAGCAGGCGTCCATCATGAAAGGACCAGCGGCATCGCTTACGCACCGAACAAGAACTCGGCTCGGACTGATATGACCAATCATCAGCTCGGATTAGTATCGTCATCCTCTGTGACCGAGCCGAGTTGTTTCCGAGAATAAAGGTCCCGCGCGCTAAGGGGAGAAACTGCCATGTATAGATATGCGCTATTATCTCGTGCGCAGATACACACGTCGCGGACATGATCTCCGGATTCGGCGGTATCTCCACGATATGCGAACCCCCGATCGTGCCGAGATTATCGGACGCGGACCGAACGATGAAAAGGTATAAATATCACATCACTCCACAAGAACAGGTACGCAACATCTGAGACTCTCCCCCATCTCTTAAACATAGACCCAGATTCTGTTGTCCTGACTTAGGCATCGGAGGGTCCCCCGGCTTAGCCAGGGTCTCCATTGCTTCTGGTTTACTTGCAGGATTCCCAGTTCGACGCTTGCTCGGAGTACGTGAAAGAGAGGAGGAGGGTTAACCAGATTTTGACCTCAACATTTTTGGCGCCGTCTGTGGGAAACTGATACAAAAAGTCAGTTTCCTATTCTGAATAGCGATGGCTAGAGGGAAGAAGAAAGCTGTGGTGGTGGAACCGGAGCAGACCCGCTCCTCATCATTACTTCATGCGGAGTCTGCTCCGGGCCCTTCTCAACGTTCTCGCAATCGTTCCAACAAATACCGCGCTTTACAAGGCGAAGTGCAGGCCTTGCGCGATGAGTTGCAACGAATGAGGCAGGAACGTGAGCCCCAACAACAACCTGAGCGGAGAAGTCCGGTACCAGAAGAAGTTGGACCAACCGTTCAGGCCCATTCAGCGACAAGAGCCGGGCGCGGACATCTCCGCAACCTTCTAACCGAGCACCAATGTCGGCTCGAACCTTCCCAAGTTCCCACCGGGAATGTGACGGCTAGAGTCCCGACGAATGTCCCGGCCGCCTCGGCTTTGGCTCCAACCGACCTTCGTCACACCCTGGAAAGGAGAAGGGAAAGAAGGATCCCCGAGCCAGGAGAACACTCAGGAAGAAGTGGCGGAAAATAGAGATCCCTGGGAGGCACGATTTGCGGACCTGAATAATCAAGTCCTGATGCTACAGAAACAACAGCAGCCGTCATCAATCCCGGCTGCCGTTCAAGCCATGATGGAAGAAACCAAGCCTCCGTTCACCGCAGAAATCATGAACGAAGTGATGCCTCGAGATTCGGATTCGCCTTGTCATACAATACTCCGGGTCCGGCGACCCATCAGAACATGTGGAAGCTTATCGTTCGTGGATGCAGATACAGACCGCGACTGATGCAATGATGTGCAGAGGATTCTCTATCACTCTGGCTGGATCCGCTCGGAGTTGGTATCGTCAGCTCAAGCCTGGATCCATAAGTTCATTCGAAGAGTTGTCTCGGTCATTCCTTACCCAGTTTATAAGCGGTAAGAGAAGCCGAAAACCCAATACCCACCTGCTCACCATCAAACAAGGGCCAAAAGAATCCTTAAAAGATTACATTGCCCGATTCAACGAGGAGGCGTTACAGGTGGAAGACTACGATGACAAGATGGCACTCGCCGCAGTATGCAGCGGCTTGAGGGAAGGAAGGTTCGCCTTCTCTATAGGGAAGAACCCGGCAAAGACGTTAGCCGAGCTCATTGCTAGAGCCCAAAAATACGTCCATGCCGAGGAGTTCTCTGCTACCCGCAAGAGTATCCAAGTAACCGAGCAGAATGGGAAAGGGAAGAGGCCAAGGAACGAGGAGCCCCAAGCTCCAAGGAAAAATTCGGATGATCATTCTTCTCGGGGTCGCCGACCGAACAGAAAGCCAGAAGGGAGATTCCGTTCCTACACACCTCTCAACACTACGACCGAGCAGATCTTATTGGATATCCGAGGCGAAAAACTTCTCAACTGGCCAGTCTGTATGAGAGCAGACCCAGAACTTCGCGACAAGCGCAAGTATTGTCGCTTTCATCGGGATCACGGCCACAATACCGGTGAATGTGTAGATCTCAAGGATGAGATTGAATCCCTTATTAGGAAGGGGCATTTACGTCGGTACACCAAACAAGAAAAAGCTGCTCGGAAAGAAGAGCGAGTACGAGAACGCTCCAAAAATCCAACCGAAGAACCTGTGGAGATCCGCACCATCTTCGGAGGTACATCGGGCGGAGGAGACTCAAACAGAGCCCGAAAAGCTCATTCTCGAAGGAGCCCAGAGCATTACGTCAACCTTACCGAACAGCCTAACAAAGAACCACGGGTCAGTCCACTGTAGCCTCACCTTCACGGAAGAGGACGCTCGAGGAATCCAACACCCACATGATGACGCCTTGGTAGTCACTATGACCATAGCTAATCATAAGGTGTACAGGATTCTCGTTGATACCGGAAGCTCAGCCGACGTGATTTACTCTGAAACCTTCGAAAGAATGGGGATTCCACGGTCTCGTCTCGGACACAGAAGACCCCCTACGGATTTGCCGGGAGAAAAGTAATCTCCGAAGGGCTATTTCCCTCCCGTTGCGGGAGAAGGGCGACATCAAGTCACCCTGATGGTGGACTTCCTTGTCGTCAACGTACCATCAGTGCATAACGTGATTATGGGCAGGCCCTCCCTCAATGCAATGCGGGCGGTCGTGTCTACTTATCACCTGATGATGAAATTTCCTGCTGAAGGCGGAACGGGTTACCTCCGAGGCGATTAACGCGAGGCTCGGAGATGTTATGCTATTGCGGTTCGAAAAGGGTCTGCAAAGCAAGCACTCACTGTCAATGTCTTGGACCCGCGCGGACCCTCCGAGAATAAGCCAATTGAAGATTTGGAGAAGGTACCACTCGACGAGGCGATCCTAGCAAGACGGTTCGGCTCGGAACATCACTCACGCACGAGCAACATTCCGAGTCGTTAACTTTCTGCGACGACACGGGGACATATTCGCTGTCGCACGCGGATATGCCGGGATCTCTCCGGATGTCTTGGTCCATCGGTTGAACGTGGATCCGGAGCACAAGCTGTGAAACAAAAGAGGAGACCGTTTGATGCCGAGCGGTGTGAGGCCATTGCGACGAAGTCTTGAAATGCTGCTGAACGCCGGCTTCATAGAAGAAGTACATTACCGGAATGGATCGCAAATGTGGTCTTTGGTTAAAAGGCAAATGGCAAGGTGGAGAGTCTGCGTGGACTATTCGGACTGAATAAAGCATGTCCGAAAGATAGTTTCCCGCTGCCTCGGATCGATCAACTAGTAGACGATGCATGGGGCACGAACTGCTTTCCTTCCTGGATGCCTACTCTGGTTATAACCAGATCGCGATGCATCCCCCAGATAGGCAGAAGACTACCTTTGTCACCGACAGGGGGCTCTACTGTTACCGGGTCATGCCTTTTGGCCTGAAAAATGCTAGGGCCACGTATCAGCGGTTAGTCAACCAGATGTTCGCAAGACAGATTGGGCGTACGATGGAAGTTTACGTCGATGATATGTTGGTGAAAAGTGTCAAGGCATCCGATCACTTAGCAAACCTCGGAGAAACCTTTGAAGTCCTCCGAGAATATCAAATGAAACTGAACCCAGCAAAGTGCGTTTTCGGGGTCGGCTCGGGAAGGTTTCTCGGATTCCAAGTCAGCCAGAGGGGTATTGAGGCTAACCCCGATAAGATTAAAGCACTCCTCGACATGAGTTCGCCCGGACTGTCAAGGAAATACAATGCCTTCTTTGGACGAGTAGCGGCTCGGACGCTTCATATCCCGAGCCACGATAAATGCCTCCCCTTCTTCCAACAATTGAAGGGTCATAAGAAGGCCGAGTGGACGCCCGAATGTGAGCAAGCTTTCCAGCAGTGAAACAATACCTGGGCTCACCGCCTCTACTATCAAAACCGGAGGAAGGCGAATCTTTGTTTTTATATCTCGCGGTCTCAGCTTCAGCTGTCAGCTCGGCTCTGATCAGGGAAGTGGGGAACAAACAACACCCGGTATATTATGTGAGCAAAGCCATGGTACCGGCAGAAACAAGATACCCCGCTCTGGAGAAGCTTGCACTCAGCTTGGTTGTTTCGGCTCGGAGGTTGCGTCCATATTTCCAAGCCCATTCGATCATCGTGCTAACCGACTCCCCCCTCCGACAGATTCTCCAAAGGCCAGAGGTCTCAGGTCGGTTGACCAAGTGGGCTATTGAACTTGGGGAGTTTGACATCACATTCCGACCGAGGACTGCGAAGAAAGGACAAGCAGTGGCCGATTTCATCGCCGAATTCACCGTTCTAAGCGATGAGCCTATCAACAAAGAGGTTGAGATGACACCGCATGACCTCCCGAACAGTTCACAGGTCATCCCAGAAGCCGGATGGGTCCTCTACGTGGACGGATCATCTAACTCTAAACGAGCCGGGGCTGGGATCGTCCTGATCGCTCCTGACTCTACAATCATCCAATATGCCATTCGACTCGGCTTCAAAGCTTCCAACAATGAAGCAGAGTACGAGGCATTGTTAGCCGGGCTCAGATTGGCCGCCAGCCTCGGAGTCCAATCTCTGCAGGTCCGATGCGACTCTCAGCTGGTCGTAAATCACATCTCCGCCGATTATGAAGCCAAAGAGAACAGAATGATTGCTTATCTGGACGAGGCCAAAAAGCTGATCGAGAAGTTTTGGAACTGTACGGTTCACCAAATTCGAGGGCGGAAAAAATGCCTGGGCGATGCCTTGGCGAAGTTGGCGTCGGCCGCGAAAGGAAAGATTCCACGGATCGTTCCGGTAGAATTCGTTGAACATCCCAGCATCGATCGAATAGAAGAGAAAACGGTTAATCCGGTGGATGATAGCCCGGAGCTGGATGGATCCAATTTTTAGCTACCTCGAATCGGGGCTTCCTCGGACGAGACGGGAGGCTAGACGTCTCGGGGTTCGAGCAACAAAGATACGTCATTCGAATGGAACTCAGTATAAGAAGGGGTATTCACGGCCATACCTCGGTGCCTCCGGGCCCGAGAAGCGAGAATATGTTATCCGAGAAATTCATGAAGGGATCTGCGAAACCACTGCGGCGGTAGAGCCACGGCTTTGAAGATCCTTCGACAAGGATATTTACGGCCGACTCTCAAGAAGATGCCAAGAGGTATGTTAGAAAATGTGACAAATGTCAACGCTTTGCGGCCGTGCCTAGACAACAATGCATGGAAGAGATGACTCCCATGAGCGGTCCGTGGCCTTTCGCTCGGTGGGAATCGACATCATCGGCCCTCTGCGCCGACCGGAAAAGGACAAGTCAAGTTTGCCATCGTTGCTTTGTCGACTACTTCACAAAGTGGGCCGAGGCGAACCCGTTGCAAAAATTACCGAACGAGAAAATAATTGACTTCGTCTGGAAGAACATCGTCTGTAGATTCGGAGTGCCAAATACAATCGTTTCAGACAACGGCAGGCAGTTCGACAATGACAAATTCAGGGGTATGTGTAGAAAGCTCGGAATCACGAATGCTTACGCCTCGCCTCGGCATCCGCAGTCCAATGGGCAAGTTGAGGCAGTAAACAAAGTCATCAAGCACCACCTCAAAAAGAAGCTGGAAAAAGCAAGGGCAACGGCGGAAGAACTTCCATTCGTCCTGCGGGCGTACGAAACCACGGCTCGGTCTTCTACGGAGAAACTCCGTTCTCTCTTTCTTATGGGTCGGAGGCAATGGTGCACGTTGAAATCGGCCTCCCTACGGCTCGAGTGAGTAATTACAATGAAGATCAAAATACCGAGCAAATCACCGCCAATTTAGATCTCCTGGAAGAGATTCGAGAAGTTTCGAAACTCCGTGCAGCTGCCCGACATCAACAAGTAGCCAGGTTCTACAATTCTAGAGTGAAGGTCAAACGATTCCGACCAGGGGATCTAGTTCTTCGACGAGTCTTCCAACACGGCCGAGCGGGCTGCACCGAGCACTCGGTCCCCAACCCAGGAAGGACCATACCGGGTGGTCCGATCAACTAAACCCGGATCTTACCATTTGGAGGATCTCGAAAGCCGTCAACTCCCCCATCCATGGAACGCTGAGCATCTAAAAATTTACTATCCGTAATGAAGCACTCCGAGCAGCTTGTTAACCTTTAAGGTCAATCAATAAATGTACGCCTCCAAGCGACAAGCCTTTAAGGCTATAAATAAAAATACGTCCGATCGGCTTATTCTTGTCATCAAGAAGAATAGATTCTACAAGGTCGTCCCCTCCCAACTGAGGAGAGGAAATCACGAGGCGTCCGATTTCCCATTAAGGAAGTCGGACCAATTTCTACAAAGGCATCCCCCTTAATCGGGAGGGCAAAGCCAATGGGTAACCGACCCCCCAGTAAGGGAGTCGGACCCATCTACACGGAAGGGCCATCGCTGAAAGCAAAGCGAGTTGATCCTTTTAAGGATCAAAGGCCCAAATCACACCCTAACAAATCAAGGGCTCGGCTCGACCACACAATTTGGTAGAACAAGAACAATCAATAAAGAGGTAATCCAAAATCGGCTCTTTCATTAAATGTCATAAGAAGTACAAAAAAGAAAATACAATACAAAGGAGCGGAGCCTTCAAGGGGTCGGAGGAGCTTGAGAACCGGGGGCTTGATCTGGTTAGTCGCCTCGGCAACAATACGGCGGGGTCCTCGGCGGGAGGGATCGAGGTCAAGGTCCGGCATACAGCTTCTGAACCTCGACAAGACACTCGTCAAAGCCGCGGTCGTAAAACTTGGCGGCCTCAATGTCCCTCTCCTTCGAGGTCTTGTAGGACTCTACTGCCGCAGCAACTGCCACTGCCAAGGAGGCCTCAGCCTCGACCTTTTGAGTTTCCAGGGCCGCGGCAACGGCTCTGCTTTTCTCTACTACAGCTTCGGCCTTGATCCTCTCCCGGTCCTCACTCAATCGGGCAACCTCACCAGCCAGGGTATCAGCACGGACTTTGGAGTGACCCAGCTCGGCCACGGCCGCGTCATGACGTGCCTCAAGGTCCTTCGCGACCCTCTGGAGCCGGAGCAGTTCAGACCTGCTACCTTCAAGCTGATGCCACAGATCGCTCCGCTCCAGCTGAAGGACAGAAGCATTGTCCCGTAAGACTCCCGCTTCCGCCCTGAGCATCTCCGTCTCCGTCTGGAGGGCCCCCACCTTGCTCCTGAGGGTTTCGACCTCGGCGTCGATTTTCCGACGCTCTCGGACCCTCTCCCAACATAGAAGGATCCTCGGAACGGACTGGTCAAAAGCAAGGAAATGAGAAAGGAATAATAATGCAAAAAATAGCTACAACTCTCTTAAAGAAGCAGGAAGTACCTGGTAGAAGACTCCAGCCAAATCTTCCAAAAAGCGGTCGTCCGGTTTATCGAGGAGGCGCGAAATGGATTCCTCCGTAACGTGCTTCGCCGCCCAGTCTGTCAAACAAGACATGTGATAACCCGGCTCGAACCTCCCTCTGCTCGTACCAACTTGAGCCGAGCATGTCGCCTCCTCGGCTCCCGTCCGACTACCAGCTGAGGGTTGGGCCTCACCCTCAACGTCGTGGGCAGCCTCCCCCTCATTACCCGGTTGGGTAATCATGGCGTCAGCCATCCGAACGGCTTCCTCCCTCTCGGAGGATGACGGAGACAGCTATCAACGGAGGTTCGAACCCGCTCCTTCATTAGGGGAGCCGCGACGGATAGAGGAGGGGTTGTCCCTGTTGCCAGAGCAGGAACAAGGCTGGGGTCACGTATAGGCGCGACCATATCAACACCGACCGGGGCCCCCGTAGCTGCGCCCGGTAGTATTGGAATTGGGGACACAATTGCAGATGCAGATGGTCCCTCAACCAAGGGTGCCGAGGCAGGAAATGGAGCTGTATCCCGACCCGAGATGTTTGGGATAGAGGGAGGAAGTGCCACCGTCCGAGTCACGACCCCAGAGGCAGAACCTGAAGGACGAACTCCTTGTGTGACCTTCTTCCTCCGAACTACCTTCGCCGGGGGCTCGGTCCTCAGCATCTCCTCAGCGGAGACGCGGCTTTCCTCCTCCGGGAACCGACGCCTCGGCCATGCCCATGTCAGAAGAATGGTTAGGATAACGCTACCTCAGACCTATAAAACCAAATTGACTAAAGGCAAGGATACTCACTGAGCGAAGTGGGGTGCGGTCTCGTCTTACAAAGCCCCGACCGGTAAAGGTTAGCGGCCGTGATCAGATCTGACCAACGGCGATGTTCCTCCGAATATGTTCTCGCCTTGGCAATCTGGTTCTTCTGGTCTGAAGTAACGAAGGGAACGCCCCTTGTGAAACCTGCAAAGACAATTGTTCTTTTAAGTAAAAGCAGAAGTAAGAGGCAATGCGCAAAAGAGATCTCGACCCGACCTGGCATAGTGAAGCGAACGGGAACCCGAGTCGATGAAGCCCCGACCTCCGCTGCCGGCGCCTCCCACTCGCTGCGGCCCCGAAAACCACTTGTTCTTCCAGTCCTTATTCGAGACGGAAGACCCAAGACGAGCCCGACCCCTTACTACCTCTGGTCGCGAAGTAGTACCAGGGATCGTTGCCTTCATGCTTTGCCAAGTACAGGCTCATGAGTTCGGCGGGTGTCAACGCCGAGTTCCCCACTTGGTGCCAGATGATGTAAGCGGAGATTAGTACCCTCCAAGCATTGGGCGTAAACTGCCCAGGTGCGAGCCCTAGGTAAGCAGTTAAAGCTCGGATGAAGGGGTGCATCGGGAGACGGAGTCCGCATAATAAGCCACACAAAAATATGGCTATCTCCCCAGCCGCAGGATTGCCGGCAGCGTCAGTAGGCTCGGGGGCTCTGATCCGAACGGAGCGAGGTATGTCGAATTCCGTACGGATCCATTCCATTTGAGACTCCATTATTATGGAGCCCCCTGGAACCAGTTCCGACGACCGTCCACCAGGAGGCATCTCTGGCACATTGACTACTGCAGCTCTGGGTGCTCGTGCTGCCCCTTTCCTGCTGGCCTTCTTACTAACTTGGCGAGCGTGAGTTCTCGCCACCGTCCGCTTCTGGGGCCGAGGATATAAAGGCACCGCCTCGAAAGAGCCCCCGGAGGCCTCTCCTCCACTACCAGAACTCCCCGGTTCGGAGTCGTCATTGTAGCCTCTATTCATTTCCCTATCGGAAGACATCTCAGAACAGGGATGTTTAAGATTAAACTCACCAGACAATAGCCGAAGATGGCTTCAGCAAGCGTGAGAACTATGACGGAAACTACTTCTGCCGGAAATCGCCTTCGCCGGAAATCGTCTTCTCCGTTAAAACAATCCAAGCGCAATCGATAGCAGTCGGACGAAGACCCCGGATGGGCCTTTTATAGGCACTAAGAGACTCTTCATTAAATGAGCCGTAATAATGGCAGCGTCGGAATCATTGCTTGGCCGACTCCGAGTCCGACGTGGTAACATACCATTGGTTCAAAACATGGTAAAGGTAACGATATCTTCCTCGATTGTTGTGAGAGTTAATCCACACGGTACCCGAGCGCAGAAAAGAGCGCTCGATACGACGCCTCAAGCACACGTGGCGGTCACTCACAAGTCGGTGACGATTCGGAATCCTAACCGCTCGCCACGTGTCTACTCGCGGTTAGTCCGAAGCCGCTAAATCCAGTACACAATGTTTCACACGAGAACCATAAATGCATCGACGGGCGTACCAACGAGGCAAAGGATCTTCTAAGTGATTACTCTCAGAGCTCATGAATGACCTCGAGAGAGCGAGGGGCTTCGTTATGGGACGATCCGAGACGACTACAATCGGAAGGATCAACTATCCGCCATTCCGAAATGAGTCAGAGCCTCGTCATAGTAACGGGAAGGTGGGATTTAGATGGATGAAATTCTCATCCTTGATCACCTTCCGTCCGAGAACCATCAGAGGAAATATTCGAGTTATGCGACCGGCCCAAGGCGGCGTCCATCATGAAAGGACCAGCGGCATCGCTTACGCACCGAACAAGAACTCGGCTCGGACTGATATGACCAATCATCAGCTCGGATTAGTATCGTCATCCTCTGTGACCGAGCCGAGTTGTTTCCGAGAATAAAGGTCCCGCGCGCTAAGTGGAGAAACTGCCATGTATAGATATGCGCTATTATCTCGTCACGCAGATACACACGTCGCGAGGACATGATCTCCGGTCGGCGGTATCTCCACGATATGCGAACCCCCCGATCGTGCGAGATTATCGGACGCGACCGAACGATGAAAAGGTATAAATATCACATCACTCCCCAAGAACAGTGCGCAACATCGAGACTCTCCCCATCTCTTAAACATAGACCCAGATTCTGTTGTCCTGACTTAGGCATCGGAGGGTCCCCCGGCTTAGCCAGGGTCTCTATTGCTTCTGGTTTATGTGCAGGATTCCCAGCTCGACGCCTGCTCGGAGTACGTGAAAGAGAGGAGGAGGGTTAACCAGATTTTGACCTCAACATTTTTGGCGCCGTCTGTGGGAAACTGATACAAAAAGTCAGTTTCCTATTCTGAATAGCGATGGCTAGAGGGAAGAAGAAAGCTGTGGTGGTGGAACCGGAGCAGACCCGCTCCTCATCATTACTTCATGCGGAGTCTGCTCCGGGCCCTTCTCAACGTTCTCGCAATCGTTCCAACAAATACCGCGCTTTACAAGGCGAAGTGCAGGCCTTGCGCGATGAGTTGCAACGAATGAGGCAGGAACGTGAGCCCCAACAACAACCTGAGCGGAGAAGTCCGGTACGGAAGAGTTGGACCAACCGTTCAGGCCCATTCAGCGACAAGAAGCCCGAGGCGCGGGACATCTCCGCAACCTTCTAACCGAGCACCAATGTCGGCTCAGAACCTTCCCCGAGTTCCCACCAGGAATGTGACGGCTAGAGTCCCGACGGATGTCCCAGCCGCCTCGGCTTTGGCTCCAACTGACCTTCGTCACACCCTGGAAAGGAGAAGGGAAAGAAGGATCCCTGAGCCGGAGAACACTCAGGAAGAAGTGGCGGAAAATAGAGATCCCAGGAGGCACGATTTGCGGACTGAATAATCAAGTCCGATGCTACGAAACAACGGCGGCGTCATCAATCCCGGTTTGCCGTTCAAGCCATGATGGAAGAAACCAAGCCTCCGTTCACCGCGAGAAATCATGAGCAGTGATGCCTCGAGATTTCGGATTCCGCTGTCATACAATACTCGGGTCCGGCGACCCATCGAACATGTGGAAGCTTATCGTTCGTGGATGCGGTCTGAGGCCGCGACTGATGCAATGATGTGCAGAGGATTCTCTATCACTCTGGCCGGATCCGCTCGGAGTTGGTATCGTCAGCTCAAGCCTGGATCCATAAGTTCATTCGAAGAGTTGTCTCGGTCATTCCTTACCCAGTTTATAAGCGGTAAGAGAAGCCGAAAACCCAATACCCACCTGCTCACCATCAAACAAGGGCCAAAAGAATCCTTAAAAGATTACATTGCCCGATTCAACGAGGAGGCGTTACAGGTGGAAGACTACGACGACAAGATGGCACTCGCCGCAGTATGCAGCGGCTTGAGGGAAGGAAGGTTCGCCTTCTCTATAGGGAAGAACCCTAGAAAGACGTTAGCCGAGCTCATTGCTAGAGCCCAAAAATACGTCCATGCCGAGGAGTTCTCTGCTACCCGCAAGAGTATCCAAGTAACCGAGCAGAATGGGAAAGGGAAGAGGCCAAGGAACGAGGAGCCCCAAGCTCCAAGGAAAAATTCGGATGATCATTCTTCTCGGGGTCGCCGACCGAACAGAAAGCCAGAAGGGAGATTCCGTTCCTACACACCTCTCAACACTACGACCGAGCAGATCTTATTGGATATCCGAGGCGAAAAACTTCTCAACTGGCCAGTCGTGTGAGAGCAGACCCAGAACTTCCGCGACAAGCGCAAGTATTGTCGCTTTCATCGGGATCACGGCCACAATACCGGTGAATGTGTAGATCTCAAGGATGAGATTGAATCCCTTATTAGGAAGGGGCATTTACGTCGGTACACCAAACAAGAAAAGCACTCGGAAAGAAGAGCGAGTACGAGAACGCTCCAAAATCCAACCGAAGAACCTGTGGAGATCCGCACCATCTTCGGAGGTACATCGGGCGGAGGAGACTCAAACAGAGCCGAAAAGCTCATTCTCGAAGGAGCCCGAGCATTACGTCAACCTTACCGAGCGGCCTAACAAAGAACCACGGGTCGGTCCACAGTAGCCTCACCTTCACGGAAGAGGGCGCTCGAGGAATCAACACCCACATGATGACGCCTTGGTAGTCACTATGACCATAGCTAATCATAAGGTGTACAGGATTCTCGTTGATACCGGAAGCTCAGCCGACGTGATTTATTCTGAAACCTTCGAAAGAATGGGGATTCCACGGTCTCGTCTCAGACCTGTGAAGACCCCCTTACACGGATTTGCTGGAGAAAAGTAATCTCCGAAGGGCTATTTCCCTCCCGGTGACTGCGGGAGAAGGGCGACATCAAGTCACCCTGATGGTGGACTTCCTTGTCGTCAACGTACCATCAGTGCATAACGTGATTATGGGCAGGCCCTCCCTCAATGCAATGCGGGCGGTCGTGTCTACTTATCACCTGATGATGAAATTTCCTGCTGAAGGCGGAACGGGTTACCTCCGAGGCGATCAACGCGAGGCTCGGAGATGTTATGCTATTGCGGTTCGAAAAGGGTCTGTAAAGCAAGCACTCACTGTCAATGTCTTGGACCCGCGCGGACCCTCCGAGAATAAGCCAATTGAAGATTTGGAGAAGGTACCACTCGACGAGGCTGATCCTAGCAAGACGGTTCAGCTCGGAACATCACTCACGCCTGAGCAACATTCCGAGGCATTGCTTTCTGCGACGACACGGGGACATATTCGCCTGGTCGCACGCGGATATGCCAGGGATCTCTCCGGATGTCTTGGTCCATCGGTTGAACGTGGATCCGGAGCACAAGCCTGTGAAACAAAAGAGGAGACCGTTTGATGCCGAGCGGTGTGAGGCCATTGCGGACGAAGTCTTGGTACTGTTGAACGCCGGCTTCATAGAAGAAGTACATTACCCGGAATGGATCGCAAATGTGGTGCTGGTTAAAAAGGCAAATGGCAGGTGGAGAGTCTGCGTGGACTATTCAGACCTGAATAAAGCATGTCCGAAAGATAGTTTCCCGCTGCCTCGGATCGATCAACTAGTAGACAGTATCTGCGGGGCACGAACTGCTTTCCTTCCTGGATGCCTACTCTGGTTATAACCAGATCGCGATGCATCCCCCAGATAGGCAGAAGACTACCTTTGTCACCGACAGGGGGCTCTACTGTTACCGGGTCATGCCTTTTGGCCTGAAAAATGCTAGGGCCACGTATCAGCGGTTAGTCAACCAGATGTTCGCAAGACAGATTGGGCGTACGATGGAAGTTTACGTCGATGATATGTTGGTGAAAAGTGTCAAGGCATCCGATCACTTAGCAAACCTCGGAGAAACCTTTGAAGTCCTCGAGAATATCAAATGAAACGAACCCGACAAAGTGCGTTTTCGGGTCGGCTCGGGAAGGTTTCTCGGATTCCAAGTCGACGGAGAGGGGTATTGAGGCTAACCCCGATAAGATTAAAGCACTCCTCGACATGAGTTCGCCCGGTTGTCAAGGAAATACAATGCCTTCTTGGACGAGTAGCGGCCTCGGACGCTTCATATCCCGAGCCACGATAAATGCCTCCCCTTCTTCCAAAGAATTGAAGGGTCGTCATAAGAAGGCCGAGTGGACGCCCGAATGTGAGCAAGCTTTCCAGGCGGTGAAACAATACACAGGCTCACCGCCTCTACTATCAAAAAACCGGAGGAAGGCGAATCTTTGTTTTTATATCTCGCGGTCTCGGCTTCAAATTGTCGGCTCGGCTACGATCGGAAGTGGGGAACAAACAACACCGGTATATTATGTGAGCAAAGCCATGGTACCGGCGGCGAAACAAGATACCCCGCTCTGGAGAAGCTTGCACTCAGCTTGGTTGTTTCGGCTCGGAGGTTGCGTCCATATTTCCAAGCCCATTCGATCATCGTGCTAACCGACTCCCCCTCCGACAGATTCTCCAAAGGCCAGAGGTCTCGGGTCGGTTGACCAAGTGGGCTATTGAACTTGGGGAATTTGACATCACATTCCGACCGAGGACCGCGAAGAAAGGACAAGCAGTGGCCGATTTCATTGCCGAATTCACCGTTCTAAGCGATGAGCCTATCAACAAAGAGGTTGAGATGACACCGCATGACCTCCCGAACAGTTCACAGGTCATCCCAGAAGCCGGGTGGGTCCTCTACGTGGACGGATCATCTAACTCTAAACGAGCCGGGGCTGGGATCGTCCTGATCGCTCCTGACTCTACAATCATCCAATATGCCATTCGACTCGGCTTCAAAGCTTCCAACAATGAAGCAGAGTACGAGGCATTGTTAGCCGGGCTCAGATTGGCCGCCAGCCTCGGAGTCCAATCTCTGCAGGTCCGATGCGACTCTCAGCTGGTCGTAAATCACATCTCCGCCGATTATGAAGCCAAAGAGAACAGAATGATTGCTTATCTGGACGAGGCCAAAAAGCTGATCGAGAAGTTTTGGAACTGTACGGTTCACCAAATTCCGAGGGCGGAAAATGCCTGGGCTGATGCCTTGGCGAAGTTGGCGTCGACCGCAGAAGGAAAGATTCCACGGATTGTTCCGGTAGAATTCGTTGAACATCCCAGCATCGATCGAATAGAAGAGAAAACGGTTAATCCGGTGGATGATAGCCCGAGCTGGATGGATCCAATTTTTAGCTACCTCGAATCAGGGGAGCTTCCCTCGGACAGACAGGAGGCCAGACGTCTCAGGGTTCGAGCAGCAAGATACGTCATTCTGAATGGAACTCTGTATAAGAAGGGGTATTCACAGCCATACCTCAGGTGCCTCCGACCCGAGGAAGCAGAATATGTTATCCGAGAAATTCATGAAGGGATCTGCGGAAACCACTCTGGCAGCCGAGCCCTGGCTTTGAAGATCCTTCGACAAGGATATTTCTGGCCGACTCTCAAAGAAGATGCCAAGAGGTATGTTAGAAAATGTGACAAATGTCAACGCTTTGCGGCCGTGCCTAGACAACCGGCAGAAGAAATGACTCCCATGAGCAGTCCGTGGCCTTTCGCTCAGTGGAGAATCGACATCATCGGCCCTCTGCCGACCGGAAAAGGACAAGTCAAGTTTGCCATCGTTGCCGTCGACTACTTCACAAAGTGGGCCGAGGCCGAACCCGTTGCAAAAATTACCGAACAGAAAATAATTGACTTCGTCTGGAAGAACATCGTCTGTAGATTCGGAGTGCCAAATACAATCGTCTCAGACAACGGCAGGCAGTTCGACAATGACAAATTCAGGGGTATGTGTAGAAAGCTCGGAATCACGAATGCTTACGCCTCGCCTCGGCATCCGCAGTCCAATGGGCAAGTTGAGGCAGTAAACAAAGTCATCAAGCACCACCTCAAAAAGAAGCTGGAAAAAGCAAAGGGCAACTGGCCGGAAGAACTTCCATTCGTCCTCTGGGCGTACAGAACCACGGCTCAGTCTTCTACTGGAGAAACTCCGTTCTCTCTTTCTTATGGGTCGGAGGCAATGGTGCCTGTTGAAATCGGCCTCCCTACGGCTCGAGTGAGTAATTACAATGAAGATCAAAATACCGAGCAAATCACCGCCAATTTAGATCTCCTGGAAGAGATTCGAAGTTTCGAAACTCCGTGCCGCTGCCCGACATCAACAAGTAGCCAGGTTCTACAATTCTAAAGTGAAGGTCAGACGATTCCGACCAGGGGATCTAGTTCTTCGACGAGTCTTCCAGAACACGGCCGAGCCGGGCACCGGAGCACTCGGTCCCAACTGGGAAGGACCATACCGGGTGGTCCGATCAACTAAACCCGGATCTTACCATTTGGAGGATCTCGAAAGCCGTCAACTCCCCCATCCATGGAACGCTGAGCATCTAAAAATTTACTATCCGTAATGAAGCACTCCGAGCAGCTTGTTAACCTTTAAGGTCAATCAATAAATGTACGCCTCCAAGCGACAAGCCTTTAAGGCTATAAATAAAAATACGTCCGATCGGCTTATTCTTGTCATCAAGAAGAATAGATTCTACAAGGTCGTCCCCTCCCAACTGAGGAGAGGAAATCACGAGGCGATCCGATTTCCCATTAAGGAAGTCGGACCAATTTCTACAAAGGCATCCCTCCTTAATCGGGAGGGCAAAGCCAATGGGTAACTTCGACCCCCCAGTAAGGGAGTCGGACCCATCTACACGGAAGGGCCATCGCTGAAAGCAAAGCGAGTTGATCCTTTTAAGGATCAAAGGCCCAAATCACACCCTAACAAATCAAGGGCTCGGCTCGACCACACAATTTGGTAGAACAAGAACAATCAATAAAGAGGTAATCCAAAATCGGCTCTTTCATTAAATGTCATAAGAAGTACAAAAAAGAGATAATACAAAGGAGCGGAGCCTTCAAGGGGTCGGAGGAGCTTGAGAACCGGGGGCTTGATCCTGGTTAGTCGCCTCGGCAACAATACCGGCAGGGTCCTCAGGCAGGAGGGGATCGAGGTCAAGGTCCGGGTACAGCTTCTGAACCTCGACAAGACACTCGTCAAAGCCGCGGTCGTAAAACTTGGCGGCCTCAATGTCCCTCTCCTTCGAGGTCTTGTAGGACTCTCGCCGCAAAGAAGCGCCCGCCAAGGAGGCCTCAGCCTCGACCTTTTGAGTTTCCACGGGGCCGCGGCAACGGCCCTGCTTTCTCTACTACAGCTTCGGCCTTGATCCTCTCCCGGTCCTCACTCAATCGGGCAACCTCACCAGCCAGGGTATCAGCACGGACTTTGGAGTGACCCAGCTCGGCCACGGCCGCGTCATGACGTGCCTCAAGGTCCTTCGCGACCCTCTGGAGCCGGAGCAGTTCAGACCTGCTACCTTCAAGCTGATGCCACAGATCGCTCCGCTCCAGCTGAAGGACAGAAGCATTGTCCCGTAAGACTCCCGCTTCCGCCCTGAGCATCTCCGTCTCCGTCTGGAGGGCCCCCACCTTGCTCCTGAGGGTTTCGACCTCGGCGTCGATTTTCCGACGCTCTCGGACCCTCTCCCAACATAGAAGGATCCTCGGAACGGACTGGTCAAAAGCAAGGAAATGAGAAAGGAATAATAATGCAAAAAATAGCTACAACTCTCTTAAAGAAGCAGGAAGTACCTGGTAGAAGACTCCAGCCAAATCTTCCAAAAAGCGGTCGTCCGGTTTATCGAGGAGGCGCGAAATGGATTCCTCCGTAACGTGCTTCGCCGCCCAGTCCGTCAAACAAGACATGTGATAACCCGGCTCGAACCTCCCTCTGCTCGTACCAACTTGAGCCGAGCATGTCGCCTCCTCGGCTCCCGTCCGACTACCAGCTGAGGGTTGGGCCTCACCCTCAACGTCGTGGGCAGCCTCCCCCTCATTACCCGGTTGGGTAATCATGGCGTCAGCCATCCGAACGGCTTCCTCCCTCTCGGAGGATGACGGGACAGCTATCAACGGAGGTTCGAACCCCGCTCCTTCATTAGGGGGAGCCGCGACGGATAGAGGAGGGGTTGTCCCTGTTGCCAGAGCAGGAACAAGGCTGGGGTCACGTATAGGCGCGACCATATCAACACCGACCGGGGCCCCCGTAGCTGCGCCCGGTAGTATTGGAATTGGGGACACAATTGCAGATGCAGATGGTCCCTCAACCAAGGGTACCGAGGCAGGAAATGGAGCTGTATCCCGACCCGAGATGTTTGGGATAGAGGGAGGAAGTGCCACCGTCCGAGTCACGACCCCAGAGGCAGAACCTGAAGGACGAACTCCTTGTGTGACCTTCTTCCTCCGAACTACCTTCGCCGGGGGCTCGGTCCTCAGCATCTCCTCAGACGGTGACGCGGCTTTCCTCCTCCGGGAACCAGACGCCTCGGCCATGCCTGTGCCGAAGAATGGTTAGGATAACGCTACCTCAGACCTATAAAACCAAATTGACTAAAGGCAAGGATACTCACTGAGCGAAGTGGGGTGCGGTCTCGTCTTACAAAGCCCCGACCGGTAAAGGTTAGCGGCCGTGATCAGATCTGACCAACGGCGATGTTCCTCCGAATATGTTCTCGCCTTGGCAATCTGGTTCTTCTGGTCTGAAGTAACGAAGGGAACGCCCCTTGTGAAACCTGCAAAGACAATTGTTCTTTTAAGTAAAAGCAGAAGTAAGAGGCAATGCGCAAAAGAGATCTCGACCCGACCTGGCATAGTGAAGCGAACGGGAACCCGAGTCGATGAAGCCCCGACCTCCGCTGCCGGCGCCTCCCACTCGCCTGCGGCCCAGAACCACTTGTTCTTCCAGTCCTTATTCGAGGACGGAAGACCCAAGACGAGCCCTGACCCCTTACTACCTCTGGTCGCGAAGTAGTACCAGGGATCGTTGCCTTCATGCTTTACCAAGTACAGGCTCATGAGTTCGGCGGGTGTCAACGCCGAGTTCCCCACTTGGTGCCAGATGATGTAAGCGGAGATTAGTACCCTCCAAGCATTGGGCGTAAACTGCCCAGGTGCGAGCCCTAGGTAAGCAGTTAAAGCTCGGATGAAGGGGTGCATCGGGAGACGGAGTCCGCATAATAAGCCACACAAAAATATGGCTATCTCCCCAGCCGCAGGATTGCCAGCAGCGTCAGTAGGCTCGGGGGCTCTGATCCGAACGGAGCGAGGTATGTCGAATTCCGTACGGATCCATTCCATTTGAGACTCCATTATTATGGAGCCCCCTGGAACCAGTTCCGACGACCGTCCACCAGGAGGCATCTCTGGCACATCGACTACTGCAGCTCTGGGTGCTCGTGCTGCCCCTTTCCTGCTGGCCTTCTTACTAACTTGGCGAGCGTGAGTTCTCGCCACCGTCCGCTTCTGGGGCCGAGGATATAAAGGCACCGCCTCGAAAGAGCCCCCGGAGGCCTCTCCTCCATTACCAGAACTCCCCGGTTCGGAGTCGTCATTGTAGCCTCTATTCATTTCCCTATCGGAAGACATCTCAGAACAGGGATGTTTAAGATTAAACTCACCAGACAATAGCCGAAGATGGCTTCAGCAAGCGTGAGAACTATGACGGAAACTACTTCTGCCGGAAATCGCCTTCGCCGGAAATCGTCTTCTCCGTTAAAACAATCCAAGCGCAATCGATAGCAGTCGGACGAAGACCCCGGATGGGCCTTTTATAGACTGAAGAGACTCTTCATTAAATGAGCCGTAATAATGGCAGCGTCGGAATCATTGCTGGCCGACTCCGAGTCCGACGTGGTAACATACCATTGGTTCAAAACATGGTAAAGGTAACGATATCTTCCTCGATTGTTGTGAGAGTTAATCCACACGGTACCCGAGCGCAGAAAAGAGCGCTCGATACGACGCCTCAAGCACACGTGGCGGTCACTCACAAGTCGGTGACGATTCGGAATCCTAACCGTCGCCACGTGTCTACTCGCGGTTAGTCCGAAGCCGCTAAATCCCGAGTACACAATGTTTCACACGAGAACCATAAATGCATCGACGGGCAGAGGCAAAGGATCTTCTAAGTGATTACTCTCCGAGCTCATGAATGACCTCAGAGAGCAGGGGGCTTCTGTTATGGGACGATCCGAGACGACTACAATCAGAAGGATCAACTATCCGCCATTCCGAGCGGAGTCCGAGCCTCGTCATAGTAACAGGAAGGTGGATTTAGATGGATGAAATTCTCATCCTTGATCACCTTCCGTCCGAGAACCATCAGAGGAAATATTCGAGTTATGCGACCGGCCCCGAGCAGGCGTCCATCATGAAAGGACCAGCGGCATCGCTTACGCACCGAACAAGAACTCGGCTCGGACTGATATGACCAATCATCAGCTCGGATTAGTATCGTCATCCTCTGTGACCGAGCCGAGTTGTTTCCGAGAATAAAGGTCCCGCGCGCTAAGTGGAGAAACTGCCATGTATAGATATGCGCTATTATCTCGTACGCAGATACACACGTCGCAGGACATGATCTCCAGATTCTGGCCAGTATCTTCACGATATGCGAACCCCCCTGATCGTGCCGAGATTATCGGACGCAGACCGAACGATGAAAAGGTATAAATATCACATCACTCCACAAGAACAGGTACGCAACATCTGAGACTCTCCCCCATCTCTTAAACATAGACCCAGATTCTGTTGTCCTGACTTAGGCATCGGAGGGTCCCCCGGCTTAGCCAGGGTCTCCATTGCTTCTGGTTTACTTGCAGGATTCCCAGTTCGACGCTTGCTCGGAGTACGTGAAAGAGAGGAGGAGGGTTAACTAGATTTTGACCTCAACAGTGCTTATACTCTGAAATGGGTCAATTTCTATAAACATTTTTATCCATAGTGGTGGACTAAGTGAAGATACCTTCGTTTACACTGAGGTCTTGGTGTCGACCCCCTAGTGGGGGTGGCTAACTGAGGAGAAATCACTCATAGACGGGGAATCACTCACTGGTTCCTATGCTGTGGTCTACTTAAGCTTTAACTCTTCCTATTTTTCAGGCTCATGCCTTGAAATAGATAGACGGCATGGATAAAACATATCTATCATGCGCCCACAGAGCTTTGACACAAGCTAGCTAGCTGGTGTTGGGGTTACCAGCCAAACCGCATGCAGCTGCACCCACCCTGAAGACGATGGTATGAAAGGTCACACAAGCCTAAAACGTGGATTGTGTCTTACCCGGTCGGGAGCTTTGAGTGGCCACCATGATGTATGAGTTTTATCCATTATTTTCATTCATTTTTTATTTTATTTTTTTGTATCATTTCAAAATATAGGCTATAATTTTAGGTAGATCTAAAGGTCGAGTAGACCACGGGATTAAACTCTTATTGAAAACACTTTAGGCTCACGGAAGGTTTGGATTGAGCTGAATTTGTGTTTTGTCTTTGTCCAAGTCTATGTAACTTTATGAATAGGTTGGATGACAAATAAACATCATGGTGGGCTCTAGAAAAACTTTAACAGTGAGAATCATTATAACATGTGTTTCCTATATGCCTAGGGTCCACTTGATGGATGTCCTAGATCTTACATAAATGTACAGGGCCTGCAATCCATTGATTGGGCCCCCTGATGAATGGATCTGCCTGACTTTGTTCAGTGGTAGTTTTGTAGTGGGCCCTATCTGATGTTAGTTGCAACACTATATGCTACTTAGATCATCCTTTGAACCTAGTGAACATTTCTCAATTAAATGTTCAACCTTGAGTGGCTCCTAATGACCACAGGCCATTCAATGTCAGTGTTCCATTTTCTTTGGGCAGGTAAGCTATTAAGATGGTGATGGAACAACTGTTCTGTTGGACGTAGGCCAGTGGGGCCCACTGGTGAGCAATCACTAGTGGGTGGGTGCCACGAGCTTTGGCTTCTTCCGGTCTTTTTCGTCTTCTGTTATATTTCAAATTCAAGTTTGAATTTGATTTATGATAGGAGATAGGGATAAGACCGGATGATGTGGCCTTATCCCAATCCCACTCAAACTCTACTTCCTCTGTTATAAAAAGGAGTGCGCTTCTCTCATGGAACGCATCAAATCATACGAAACACAGAGAGTATACAGAGAGAAATAGAGTGCGCTATAGTCTGTCCATCTTGGATTGTCCTTGGGACGATCTGATCCATAGATCGTTATCCGGGACCGTTATATACCGTAGGATCAGAGGTGTGAAAAGTTCAATCTGCTCCAATAATAGATAGACGGGCCATTGGAGCATCAATCTTCAGCTTTGTGAAGGTCCCAATTATCGTGTAGACCGTCAGATCTTGAGGGCTCATCTTCCGCATTTCCCTACATGTTCATGTGAGCTTGGTACTATTTAGAAAATTTTAAATCTCTTTCCTTTAAATAGCAATTATGATCATTTCTCCATTATCACTTATGAGCTGGTTTGACAAGGATGCAGTGTGGTTGACAGAATCGTAGAAGCAAAGCCTTTCCTAAATTGACATGAGTGCACTAAATATTGGACGGCCTTTTACCAACTGTCCATTCTACCTTAAGGGTGTATTAATTTCATTGTACAATTCAATCAAATTGTCATGTAAGTTTCTTAAAGCGTACGCAATTGAAAATGGCTACCTCTGTTAATTTCATTGCTCAATGGATGACTGACTTATAAAATTTTAAATCAGAGGTACACTGTTGTAATAGATCTATTGTATACTGTCCCATAGCTTTAAGTAAGCCCCAACCTTCACAGAGTCTTTATTTGGTCTTAATAATAAAATAATGTCAATTGTTACTCTGCACTGTTAAGAAAATAAGCTAGCATCTTTAATTATATCTTTAAAAAGAAGAAGAAAAAGAAGTTAAAAAGAGAGAGAATTAAAAAAAGACATACTTTCTAAATTAAGAATATATCGTGTGTATTTTTATTTTTTTATTTATGTTAATTTGTTAGTACACTCTACTGTCACTTTTTTTTCTTTTTTCTTTTTTTTTTTGTAAATTTTTTATGTGGAATTTCACCACCTACGGGTACTCAAACCCTTGACTGAGAGTTGAAACTCTTGAGAGTCTACCACCCGAGCAATTGCAAGGACCCTCCACCGTCACTTCACACTTCAGTATTAGCCACCCCCACTAGGGATAGATAACCAAGACTTCACTGTTGAAACGAGGTATCAGTCTACCACTTGAGCTATGGGTAGGGTGTTATATAGTGTGTATAAATATCTAGATACAATTAATGTGGGGATATAAATATATATATATATGGGAAAAGGTACTATGCGCTCCAGCGTAAAGCGGTCATCCGTGAGGATGAGCTGGGTGGGCCCCACCGTGATGCCTTTCGAACATCAACACCGTCCACCAGATGTACCATTCCATGGTGGGCCTGGACGGCCCAAAATCAAGTCAATCCGTGACTTTAGTGGGCCACACCACATACAGAAGTGCAGAGGGGCTGTGCACCATTAAAACATTCATAACCATTTTTGAGGGCCCACCGAGATGTGTTTTGCAAATCCAGCCCATCCATTATGTGTGTCCCACTTGAATGAGGGTTCAGACCAAGTTTCAGGTGCATGGAAAACTCAGGTGGGTCCCACCAGTGCTTTTATGTTTTTGGCACGTATACTTATGTTTTATTATGGTGTGGCCCACCTGAGTCACGGATTGACCTGATTTTGGGCCGTCCAGGCCCACTATGGAATGGTGCATCTGGTGGACAGTGTTGATGTTCGAAAGGCATCACGGTGGGGCCCACCCAGCTCGACCTCACGGACGACCGCTTTATGCTCGAGCGCATAGTACCTTTTCCATATATATATATATATATATATATATATATATATATATATATATATATATATATATATACACACACTTTTTGAGAACTCATCTTATGTGATATGAATTTGAAATCTGAGCCATCCACATGACGTAGCACCCCATGAAATCCTCAAGGCTTAACTTTTACAAAACTTTAGTGGGCCATGGAAAAAGAGGAAGGCAAATCAAGGGAGAAAATTATTTCATTTTGCCATGGCCCACCAAAGTTTTGAATCAGGGTAAAAGTTAGACTCTGGGGATTTCATGGGGTGCTACATAATGTGAACGGTTTAGATCTTAAGCTCATATCATAGTCTGTGAGTTCTCAAAAAGTTTTCATGAGTACTAGCGTAGAAGTGAGCATTCTAATATATATATATATATATATATATATATATATATATATATATATATATATATATATATATATGGGAAAAGGTACAATGCACTCTACCTTATTTTAACGCCCCATGAGGTCAAGCTGTGTGGGCCCCACCATGATGCGTTTCAAACATCTACCCCATCAGTCAGATGCACTATTCCATTGTGGGCCTAGGTCTCAAAAATCAAGTCAATCCGTGACTTGTGTGGGCCACACCACATACAAAAGTGGAGAGGGGCCGTGCACCATTAAAACATTCATAACCATTTTTGAGGGCCCATTGAGATGTGGTTTGAAAATCCAGCCCATCCATCATGTGTGTCCCACTTGAATGAAGGTATATATATATATATATATATATATATATATATATGGGAAAAGGTATTATGCGCTCGAGCGTAAAGCGGTCGTCCGTGAGGTCGAGTTGATGTGGGCCCCATCGTGATGCCATTCGAAGATCCACACCGTCCACCAGATGCACGAGCCCATACGGGCCCCACACGGCTGAAAATCAAGTCAATCCGTGACTTTTGTGAGCCACACCATGTACAGAAGTTGAGAGGGGCTGTGCACCATTGAAACATTCAAAACTATTTGTGGGGACCTTTCGAGACGTTTTTTGATGATCAACACCGTCTATCATGTGTGTCACACTTGGCTGTAATTTAGACTAAGTTTTAAGTGGTATCCACAACTGAGATGGGGCCCACCAAGTGCTTTTACATGTTTTTGCGTGTATACTTATGTTTTCAGATGGTATGGCCCACCTGAGTTACGTGGACGGCTGATTTTGACGTCTGAGCCCAACCTGGGCTCATGCATCTGGTGGACGGTGTGGATCTTTGAATGGCATCACGGTGGGGTCCACACAGCTCAACCTCACGGACGACCACTTTACGCTCGAGCGCATAGTACCTTTTCCATATATATATATATATATATATATATATATATATATATATATATATATATATATATATATATATAGGGAAAAGGTACTATGCGCTCGAGCGTAAAGCGGTCTCCATGAGGTCGAGCTGGGGTGGGCCCCACCGTGATGCCGTTCGAACATCTACCCCCTCAGTCAGATGCACCATCCCTGGACGGGCCCACACGGCTAAAAATGACGTCCATCCGAGACTTTTGTGGGCCACACCATGTCCAGAAGTGGAGAGGGGCCGTGCACCATTCAAACATTCAAAACCACTTGTGGCCCCCTTTCGAGACGTTTTTTGATGATCAACACCGTCCATCATGTGTGTCCCACTTGGATGTAATTTTATACCACTTTTCAGGTGGTATCCAAATCTCAGGTGGACCCCACCAAGTGATTTTACATGTTTTCACGTGTATACTTATGTTTTCAGAAGGTATGGCCCACCTGAGTTCCGTGGACGGTCGATTTCCAGCCGTGTGGGTCCCACTTGGAGCGGTGCATCTGGTGGACGGTGTGGATCTTCGAAAGGAATCACGGTGGGGCCCACCCCAGCTCGACCTCATGGACGACCGCTTTACTATATATATATATATATATATATATATATATATATATATATATATATATATATATATGACTGATCAAAGTTAATCAAAGCATACTGGGATAAATGTCTTGAACTAGTTACCTTAGTCAATGAAACCAAGGTCACACGTATAATTCTTTCAAGGTTTTTAAGAATAATAAGCCACTTTTAATTATATGGTCAAATGCAATCTCTCTTTTCCTGAGTGAATTATTTGGTGATTCCTCAAGAAGATTAATGCATCATTTCAATAACTTTTAAAAAATGTCATTTTTTGCATCCATTTAATGATCCTAGCCATTGGAGTTAGATTGGTCCATCCCCAAAAATCAAGCAACTGGGTAATCCTAGCCATTAGAGTTTAGGATTTTTTTAAGCAAAATTTAACCGTCAAAGAAACTCCAGTTGACTTTTCTTTCCATGACTTGGCCTGAAAGATAGCTCTGTTTTACACATAGGTGGACCCATTAGAGAAAATGATTGATTGACTATAATAGTTAGATTTTCAAAGATAGGACATTTTCCTAATCAGGGAATTAGGTGGCCCTTCAACACTTAGGGTCCAACCTATTTAGGGCTTTATCTGGAACTTATTTGCTGGCCTGTTAGCTAGGTCCCCTGCTTATATGTTTATTAGCTAGGCTGGATTCTGTAGTACTCACATCCTCACAAAATGCATCTTGATCTGAAACCTCACATGATGAGATCCAGACAGTTCATCCGGTGGACCCAAAACAAACCAACTCATAAATCACATTGATGAGACCATCCTAACCTTCGAATCAAATGACCCACATGAAATGACCATCCTAATTACTCAACCACATGAGAGTATCACCCACTTTTCTTTTCTTTTTATGTTGTCTTGAAAAAAGTTATAAGAAATGAAATAATCATATATAAATAATGAGAAAGCAGACAACCTTGGACACTTTCTTTTGCTTAGGTTCAAAGGGACTTGATTTTAGTACACATGAAGTGCATGAACCCATCATAAATCATCATCGTTGGATGGAGACAGGGCGAGTACTGTTGCTGATTCTTTAAGACTAAGTCTCATTAATTAAAGCTGAGATTATAGTAGTCGTTGGATCTGGCAATCTGGGTTTAGTAAACCACTGGCCCCCATCACATTCACGTGTTGCATGTGATTAGTTATAACTTGTACGCATACTATCATTTTGCTTTCTGGGCATGGTCTGAATCACCAAAGAAAGTCCCATGTAATTACTTTTCAGATGGCTCCAAGATGAGTTTAGGATTTTTCCATTCTTAAAATATTTTCAGGACAATAGCTTTTATTACTGAAAATGACCTTAGATCCAACGGTTTAGGTTGTATTCCAACAAACCTCTTCCAACAGCAGATGCGTGGTACACGGGCCTGCTTAACAGATGGGATGGATGTATGATAGCGGCATGTTGCCTAGTCAAATCCCACCACATCAGCTGACGAGGCAATCAGCATCTGCAGTGCAACTTAAGCGATGGGAAGGATTACAATACGGAATGTAAACAACAGGCTAAAAGTAAATTATTACACTAAGAAATGTAATTTACTTAGCCTGAAAAATAAAAAAATTATACTAAGGAATGTAATTGGCTGGTAATTAAAAGGACAATTGAAAGATAATGTTTGGTTTAATTTGATTAGTATGAAACCAATTATTCCTACTGAATCCATTTGTTATTTATAGCCTTAATTAGGTTATCTAGATCTTTCCCACATTCTGACGGTTGCTATGACCGTTCAATACTATTGGCTTTCCTCTGTTTCTCCTTCTGCCATCTATCATGTAATCATTCCTTCACGATCGACCGTCTTCACAATGACATGGCATCACTTAATGCATTGCAGCTATGTTATCAAGAAATCTCCTCCATACATCTTTACAGATCTTCAAAAACACAATGCAGATCTGTAGAGATCGCAAGTAACCTACTCGGATTGGTTCTTATGAGGAATGGCGACCATGGGGATGAACAATCCCAAGGATCAAGTAATTATAACCGGACACGGATTTTATGTGAAAAGGCTTTCATAGGAAGTTCATGTGTTGGGAAGCTAGGTGGGCCCAACATGATGTTTGGGACAAATACACCCTGTACATCTGTTTTTTCTACTCATTTTAGGACAGAAGACCAAAAAGGAGGTAGATATAAAACTCAAGGAAGGCACACTGGACAAAAAATGAGGATTGAGCAACCACCATTGAAACATTCATATGGCCACAAAAGTTTAGCATCATGCTAATTTTTTTTATTTTTTATTTTTCATTTCATACTACTAGTAGAAATGACCTTATAAACAGTTTGGATGGCATATAAACATCAAGATAGACCCAAAAAGGTTTTAACGGTAGGCATTTATTTTCCCTCTTGGGGTGACCTTCTTGAGTTTTGTATTTACCTCACTTTTGGTCTGATGTCTTAAAATGAGCGGGCAACGCAGATGAATAAGGTGGATGTATCCCAAACATCACAATGGCCCCCCAGCTTTCCAATGCACATGAACTTCCAACAAAAGGCTTTGGCATGAATTTTGTCCTAAGACTTTCAATGGACCGAGCTTGGATTGGTCTTATCCCAAATTTTGAACTATTTTGGGCGAGGCTTGGGATTGGTCTTGGCCTGAATTTTGAATTGTTTCTACTAGGTCGTCGGGCCAGCCCTCCCTATTTAAAATTCTACCGATAGGAACCCACCTTGATCTTTGCATTGCATATCCACGCCATTCATTTGTTTTTTCAGCTTATTTTAAGCCATGGTATTGCAAACGCTCAAGGAAACTTTCTCCTAAGCTACCCATTGAGCATCCAAGTTGCCTGTCTAATGGTTGCATGATTCAAACGATGGATGTATATATATGTGTGTATGTGTGTGTGTGTGTGGTGATAAATATAAAAATACTATATGCTTAATTGATATGGGTGATAGTATGTAAAGGCCCAGATCCAGTGGAGCCCATAGTTAAGGCCTCCATACCCAAACCTTGTAGAGGGATTGAGAAGAGAGATTAATAATTTTTAGGTGCTTCGTTGATACGGACAGTAGCATATAAATGCTTAAATCTGAAGTTTATCTAGATCTAGTAAAACCCCTAGCTAAGACCTCCATACCCGAACATCGCAGATGGGTTGAGAGGAGAAGCCAATAATTATACGTATACCGTTAGTAATCCCTCATGCGATATGCTCATATCCGAGGACACTGAGCCCGAGGGGTGTGCACTTGGTTTGCAATAACCCAGTATGGTTCTGGGTTGTACACTATCTTTCACAAGATAGATAGAATAGCTCGACTGAGTACTGTTTTGAGTCGTTGTTAGTCAAAATAAAGGCTCCAGAATTCGTTATACGCAGCGGTAGGCTAGAATCCATGGAATTGCCTTGAAATAATAATAAATAAACCCGAAGAATTTATGACTCGAGTAACTCCTAGTTTGATGTGTGCCATGGATTCTTGGGAAGAGTCTCGGTTATAGAAAGGGAAGAGATTATGCACCCTTTTACCGCCCGTGTAAAGCACGGTTCCTACTTTGCTCAGCTGTACGCTTTTAAAGGAGATTAAGAGAACTTACAATAAAATATTAAACTTAAGATGTCTAAATTATAAAAGATAAACTGAAAATAAAATGACAATAGTAAAAAATGGGTTTTCTGAATAGAAGTATAAAAAAGGAAAAGAGGGTTTTCAATTACTCCTTCAAGTCACCCATTCTGATATAGAAGATTTTCAAGAGAAACAACTGTATGGCATACTTTACGTAATGTCAGAGCAGAATCTACTATCTTAAGTGTTAAAAGCAATAGGGTTAGAATATACAAACTGAAAAATGATAGATCGATAATACAATGTTGGTTTTGAAGTTAAAATGGATTAGAAGAGATCTAAAGAACATAGACTTGGAGTCTTTGTTCTTGGAATTTTAGAAATAGAACTCTCGTCAGGCTATGGGGGCTTGAACTCTCCCGCCACTCTTTGGGAGCTCCTCCGTTCTCTTTAGTTGTGAGGGCGGGGTCCTTTTTTTAGATGTTTGAGGTAGGCACACGGAAGGTTGTATGTTAAGGTTTGGGTGCTTCGAGCCTGAGGTTTGGCATCGATGCCAGGATTAGGGAAACCGAACCATTGCTAAAGAGACACGAGCAACCGAGCCTAGAAAGGAGTGTTGAGTTATAGGATAAGGAAAACCGAGCCGGTGAGCGAGTGAGCGAGCCAAACCAATGAGCAAGTGAACCGAACCAACGGGTGACCAAGCCAAACCAAAGAGTGAAGGAGATGAGCTAGTGCAAAAATCATGCCTCCAGTGGAGTGCCCACCGACTATGAGCAAAGCCGGCACTCATCATCCAACCCTTAGTTTTGGCTCAATTTGGACTGTGTTGATTTTAACCGTGTACCCTCTCCAATCAAGGAGCCTTTCGATGTTTACAAAATCAAGTGGTTGTTATTTTGATTGTATGGTGTCCATATGTCCAAAAACTAAATTGGATATACCACACCATAGAAAATAGGGGTTATTGACCATTAAAAGCATTTTGTGGGCCACAAAAGTTTTGGATCGAGCTGATATTTGTCATTTTCTTTTCATCTATATCCATGTAACCTTATCAATTGGTTGGATGGTCAATAAACATCATGCATCATGGTGGATGCGGAGGTTTCTAACGGTGGGCGGTCAATGACCAGAGTAGATTGCATAGCCGAAGATATGTGGGCCCACAAAGATGTCCATGACAAATCCACTCGGTTCATATGTTTTTAAAGACTACAATAAGACAGAATTTTAAAAATCAGGTATATCCAATACTCAGGTGGGCCACCCCAAACGAAACAGTGGGGAACAGGAATGTTCAACCATTGAAACCTTGCTGTAGCTGACCCCGATGTTTATATGCCATCCAAACCGTTCGTAGGTTATTACCACTCAAATAAACTGTAAGCACAAACATCATCCTGATACAAAATTTCTGTCACCCCTGGGCCTTCAATCCCAGATATTTGGTGTAGTATGGCCCATAAGTGTTTTGAATCTGTCTGATTTTAGAATCCTGTCCTGTTGAAAACATATACACGGAGTGGATTTGTCATGGACATCTCTATACCCCATACAGCCTCGGGCACAGGCAATCCGCTCCCTTCAATGACCACTATTTCGTGTGGTGTGGTCCACCTGAAATTGAATCTACTTTATTTTTCGGACCTTTATCCTAGTCGCATCCTAACCCTGGAAGGATCGATAAGATATCAACGTGCTGCCCATTGGACAGTCCTTGGATAATAAAGGAGAGAATCTGCATAGCTGTCTTCAAGAACCATTTGATCAGGTTATCTGACAGACCATGACCGTTTATAGTCAGGAACACTGCAGCTCCGCAGATAGCACACGTGTCCAAATCCAGACTGTCCAAATAGTGGGGCATTGCTCGGTGGTGGCCGTCCAATAAAAGCAAAATAGTCAATGGTCCGACTTAAACAAAAAAGTATCCACTTCTAAGAGATCCGATCAATCTGATTTTGGGGTCATCCAACATCTGCATTAAGTTACATGATTTGGACGTTTTGGATTTGTCCTACATGTATGTCACGCGTACAATGGCGGTACGCACGCATATCACCATTGCCAGTCTGCTAGAGTAGTCGAATGATACCTTGAATGTTGACAGAAGACTTCTCAAAGAAAGATTTTCAGTGGGTGCAACTTGACAAGTCATCGCGAATCACGCGAGTAATGCTTGCCGGGAAAATACGACTGTTCTGGTCCGTTGCACGATGGCCCTCGATTCATTGCCTTTTGCTGGTGATGATATACATGTAAGTCTGGAGACTCAGAACCATCCATCTGGTGGGCCCGCTATGAAAAATAACTCGAATAAATGTAAACCATCGACCCGTAGCTTTTACCTACCCTTTTGACAGGCCCCAACTCATGTTTGTTCTTTTTGTACCTGGGACGGGCCACCAAATGGACGATCAGGAACCACAGATCCTAGCGGCAAAACCGCCTCCGTACAAAATGTCGGCTGTAGATATGGTATACACCGAGTTTCAGTGTATAAACACCCCAACCAGAGAGAAAAACAGAACATGGAGGGAAGACAGAAACAAGAATTTAAAAACCAACATGAATATGATTACGAATTAGATATGAATCACAACAATGACATTGAGATCCGGGTCGATCTTAAATCAGACAACCAAACAGCCACCAATATCAAAAGATTATAGAAAAAACAACAAAATCTATGGAAACCACAAATAACCAAATTTAAGAAAGAAATACTAAAAGGTTTGCCTCTCTCCTCACGTTCTCTTGCTGTGGGGCATTTCATCAATCAGGTCGATGGCGCTGCTGGCAGGTCCTTGATCCACGGATCCAATGGCTTCCCAACCGAATAAACGATGAATCCGATCTTCCTCAGCTCATCTACATCCACCACATTCCGCCCGTCGAATATAAACGCCGGTTTCTCCATCCCCTCGTAGATCTTGTGGTAATCCAGTTTCTTGAATTCGTCCCACTCCGTCAAGATGCAGACCCCGTGGGCCCCTTTGGCCGCTTCATAGGCGTCCCAGACCACCCCCACCTGCTTTGACGCCGTCGGGCTGCTCGGCACCAGGTGCTGCGGGTGGTCCCAATCGAACTTGTTCGTCGCCAGGTCCCGCCGGATCTGTTCTTCTGTCACCTGTGGGTCGTAGATCGAAAGCTGGGCCTTGTCCCCAAGCAGCCCGTGGCAGACGTCGATCGCAGCCGTCTCACGGGTATCTCCCGTGTCCTTTTTGAATGCGAACCCTAAGATCGCAATCTTCTTTCCGGACACGGTGTTGAACATGGACGAGACGACGCGGTTGACAAAACGGGCCTTTTGGTAGTCGTTGATCTGGACCACCTGTTTCCAGTAGTTGGCGACCTCGGTGAGGCCATTGCATTCGCAGATGTAGACCAGATTCAGGATGTCCTTCTGGAAGCAAGATCCACCGAATCCGACGCTGGCGTTGAGGAATCGGTGCCCGATCCGGGAGTCTTTGCCGACAGCGTAGGCAACTTCCGAGACATCGGCACCAGTCGCCTCGCAAAGGGCTGACATTGCGTTGATTGACGAGATCCGCTGAGCGAGGATCGCATTGGCTGCGAGCTTCGACAGCTCAGCGGACCAGAGGTTCATGGTGATGATCTGATCCTCGGGCACCCAATGGGCGTAGACGGCTTTAAGGGCAGCGACGGCCTTCTGGCCCTCGGGCGTCTCACGGCCGCCAATCAGGACTCGATCCGGCTTGGCGAGATCCTCCATGGCGGTGCCCTCAGCGAGGAATTCAGGGTTGGAGAGGATCTGGAAGTTGATGCCGCGGCTGTTGTGAGTGAGGATCTTCTCGATGGCTTCGGCAGTCTTGACGGGAACGGTGGATTTCTCGACGACGATCTTATCGGAGCGAGCAACGTCGGCGATCATGCGGGCAGCGGATTCCCAGTAGGTGAGATCAGCGGCCTTGCCGGCACCGAGGCCGCGGGTCTTGGTAGGGGTGTTGACGGAGACGAAGACGATGTGGGCGTCCGCGACGTGGGATTCGACATCGGATGAGAAGAAGAGGTTCTTGTTGCGGCAGGATTTGACGATGGCGTCGAGGCCGGGCTCGAAGATGGGGAGGCGATCGCTGTTCCAGGCGTTGATGCGGGAGACGGAGATGTCCACAACCACCACCTGGATGTTGGGGCACTTGTAGGCGATCATGGCCATGGTGGGACCCCCTACATAACCGGCGCCGATGCAGCAGATCTTCGTCGCGGCCATCTCTCTCTTTGCTCTCTGGCCTTTCTTTCTTTCTTTCTTTCTTTCTTTCTTCCCGTCTGGTAAGAGGATCGGAATGAGAAGGTGTTTTTATAGGAAAGGGATGGGCTGTTTGCTTACTGGCACTAGTAGCTATCCGTAGTATACTCGTTACTCTTCCCACACGCCTCATGTGGAAATCGTGACCGCTCATCTGGGTCCCGCCATGTATTTTCTAAGGCTAAGATCAGGACGATACAGTATCATTCGGGCAGAGGCTATATGTCAAATCGGACCGTGGATGAAGTATTGGAGTAGCCGTTACACGTGTGGGGGCATATACTCACCATCACCAATCCTCCCCGGATAATCCTCAATGTGGGGCCCGCCGTGATGTATGTGCCTCACATCCACGCCGTTCATCCATTTTGACAGGTCATTTATGGCATTATCCCAAAAACGAAGCAGATCCAAATCTCAGGTGGACTGCACTAAAGGAAACAGTGGTGAATGACTATTAAAAACTTCTCGTGAGCCACGGAACTGTTGGATCAAGCTGGTATTTGTGTCTTCCTTTCTTCCATGTCTTTGTGGCCTTATCAACGGGTTGGATCGAAAATAAACTTTCAGGTGGCCTCAAGAATATTTAATGGTGGGTATTCAATGACCACTGTTTCCCTTGTGTGGTCCTTCAAGATATTTCGAATCAAACGTTAAAACGAGCTTTCAAAACACAGAGATAGTGAGAATGTAAGTAATATACATCACGGTGGGATTCACAGTAAGGATCCACCCACTTCAGTGGATCGGCAGATCCACCGAAGCCGGCCCCTTGTTATGAGGCCTAGGCAATTGCCACGTGCCGGAATAGAACTGGCTATTCACCTAAATGAATGCTGGACGAGGCTTCGGTGGATCCCAGAGTGTGGGGACCACCTTGATGTAGTGTACCTTGTATCCACGCCGTCCATCCGTTTCACCGATTCATTTTAAATGATGACAGTAAAACTACAACAGATCCATATCTCAAATATACCACACCACAGGAAAGAGTGATTGAAAATTTATTGGGGACCATAAGTTTTGGATTAAGTTTTTAATGATGGGCATTTAATCACCGTTATTTTTTTGGTGTGGTCCACACGAGATTTATACTTCATATTTTTAGTTCATGCCCTAAAATGAGGTGTTAAAACGGATGGAAGGCATGGATATAAGACACATGCATTACATTGACCGACAGTAAAAGATCTACCAACGATCCACTGGCATGCTTGACTTCAAACATCGAACACGGATTTCATGGGGACGCGGATTGCCCGGTTACCCCGTTTTGTCTAATCATTGTTGTCGTTCATCTCAAGTGGATTGTATTATAAAATTGATTAATAAAAAGGGGTCATACCTCATGGACCCACCCACCAGTGATTGCCCACCACTGGCCTATGTCCAACAGTCGGATCAAATGGGCCATGCCATCATCATCATCATTTAAGTCTTATCGCAACAAATATCAAGTGGGCCAGACCACATATTCAACCCCATCAGATGACCTGACGGACTTAGATAGTCAAGTAAATGCATGGACCCGGTCGGCCGCTCTGATGACTTGCTTGGATGTAGGCTACGTAAGGCGAGTAGAGCAAAGTGCAGTTGACTCGTACACTCCCGAAGAAAGAAAAATGAGGGCAGACAAGCGCCGGTTCTTCATATCGAGAATTAGGAACTTCCTGTCACAGGTGGAATGTAGGCCAGGTGGCCCCATATATGATCATGTCGGTCTATTGGATTTGACTTGGCCACAGCAACAATCTGATTAGGTTATACGAACATCGTTATTTTTTGTACAAGAAATGAAATTGTGCCTCGTTAGTCCGATCCAACGGCCATTGTTAATCTCTAGGTGTAGATATCCTTCCTTGTGTAGAACATTCATACCGTTGAGGACAAAATCTGGATTGCTCTCCACTCCTCGAATAGACCCTGGTCCTGCATAAAGGGTAAGCAAAGGAGACCCTGGCTAAACCGGAGGACCTTCCGATGCCTAAGCCAGGTCAAAGGAATCGGTCAAGGGAATCGGAGTCTAAGTCGAAAGGTAGAGGGAGAGTGCAAGATGTTGCATACCTGTCGCCATGGAGTCCTTGTGTATTTATACTTGACTATTGAATGATCTGGGTCCGTTAATCACGACATGATTTACTCAATCAAGGATATTCTCGGATTGTGGGGATACTATGCGCAATCCAAGGATCATGTGCTGTATTATGCGCATCGTACGTATCTGCACCCGAAGTAATCGGCCACATCTTCTTATAGTAGTTTTCAAGTTTAGCTTGGCGCATAATGTACTCATATCTTTCCCCGACCTCGGCTCGGGACATCCTCCTTCGGAAGGAGATAGGGATGAGGACGAGGGCGAGAGCTCGACTTCCTTTGGATGATGATGAGGATGAGGACGAGAACGAGAGCTCGGCTCGGTCGTCCTCTCCCGGAATATAGCCCATCGATCCGACTACAAGCCTCGGAGTAAAAGCCTCCTTTGTAACTTGCTGAGGATTTTCAATTATGCATCATGATGGCTACTTGCTCGCCCGACTGAGTTAGTATGGTCTCGGCCCTTGGAATTTTATAGAGGGTTCGGATCTTCCCATAACAGAAGCCCCCTACTCTTCGAAGTCAGACTCCGACTCGGAGAGTAATGATATTTAGAAGATCATCCACTTCCTTAGCCCCACTCCTTTTCACTGTTATCATGAATATTTGAAGCGTCGCCTTTTTGGGGTTCCCGCTCGCCGGTTGTTCTACGTGTGATGGCAGTTGGGATTTCGAATCGTCATTCACCAATCGCGGTCTGCTACGTATACACTATGAAGCGTCCAAGCGACGCTCCTTCTTAGCCATAGTTTCATCTATCCAGAACGTGCCGCTCGATGTCAGAATCGTATTGTCTGACAGGGGCTGAGCCAGTAGTAAACAGCCACGTTTGCTAGGAAGTCGGCTCGCATCGGTTCCGCTACAGCCATAATTTCTCACCATTAGTGCGAAGATTCTGTCTGGCTTATATAAACCCCCTCTGAAATCATTCTTTCCATTCGTGTTGTGAATTTCTCCTGAAAATCGCCCTCGTCAGAAGTCGTCTTCGTTGGAGATTGCTTTCGCCGAAAATCGTCCCCATCGAAAATCGCCTTTCGCCGGAAATCGCCTTTTTTACCAGAGAGAGGGTTCAGCATATTCTCATAAGCGGCGGAGTCACAACAATCCTCGCTGAGGCGCTGACTGCACTGCTGTGAGTCCTCCTCCACTTAAGTGTATTTTCCTTTCATATTGGGTGTCCATCGGGATGAGTTCCGTTCGGGGAGCCGGTTCCGAAGATGAACAAGAAACCTTCGCTTCAGGATCCGAAGAGTCTGAAGGCCCCTTTGGGGCCGTTGGGGCTATGCCCCTTCGCGATTCAACATCGGCCCAGAGGTCTGCTAATAAAAAGGGTAAAAGTCGTGGCAATGGAGTAAAGAGGATTCTCCGCGACCCTGCAAGACGGTCGAAAGCGGGCCCCGGGGGAGGTCGATCTAAACCACTAGTCTCTGGGGGATCGGTTGTGGTCGAGTCCCAGATGAGTCAAATTCGAGAAGATTATCAAATCCCCGACTCAGTTCATATCCGAGCTCCCGACCCTACAGACCAAGCAGGGTCTCCAGCGGAAGGAGAGATCACCATATTCATATGTGCTCTCTAGTGTGGGTTACAATTCCACATCCATCATTTCCTTTACGAGCTAACAGCGCAACTGGGGATTGCGTCGAGGCAATTCGTCCCTAACTCTTGGAGAATTCTGGTCTCTACATTCGTTCTTTGGTATCGGGCAGGGAACTAGAGGCTGACACCAAGGGAATTTTCTTTTTTGTACATGCCCAAATTTGATAACACGGATAAAACCTGGTGGTACTTCTCAGCTAGGCTTCCGTGTGTCCCAGGTCTGATAACACAGCTTCCTTCTTCCGATAAAGATTGGAAAGGGAAATGGTTCTGGGCTTCAGGAGAATGGGAAGCTTCGGCCTCTGAACTGGATCAGTTGAAAATGAGAGTCCCCACTAAGTTTGTCAATCCAGGTTGTTGAACTTTCTTTTAATCGAATTACACACTCATTTCTTTTGTGCCAAAATCTTACTGCTTACTTCTTGCAGTTCAACCGAGGGAGGCTCCAGAACTCACTCCTTTCTACAAGCGTCAGGTGGACCGGGTCTGAGTTGTCCCTGCTGATCAGCGTACTTGGTTCGGGCTCATCAATCCTGAGAGTCTGGTGTCGTCTGGTTTCTACAGAGTCCAACCCACACTATTTGCCCTAGGTAAGTGGGATTAGTAGAGTCGAAGATCGATTGGCTTGTCGCCTAGGGTAGTTTCTCATTCTCTTGTCCTTTTTACAGGAATGGAGGTCGGGGGTTCGAAGAGGAGAAGGCCACCGCGTCCTCCTATGGACATTGTTCTTTTGTCTGAACTGAAAACTCAGGCAACGTCAAAGAGGAGGAGAACTTCCGAAGCTAATGTTAAGGCTCATACCCTTGCTCATGAGGAGGTTGGGGCTCCTGCCCGTGTTGGAGTCCTGGAGACCGAGGCTCCTATCCGAGCCGAAGTTAGAGCTCCTGCCCAAGCAGAAGTTGGAGCTCCTGCCTGTGTTGGAGTCCCGGAGGTTGGGGCTCCTGTCCGAGTTAAGGCCATTACCATCTCGTCGCCCTCTGCGGGGCAAGCCCCCCAAGCGGGACCTTTCGAACTCAGGAGGGAGGTAGTGGAGGAAACACTCGGTGAGGCAGCCTTGACGCGACTCGCAATCCCTGTGGCTGACACTGAGCCCTAGCTAGGCCATCTCGAAGTCATGACCGGACATATGAGCATGCCTGAAGAGGGTGCTAAGATTTCCGCTGCGAGCGGAGTCAGAGGATCTTCCCCCGTTTCCCCCTTTCCGAGGACTTCTGTGCCTCCATCCGTGGACCTGCCCCCTGGTTTCCACATGGCCCAACTAATTCCTTAGGCTGCTAAGCACGCTCTAGAGGCTCAGATCACTGAGACCCCCTCTCGTCATTATGTTAACTTTATGAACGATTATGCGGCCGTGATATATCAGTCATTGCCGATGATGGTTGAGGTGAAGGAGAGACTGAAAGAGATGGAACAGCTTGAAGCGAAGCGGGCTAAATTAATGGCCGAGAAAGCGAAGCAAGAGGTGGATCGGGCCAGGTTCGAAGAAGAGAGGGCAGAGCAAGACACACGACGGGTCGAGCTTAAGGGGAAACTTGGGGCCTCAATTACGGAGCTGGAAGAACTCAAGAAGACCGTGATAGAGGCTCGAGCGACATAGCTTCAACTCCAAGGGGAAGTCACCCGACTTCAGACTCGCTTAAATGCGGTTGAACCTGAACTTGAGAGTTTGCATCAAACGAAACAAGACTTGGAGTTCAGGGCCACAGAAGCTGAGTCGGGAATTGAGGCAGCGAAGGAGATCTTGGATTCTGAACGTCTTGCTGCGGCCAGGCACCTCGTCCAGCAACGGTAGGTCCTCGAGTCTGTTGCATCCGCGGAGAGAGCTTCTCTGCGAGCTGAGCTGGAGGCTCAAGCGATCTTATGAGCAGATGCGGCGGTGGCAGAGTATAAAAATTCCACCGAAAGAGCTCAGGAACTGGACAAACTGTACGACTTCTGTTATGACACAGGTTTTGATGCTTTTCTGGCCGAGGTCAAAAAGCTTTACCCAGCTCTGAACTTCGACGCCCTCTCAATGGACCTTACCGGTCGTGATGAGCCTGCTACAGGCGTGCCTGAGGTCACCCTCCCTGTGAGACCCGACCAAGGAGCTTCCCCTGTTGAGGCCACAGTTGATCCACACCTTAGCTCTATAGCCGGCCGCATAATCATGACTTCAGGCATGCACAGAAGTCCTCGCAATCCCTGTGGCTGACACTGAGCCCTAGCTAGGCCATCTCGAAGTCATGACCGGACATATGAGCATGCCTGAAGAGGGTGCTAAGATTTCCGCTGCGAGCGGAGTCAGAGGATCTTCCCCCGTTTCCCCCTTTCCGAGGACTTCTGTGCCTCCATCCGTGGACCTGCCCCCTGGTTTCCACATGGCCCAACTAATTCCTTAGGCTGCTAAGCACGCTCTAGAGGCTCAGATCACTGAGACCCCCTCTCGTCATTATGTTAACTTTATGAACGATTATGCGGCCGTGATATATCAGTCATTGCCGATGATGGTTGAGGTGAAGGAGAGACTGAAAGAGATGGAACAGCTTGAAGCGAAGCGGATGGCCGAAAAGCGAAGCAAGAGGTGGATCGGCCAGGTTCGAAGAAGAGAGGGCGAGCAAGACACACGACGGGTCGAGCAAGGGGATTAATGGCAGTAGCAAGACACACCCACGGGTCCGAGAAAGCGAAGCAAGAGGTGGATCGGCGACATAGTTCGAAGAAGAGAGGGCTTAAATGCGGTTGAACTCGAACAGAGACACACAAGACTTGGAGTTCAGGCCACGGAAGCCGAGCTTAAGGGGAAACTTGGGGCCTCACCACCTGAGTCCAAGAAGAACTCAAGAAGACCGTGATAGAGGCTCGAGGCTCAAGCGACATGAGCTTCAACTCCAAGGCTCAGAACTGAAGTCACGACTTCGTTATGACACGACTTTTCGACTCGCTTCGAAACCTGCGGTTGAACTCGAACACCCTCTTGAGAGTTTGCATCAAACCTTAAACAAGACTTGGAGTTCAGCAATCCCCGTGGCCGACACGTGCCCTAGCTAGGCCATCTCGAGTCATGACCGGACATATGAGCATGCCCGAGGCGATTTCCGCGAAGGAGATCTTGGATTCCCCCTTTCGAACGCCTCCATCCGTGGACCTCGCCCGGTTTCCACATGGCCCAACTAATTCCTTAGGCCGCTAAGCACGCTCTGAGGCTCGGAGACCCCCTCTCGCACCGATCGTCCATTGCGATGATGGTTGAGGTGAAGGAGAGACGAAAGAGATGGAGGTCCTCGAGTCCGCAAATTGCATCCGCGGAGAGAGTGGATCTCTCCGGAGTTCGAGAAGAGAGGCTCAAGCGATCTTATGAGCTTAATGCGGCGGCTTGGCAGTAGTAAAAATTCCCGGAAGAACCGAAAGAGCTCAAGAAGAACTGGACAAACCGTACGACTTCGTTATGACACGGAGTTTTGATGCTTTTCGGCCGAGGTCAAAAAACAAGACTTTACCCACTCCTGGGAACTTCGAGATCTTGGATTCGCCCTCTCAACCTCGTCCCAAAGCAACGGACCTCGAGTCTGTTGCACCGCGGAGAGAGCTTTCGTGATGAGCCGGAGGCTCAAGCGATCTTATGAGCGATGCGGCGGTGGCGTGCAAAATTCCACCGAAAGAGGTCACCCTCCCGTGAGACCCGACCAGGAGCTTCCCGGCTCGTTGAGGCCACGGCTTGATCCACACCTTAGCCCTCTATAAGGAGCTTCCCCGTTGAGGCCCATCTTCTCAAAAGGACTAGTTATTGTATATCCCCCCCCCCCTTTTTGTTTTTTTTTTTTTTTGGGCAAGAAATGTAAATGATAAATTTTGGCCCTCTGACGAGGGCATATGGATGATGATTTCTTCCCGCATTGTTTTGCACTTTCACTACTGCTGCTCGTTGATTGTTGATTATAGACCATTTGATTGATAGGTTAATTTTCTTTAAGGCATGGCCGAACCGACCCTTCGATGGGTCAGTTCTTTCTGATGCCATCTTGTAGGACATTTGAAGCCTTTATTGCTCGTTCATTGAGTCCAAACCCATAGAGGGTCGGCTCATCCCACAATTGGCAAGGAGCATCCACTTTACCCGTTAATTGGTGAGCCGACTCCTGTGTTAGAGAAGTCGGGTCATCTTTTGGCTTTTCCCTTGACTCAGAGGGGATGTCGTGTAGAGTTTTTGTGAGATAATTTACTAACCCCTTCTTTAAGGGATTAATCCATTCAGTCCGCCTATGCATATGAGAGGCAACTTTTCCTTAGTAGATAATTCGTTCATGTGGATGAGAAGAGGCGAATTTTATTTAGAGCCTTGAAGGCTTGTCGCTCAGAAGTGTACGTTTTGCTGAGGGTCTTAAAAGCCTGTAGCTCGGAGATATACATTTATTGAGAGCCTTAAAGGTAATTCCGTCATGGGTAATAAACTTTCAGATGCTCGGCGTTCCAGGGGTGGGGGTGTTGACGACCCTCGAGGTCTTCTAAGTGGTAGAAGCCTGACTTGGTTGACCGGACGACTCGATAAGGTCCTTCCCAATTCGGTCCGAGTGTACCAGCCCCCGACTCAGCAGTATTCTGGAACACCCTGCGAAGAACTAAATCCTCTGGTTGGAATCGCCTAGTCTTGACCTTCGAATTATAGAATCGCGCCACTTATTGATGCTGAGCAGCAACTCGCAGCTTCGAGATGTCCCTAACTTCTTCGAGCAAATCTAGGTTAGCTATAATCTACTCGGAATTGTGACTTTCTTGGTAGTTCTCGACTCGAGTTGTAGGGAAACCAATCTCCACTTGCACCATTGCCTCCGAGCCATAGAAGAGTGAGAAAGGAGTCTCTCCTATTAAAGATTGATCTATGGTCCTATGGGCCCAGAGAACGAACGAAAGTTCTTCAGCCCAGCCGCCTTTTGCTTTTTCTGACTTTGTCTTGAGATGGTGCTTGATGACCTTGTTGACTACTTCCACTTGTCCGTTGGATTGAGGATGTCGAGGAAAAGAATAAGCATTTGTGATGCCGAGCCCTTGACACATATTTCGAAATTTATCGTTGTCGAACTGCCGGCCATTGTCTGACACGATGGTGCGTGGAATCCCCAACTGGCAGACGATATTTTTCCAGACGAAGTCGATCACCTTCTGCTCTATGATTTTAGCGACAGGTACGGCCTCAGCCCATTTGGTAAAATAGTCGACTGCAACAATAGCGAACTTGACTTGCCCTTTTCCTGTAGGCAGAGGGTCGATAATGTCGATTCCCCACTAAGCAAATGGCCAGGGGCCGCTCATAAGGGTCATTTCTTCAGCGGGCTACCTTGGCACGGCCGCGAAGCGCTGACATTTATCACATTTTCGAACGTAGTTCTTGGAGTCATCCTTGATAGTCGACCAGAAATACCCTTGTCGGAGTATCTTCAGGGCCAAGGCGTGACTGCCAGAATGGTTTCCACATATTCCTTCATGGATCTCTCGGATGACATATTCTGCCTCTTCGGGCCGGAGACACCTGAGATACGGTTGGAAATGTCCCTTCTTATATAAGATACCATCTAAGACAGTATACTGAGCTGCCTGGACTCTGAGTCTCCTAGCCTCCAGCCTGTCTGCGGGGATCTTACCTGTCGTGAGATAGTTAAAGATCAGGTCCAACTAGCTCGGACTAGCGTGAATCGGATTGACTTCCTTTTTCTCCGCCTTGTCGATACTTGGATGCTCTATGAATTCGACAGGGATGACTCACAGGACCTTCCCTTCTGCGGCTGAGGCGAGTCGTGCTAGAGCGTCAACCCAAGAATTTTTTGCTCTTGGGATTTGATGGATGGTGCAATTTCAAAAATTTTCGATCAATTTCCTTGCTTCGTCCAGATAAGCGATCATCCTTGTTTCCTTGGCCTCGTATTCAGTAGAGATGTGATTTACCACCAGCTGAGAATCGCATCAGACTTAAAGAGACTGGATGCCCATACTCGCTGCCAATCTGAGTCCGGCTAACAAAGCTTCATATTTCGCCTCATTGTTTGAGGCTTTGAATCCCAATCTGATTACATATTGAACTATCGTGGAATCTAGCGCGATCAAGATGATCCCGGCCCCTGCTCCTTTGACATTGGATGACCCGTCCACATAGAGAACCCATCCCGGGTCTAGCGCTGCTTTTTGGTCATCCGGAGGAGCAGGTGGGTTTGTTTTGACCTCGATGCTGGTCTCTTCGGTCCTCGGAATAGTGAATTCGGCGATGAAGTCGGCTACGACTTGTCCTTTGATTGTTGTTTTCGGACGAAACTGAATGTCGAATTCACTTAATTCAATGGCCCACTTGGCTATCCGACCTGACACTTCGGGTCTCTGAAGAACCTGCCTAATGGGGGAGTCTGTTAACACAATTATTGAATTGGATTGGAAATACGGGCGTAACCTCCGAGCTGAAACAACGAGGCTGAGCGCTAGTTTCTCCAGGGGTAGGTATCTCGTTTCTACTGATACCATGGCCTTGCTTACGTAATAAACGGGATGCTATTTACCTTCGACCTCCCTGATTAAAGCCGAACTGACTGCAGAGGCTGAGACCGCGAGGTAAAGGAATAGAGACTCACCTTCTTCGGGTTTGGACAGCAGAGGGGGCGAACCTAGGTATTGTTTTAGTTGTTGGAAGGCTTGCTCGCACTCCGATGTCCATTCTGCCTTCTTATGACCCTTCAACTGTTGGAAGAAGAGGAGGCATTTATCTGTTGCTCTGGATATGAAACGTTCAAGTGTCGCCATTCGCCCCGTCAGGCATTGTATTTCCTTAACAGTCCGAAGTGATCTCATGTCAAGGAGTGCTTTGATCTTGTCGGGATTCGTCTCGATTCCTCTCTGACTAACCTGAAAACCAAGGAATTTTCCTGAATCGACTCCAAAGGTGCACTTCGTCGGATTCAGCTTCATCTGGTATTCTCGGAGGACTGTGAACGTTTCTCCGAGATCCGTCAGGTGAGCGGATGCTTTGATACTTTTTACTAACATGCCGTCGACATATACTTCCATGGTGCGTCTGATTTGTTTGGAGAACATCTGATTCACTAGTCTCTGATACGTGACCCCAGCATTTTTTAGGTCAAATGGCATGACCCGGTAACAGTAGAGTCCCTTGTTTGTGACAAAGGTGGTCTTCTGCCTGTCTGGGGGGTGCATTGGGATCTGATTATAACCAGAATATGCGTCCAGGAAAGAGAGCAACTCATGTCCCGCTGTGCTGTCCACCAGCTGATCGATCCTAGACAGCGGGAAACTGTCTTTTGGGCAAGCTTTGTTTAAATCTGAATAATCTACGCAGCCTTGCCACTTCTCATTGGCTTTCTTTACGAGGACCACATTTGCGATCCAATCGGGATAATGCACTTCTTTTATAAATCCTACTTCGAGCAGGACGAAGACCTCGTCGGCTATTGCTTCATACTGTTCGGCATCAAATGGCTTTCTCTTCTGCTTGACAGATTTGTGATCTGGATCCACATTCAGCCTGTGGAACATGACTTCCGGAGAAATTCTGGGCATATCGTGATGGGACTATGCAAAGACATCCTTATGTCGTTGCAGAAATGTTAGAACTTCAAGCTGTTGCTTAGGATTCAGTGACGTCCCGAGCTGAACTGTTCTACTCGGATCGGTTTCATCGAGCGATACTTTCTCCAGGTCATCCACCGATGAGCCTTCCGCAGGCCCTCGAGGGTCTAAAACATTAATAGTAAGCACCTGCTTAACCGACCCCTTCCTTACTGCCGCTGCATAACATCTCTGAGCCTCTCGTTGATCGCCTCGGAGGTAGCCTATCCCGCCCTCAGCGGGAAATTTCATCATCAAGTGATAGGTAGAGACAACTGCTCTCATTGCGTTCAGAGACGGTCTACCCAGGATCACATTGTGTACAGATGGCACATTAACAACTAAGAAGTCCACCATAAATGTGACTTGATGTTGCCCTTCTCCCGCAATCATGGGGAGGGAAATGGCTCCTTCGAAAATCACTCTTTCCCTAGCAAAGCCGTGCAGAGGGGTCTTTACAGGTCTGAGATGAGACCGTGGAATCCCCATTTTTTTAAAAGCTTCAGAGTAGAGTACATCGGTCGAGCTCCCGGTGTCGACCAAAATACGGTATACTTTGCAGTTCGCTATAGTCATGGTAACTACTGGAGCGTTATCATGCGGGTGCTGAATCCCACGCGCATCTTCTTCTGTGAATGTCATAGTGCATGGACTGACCTGAAGTTCTTTACTGGGCCGTTCAGTTAAGTGAATGTAGTGCTCCAGTTCAGACTTCCTGGAGTGAGTATTTGAATCTCCTCCACCGGACGAGCCCCCGAAGATAGTACGGATTTTGGCGGGCTCCTCCACGATGTTATTTGACTGTTTTCGCTCCCTTTCTTTCCTTCGAGCGGCTTTTCCTTCCTTTGTGTATCGACGCAGGCGTCCTTTTCGAATAAGGGCTTCGATCTCATCTTTAAGTCAACACAGTCATCCGTATTGTGGCTGTGGTCTTGATGGAAGCGGCGGTACTTGCGCTTGTCTCGATGGTCCGGATTGGCTCTCATACAAACAGGCCAGTTTAGTAGTTTTTCTCCTCGGATGTCTAATAGAATCTATTCGGCGGATGTGTTAAGTGGGGCGTAGGAACGGAACCTTCCCTCCGGCCTTCTGCTCGAACGACGATTGCGAGGAGCGCAATCGTCGGTCTCTTTGTTAGGCATCTGGGATTCCTCGTTCCTGGGCCTCTTCCCTTTGCCATTCGGCTCAGTCACCTGGACACTTTTCAGGGCATTGGTGTAACATCCAGAAAATCGAGGGTCGAGTAGTAACTCAACTCTCGAGTTCCAGAACATCACTTATGCAACAAAATGAATGATGATTGAATGCTGACTGTATTAGAGTAGTGAACATGAGTGAGATTAAGCCAAAACAGCATATCATACTCCAGAGACAGTTAAATTTGCAAGCGGAAGACTGTAATAAATAGATAAAATATATAAACTATGATGAGTCTCCAGAGTGTGATAACATTACCAGATTAAATAATTACAAGTACAATCCTAAAATATACCTAATGTGTAAGGTCCTCTAGTCAATATCCCAGCAAGCCCCGTCGATCAGGACACGGCTCACAAGAAGCCGTCAGAAGACAACCAATACAAGCAGACATCGTAGTCATTGCAAAGGTCCAGTTCCGCCTCAGAAGTAGCGTCGCCATCTAAAATCAGACAATGTCTGGTGGGTGTTCGAAACACCGTCCCGTAACGTGGGAGTGAGTAGCTAACTCAATGGAACAATAAAGCATAAGTTAACATATTATCGACTCAATCAAGCAGTAATGATAAAGCGGTACAATCAAACACTCCTAACTACTCTTATTAATGCAAGTATGAATGACATGATGTATGCCCTCACCACACCCTCCCTCGTGCGACACCATCTCACGTTTGTGGCATGCTTTCTTCCCTCAGTGCTCCACATCTTCCAGGCACATGCAATTCATGGTGAGCATGATTACCGAGTTGTTATTAGTCCATTTCAAACAGCAGGATTGGAAAACTAAGGTACCTCCCTTGTATCATTCCCAAACGTGATCCATTCTAGGGTCGTCAATCCTAGTTAATATCAGACGATGGTGTGTTTTTTAGGTCACTGTAAAGGCTATTACGCACAAAGGTTACACCACTCCCCCATCACCTCTTAAACGATTCATTACTATACAGAAACAGGCCTAGTTCATACTCTATATACCGTGACAAACTCTAAGGCTCACCGCGATTTCAGAGTATGCTCGAGGTCACTACAAAGGGCTGCCAGGGCTGTTGCTCGCATTCATTGCACCACTCCCCCATCACCTTATCAATGTAGGCCGACAGCACGAATATAGTGTCCCATACCACCATAATCGGCTCACAAGTCTGGTTGCTCACTGGTCACTACGGGGAGGCACGTGGCCCCAGCGTAGGCCGGCACACCGACCACGGTGTCCCATACCACCATGCCCGGCTCATGAGTCTTAGCGGATCGAGGTACCATGGTTAAAGGGTTTTCACTGGTAAGTTTAGTACCCTAGGTTCAAGCAGTAGCGACCAAACATGGTGAACATACATTAGACACATCGAGTTATTTGATGAGCCTGACTAGCTCGAGCGCACAATCAATTAGACGACATGAAGTGCATAAGCACTTCGCGTGGCCTAACTACTGTCGCCAACTGATGTACGACTCGGGTTCGTCACACACAACCCACGTGGCAAATGAATCACAGCCACGAATTCAATTTTGGTACCGATTGTCTGGACTATAATCATAGCCTCAAACACAATCAATTGTCATCCATAGCATGTGGAGTATAGCATGATAAACAAAGTAATTCACAGATGCTAGTAGGCATGTTTTAAAGCATGATATAAGGCATGTTGTAAAGCACTACGTCAATAGGAATACAAACACATATATTGCAAGTAAGCGGTTTAAGTAAACAACCTCATGGAGGTAATCATACATGTCACTAGGGTAGTTGAGAATCCCATCTCAACACCCTCCAAGGCATCAACATTCAAACACTTGCTCACACAAGCATTTTCACAAACACTTAACATACACTATTTCAACATACATAGAGTATGTTAACAAACATGTATTAGGGCGAATCCTTTCGCCAAGCAAGTATTTTATGTACACATAACATATTTATACAACAATTAATCATGGCAAACACATCTCTAAAATATACATGTATACGGTACTTTTACAATACAGTATTTCTACATACATAGTGTATATTAGTAAAACATGTATTTAGGCGAATCCTTTCGCCAAATAAGTATTTTATCCATATATCGTATATCCATACAACAAATAATCATGTCACACACATTTCCAAAAAATATACGTATACGGGATTTTCTACGAATACCTAGAATATGTAAAATTCCATATTCTACAACTTTAATCGAAACAGAAATCGGAAAGCACTTTGTACATGTACAATTACATGCAGATCATGAATCTATTATTATCTGACATTGAAAACCTATACACCTAAAGTCCGCACCTCGTGTCGTAGAATTGTAACGGAGTCGATAGGTTTGCTAAGCTTCCGTATTCGGCAGTTTGGCAACCTATAGAATGAAATAGGTTAGCTATTTCATAACCTACAACCTTCACAGCCCCAAAACATATTAGGGTTGGGTTTTCTTACCTAGAAACGACGCCGGGATCGCCAGAAAATCGATGAGAAAGGGGTGGTTGAACACGTATAGCAGCGGCAGGGAGATGCTCCCACATCTCCCACACTTTCTCTCTCTTTTCTCTCTTTCTCTTCTAGGGTTTTCTCAAATTCGTATGGCTGCAATGAGAGAGGGTTTAAGGTCCTTATATAGCCTAAAAATTCACCGAATTAGACTTCTGGACAAGGTTTACTTAGGTTATAACCAAAGCCGAACTTTTTCAGCTCAACGGAGGACTTTTGGCGGGCCTCCTTGAGCCAAAGGTCGGACTTAAGCTCACTAACACCGGATCTATGTTCCATTAAGTTTTCATTTCAGTCGGATATCCAGATCACGCGTGGCGGACCAGTTTCAGTTCGACGGTCAGTGGGTCTCGATCGAAGATTCCGAGTACATGTAAATGTGTATGAAATTTTTCCTGATCCGAGGGTGTATTTGGGTCAGATTCTGACGGTCTGATTGCTTAAAACTGATCTCCGCAAGCGACGAGTCTCAGATTACTATTCAAGATATTTATTTTGTAAAGGAAACAAGTGTTTTCACACTCCCTCGCTCCGGACTCAAGCGAACAGCCGTGGGACACTATCTGGATTTGATTTCCGAGATGATTGTCAAGCCTAGCGAGGCGGTCCTAAGTTCTTAACCTCATATTATTTGGACTCACGATGTGCGGTCTAGACCTGATACGGAGTTTCAATGCGTTCCCGAGAGCAGTCGGGTAATGAGTTTGCTTCGAGATTTTAGGGTAACCTAGCGTCAATGATTCTATAAGTTTTGGGTCTGGCAGATCGTATTTAAAGCGATTCAAACGGATTTCGTAGCTAATCTAGTTTAGCACTTAGTTACTTTGTCTCATTTCTAAAGGATTTAATCCTGTAAGATTTTTGTCTGAGGTGGTACTTAGTCCTTTGCAGTTTGTATATAAAGTGATCCAAGTTATACTACTTAGCTAGTTTAAGATAGTGTCTAGGGTGAAAGTTCTTAGAAAAATTGGAAGATCAAGGTGGTGAAGGGTGAGATTTGTGAAGGAAATGGGTTCAAAGGCAGCTTTAGACTTTGGGATTCAGTTCTGACAAGTCAATGAGGTGTTAGGAGCGACCCATTGCCTAAGGACGTCTAATTCCAGGTTGGAAAAAATCCGGGATGTTACAATTGATGAATTCCTCTGCGTTGGTATACTTTTGAGCTCTAGCCACAAATTCAGCCAGTGTCTTGGGCGAGTTCTTCCCTATTTAAAAGGTGAACTTTTCCTCTTTTAGGCCGCTAAACACAGCAGCAAGCGCCATTTTATCATCATAGTCTTCTATCAGTAATGTTTCCTTGTTAAAGCGAGTGATGTAGTCCTTCAATGACTCTTTTGGCCCTTGCTTGATAGTAAGCAAGTGAGTATTGGACTTTCGACTTCTCTTACCGCTGATGAACTGGGTAAGGAATAGTCGGCTCAACTCTGTGAAGAAGCTGATGGAGTTTGGCTTCAGTTGCCGGTACCAACTCCGAGCAGATCCTGTGAGCGTGATCGAGAACCCCCGGTACATCATAGCATCTGTCGCCATATGGATCTACATCCAGGAACTGTAAGCTTCCATGTGCTCGGACGGGTCTTCGGACCCAGAGTATTGGATGACGGGAGGTACCCGGAACCTCTGAGGCATCACCTCGGTCATGATTTCAGAGATGAAGGGAGGTTCGGTCTCTTCCATCATCGCCTAAACGGCAGCGGGAACCAACGTCAGTTTCTGTTTCTTTTCCAAAGCTAAAAACTTGTTGTTGAGCTTCTCGAACCGCTTCTCCCATGGGTCTCTATTTTCTGCTACAATTTCTTGGGTATTTTCTATCTCCAGGGTTCTCCTTTCCCTCCCCCGTTCCTGTCGATGACGGAGATTCGTCGGTGCCAAGGCTGAAGTAACCGAGGCATTGGTCGAAGCTCGCGTTGCTGTGTTCCGAGCCGAGGGTCGGTTCTAAGTCGGAGGAGGATGTTGGCCCGACACGGGCACCTGAGGATGCTGGGGTGCCTCGGGCCTAACACTTCTCGGCCCGAAGTGAGCTTCCACAACCGAACTGGCCAGGTCGGAGGCAGGATTCTCCTGAGTCGGATGTAATTGTGGCTCATGTTGCTGCCCCGGGGCTAATTCCGCATGGAGTAACGAGGAAGAGCGAGTTTGTTCGTTTGGCTCTGGTTCCGTAGCTACTGCTTTCTTCTTTCCTCTAGCCATTAGGCTCGAAAATAAGAATTTGGCTTTTTGTACCGTTCCCACAAACGGCGCCAAAAAATATTGAGGACAAAATCTGGATCGCTCTCCACTCCTCGAAGAGACCCTGGTCCTACACAAAGGGTAAGCAAAAGAGACCCTGGCTAAACCGGGGGACCCTCCGATGCCTAAGTCAGGTCAAGTTAATCGGGGTCTAAGTTGAAAGGTAGAGGGAGAGTGCAAGATGTTGCGTACCTGTCGCCATGGAGTCCTCATGTATTTATACTTGACTATTGAATTATCTGGGTTTGTTAATCACGGCATAATTTACTCAATCAAGGATATTCTCGGATCGTGGGGATACTATGCGCAATCTGAGGATCATGTTTTGTATTATGCGCATCGTGCGTATCTACGCCCGAAGTAATCGGCCACGTCTTCTTATAGTAGTTTCCAAGTTTAGCTTAGCGCATAATGTACTCGTATCTTTCCCCGACCTCGGCCCGGGACATGCTCCTTCGGAAGGAGATAGGGATGAGGACGAGGGCGAGAGCTCGGCTTCCTTTGGATGAAGATGAGGATGAGGATGAGGACGAGAACGAGAGCTCGGCTCGGCCGTCCTCTCCCAGAATATAGCTCGCCGATCCGACTACAAGCCTCGGAGTAGAAGCTCCCTTTGTAACTTGCTGAGGATTTTCAATTGTGCATCATGATGGCTACTTGCTCACCCGACTAAGTTAGTATGCTCTCGGCCCTTGGAATTATATGGAGGGTTCGGATCTTCCCATAACACATACCATACAAATGATAGGCCTCACCATGAAGATTTCTGGCAATAAAAAATAAAAAATTAGGTGGGATGGTTCGTCCAATAGAAACCACATGCATGTTGAGTCACTCCGCTGCTTATCTATTGATTCTGGTGATGCAGTTTTCCGACGAACCTTCCTTAGACCCTTAAGCACCTGCATAAAAGAAACAAAGGACAAAAGAAAGACCTTGGATAATGCAGGGACCTTCCGATGCCAAAGTCAGAGATTTGGGTCTTTGTAGAGAATGGTTCAAAGGAAAAGAGTCACCAATCTTTTCGAGTTTATAGGTTGTGTAAATGTACCTTTCACCGTCTAGGGGCTCCCTTATTTATCAAGAGAGAAGATTACACGAGCAGGAAATCTTCTCTATTTAAAGGGAAGATCACACCGTTGGAGATCTTTCCCGTTTGGGACTCTTGATATATCGAGGATCCTCTTCGGATCATGAGTGTCTGAGATCTCTAGGATCCTGGCTTCATCTCCTGAGATCTTTGGGAGAGATATCGGGCCGTTTGCTTTGGATAAGACCAAACGTTTAGCCGGGAACCAATAAGTCCATCTGACCTTTAGGTAAGATCGGATGGTTGAGGCAAATCAAGCCTTAGAAGTAGGTAGTACCAAGGGAATCGGATTGCGTACTAAGTTACTCAGTACGCTCTTATCGTACTGAGTAAAATCTGTTGGGCCCACTGTGAATGTATGTGGTTCATCCACGCCGTCCATCCATTTTCTCAGCTCATTTAAGGGTTGAAACCAAATTTAAAGCACAAAAAAAGCTCAAGTAGACCATAGAACAGGAAACCGTGGGAATAATGATTTCCACCATTGAAACCTTGCTAGGCCCCATAGTGATGCTTATTTATCATCCAACCTGTTGATAACATTTAAAAAAAAAAAAAAAAAAAAACATGGATTAAGGGAGAAGACAAATATAAGCTTAATCCAAAACTTCAGTGGCCCTCAAGAAATTTACAATGGTAGATATTCAATTCACACTGTTTCCAGTGGTGTAGTCCATTTAAGCTTTTGATATGCTTCATTTTTTGGCTTAAACCATAAAATTATATGGTAATATGAATGGAAGGAGTGGATAAAATATATAAATCACGGTGGACCTCACAGAGTTTACTCAGTACAGTTAGCGTACCGAGTAACTAGTACGCAATCCGCCTCCAGTACCGAGCTATTTGCAAGACAGTATTATCTTGATGTCGATCCGCTTGTAGTGTCCTTGTGATCGTTGATTCCAGTAGCTACCGGCCTCTCTTGCCGAAGGTTGTCGAAAGGTCGCGCCGACCCATGGTCGTGCCAACTTATGAATAGGCCGAGCTATAGTCATGCTGACCTGTGACTGGACCAACCTATATATGATCAGGCCGAGCTATAGTCATGCCGACCTGTGACTGGACCGACCTATGATCAGGCCGAGCTATAGCCGTGCTGACCTATGATCAGGCCGAGCTATCTTATCGGTCGGCTCTTCCCAGCCAGTAATTCTTTTTCGTGTAGTTTGGTCCATTGGTTCATGTTGGTTATTGGTTCGACCTCTTTTCGTGGACCATCCCATTCTTCCCAAAACAAATTCCAATCGTGCGTCCCACCTCATGAGATGACCTGCCCGATTTTTATATCAGGTGATATTTATAATCGGACCTATCATTTGGATGATAAATATTTCCTACCTAAGTGGGCATGTTGTTGGAAAAAATGTGGCTCATAGTTGTATGTAATCTGTTCTCCTCGAGGCAAGCATCTTTGCCAATTGCATCGCGAGTTGTCAATTCCAGCAAGTGAGGATCCATCATACAAGCATCTAGGTCATCCACAATTAGTTGAGCGGACCCAATCAAAGACAAGAGCCAACTGAAGAATAAGATTAACCTACAACACAGATTATTAGAATTGGAAAGTTGAAAAGTCTTTTGTCCTATGATTGGAAGACTTCAAATTAGCTTAAATTTAAAGCAGACTAAGATTGTACAAACAGAGAAGAAGGCTCAGTATGTGAAATGATTACATTGTTATGACACAAAAATGATAATTCCATACCTCTTGGGAATCTTGCTCGGATGCTGAAATGGATTTTTGTGTTTAGAGGTCGAAAACGCCTAGATAGTCAAGTGGTTAAATTCACTAAAAAGAGGAAATAATTTATCTTTTTCCTCATCTGGAATGTGAAAATAGTTTTTCTATATCTAAAAATATATTTCTATAATATACGCCATTTGAAATTTCCTTTTCTCTGAATCACACCAACATATAGACGGCCTTTTTCTTCCTTTTTACAAGTTATTTTTTAATAATTAAGTTGTTTTAATCTCTAATCTCATTGGTTCTTAGATTAGAAGAGAATTTTGATTGGTAGAGAATGTTGATCTCTTCCTTATCTTCAGAAGAAAAAAAATAATAAGAGATTACATAAGAGAAAAACTATAATAATTGTTAATAAATAAATTCTTATAGAGAGCATTAAGAACGAGACCTCCGCTCTAATACTAATTTAATGGAGGACAATTAACCACTTACTCTAAAAGCTTAAATTGATAAAGTACACCGCATTAATCCCTTTATCTCATAACCCAAGCTCTAAATCTATGGGTTAGGTCCTCGGTCAGACTCTCCACGTAAGCCCCAAATTCATGGGTTCCACCTCACATGAGCCACCCACCTTATACGGGCCCCAAATCCATGAGTTTTGCAGGCCGCCTACCCTGAGTGTGCCCCTGCATCCCACAGGCCACCCCACTCGAGCCTAGTGTGAAAATGCCCCTGTAGGTATGGATCTTTACAACATATCCCCACAGTTATGGAATCCTGTGCCTGAGCAATCAGTGTGTTGATGATGAGAAGGACCCTATAATTAGTCTTGATTCGTGATCTGCTCTAACCGTCTATTTCTTTCCTACTTGTATGGCCCATCTGATTTTTACCCGGGAATATTTTTACTGGGTCATCCTGATGAGCGTCCAGATCGAACACACTTGCGTCATGTGGACTCGTCAGGTGGGCTCATGTCTGGCCTACCTGATAAGCAAAACGAACTTCTTTTTTTCTTTTCTTCTTCTTCTTCTTCTTTTTTTTTTTTTTTTTTAAATACCAGGGAATATTTGTAGTAGCCCATCCAGATGAAGACCCAGATCTCAGATTCTTCAATAGAAACATTGACCAGCTCAGTTTGTGCAAGTGGGGCCCATCGTTTAGTGAACAAACCATTGATATGATTGGCCCCACCGTGTCCCCACCCATGCACCAAAAATCCATAGATTGAAAGATCCTAGCAATTGGATCTTTGGTCCTTTAGGAAATAATCACTGAGCTATGTGAAAGTATTTTTTCTTAATGCATGCACGAAGGACTCTGATCTTGCTTGCTATCATGGCTGTTTTCTCGAATGAGCGTCCAGATCCTTCCATCTTTGCATGTGGAAAGGCTTTTGGAAAAATGAATTTTTCTTGGCCTTGTAGACATATCAAACTGCCAATAATCCTGTATGAGTCGAGTCGATAAAGAGAAGAAGCTGTTGGGAATAGGAATTTACAATTGCACTGAATAACAAGCCTCAAATATATGAATCTCCATTACCTAAAGTTCCAACTAATCTTTTAGTTACAACAATATTCATATATACACTGAAAAACTATTCAAATACAAGCAGCGCGATTTAGTAATTGGAGGTGGTAGTCGCCAATTCTGCAATTCCGACGGAATCTTATGTCTTTTACTTACTATGCATTCTCATTCCGCCCACAATCTCATTTTGCATCACAAATCATACATTCTTTTTCTGGTTCTGGATGATGAAGAAAAATGGGCCAATGAAATGCAAATGTACATTCAAATCATGAGATTAGTTTTTGAATGTCTTGAGAATCCATAGAGAATTTCACCACTTGATTTTTATTTTTTATTTTTAATGAGTTTGATTCTGGTTTTGATTAATGGGTGAGTTCAATTGCAGACATGATTAAGAAAAAGCTAACTGTTCCCACGTTAATTAGACTAGTTATTACAATTCGTTTGTAGTATGCATCCAAACACAACAGAGCTATTGTGAATTACCAAGGACTGAAGTCCTTGTCAAGGGGCCTACCACTATCTTTTCTCTTTTGCTTTTTCATGTTTCCCTTCCACCCTTTTCTGTTGTTTATCTAAGGCCTTTTTTCCAAGAAGGTTCTCCTTTCTCTCACCTGGTTTCTTGCTTAGCAAGCAAGCATCTCTTTTTCCATCGTTAAATATCATCACTGGTTTCAAGAGAGAGAGGAACTGAAATTCCATGACTGATTTGAAGCATAGGAGTGTTTGCTAGTGAGAGAGAGAGAGAGAGAGAAGCTTAGGAGTGTTTGCTAGTGAGAGAGAGAGAAAGAGAGAGAATATGGAAAAGGAACAAGCTTTCCATCAGTGTGTGCTCGATGTAACTGCAGTAGACGCTACCAGTAAATTTCCTGTGGAAGATGATGATGTAAAAGAAAGTGGTAACTTCTTATGAACTATAATATATTATCATTTTCTTATTGGGGTCGTTAATCAGTTGGCGCCCGGCCGTGCATGCACATTGAATTCAATTGTTGGTTATTTCTCATCTCATCATACGGATGCCTACCTACTTTCTGGGCAGGTTATGTTTCTGGTTGGACCCACCTAATGAATGGTCCAGATCTCACACGCATGCCATGTTGCCACTTGTTCTACAGAGCACCTCCTCAATGTGCCTTTGCCTGAATCACCCTATTTCTCATACACATGTATTTAGCTGGCATTTGGTTCTGGATTTTCAACTTTTGAGTCTTATTCTATCCTGTTACACAAGGAGCCAATCGTGAATTCGTTGAAGCTCCGACTTGGATGTGTTCTTCCAGTCGGTGAATCCTGACCGGAATTTGAAAGTTGTCCTACTTGTACCAAGGCTCCAGAAAAATTCAGTGATTTGGTTTGGTGGTCTGGAATTGGATTCAGAAACTGTGAAACAAATGTGTGTCCGAGAGGCAATAACTGCTGTCCAATTTTTTATTATATCACCTTTATGTCCTTGTTCCTTGCATCTTGATGATTACTTAAGTCTTGAATGTTATGGTTATGTGCCAAATTCACCAACCCATGCAACCCTAGACTAATAAGGTGAGCCATAAATGTATGCTGGATGTGGATATAATCGACTAATTAATAGTAATACACGTGTGCATCATGCATGTTTACAGGTCCATAAATCAGGCCATCATCTCAACCAGTTTTGAGGATGAATGTGGACCATTGGTTTAATTTTCTTCGCCATCCATTTTTCCCTTCTCATTTATCAGTTAAGATCATCTAGGTAGCCTTATTTTCAGGCCTAGTCATATCGATATGTTTCCCCGTCAAATCTGCACCATTGATCAAGCAGGTGACTTCATGTATGTGCCTCGATCCAAACATAGCCAGGTCAGCTCATCCAAACTTCATGGTTTGAGGATAGAAAACAAACAAGTAGAAAAGGCCGAAAGATGGTCCACATTCAATCTTCAAATCCAGTGATTCTGATCTGACCTACCTGATTTTTTGGCCAAGACAAACTGGATATGGGGCCCACTTAAATGAGTTGCCCTGATCTCACACACTAATAACAAGTTTGCACAAGCAGTAGAAGTAGGCAAGTAGGAATTCACATCTCTTGTTAGCCCACTGTAACTTGTCATAGCCCTGAAGGAGCATCACATATTCCTTGATTACTAGTCTTGTTACATTGTCATCTATGTTCGTTTCTATAGAGTTACAAGTGCAATATCTGTTTTTGTTCACAGGAGCTGCTGAGCAACTTGATTATTTCCCGGAGGAGTTGGTTAGCCGTTGGGTTTCCTTCTCTGAAATGGGCTCGTATCATTATTACTCATTGGGCTTAGCAGGGAATGGTGAATTGGATGTCCCGTTTCGAGGCATTTCTCTTATTGTAAAGTGCGATTTGGGAGCTGATTTTGCCAATACACAATTTCAATTGGCTAGGGGTTCTGTGACCGTCAATGTGAAATATGTGGGACCCATTCATCTTACTACTGCCCAGGTGACTAGGACCATCAGGTTCAATTTGTTGAGTAATTATATAACCAGATGTAGTTTACCATTGTGGGCATAGAGCAGACATTAGAAGATCCAAACCGTTTATCTAATCAGCCCTGCTGTGGATAACAATTGCTTGTGTACGTCCCTAATATCTTCCTGATGAGAGAATGCTAACCCTTCAATCAGTGGGTTGTGAACATATGGTTTAAGGGGACTAAACACAGGAGTTGTCCATGTTTGGTGAGGACAAGGCCAAAAATAGATAGCTAGGATCTTCCAAATCTGTGAGTTTTTTCAAGACAAGCTCTATATATGGTGGGTCCATCAAGCCTGCATGATCCAGAACATTGGTTTGATTGTCCCATGGTTTGACAATCTAGATCAGTTTTCTGATGAGTCAATGATAGATTAGACCTTGTCTGGGAAAACTTACAGGTTGGGAAATCTTAATGCATTGATCTGTGGCCTGCAAGTCTGACAGTTGAGTAAAAGAGTACAACAAGAGTCTCGATTTAGTGGAAAAAGGAAAAGATAAGGCCAAATATCAGATTGTTCACCCTCTGAGATATCTGAGTCATGGTCCACCAAAAGTAGGCCGCATCAGATCAATGATCTAGATCATCATACCACAAGCCCCCAGCTGTAGAGCTTTGACGCATGTCTATGTTTTGAATTCCATATTGTTCGATTCCAGGTTAATATGGCTAGAAGGTTTCAGATCACTATTCTCAGATCACTTATCAAACAAAAATGGAGTAAACTACGACATGATTTAAATGGACCTCATCAGGAGGAAGAGACTCTTGCAACTACAACTTACTTAGTGCTCCCATCTATTGATCATGATTTAGTGCTCCCATCTATTGATCCTGATCGGAATTCTTCATTTATTGATTGGAATTGCATTAAATCTGCATCGTTTTCTTCTAAAGTAGATGGTATGGTTTGGGAAGATGGCATTCCGCACTGTTGTTCTCTCCAAGGTGACAACATTCGATGGATGCATATAAAAGATGGTCTTGTATGCAGTTGTATGCTTAGAAATTCTTTGGTGACCACTCCTCATAATAAGAATATCTATTGCGTTAGTGGTATCTTAGATGATCTTAACGGGAATTCTCCTATGAAGTCGAAAAAGGGTGAGGTTCTTAGTTTTACATACAAGGAACATTTTCGATCCCGGTGAGTTACCATGAAATACATTACATCAATAGAAACTCTTCTTGAATGCTAATTGATTTTGATTTATCTGCTTGTGGGTTTTCTTGTTCATTTGTCTTGATTAACTCAACAGGGGTATCGCATTGCACTATGAAGGAGAATCATTGCTTTGTGGGAGACACCTGTTGAAGGTGCAAAACTGGCTTCGGAGGTCTACATTTCAAAAGGGCAAAGGTGGTGTGTAATTATTTTCATATGTGGAATCTCTTCTATTAGGATTTATTGCTATGTCAATCTTGTTCCCTTAGGAATTGGATGCATCTCTTTCTCCTCACCTGTTAATTTGTTAGCAATGCTAGAGATATCCTATGCTTCTCTCTGCTTACTCTGTAGGACATAAAATTTAAATTCCTAGTTTTTATACTGCATATGAAATTTTTGGAGTTTAAGATGAGCCATTTGTGTGTATCATACAAGAAAGTTCTTCTAGGTTTCTCTAAGAGTTCTTCAGTTACAAGCACCAATATGGTACTATAATTCTAAATGAAAGGGTATAGTCGCCAAGATCATCCAAGTCACTATGCTTTGCGTTTACTAAAAATTCTTCACACAAATAGATCCTCCACTGTGCATTTTGAAACATGAAACCTAGAAATCTGACTACTTGAGGGATTTAACTTTGAGAGAGAGAACATTTCGTGTGTGTTTTCTTGATATGCATGTGCCACCTTGATGTGTGTAGATGGACGCACATGCAAAACATGCTAGCCTCTGATTTTAAAAAATCACATAATCATCACTATTAATTATTTTATCATGCTCTAATATGGAAGTTCAAAAATAGAATATAAGAAAATGTGGGGCAGTATTTGAAATTCTAGTGGAAACTAAAAACCTAAGTGAAAATCCCATGGCAGGTACTCGAACAAAGCAGCCTGATATCCATTGGATCTGTTCACCAGTTCAACTATCTTCTTTATATCGAATTGTAACATCCCAGATTTTCACTAACTTGGATTTCAAAAATCCTACAAAACTTTCCACTAGAATTTTTGTAAATAGGGAACTCGTCCAATTGCATTTTTGCTAGGTTCACACCCGGGAACTCGGGACCAGAGTCTCCATACTCTGGTGCCAAATTTTGGGGCATGATTCAATTTTGTTTCAAATCGCAACAAACTGTTTTGGGCCATAGTAACTATGACCAACAATGTATTTTGATGCACTTACCAAAACATGTCTGCTTTACGTCCTAGAAGTTTTGTCAAAATAATATTTAGTTACATCTTTGATAATTAATCCCAATTGTTTTTTTTTCCTTTTTCATCTTCTTCTTTTCTTTTTCTTTTTTCTTCTTTTTTTTTTTTTTTTTTTTTTTTTTGTGTTTATTTTTGTTATTGTTATTGTTATTGTTTTTTGTTTTGTTATTGTTTTGTTTTTTTTTTTTTGTTTTCGTGTTTGATTTTGTTTTTTTTTTTTTGTGTTTGTTTTTTTTTTGTTTTTTTTTCTGTTTTGTTTCGTTTTTTTTAATTATTTTTTATTATTTTTTTTGTTTTTTAGGCATGCACAGATGCACTATCGAAAACAAGTTGCAATTACTTATCTAGTAAAGTTTAAAAAACAATTGAGACTATGGGCTCTAAAATTGCAATTCCAGTACTTTGAAGTTAAGACTTGAAAGATAATTTTAGGGGTACACCATCATAACAAATACTAGGAAAGAAAACACATTATTTTTTGTCATCTCCTCTTGATTCACAAATCAATTTGCTTTTGCACAACAGAACCTTAGTCTTTTTTTCTTTTCTTTTTTTTTTTTTTTTTCTTTTTTTAAAAGACTTTTTTGGAGGCTTTGTCATTTTAAACTTAGATTTTCTCATCTTCTTTTTAAAATCTATAACCTACTTTGTTTCGTTGTTGTAGAAGGAAGCCCCGGCGATGGCGTTGAATTGCCACCTGAACTCTGTGAGATCATTATGTCTCCCATCTCCACAAGTACTTTGCGCTCTTTCTCATTCATTCCGTCTATCATGCATCGTATCAAGTCCATGCTTCTCGCCATCACATTAAAGGCAATGCAAATGAATCACTGCATGCAAAAATCTGATGTTCCAGCCATCAAGGTATTCCACTGTTTTATTTACATCTTCGGATGGTGTTGGCAATGGTTGTAGTAAGGATGAGTGTAATTTGAAGTATTTATCTTGTTTCTTTCTTTCTTTGTGTCATCTACATTGTTTAAGTAAACATTATATACTTTTAGATTGACTTTTTCCTCAAATTTAGCCATTGACTGCAACCACCTTTTTAATAAGGGGGTGTTTGGATTGTAAGTTACTTAAGATAAGCTACTTATGCCTCAAGTAGCTTATCTTAGTTTCTACTTATTACGCAAATAAGTATGTTTGGTAAACAACATACTTATCAGCTTCTCCTCTCTTTCATCTCTCCTTATGCCTCTCTTCAACAAATTATGAAAAGTAGAAAAGCCAAAAAAAAAAACTGAAGTGATTAAGCAATTTTAAGTAAAAAAGTTACTTGTAACTAATCATAAACCAAACTTATCTGAAATAAGTTACTTATCTGCTGCTGCAAGTAGAAAAAGTAACTTATTTGGTGGTATCCAAACGGGCCCAAAGTAAGATTTTTTTTTTAACAAGGAACTATCACCGACAACAAGATGTAGGTTAACCTACAACCCATTTCATGCAGAGTTGGGAACAAAAATTAATAAGGCTATAGCAAATTAAGAGTAGCATATTATCCTACAACCTGTCCTATATGATCATTCCTCTTCTTTTGCAATATTTAAATGGACTTGAAGTTTTATGGTCTCGTAAACCATTTCAACCTTTACAATGCCTAGAGGAATTCATGCTAACACAAGCAGTTTCAAACAAAAGTTTAACATTCATAACCATGGCAACTTTGCATTGTTACAATTGATCATTTTGTTACAACTGACTTTATCAATTCTTCTTGACCCTGAAATATTGCATATAAATTTTACATGCATGCAAACTTTTTTTCTTTCATTTTAGGTTTTGGAAGCAATCACGACAGACAAATGCGAAGAGGAATTTTCTTTGGAATCACTAGAGACCCTTGGAGACTCTTTTCTGAAATATGTAGCAAGTCAACAGTTATTCAGAGATAATAAGCAGGACCGTGAGGGCCCTCTTACTCATAAGAGGGAAAGTATTATATCCAATGCTAACCTTTGCAAGCTAGGGTGTAGCCGCAAACTTCCGGTAATAATTATCATAAACTTGGAATTTTCTATGTATCACCAATTTTCCATGTTTCACCAATTTTCCATATGTATGGATGGAATAGCTTGGAAACTCTTTGTTATACTTGTTGTAATTTAAAATCTGATGGCTTATATTGAAGGTGTAATTGTCTATATTCCTTTTTATCAGTCTATCTATTAATCTTTTTTACATAATCAATCTTGACTTTATTCTTAACAAATGAACAGTTCCTTGGCCAACCTTCGATTATGTGATGGCTAACTGTTACTTGGATTTAATTAAATCCCACTTACATTCTGGCCATGTACATCACGTAAAAATAACTTACTTATTCTTGTCTAACATTTTTTTTTTCAATTGTAAATGTAAATTAATATCAAATTTATTGGACTAAATCCTCTTTTATACTTTTGGAAACATAACAATCCATTTTGAGAAAGAAAAAAATTGTGAAAATTAAAAAGACATATGCAACTGTCACTTCAACTTTTTGAAGAACCATTTGTCAAGTTCAATTATTTCTTGTTATTATGATATAACAGGCACAAAATTTGTAATGCTAACTCTACCCATTGCAAGAAATTGTTCTCCATATCTTTTGCATTGTATTTTCTAGCTCGTATTTGCTTTCCCACAGTTATGACTAGTGCAATTGTTTCTACCAAAGATATTTGTGGACAATGGGCCCCCTCTCTAGATTGTGGGCCTTCTCACTCTGATACCATGTCAAAGAGAGAAGCCTTTTAAAGAGGAAAAAAACAAAAAAAAACACTTAACGAGAGCTAGATGTCTAGCCTGCCATTTATTTATGTTAAGCGATGTCCTAAATTTTATAAAATACCCTAGGAACCAAGGAAAAAAAGAGGAAAAATACAAGAAAGAGAAATAAGAGGAGAATAAGAGACGGCCCATGGTCTAAAGAGAAAAGGTCCGTGGTCCAGAGAGAGCACGCTGTCCAAAAATATCTACAGCTACTAATGCAGAAGCTCTTTCCAATGTTCATGTTGGGTCATGTCTGTAAACCTATTGAATGCATTTCCTCGGATAAACGGCCCATACATAATTTATCATTATTAGTTTATTGAAATGATTTGGGCCTAATCTTTGACAGTAGATTTAGTTTAGGGAATTTTATATTAAAAAAAACTAAATAATTAATATGGAATTTATATTCCATTACCTTTTTCAAGAAGGTTTTCAAAAAGCTACCTTATTAATCAATATAATTATCATTCCACTGCCTTCTATCACACTGTTGTGCAAGCAAATGGGCCAATGGCTTGGGTGGGTCCCACCATGATGTTTATATAAAATCCACCTTGACCCTAGGTGTGTCACCCCATGTTAGGCCAAGGGCCCAAAAAATCAGCTCCGTCCACGATTCAAGTGGACCACATGATTGGAAACAGTGTACAGGGCAACGCTCACCCTCCAAATTGTTTTTATTAGTCTAGCCGAGTTTTGGGCCACCTGCCTAATTTTTTTTTATGGAATCTAATAGTTAGAGTAGATTTCATATAATTATCATGATGGGCCTTGTAAAAATCAAGGGTGGTTGTCTCTCTCCCAACTATTTCCTTTAGTGTGGCCCACTAGAATCATGAGTCAGCCTAATTTTTTTCTCTTGGCATAAAGTAGGACTAAATATCTAATGATCAGGGTGGATCTTACATAAACATCATAGTGGGCCCCGTCAAAAAACCATAGCGATATCCCATACAACTCCATTTTCTTCTAAATAATCTCTCTGTATAGTGCGGAAAATTAGACTAACTTGTGATTCATGTGGGCCACGCCCACTGTTTAGATTATCCTCAATATTTTGATAATATCTCCAATATTATCCGTATCTCCAGCTCGGCAATACCAATAACACTGGTGGCAATAACGATAATACTGGCAGTATCAGAAATTCCAGGTATCTGTAATATATTGCTAGGTATCACCGATGTATAAATATCGCTAATATATCGACAATATTTTTTACTGTTTAAATCCTAGGTGTTACTTGTACCACCAATGTATTGATATCACCAATGTATTGCCAATATTTTCAACTATGTAAATTCCAGGTGTCACTTCTATTGTCAGCGTATTGGCGATATTTCGATATCAGCGCCAATGTACCGATATCACCAAAAACCAGTTTATTAAAAATGTTTAGATGGATGGGGATGTGATGGACGGTTGGATGTTTAGATGGATAGATGGGATGGATGAATGCTTAGATGATTGGATGGAATGGATGGATGGGATGGTTGGATGTTGGATGGATAGATGGGATGGATGAATGTTTAGATGATTGGATGGGATAGATGGATGAATGGAATGGTATGGTTGGATGGATGGATTCATGATTGGATGATTAGATCATCATGCATGTGTATTGTGTTTATATGCTTATTTATGCATAGGTGTATTATGTATGAATGCATTATGCATTATTTGCTTAATTGTTAATTGGTTTAATGAGATTTACGTGATTGTTGTGTTACTATCAGACTGATTTCTTATGACACAACATATTTTTAGGCCCCATTAAATGGAAACCTATTATGTATCAATTCTTTTTGTAATTTTTTATTCCTAAATATGCAAATATGTGTATTTTAGGGTCCCCTGAAGTTTCATTGAAAAATTCTAACATTTTCCCCATGTTTCCCAAATGTTTCCTTGCATTTATAGAATTCTGTGATAACGATATTGTTTTCGTATCCCCGGCTTGCGAAACTTGTAGCGATACTAATACTTCGAACACTGGGCACGCCAAAGAAAATAGTTAGGAGAGAGATGTGTACCTTTGCTTTTTACAAGGCCCACCATGATGATTATATGAAATCCACTCCAACCATTAGATGCCACACCAAAATTTAGGCCCAAAGCCTAAAAATCAAGCCCATCCGTGATTCATGAGGGCCATTCCAAGGGAAACATTTTTGAGGGCGATCATTGCCCTGTACACTATTTCCAATCATGTGATCTAGCACTTGAATCACAGATGCAGGTGATTTTTAGGCCCTTAGTTTCACATGAGGTGGTGCACTAGTGGTGGGGGTGGATTTTACATATACATCACGGTGGGGCCCACCCAAGTAGCCGATCCATTTGTTGGCACGCCCACCCATCCAGCCATTAAAGAAATGTAATGGAAGATAGTAGAATGATAATTATATTGATTAATGAGTTAGCTATTTGAAAACCTTTTTGAAAAATGGTACAAGAATGTAAATTCTATATTAATTAGGTAGTTTTTTGTAAAATTCCCTTTAGTTTATTGCCACATTAATGTGTTTCATTGTGCTATTCACTAAGCATTTCGCCAAATGCTTGATTGATTTTCCAATCATACTTTTGTTTCCAGGGATTCATACGTAATGAGCGATTTGACCCTAAGCAGTGGGTTATTCCTGGTGATCCTTGTGGATGTTATTGGAAGGATGAAATGTTTGTATCACCTTTGAAAAAGATCTATTATGAGGGAACCAGGCCTATGAATAGCAAAGTAATTTCTGATGTTGTTGAGGCACTTATTGGAGCATACCTTAGCACAAGTGGGGAATTAGCAGCATTGTACTTCATGAAGTGGCTTGGTTTAGAGGTTGATTTTGTGAATGAGATATCACTGGAAAGGCCATTTCTAGCAGCTGAGAAGTACGTAAATATTAGCAGTCTCCAATCACTGCTAAAGTATTCATTCCGTGACCCTTCTCTATTGGTTGAAGCATTGACTCATGGATCATATCAGCTTCCAGATATTCCAGGATTCTGCTATCAGGTACCTCTCACTAGCATAACATGACATTACTACGTCCATTTTAACTCATTCTCTCGAATTATGAGTTATTAATTTCATTTACTAATTTTATGTTTATGAGCTGTTAATTATCTTTAGAGGCTGGAGGTATTATCTTCTAAAAGGACTAGACCACACCGTTGGTTAGGGGTGGCAATGGGCTGGGGTTAGGGTTGGCCCTAGTCTTCACTGAGCGGAAAAGCCCCTAGCCCTACAGGTCTGGCTCTATAAGGAAAAGAGTTTAATAATCAAATGTTTGAATAATCCAATTCAAATTTTTTTTTTATCCTTCATCCACAATGAGTCTTGTCATATAAATAGTTTCAATGATTGAAACCTTACCCTTCATCCAACTGTTGCCCTTAAACTGCACATGTACATTGAATGGGCACCACTAAGAAATGTCTCTAAACCATCCATTTTGTATAAGAGTGGCCAACTTGATGTTGGACCAGGCCATTCATCATTGGCCTGGACCCAACCCTCAGGCCAAGTATAAGGGCTCAAGACCTGACCCATAGGTATGGGCCACCCAGCCCATAGCCACCCCTACTAATAGTTCATCACCATGCTCCCTGGATGGAACATAGACCAAAAATCACACTGATAAGACAATTACCATCTTTCTCTCTATAGATTCTGCCCTAGTTTGCATTTGCAGTCTTTACGTGTATGATACTGTTACCAAACTCATGTTTTAAAGTTTTAAATCGAAAGCTCTTGTTCAAAATGTAAGAGGATGTCCTTTTCATGCAGCGCCTAGAGTTCCTTGGAGATTCGGTTTTGGACTATCTCATCACTCTCCACTTTTTCAAGGAATATCCTGGCATCTCCCCTGAAGTTATAACTGACCTTAGGTCTGCTTCTGTAAACAACGAATGCTACGCCCTCATATCAGTGAAGTTTGGACTGTACAAGCACATTCTTCATCAATCACCTGGCCTAGACGAAGGAATTATGTTGTTCGTTAATAGCTTTGGCCAATCACTTCCTTACTCAACATTCGGGTGGAAAGCAAAGTCAGCTTTCCCACGGGTAAGTCAAATTCCATCACATGATTTGCTTCTTACATGCTTTTTCTATGCACTTGAAAATTTCATTTGGAGTGATAATTGCCTACAACTCATTGTAAATTACAAGTCAAGAGAATTGTAATCCCTCTATCTAGTGGTGAATGTCCAATCAGAGTTCCTTTCCATTCAAAGACATGAATATTTGAAGTTCAGATGTAGTGATGTGTATTCATGTTGTTTCCTTTGCAAGTCTCCAATGTTGGCTGTCGAGAACACCAGTTGCTGCAACTATCTTGTCATACAAATCATCGCCTTCATACAATCATTTTTGTTTCTGTGTTTTAATTCAATCAACGACTCACAAAAACAGACTTGCATGATGCCAACATTTTTATCTATCACTGTTTTTAAGTAGATATCTCAGGTCCCAAAAAAAATAAAAAAAAAATCATTAATTTGACACCCTAAACAATTTTCTGTGTCAGCCACTTGCGGACATACTCGAATCGATTGCTGGGGCAATTCTTGTTGATTCTGGATTTGATAAGAATGCTGTTTGGGAGAGCATACGGCCACTTTTGGAACCTATGGCTACCCCAGATACACTAGAACAGCAGCCAGTGCGGGAGCTTGAAGAACTCCGTGTCAGAAGATCATACGAGAAGCCAACGTTCCAAGATGGGGTTGCTTCTATCACGGCAGATGGAATCATCCATGAGGAAACCTATGCCGGTAGTAATAAGAAAACATCGGCGAAAATTGGTGCAGAAGCCCTTTTGGGTTCTTTGAAGGCAAGTAATCTTGGCTCAGAATGACTAGCAAGCAGTTCATGATCAACATAGATATTACTGAATTACATATATGCAGGGAATGTGTTTGTATGGATTTAAATAGAAAAGAAGCTGTTTGATACCTGGTCAATCTGTTTTGCAACACAAACTTATGACTTCTCTAGACTACAAGTTAAAATTGTAAGGGACAATGTGTTCTGTTGCTCTCATTTGTATGTTTATTAGTGAGTGGTTATGTATTTGAAAGTTGCTGGTTTTTCGAGTGGTATTGTCTTTTGCACCTGCAATTCTCCTCATTTGCAATAATAATAGTACAGCTTTGTTCTACTGGATCACCATGAGTAGAAAGAAAGCATGTATCTATCAGGAATGGTTGTAGTCACTTCCAGGTATGGCTCGCAATCCTCAGAGTTACAACTAGCAGAGGAAGAAAAATATCGAAGGGAAAGAATTTTCTAAAATGTCAATGAATTACTGGGGTGGTAATCAAATGATGCTTATGTGGCTAATGGAATGAGCCAACCATCATAGAAAGTGAAATCTACTGTTTCTGTGGGTGCCTGGGTGGATCTATAATTCCAATGTTGTCTCTCCTACAGGGAATTATAGCTTGATACATAGTAAACGAAAAGCATCCAGATGCACTCATTCTGTATAGTTGGATCCCATGGTTATGTTCCAGACCATTGATCTCATAGGATACACCACATACGGTGATGGAACAAAACTCTTTCAGATTAGAAGATCCAAGAGATCCGACCTTTGGCCTTTCTTCTTGACAGTTGTTGTCTGCTCTTTCTCCTAATCATCCATTTATAGGCAATTGATTAAAGGGCCAGGAACCTCTAATCTTAGAATATGCTGGGGAATCTTCTGTCCACCCTTTAAATCAAGATTCTCAAAGGGCAACCATGGGCACCATTACTACAGACTGGTGCATCCAAACACTAATTCCTCAGGGGCCGTTTGGACAGATGTATTAAAGTGTATTCAGTCATAGTAGGTTGGATATAAGTGTCATACCCAACAGAGTACGGGCGTCTGCCTGTTTGGACGGGAGAGAGATGAGCAGGGCAGTGTCGCCTGCTGGATTGCAGGATAGCTCCGGATACGAACCTCTCTCTCTCGCTGGATTTCCCTCGGATACACTCCTCTCTCTCTGGATTTGCCTCGAGCCCATCGCGGTCCTTCGTACGGACTGAGGGATGGGATTGAAGGTCACTGGATATGGCGGGAGCGGTGGCAGGAAGGATCATTTCGCGCGATAATCGTCTTATAAATCTCAGGTATTTGGGATATCTATTTTCCTGTAATGTGGTCAATAGAATTTGGCACTCCGGCTCGCACTCCTGATTCCGATGGTACTTGCGGAGGGATAGCAATAAGGAAACAACAGCACCCGCCTCAACCATGTGATGTACTCGGGGCCTCATTAAATACCGTTGCCGAGTCAATGATGAAATTTGGGCTCGTCAAACAGGTTAATCGTACTAACAAAGTGTTTGATGTGCTGGAAGAGGTGAAAGGCCTGACCAACAAAGAATTTATCGATGTTGGTGAGATCCCGAGTAAGGACAAGTTGATGGAGTCATTCTTTGTCAGTCTTCGACCCGAGCACCGAGTGGAGTGGTTAAAGGAAAAACTCCATGATCACTTTGATAATGGAGGTAATGGTTCTGTCTGACAGGGTGTGGTCAATGGGTTTGTTATACTGGTTTCTATTATGGGCATCTAATAACTTATATTGTTGTGATGTTTGTTTCTGCATACTGAATTTTTATTTTTATTTTCATAATTTTGGATTTTGATGTGCTGGTATATTTGCCTAATGTATACCATTGTGACTGTTGTTTTAATGACTGAATATGTTTTGGAAGCAATTTGGTATATCTACTCACATGCTTGCATTACGCACATTAACTCGGATTGGATTAGTCAGTTGATATAAAGCAGGAAGGGTGCGTACATACAACTTTCATATTCTTATCAAGGATTAGTATGGGATATTTGAATTACGAATGTTCAGTTTTTGATATATCACAAAAATAATCCATGCATGTCATTGTAGATGGGTAAAGAAAAGTATTACGTTGTCCTCGTCGGACGTCGTCCTGGGATATATGACACTTGGGACAAGGCGCGAGTAGAAGTTGAGGGATACAGTGGCAGCAGGCACCGCGCCTTTCGGAACTGGAAGGAGGCCGTAGCATGCTGGGACAATTTTTTCTGTAAGACTTGTGAGCCATCCAGACCACTGCCAGAGTCTCCGTGTCTTCAGGTTGTTGATGCATCTGATGAGATGGAGATCCAGCACGCTACGACTTCGTCTACCCATCAGTCGACCCAAAAGAGACAGGAGGTGGTGGAGAGGACCACATCGACTGATGATCTTGCTCCATCGGATAGCGAGAAAGTCGTTGCCATTTTCATGGGCGTCTTGGTTCTTTTTCTTTCATTGCTTATTATTATTAAAATTTAAATATTATTGTTGTAACTTTGATTAAATTTTCGACTTTCGTTTATGGTTTTTGTGGACTATAGCCGAAGGGTTTAATATATTATAGTCTGCGTGTAGGTTGAATGGATTTTCTTTGTGCTTTTGATATCTCTCGACATCTCTAGTATTAATCTGACATGGATCTCCCAATTCCATCGGTTACCAAAATGAACGGAATGGATGGAACACATCCATGAATGTGCGGCCCATATTTGAAATGGACAGTCCCATATGGGTTATGTGAAATCGGTTTGCGTACTGAGATACGCTCTACAAGTCCAACGTTTACACAATGGGCCCCACCATAATGTATGTCTTTCATCCACTTTTACTAAATTTGTTATTACTTCATCCCAGAAATTAGAGGTATAGAAATCTCAGGTGGACCACACAAGCTGAAAACAATAGTGATTGGATATCCATCATTATGATCGTCCAATCTAACACTCTCATACATGACTTCAGATCCAATATGTTGATTTTGTAGACAATAAACAGATGAAGGGGAACTGTAAAAATCAGCTTGATCGAAAACTTTCATGGCCCCAAAATGTCTTTAATGGTCGATGCTCATGGAGATCTATTTTCCTGTAATGTGGTCAGTAGAATTTGGGATGTTCACAGAAAGTTATTTTTGTACTGACCATCTGATAGGTCAATATATATGGACGGCGTGGATGAGACACAGGTTTGGACGGTACCCATTGAACGGCGTGGATGAGACACAGACATCATGGTGCCCCATGGAGTACCCAATCCGGTCCATGGCACCCTTTCAATTACAGTGGTGACCGTCAATTTCAAATTCTGCAACATCCAAACACTCACCGTTGGATTGCATGAGATTGCATGCAATCCCATGCCCAGCCAAACATCCACCACATCGGCCATCCATGGATTTCGTGAACCATCCAAACGTGCACACCAAGTGGGCGCTGGATCGTCTACTCCAGTTGGATTGGAGACCATCCACTGACAGGCAATAAATGGCCTCGTTTTCTGTGCACTCCACCCCATTACAACCTACTCCGCTTGAATACATTTGTCCAAACCGGCCCTCAGTGTCCAAGTGAGGAATAAACATATGGTTAATCTGGGAAATGCACCATGATGCAAGAAGGGAATTTGCAACTACCATTACATGCTTACTTGATGCAGGACATGGAAATTAAATATAATATGCAAGATTTCAGACTTTAGATCATACTAAGTTAGAAACATTCACAAAAATTCCACATCCCACATAAAGTCAAGCATTCAACAAGGGGGATCTACAAGGGTCCAAGCCTACACATGCTAAGGCTGGATCAATTAAAATTATAGACCAAATAATGATCGAAGAAGAGTAGATTCATCCACACATGCAAATGATTATTTCCCCAATCCAAGGGATTCACATGTTTCAATTCGGGAAGTCCTAGGGTTGTAAGAGGGGAATAGAACTTGGGATTTATGATAATCTGGGTTAGGGTTAGGGTTAGAGTTAGGGAAATAAGGTGAGAGAAGAGTGAAAGAGAGGAGAGAGAGAACATGTAATCAGTCCACACGTGTGGACAACAGGATGGTCTGATGCACGTGCGTGGATTGCTGCCCGCATGTGTGTGGGACCCACGAACCCAAAAAGGGCCAACTAGGGTTGGTCGGCCAGGAGTGGGCCATCCACACACCAAGTTTCAGAGCAATCGAATGACTAGTTTGAGCACGGTGCTCCGTTGAAGTTTCGGCCCTCCTGCAGGGCCTGATTCTGAAAATCTGTTGTAGAGAAGGATTAGCTGCAAAATAAAGGTTGATTTGAAGAGTGTGTGGCTGTGAGAGATGATGAATATAGAAGGTAGGAGATGGGGGTAAATCGGGATGGGTGTGGCTTCGCACCACGGTAGTTAGCCTTTCGAAGAAGGGAGGGATTCACACCCAATTAGCTTTTCACAACTCAGAGAATTAGAGAATAGGAAAAACGCAGAATTTTATTCATAATCTTCAATGAGAAAAAAACTTACAAGGGGTTGCATATTTATAAGAAAAACCTATACTCCAAAAGCCGCGTCATGTGCGCACCCTATTACGTAGAGACGAAGTAACAAAAATAACAACTAATCAAAGCAATCTAAACCATCCATGATATTCCTAATAACAATAATAAGCAAAACTCAAAGTACTAGATCATCTAGAGTAGTGGGTCATGATCATGAGATCCAATGGTGGGATCCACACGACGATCGGTTCCACTCCAAGGAACCAAAACACAGTCCTCTAACTAGGAGACCCTCCCTGGACATCGTCATCGATCCAGATCGATGGTGGGGCCCTCCTCCTCCTTGCGTACGTGCGTAGGGGGGGCGTGCGCGTGCACGAGATGTCCCCATCATTATTACCATATCATGCTAGGTTAACTCCAACCTATGGATGCTATCAGTACTATTGACGAGTTTGACAGCACCTGCCAGATAGGGTTGGATTCCCATTACTTACATCCTCGTCCATGCAACTGTGTGCTTATTATCTCTTTGAACTATTGATCAAAGTGTCCTATGAACTGTTTAAATGCAGAATCATGTTTTCCAATGAAAGAAGAGAACCAATGTTGCCAGTTCCCACTGCCATCCAATGTTTGGTTTGAATGGTCACCAAACAATTACAAATTTTCTTCATTTTCGAGCATGAAGAACTCAACGTGAGAAAGTCATATGAGAAGCCGACGCTCCAAGACGGGGTTGCTTCCATCAAGGAAGATGGAATCATCCACAAGGAAATGTGTGTCAGTAGTAATAAGAAGACATCGAAGAAAATAGGTGCAAAAGCCTTCTTGAGGTCTTTGAAGGCAAGTAATCTTGGCTTAGAATGACTAGCAAGCAGTTCATGATCAACATAGATATTTCTGAATTATGTATATGCAGGGAATGTTTGTATGGGTTTAAATTAAAAAGAATCTCTTTGATACGTCGTCAGGTGGCTTTGCACGAAAACTTCTCTAGACTCCCAAGTTAAGATTGTAAGGGACAACATGTTCTATTGTTCCTAGTTGTATATTGATTATTGAGTGGTTGTATATTTGAAAAGTTGCTGGTTTTCTAGAGTGGGATTGGTTTTGGCACCTGAAATTCTCCTCATGCGTTATAAATAATAATGGTACAATTTTGTTCTACGGTATCACCATAAGTAGAAACAAAGGGTGTACACATCAAAAGGACTGGGTGTAGTGACTTCCCAGAATGGCTTGCAATCCTCTGAGTTATACCCAGCAGTGGAAAATATCAAAGGGAAAGAATATTCTAAAATGTCATTGAATTACTAGGGTGGTAATCAGCAGATGATGAGGGCTAATGGATCGAACCAACCATGACAGAAAGCGAAAGGTACTGTTTCTGAGGGTGCCCAGGTGGAGCTATAATTCCAATGTTGTCTTTTCTCCAGCGAGGAATTATAAATTGATGCATAGGAAACGAAAGCATCCAGATGCACCCATTCTATACACTTGGGTCCCATGGTTATGCTGCAGACCATTGATCTTATGGGATCCACCACAGACGGGGATGAGACCAAACTCTTTCAGATTGGAAGATCCAAGAGATCCAACCTTTAGCCTTTCTTCTTTACAGTTGCTGTCTGCTCTTTCTCCTAGACATCCACTTATAGGCAACTGATTAACGGATGAGGAACATCTGATCTTAGAATATTTTGGGGAATCTTCCGTCCACCCTTTAAATCAAGAGTCCCAAAAGGAAAACATGGGTACCATTTCTCATCCCACCTGCAATCTCATTTTGCATCACAAAATATACATTCTTTTTTCTGGTTCTGGTTAACAAAGAAAAATGTGCCAATGGAATGCAAATGTACATTTTAAATCAAGGGATTAGTTTTTGAACATATTAAGAATTCATAGAGAATCGCACCACTTGATTTTTTATTTTTGTTTTTTATGTGTTTGATTCTGCTTTTGATTAATCAGACATGATTAAGAAAAAGCTAACCACTCCGACATTAATTAGACTAGTTATTAGAATTCATTTGTGGTATGCATCCAAACACAATGGAGCCATTGTGAATTACCAGTGATTGATGGTTAACCTCAGCAGATGTCCTTGTCAAGGGACCTACCACTATCTTTTCTCTTTTGCTTTTTCATGTTTCCTTTCCACCCTTTTCTGTTGTTTCTCTAAGGCCTTTTTTCCAAGAAGGTTCTCCTTTCTCTCACCTGGTTTTCTTGCTTAGCAAGCAAGCCATCTCTTTTTCCATCCTCAAATATCATCACTTGTTTGAAGAGAGTTAAAAGGAACTAAAATTCCATGACTGATTTGAAGCTTAGGAATTAGAAGGAGAGAACGAATATGGAAAAGGAACAAGCTTTCCATCAGCGTGCGCTTGATGAAACTGAAGTAGAAGCTACTGATAAGTTTCCTGATGAAGATGATGATGCGAAAGAAAGTGGTAACTTCTTATGAACTATAGTATATTATCATTTTCTTTTTGGGGTCATTAATTGGTTTGTGCCTGCTGTGAACATGTCGGGACCAAAAAAATCAGTCTTGTCCATTTATCAGGTGGGCCGTGCATGCACACTGAATGCAACTGTTGGTTCTCATCTCATCATACAGATGCCTGCCTAATTTCTTGGCAGGTTATGTTTCTGGTTGGCCCCACCTAATGAATGGTTCAGATCTTACACGTGCCACCTTGCCACTTGTTCTACAGAGTACCTCTTCAATATGCCTTCCCTGAATGACCCTATTTCTCATACACAACTATTCAGCTGGCATTTGGTTCTGGATTTTCATCTTTTGAGTCTTATTCCATCCTATTACACAGAACCAGTCATGAATTCGTTGCAGCTCTGACTTGCATGTGTTCTTACAGTCAGTGAATCCAGACTGGAACGTGAAAGTTGTCCTACTGGTACCAAGGCTCCATATAAGTACAGTGATTTTGGTTTGGTGGCCCATCCAAGGTATGATCCACCAGAGGGGCAATCTGGAATTGGATTCAAAAAATGTGAAACAAATGTGTGTCTGAGTGGCAGCAACCATTGTCCAATTTTATAATATATCACTTTTGTGTCCTTCTTCCTTGCATCTCGATGATTACTAAGGCTTGAATGTTATGCCAAAGTTGCCATCTCATTGCAACACCAATCAGGTGGGCCACAAATGTATGCTGGATGTGGTTATAATACACGTATGCACCATGCATGTTTACAGGTCCATAAATCAGGCCATCATCTGAACCAGATTTGAGCATGAATGTGGACCATTGGTTTAATTTTCTTAACCATCCATTTTCCCTTCTAATTTATCAGTTAAGATCATCTAGCTAGCCTTATTTTCAGGCCAATTCATATCCAAGCATTTCCCTGTCAAATCTGCACCACTGATCAGGCAGCTGACCTCATATATGTGCCCTGATCCGAACATAGGCAGGTCAGCTCATCCAAACTTCTGGGTTTGAGGATAGAAAATGGACAATTAGAAAAGGCTGAAAGATGGGTCACATTCAATCCTCAAATCCAGTGATTCTGATCCAACCCGCCTGATTCTTTGGCCAAGGCATACTGGATATAGGGCCCCCTTAAATGAGCTGCCCTGATCTCACACACTTATACGAGGCATACACAAGCAGAAGTAGGCAAGTAGGAATTCACGTCTCTCGTTAGTCCACGGTAGCTTGTCATAGCTCTGAAGGAACAACACATTCCTTGGTTACTAATCTTGTTAAATTGTCATCTATGCTCTTTTTTTTCTTTTTTCTTTTTTATAGATTTACAAGTGCAATATCTGTTTTTGTATACAGGAGGGATTAATCCATTTCCATATAATGCTGGACAAGTTGATTATTTCCCAGGAGAGTTGGTTGGCCATTGGGTTTCCTTCTCTGCACTGGGCTTGTATCATTGCTACTCATTGGGCTTAGCTGGGAATGTTGAATTGGATGTCCCCTTTCGAGGCATTTCACTTATTGTAAAGTGCAAGTTGGAAGCTGATTTTACCGCTACACAATTTCAGTTGGAAACCATTAGGGGTTCTGTGACCGTCGACATGAAATATGTGGGTCCCATTCATCTTACAACTGACCAGGTAACTAGGGCCATCAGGTTAAATTTGTTGAGTAATTATATGACCATATGTAGTTTACCATTGTGGGCATAGGGCCGACATTAGAAGATCCAAACCGATGATGTAATCAGCTCTGCTGTGGATAACCACTGTTTGTGAACATCCCTAATATGTTCCCGATGAGGCAATGCTAACCCTTCAATCAATGGGTCATGAATATATGGTTAAGGGGAAAAATACAGCACTTGTCCATGTTTGGTGGGGAGAAAGCCAAAAATAGACTGGTAGGATCTTCCAAATCTGGGAGTTTTTCAAGACATGGTCTATATATGGTGGGTCCATCAAACCAACAGCCCACATTGTCAAAACATGGGACCCACTGAGCACGTGATGATACTATGCGTATGTTTGGGCTGAGGATCATATATTTCCTCTTCTTTTTATTGTTTTTGTTTTACTATTTTTTAGGATAACAAATATAAATTGATCAAAATTGTATGGTCCTCAGGCTGATGACATGTATAGCATCCTCAAGCAATGTCTACATAAGTGGCGCTCATGGTTCGGTGATCCAGAACATTGCTCTGGTTGGCCCATGGTTTGACAATCCAGATCATTACTCTAATGAGCCAATGGTAGATTAGACCTCGTCTGGGAAAACAGAAATCCTAATGCTTTGATCTGTGGCCTGCAAATGGACAGTTAAATAAAAGAGTACAACAACAGTCCAGATTCAGTGGGGGAAAGAAGGAATGCCAAAGATCAGTGTGTCCATCGTCTGAGATATCAGAGTCATGGTCCACCCAAAGTAGCCCATCAGATCAACAATCTAGATCATCATACTACAAGCCCTAGCTGTAAAGCCTTCAGGCCTGAGGATTAAACATGCATTGTCTATGTTTTGAATTCCATATTGTTTGATTCCAGGTTAATATAGCCAGAAGGTTTCAGATCACTATTCTCAGATTGCTTATCAACCATAACTGGAGTAAACTACAACATGATTTAAATGGGCCTCATCGGGAGGAGGAGACTCTTGCAACTACAACTTACTTAGTGCTCCCATCTATTATTGATCATGATTTAGTGCTCCCATCTACTGATCCTGATCAGAATTCTTCAATTATTGATTGGGATTGCGTTAAATCCGCCTCATTTTCTTCTAATGTAGATGGTATGGTTGGGGAAGATGGAATTCCGCATTGTTGTTCTCTAAAAGGTGATGACATTCGACGGATGCACACAAAAGATGGTCCTGTATGCAGTTGTATGCTTAGGAATTCTTTGGTGATCACTCCTCATAATGGGAATCTCTATTGCATTACTGGTATCTTAGATAATCTTAACGGGAACTCTCCTATGAAGTCCAAAAAGGGTGAGGTTCTTAGTTGTACATACCAGGAACATTTTCAATCCCGGTGAGTTACCATGAAGTACATCAATAGAAACTGCTCTTGAATGCTAATTAATTTTCGTTTGTCTGCTTGTGGGTTTTCTTATTCATTTTTCTTGATTATCTCAACGGGGGCATCACATTGCACCACGAAGGAAAATCATTGCTTTGTGGGAGACGCCTGTTTAAGGTGCAAAACTGGCTTCGGAGGTCTACGTTTCAAAAGGGAAAAGGTGGTGTAATTGGTTTCATATGTGGAATCTCTTCAATTAGTATACATTACTATGCCAGTCTTGTTCCCTTAGGAATTGGATGCATCTCTTTATCGTCACTTGTTAATATGTCAGTGATGCTAGAGATATCATGTGCTTCTCTCTGTTTCAATTCATACTTTTTATATTGCATCTGAAATTTATGGGGTTTTAGACGATCCATTTGTGTGTATTGTACACTATGAGATAGGGAATTCTTCTAGGCTTCTCTACGAGTTCTTCAGTTACAAGATCCAATATGGTACTATAATTCTAAAACAGAGAGTATACTTACCAAGATCATCCATGTCATCATGCTTTGCATTTACTAAAAATTCTGCACAAAAAATAAATCCTCCGCTGTGCATTTCAAAACATGAAACCTAGAAATCTGACTACTTGAGGGGTGTAACTTTGAGAGAGCATTTCCTGTGTGGTTTCCTGATATGCATGTGCCAGGTTGATGTGCATGGATGTACACACATGCAAAACATGCTAGCCTATGATTTGAAAAAATAAAAATAAAAAAATCACATAATCATCACTATTAATTATTTTACCATGCTCTAATATGGAAGCTCTAAAATAGAATCGAAGAAAATGTGGGGCAGTTTTTTTTTTTTTTTTTTGAAATTCTAGCAGAAACTAAAAACCTAAGTGAAAATCCACAGCAGGCACTCAAACAAAGCAGCCTGATATCCATTGGCTGGATTGACAAATTGATCCCTGATCCATGTCTCCTAAATGCAAATTTCTGAGGACTACTTTCTTGATGTGGTTACTCTTTTGCATTTCTCCATGATGTGGTGGTAATTGCTCTTCAAAGCCTTTTCTACCACGTCTATTTTCCTTCATTTATCTTTTTAAGTCCATTGGATTTGTTCACCAGTTCAACTATCCTCTTTATATTAAATATTCAATTTTGTTTCACATTGCAATGAACTGTTCTGGGCCATAGTAACTATGGCCAGCAATGTATATTCATGCAATTGCCAGAACATGTCTGCTGTGCGTCCTAGAAGTTTTGTCAAAATAATGTTTAGTTACATCTTTCATCATTAATCCCAAATTATTATTATTATTTTTTTTTTTGAGGCATGCACAGATGCACCATTGAAAATGAGCTGCAATCACTTATCTAGTAAAGTTTAAAAATCAATTGAGAATCTGGGCTCTAAAATTGCAATTCCACTAATTTGAAATTAAGACTTGATAATTTTAGGGCTACACCATTACAAGTAATACTAGGAAAGAAACACATTATTTTTTGTCATCTCCTCTTGATTCACAAATCAATTTGCTTTTGCACAAACGCAACCTTAGTTTTCTTCTTCTTCTTCTTTTTCTTCTTCTTTTGTGGCGTTGTGATTGTAAATTTGGATTTTCTCATGTTCTTTTTATAATCTATAACATACTGTGTTTTGCTGTTGTAGAACGAAGCCACATAGATAGTGTTGCACCTAAACTCTGTGAGATCATTATGTCTCCCATCTCCGCAAGTACATTGTACTCTTTCTCATTCATTCCGTCTATTATGCATCGTATGAAGTCCATGCTTCTCGCCATCACATTAAAGGAAATGCAAATGAATCACTGCACGCAAAAATTTGATGTTCCAGACATTAAGGTACATCTTCGGTTGGTGTTGACAACGGTTGTAGTAAGGATGAGTGTAATTTGAAGTATTTATCTTGTCGCTTTCTTTCTTTGTTTCATCTGCATTATTTAAGTAAAAATTATATCCTTCTAGATTGACATTTTCCTCAATTTGAGCCATTTACTACAACCTCCTTTTTAATAAGTAAGATTTTTTTTAACGAGGAATGATCACCTACAGTAAGATGTCGGTTAACCAACAACCATTTTGTGCAGAGTTGGGAACAAAAATTAGTAAGGTAATAACAAATTAAGAGTTGCATATTAAGTTATCCTACAACCTGTTCTACATGGTTATTCCTCTTTTTTTGCAATATTTAAATTGACTTGAAGTTTTATGGTCTCTTAAAACCATTTCAACCTTTACAATGCCTTGAGAAATTCATGTTAACACAAGCAGTTTCAAATAAAAGACAAACATATTTTATTCATAATCCTAACCATTGCAGATTTCACTGCTACAGTTGATCATTTCAACTCATCAGGGTCTCATTATTACAACTGACTGAATCAGTTCTTCTCGACCTTGGAATATGGCATATAAATCGTTTTGATTTGACATATATGTGAACTTTTTTCCTTTCATTGTAGGTTTTGGAAGCAATTACCACAGACAAATGCGAAGAGGAATTTTCTTTGGAATCACTAGAGACACTTGGAGACTCTTTTCTCAAATATGTAGTAAGTCAACAGTTATTCAGAGATAATAAGCAGGACCGTGAGGGCACTCTTAGTCTTAAGAGGGAAAGCATGATATCCAATGCTAACCTTTGCAAGCTAGGGTGTAATCGAAAACTTCCGGTAATAATTATCATAACTCTTTGTTATGTTGTCTGCGATTTAAAATCTAATAGCTTATATTGAAAAGTGTAATTATCTATATTCCTTTTTATTGGTCTTTTTTACATACTCGATGTTGAGTTTATTCTTACCGAATGAACAGGAGTTCCATGACCAACCTTCAATTATGTGATGGCCCACTGTTCATATCATTTAAATAAAATCCCACTTACATGCTGGCCATGTACATCACATAAAAGTAACTTCTAGTTCCTGTCTAAAACTTCTTTTCATTTGTTCTATATCAATTTTGTTGGACTAAGTCCTCTTATATACTTTTGGAAACATAACAATCTATTTTGAGGAAAAAATTTGTAAAAGCTAATAAGATATATGCTGCTATCACTTCAACTTTTTTCAAAGAACCTTTTGTAAGTTCAATTCTTTTATTCTTAGTATGGTATAAAGGCACATAATTAGTAATGCTAACTCTACCCATTGTGAGAAATTGTTCTCTCTATATTTTGCATTGTATTTTCTAGCTCATATTTGCTTTCCCACGCTTATGACTTGTGCAATTGTTGCTATTATTGCAGAAGCTCTTTCTAATGTTCATGTCAGGTCATGTCCGTAAACTTTTAAATACACTTCCTCGGATAGAAGGCCCCACATGCAGTTTATCATTGTCACTTTATTGAAACGATTTGGGTCTGATCTTTGACAGTAGATTTAATTTGTCGGCACATTAATGTGTTTCATTATGCTATTTCGTCAAGCATTTCACCAAATGTTTGATTTATTTTCCAATCATATTTTTGTTTCCAGGGTTTCATACGTAATGAGCGATTTGACCCTAAGCAGTGGGTTATTCCTGGTGATCCTTGTGGATGTTATTGGATGGATGAAATGTTTGTATCACCTTTGAAAAAGATCTATTATGAGGGAACCAGGCCTATGAATAGCAAAGTAATTTCTGATGTTGTTGAGGCACTTATTGGAACATACCTTAGCACAAGTGGGGAATTAGCAGCATTGTACTTCATGAAGTGGCTTGGTTTGTTGGTTGATTTTGTGAAAGAGATCTCCGATGAAAAGCCATTTCTAGAAGCTGAGAAGTACGTAAATGTTAGCTGTCTTCAATCACTGCTTAACTATTCATTCTGTGACCCTTCTCTATTGGTTGAAGCGCTGACTCATGGTTCATATCAGGTTGCAGATATTCCAAGATGCTATCAGGTACCCCTCACTAGCGTAACATAACATTACTAGGTCCATTTTAACTTTAATATCATGAATTATGAGTTATTAATGTCATTTTCTAATTTTATGCTTATGAGTTGTTAATTATCTTTAGGGGCTGGAGGTGTTATCCTATCGAAGGGCTAGACCATACAGTTGGTTAGGGGTGGCAATGGGCTGGTGTCGGGATTGGCCCTAGTCCTTAGTGAGCAGAAAAGCCCCTGTCCCTACAAGGCCAGCTCTCTAAAGAAAAGAGTTTAAAGATCAAACATTTGAAATAAGTCCAATCCAAGAATTGTTTTTTTCTTTCTAATCCTCCATCCACTATGAGTCTTGTCATATAAACAGTTTCATTCATTGAAGCATGACCTTGGATCCAACTCAGTGTTTTAAATAGCTTCACTATGCCATGTGTAGCTTATGCTACATAGTGTAGCTTCACCTTAACGCTATGTAGTTCATGAAAATAGCTTAAATCGCATCTAACCTACGCTACACGGTACATAGACTACACTACATGCTATGTAGTTTACATTACAAGTTATTTTTCGCTACAACGTTAAAATCAATTAATTTTTTTCAATGATATGTTACATTTTTCTATTTCCAATAAAAATTAGTTAATCTTTTCAATGCTTTTAATAAAATAATACAAGTAACAATATTAAATCAGTTTTGTCGCTCTTTCTTTACCTTTATACTTAATCATTGACCTTCCCTATTACTTTAGGATGCGTTTGGTTGCACCAAATGTCATGAAATTTTGTTAAGTTTCATCATTAATCAGTCTAATTTGGTGCAACCAAGTGTAACCTTAATTAAAAATACATTAGTAGAGTGTAGCTTACTCTACTCGCTATGTAGCTTACACCTCGCTCATGTACATTGAATGGGAACAACTAAGAAGTGTCTTTAAACCATCCATTCTGTATAACAGTGGCCCACTTGATGTTGGACTGGGACATTCATCACTGGCCTTGACCCGACCCTCGAGCCAAGTATAAGGGCTCAAAACATGGCCCTATGGGTAAAGGTCACCCAGCCCATTGCCACCCCTACTAATAGTTCATCACCATTCTCCCTGGATGGAACATAGCCCAAAATCCACACTGATAGGACAATTGCTATTCTTCTATCTATGGATTCTCTCCTTGTTTGCATATGCAGTCTTTGTGTGTATGGAACTGTTACCAAACTCGTGTTTTAAAGTTGGTCATCAAAAGGACTTGGTTTGAAATGTAAGAGGATGTCTTTTTGTGCAGCGCCTCGAGTTCCTTGGAGATTCGGTTTTGGACTATCTAATCACCCTCTACTTTTACAAGGAATATCCTGGGATTTCCCCTGGAGTTCTAACTGACCTTAGGTCTGCTTCTGTAAACAACGAATGCTATGCCCTCACAACAGTCAAGTTTGGACTCTACAAGCACATTCTTCATCAATCACCTGGCCTAGATGAAGGAATTATGTCCTTTGTTAATAACATTGGGCAATCACTTCCGGACTCAACATTCGGATGGAAAGCAGAGTCACCTCCACCAAAGGCAAGTCAAACTCCATCACATGACTTGCTTCTTACATGCTTTTTCTATGTACTTGAAATTTTCATTTGGAGTGATGATTGCCCACAACTCATTGTACATTACAAGTCAAGAGAATTGTAATTCATCCTCTATCTAGTGGTGAATGTCCAATCAGAGTTCCTTTCCATTCAGAGACTAGAATATTTGAAGCTCAGATGTAGTGATGCATATTCATGGTGTTTCCTTTGCAAGCCTCCAATGTTGGCTGTCAAGAACACTGTTGCTACAACTCTCTTGGCAGACAAATCATACCTCTTCATACAATGGTTTTTGTTGCTGTGTTTTAATTCAATCAACAGCTCACAATAACAGACTTGGATGATGCCAACGTTTTTGTCTATCACTGTTTTTATGTAGATATATCAGGTCCAAAGAATAAAAATAAAAATAAAAATCATTAATTTGACACCCCTGAACAATTTTCTGTCTCAGGTTCTCGCAGACATACTCGAATCAATTGCTGGGGCTATTCTTGTTGATTCTGGATTTGATACGAATGCTGTTTGGCAGAGCATAAGGCCTCTTTTGGAACCTATGACTACCCCAGACACACTAGAACACCAGCCAATGCGGGAACTTGAAGAATTCCGTGTAAGAAAATCATATGAGAAGCCAACATTCCAAGATGGGGTCGCTTCTATCAAGGCAGATGGAATCATCCACGAAGAAACATATGTCAGTAGTAATAAGAAGTCATTGGAGAAAAAAGGTGCAAAAGCCCTTTTGGGGTCTTTGAAGGCAAGTAATCTTGGGTCAGAATGACTAGCAAGTGGTTAACGATCAACATAGATATTGCTGAATTATACATATGCAGGGAATGTGTTTGTATGGGTTTAAATAGTCTGTTTCATTCATGGTAGGGGGTTTTGCACGATAACTTCTCCAGACTCCCAAGATTGTAGAGGGCGACATGTTCTGTTGCTCCCAGTTGTATATTGATTATTGAGTGGGTATGTATTTTAAAAGTTGCTGGTTTTCTGGAGCGGGATTCTTTTTTTCACCTGCAATTCTCTTCAGGCGCAATAATAATGGTACAATTTTGTTCTACTGTGTCACAGTATGTAGAAAGAAAGGGTGTATCCATCAAAAGGACTGGGTGTAGTGACTTCAAAGTATGGCTTGCCATCCTCTCGAGTTATATCCAGCAGAGGAAAAAGAATATCTAGGCAAAAAAAAATTTTCTAAAATGTCATTGAATTACTGGAGTGGTAATAAGCTGATGCTGGGGGCTAATGGATCGGGCCAACCATCACACAAAGTGAAAGATGCTGTTTCTGAGGGTGCCTGACTGGAGTCTAGAGCTATAATTCCAATGTTATCTTTTCTCCCCCAACAAATTATAGCCTGATACATAGAAAGTGAAAGCGTCCATATGCACCGATCCATTCTGTGCAGTTGGGTCCCATGGTTATGTTCAAGACCATTGATCTTATGAGATCCACAACAGACGGGGATGAAAGATTGGAAGATCCAAGAGATCCAACCTTTGGCCTTTCTTCTTGAAAGTTATCATCCGCTCTGTCTCCTTGCCATCCTGATTAATGCGCCATGAACCTCTGATCTTAGGATATTTTGGGGAATCTTTTGTCCACCCTTCAAATCGAGTCCCAAAGGTAAACCATGGGCACCATTTCTACAGACTGGTGCATCTGGATGCTAATTCCTCAGTCTCCAGCATGGCATGCTCAGTAAAGGAACTCCACAGGTGAGGAATGAACATGTGGTTAATCTAGGAAATGCACCATGATGCAAGAAGAAGAGAATTTGCAACAGACATTACATGCTTCCTACCATAGCATGCCAACCTGTGTATGCCATCAGTCCTATTGACGAGTTTGACAGCACTCACCAGATATGGTTGGATTCCCATTCCTAATATCCATGTCCGTGCACCCGTGTGCATTGTATCACTTTGAACTATTGATCAAAGTTCCTATGAACTGTTTAAAAATGCAGAATTATGTTTTCCAAAGAAAAAAGAGAACAAATGTTAAACAGAACCCATTGCCACCTAATATTTGGTTGAACAGTCACCAAATAGTTGGGACTTTTCTTCATTTTCCATCATTCAGGTCAATGCTTCTAGCAAATTGAGATTCAATTCTCTACTAATAAAAGATCACTGGCTTCATAGCAAAATTTTCTTGGATGTGACAGATCACTTTAGATAGAATAAAGGCTTTTCCCCAGGGAGTTACAAAGAGTAAAGATCCAAGTGCAAGGATAATTCTAGAAACATCCACAATCACTCCAGCTAGCTTGGAGCCTCAATGATATTCCTTGGAGGTTAAGCAAAACAGAAAAGAACCTCTTCTTACTCCTGGAAAAAACAAGAAATTGAATAAGTGATAATACCAGAATCCTAGCATAAAGAAAATAGTACTAGTCTACTTCACCCAAAAAAGAAAAGAAAAAGAGCACAGGTAATATTACATGCAACGTCTTGACAGAAACGCGGAGTAGATGAGTACAGATGTTAGAACGAGACTGCGGAATGTAACTTCAAAAGTTCAAAATGACAGACCACACGGCATATCTGCAGGTAAGCATTACATGGGATGTCTTGAGAGAAGCACAGCATCAATTATGTTTTGATAGTCTCCCCGTACAAGGTAGCTATCTCTCACCCCGGCAAGTACTAATTGAGAAGGAGAAACATAGAATGGTCATCATCCTTTTTAACATAGTTTTTTTTTTTTTCATTTTCCCTCCCTCTCTCAACAACACCAAACATCCAGGGTGTAATCAACAAGACTACCACTGAAACGATATATAAAAGGAATGTCTTGCTTACGCTAGAAGAAAATTTCTATCCTTGAACATTTTATCTTATTAGAAACAACAAGCCCATAATATCACATTCCGACCAATTTAGAACCAATCTTTCACTCCCATGTCATTGTTACAAATTGAACAGTGACAGATATCCTCGAGGAACTAGGATATAGCAAGGACTGGAGTGGTGAGAGAAGAAAAAGGGGTTATGAAGATGATTTTCTATGGGCTGGCAGGACACAGTATTCAAATGGAGATGAAGCATAGCCCTACCAATAATATATTTTCATCCATCTTCTCTTGGTCAAAACTTGGAACTGGAAGGGGAACTGTCATCAAATGACATCAAATGGGCTTCTTCTTGCGGATCAGAACCACGGCAATCATCATTGGATTTTCAATGAGATCTGATGACTGGCTTTTCCCTTAAACAACTAGTTTATTCATGCAGGAATTGACGCCACTTGCACCACCGATTCCCTAGCAAAAAAAGGGGGAAGCCATCGTACAGTCGATCCTTTTCCTCATTTATATTGTACTTTGTTGTTTCATTATAAACTCTTTGTATTATTGATTTTTCCTTGTTTACTCACACAAACCTTGCCAGGAAAATAAAGGTTATCTATCAGAACCAAAAAATAGCTTCAGAATTGATCTCTTTTCTTGTTTTTTCTTTTTTTTTTTATTTTTTTTCCCAAATGAAGAAAATTACAAATAGAACTCATGCAGATAAAATTTGCAAATTTTCCGTAATACAAAATTGATGAAGATAACAGCAAGCATTGTCACTGAGGCATCTATTTCAATATAAACACTTGCATGCATGCATATATGTAACTAACAAGTAGTGTTCAAAATATCGGTATCGCATTACATATCACACCCTTGGGATACGAATACATATCGATTATCACATGGGATATATCGGTTGTATCACATAATGTATCACTGTTGTTGGAAACATGGGGAAAATATTGGGAAATTGGTAGAATTTTTCAATGAAACTTCAGTGCTTTTTAAAAAAGACATCAATACACGCTTGTAAATCAAAACATTACAAAAAACAAGTGCACATAATAATTTTTCTTTGTATGGGGTCCTAATCTATGCACTATCTAACTGAATTGATGCAAGTATATTCAAAGTCCATTCATAATTTATAAATGTAAGAAGACATGTGGAAACACTACCAATACGTTCAAAACAGAAGAAGAACCACTAGATCAGGTTACATATATGATTGATTTTATGTTTGGACACAGATTGCAACCAATTTGTGAGAAATTAGGAAATTTTCATTTTTTTCAAATTTCTATAACTCGGCCCATCTCCTCCAAATCTTGAAATCGAAGCACTCAATCCATGATTTTTCATGCAAAACATGAAAAATCATGAATTTATAACAATTTAACACTGATTTAACATGATTTATAGGAAAAATAATATAAAATTTTGATCGAAAATCGAAAATGCTCACCAGATCGAACATATGGGATATATTCACTACTTGTGCGTTTTGTATCGCACAAGTGGAATACAAGATATATCGTGGGATATATTGGCCAATACCGTCAATACTTGAAACACTGCTAACAAGCCAGACTGAATTAATGTAGTACCTGTTCAATTGGTGTAGGATTGTCATTCTGATGTTGATCTTCGGCATCTTTTGACTCATCATTAGCATCGCTCTGACCATCTGTATCCATTTTGTCGTCTTTAGTGTGGTCAGTAGCCATGTCCGTATCATCGTCTGGGATCTTCATATCTGCAGGAAGTTGCCCCGACTTCAATGCCTGTTCATGACAAATCAACATCAGAAACAGGTATATTGAGACAACCACCAAACAGCCAAGAACATGAAAAATGTAGCAGCCCAAGGAATCCTCAAGACAAGCCATCACTCTCAGAAGTTTGAAAGCATCCTCTCAATTGGAGGATGTAACACAAAAAATAATAATAATAATAATACTAATAAATAAATAAAAATAAAATTGGGGGAAGGATAACACAGCAAGCAGCAAAAATAACTGCTTTGAGGTGCAAAGGGAAACACCTGTTCAAGCCTTGCAACTTCTTCAAGCGTTTGGGAATTTACAATTGCAGCCTACACATTCAGTGAAACATTATCAACAATAGGGAGGTAAGCCTTTTCAAATATCTAAAAAAAATGAAAAAGATGGCAAGTCATTGAAAAGCCATTTGTAGACAATGCCAAATTCCAAATAAATGTTAAGATAGTAAAAATGAAAAAGGAAACAACTAAACACTTTGGAAATTTCATCCCAGAACCAGAGTGCATTCCAGAAGCATCGTGCAGAAGGGCTTGATGCAACGTGCATGATACCTTGATAGCTATAATTTGCTCTGGGGTCGGAGCAACAACTTTAGGGGTCTGTTCATCCTTTGAAACCTCCGGAACATGCGGCACCTCGCCCGGTGTAAATGTCTTCACAGATGCCTTTTTAACCTCCTCTTCTGCTTCTTTTGATGCAAATAATTTTTCTGCTTCAGCTCGCTCCTATTCTCAGCAGAAATATGACAATTACTAACCAAGCCACATAATGGGCAATAAGTGAAAAGGATAAATATTTCTATGTTTGAGCTTGTGAATGACAAAATCATGAATAATGAAAAAAAGAGACAACCAATGTGCACCAAGTGTGAATGTAGCAATCGAATAGAAGAAGGATTCTCACAACACAAAGCTGATAATTCATGTGTTGCAGAGAAGGCTTAAAAAAGATTCCATTACACCCATCAAGCCTTAAAGGGCTAACAGTCTACATTTCACTCCAAGGTGTAAGAAAGCAATACAAACATCTCACCTTCTGCTTCACTTTCTTAAAGTCTAGCAATCGCAGCCTTTTCAATTTGTGGATCACATATAACCGATAATTGGGTTTCTTTGTAATATTATTGTCCAAAAGGCTAAGGGATTGCAGTTTTGAAAGAGATGCAAGAGGGTCAATTTCCACCAAGTTTACAAGTCGGTTGTTCGTAAGAATCAATGTATGCAGCTTCGGTAAGTACTCTGCAAGTTCCAAACAGGCAGATATATTAGAATAAGCTCAATTAGCAAAGCGAGATACAACATGGAATAACCTTTGTACAGTTAAGCAGTCTCACCTCCAATATTAGGATTGATACGAGTAATTCTATTGTTGTTTATGAACAAAGTGCCGAGCCGATTTAGATAGGGAAAGTTTTCAAGCTTGACAATCTCATTGTCTGACAAGTCGATAGTGTCAAATTGGTCCTGATAAAATGCCAATGCAGAAGTCCACACAATTACAATCCCAGAAAAACAACGAGTGGAGATTCCATAAGGTACAACATCACTATATCTACTTGAAGTAGTGCATTACGAAAACAAAAACCATTAGAATCCACATAAGCAATTTTAAAGTTGATGATGAACAAGCTAACCAAGTCCTAAAGTGGTTGACCACGTGCTATGTAGTTACAACAAGGTCATAACTTTGATGCTGCAACTTTGATCCTCACACTTCTTTTTTTATCTCTTTAACTTTTTTTCCTAGTGAATTAATGCACCTCATTAAGAAGATAAAGAAAGATACACCAAGGCAAAGGAAAGGGATCCCCAACACAAAGGGAAGCACAGGAAATTCCCCATTTGGGTAACACATCAGCTAAGTCGTTCACCTCTCTCCCAACACGAAAAACTATATGTTTAGCCTAGAGGCAAGTAGGTAAATTCTGTCAAAGAAACAAGAGATCCAAGGATCTGAGCAACTATTATAGCCCAAGCAATGACATTCCTCGGGTTACCTTTGACAATAAAGAAAGCCCAAAAACTAGAAGTGACAAAAAAAAAAAGGAGAAACACCTCTCGAAACTATAAGGCTTTGGTTGCACCATCTTCACCAATGGAACCCGGAAAGGTGAGAAATACTTATGTTATCATCTCTAGTGACACCCACAATTGGTCCTAAAGGCTAAAACACATCTTCGAAAAGAAAAAACACATGTTAAGTACTATGATAACGAAAATAAGGACAATACATACTAAAGCTCGACAATCTTCCTGCCTCCCTCCCTCCCAAGCACATGCTATGTACTATGATAAACAAGATAAGGGCAAAATACACGCTAAAACTGGACAATCTCCCTCCCTCCCTTTCTCTCCGTCTAATAGAATTATGATGTCAAGTTGAGTGTTTCACAGAGCAAGCACAGAAATAAATAGTACCATCATCAGAAAATAAAAGAGCAACTGAACTCACAAACCAAACAGCAACAGATCAGATCATCTTCTGTAGCACGACTTTTCTTTTGGTACGTCCGCATGCAATTTGGGTTTGTGTGTTTGTGTGTGTGTGAACTAAGAAGGGAACTTCAGAACACTTAAGGATAAGAGTGATAACTAGAGAACCAATCTTCTTGTTAGCCGATGTGTCGACATATAGTTTTTCAGTGGTGTCGACATTCGGTTTTGGGAAGATCTATGGGTGGGCAATGAGCCACTGAAAATTCGTTTTCCAAACATCTTCCTCCTGGCCCCAAACAAAGCAATCTCCATTACTGACTGCTACTCTGTTGTTGCTGGCAAGATTGACTGGAATGTGAAGTGCAGAAGAAACCTCCAAAATTGGGAAGAAACCTCCAAGATTGGGAGATCGGTGAATACATGGACCTGATCAATTGCATCCACAAAGCAATGCCCAACCAGTTAGCTACTGATAGCCTTATCTGGAGATTGGATAAGTCAACTAAATTCTCTGTTAGTTCACTCTGCTCCCAGCTCCACTCTAAAGTTGCTATTATCGGTACTGCCACTCCCTTCATTTAGAAGTATTCGGCTCCCCCAAAAATTATATGCTTTGGCTGGTTGGCTGGCAAGAAGAAAATCCTAACGGTGGACAATCTCAGAAAGAGGGGGATGCAAATTGTCAACATCTGTCTATGCTGCATGAAGGACGAAGAATCGGTAGACCATTTGCTCATCCACTGTCCATTCATTGTGAAAATCTGGTCCGATTTCTGCAAGCGTTTCAAAATCAGCTGGTGTGTTGCAAGCTCGGTAGATAACCGTCTGTCAGCTTGGCATGGGATTAGGATAGGAAAGAAATGAACGCGTCTTTGGAGAATGGCTATTCTGGCAATCTAGTGGTCTGTTTGGGAAGAAAGAAATGGTAGATGCTTTAAAAACATCTCCAATTCGGTGGAGTCGGTTTCCTCCAGGGCCAAGGGTCTTCTTTATGAATGGGCTGTTAATGTATCTTTTCTGAAGGACTTTGACCTTCGCTTTTTATGAGCTTAGCTGAGTCTGCTCCCTCAGCAGACTCTCCCCCTTTTTTTCTCTCTCTGTGTTTTTCCTTTTCCATTAATACATCTATCGTTACTTCTTAAGAAAAAAAAAATGGCAAGGGTGAGTAATGATTGAGAGGACAGCTCATCCACCTAAAAGTAGGCTGATCAATCTGATATCTGGTTTTATGCAGGTAAACAACAGTTGGAGAAGAGCTCTATACCTATGCTGGAGAGTAAATCATTTAATTCATTCCAACAGCACAGAGAAGAAAAGGACTATCCGAGCCTTTTTTTCAGTACATGCTTATGGAAAATTCAAATTACTTTTCCGCTCCGTAAATAGCTTAATGCTAGTGGCCTATAAACTGCATGACTTGTTAAGACTCGATTGCTCTATATTGGCACTGCTCTCAATATCTTTAGAGCCAGTGTGGGATCCACAGTTCTTCTCTTTTCAGTTTAATTCCCTTGACATCTACTTCACAAGATTTTTCTTTCAAGTTGTTTTTCCCGATCAGGCATCAGATAGGTTTTTGCTAGTTAAAAGCCAAAACAACCAGCATGTTATGGTCAGATAAAATGCACTAGCATAACAATCCAAAAGCAGTAACAACAGAAATGCAGCATGGCAGAGAAAATTCAAGCAAAAAGGTATCAACGATATAAAAGAAGACAGAATCGCTAAAGTTGTGATTGGATGCACAAGCGAATTGGGAATTAGTTATGTTATTGTGTAGCCACTAAATTGGACTTGAAACTAAAGCAGCTGATATTTGGAGCCCAAACCCTCAATATGGATGAAAAGTAAGGAACTGCAACACGATTCTTTTCAATTTGCTAGAGTAATATTTGCAATTTGGTTCGATAATGCATTCAAAGACGCCCTAAAGTGCAGGAGTATCTTGTTTTCTGTATGTTAAGCTGGTTCCTTTAAACAATTTACAAATCCAGTTGATAAAAAACTACAAATGGATATGATGCTACTTAACAAACTTAACAAGTACATAAGTCTGAGAGAGTAAGAGAGAGAACCCTACCTCCGTGGCACCTACGTTTTCAATAACAGCAATCTTATTCCCTGAAATGTATATTATATGCGAGATTGTAAGTAAAATTGCCAAAAGTAATAAAACCATAAGTACATGCATGCATACACCCCAATGAATGGTCATTTACAGTTCACCCCACCACACGTGTCAAGCGTGCATGAAACCCGAGCTGTGCAAAAAAGGTGGGCCCGACCATCATGAAGATTGCAAGCAGCTCATGGAGGGGGCAGACTGTAAGGAAACGGTAGGCAGTATAAATGAGAAGAACCGACAGTGAGATTCAGGGTACAAAGGTGGGCTCGCTGATGAGTGTGCCCAGAGATCTTCATGGCAGGCCCACCTTTCGCATGGAGAAGATGTTGTACGCTCTTCACACGCGTGAGTGGTAACTTACCATCCATTGAAGTGCTTGCTAAAATGGGAAACCCTAGCTACATATTAGGTGTAGAAGAAAACCTAGCTCTGTGAAAAAAAAAAAAGAAAAGGAGAGTGAAGAATAGAGAGACGAGAAAAGAACCTCGAAGATCAAGCTCTCGATCTCCAACGGCATTGAAGAAGTGAGGGCTTTTCCAGATCAAGTCCGCAGTCAGTCTCACCATTTTCTGCGCCTGACAGACTCTTCAGAGCATTCGAGCAGAGAGAGGGAGAGGGAGAGGGAGAGGGAGGGGTCTGTCCGGGTGGGGTTGAGGAGCTTCAAACGTAAAGTAGCGGCACCGAGGGTTCCGACTAACGAACTAAACCCCAATGCGGCGATGCAGCTGAGTCTTTTCCCTGTTTAACTGGCTGTCCTGCTGATGCAGCATTCTCCTGTGCAACGTCGCACTCGTGTACATCAATCCAGACCGTCCAAATTGTGGGTCTCATCTCAGTGTGGATGGAATGTATCTCATAAGTAACCGTAAAAAAGGTTGGTGCAATGGATGGTTATGATAGCGTTCAGAACTCCAATTCCGTGGCTGATATCCGACGGTTAAGATCTCCAATCCACTTTCCTTTTAAAAAGACAAAAGAAAGAAAGAAATGGACAAGTTAATTCCACCTTTCCTTTCGCTGGTTCTCATTCGATGGCACATGTGTGGTTTACACGTGGAGCCAAAAGTGCTGTTAGGGCCTGTTTGGGAGCGTGGATTTGGAACCCTGGATTGGGAACCCTCTGGATTTGCAGTCCTCTCCTAGTGTGTTTGGCACCTTGACTGTGAATAGCTTTAATCAAAGAGTACCTATCCATGGTATATTTATGGGGATTTGAATTTAATTAGTAAATCGACTTTAATATCTCTAATTAGTGAGATATGTAATTTTTGACACAATGGTTGTAATAAGCCATTTGAAATATATGTTTTGCTTAAAAATGATGAAATTCCAAGTCTCATATGGGTCATAAGCACAAGATCATGTATGAATGACTAACCAACAATTTTTAATTGTTCATTTACATAGACTTAGTGGGCCATGTAAATCGCTAATACGAATTGAAAACCATTGACGCTATATAATAAAACTCATACACATGCTTAGCACACTTAAACTCAACTATTGAAATGATTTTAGATGTAATTCAAGCTCTCACCATTGATTACAAACCCCCTCAAAGAGGGGATTGGAAACCCTGAATTTTAAACCCTCAATTACTTTATGATGCCAAACAACCAAGGCATTTGAAACCTCCTCAAATCCCCTCCAATCCACAGTGCCAAACGACCCCTTAGATTCATGCTCGTCCCATCAACTAGAGGCCGAAGGTGTCGTTTGGATAACTATAAATTTCTTAAGTTGTATTTAAGATTACAGTTAATTTAATTATAAAGGCTCTTTGGATGTATATATTTGCCTATAAAAGCTCTATAGGCTTTAAATATATTACGACTTTTGGCTATAATATGAAATTTAGTAAAAAGTTATGTTTAAAATTACAAATAAAGTTTTAGGGCTAAAAAAGTATTATACATGTTTGAACAAAATAGTTAATATACGCTTATGATATGTGAGGCTCACCATAATGTGTATGGTATATCCAATCTATCCATTATGTACTTTCTTTATGGTCTCCTGTGACTCTATAAAACTTATAAATTGCATTTGGGGCCTAGTATGATAGGTGAAAGACATCCGATTGGTTTAGTGTGCGCATGCTTTAATATCCTTATAAGGCCCTAAAAAATCAAGTCTTTCTTATGTGATTTTTGTATATTTTAAAAGGTTAACTATCAAAGTTCTCTAGTATGAATGCTTACTTTATTCATTGTAAACACTTTACGAACTAGCAAAACACGTAATCTATGAATCTGTAAACATACTACCACTTAAAAGGGAGCTCAATAAAGTTAGGCTTTTAGACTAGGTCTATCCAAAATACTGATTTTGCCTAGTCCAGGTGGTTTTATAGTTAGTCAACCTTTAACACTAGTTGACAACAAGGTAAGTTTGGGCCAGGTCAAACTAGATCTGACTCGTAAGACCTAAAGCCCAAGCCCAAAGTAATTGAGTCAAGCCCACTCAACCCAACCAAACCAGAAAATTGGTAAAATCCTTCTTACTCATTCAACTGCTCATATTCCATCTCTAGTTCAAGATTAAGTGGGTGACATGCACACAAAAACTGGTTAGGCCACGAGGAGTGCTTATGCACTCTATGTCGATCAATTTAGCGTACGCTCGTACCAGTTGAGTTTGTCAAGCAACCTGATTGGCCTAATGTATGTTCACCATATATAGACGTTATTGCTTGAATCTAAGGTACCAACTTACCAGTAAAAAATCTGTTTAACATTGGTACCTCGATCCGCTAAGACTCATGAGCTGGACATGGTGGTATGAGACATTGTTGTCGTATTGATAACATGTCGACCTATGCTTTATTGCTCTGGCCTCCCAGTTACGGGACGGTGACTCGAGCCTCCCCGTAGTGTCAGCCGAGCAACCCAATCTCATAATGGCAATAGATCGACGGTGGTATGAGACACCTTAGTTAATTTTTCGACATTTTGTTCATAAAACAAACATATGTATATGGTGACTCGATGGGTTACGATTAGGTGATGAGCCATTTTTTGTATTGACCTCAAGCGTATACTTGGTCTTTATACGATGAGAGTGACGAGCATTCACTCATAGTAACCTCGGCAATATTTAATCCAATTTACGTTGAGGTAACAAGCCTCTCCGTAGCGACCTAAACTATCTATCGTATGTGACTAGCTAAGATCGACGACCCCAGATGGATCATTGTTTAGGTAAGTGATATAAAGGGAGGTGTCTTAGCTTCCAACTGAATCACCCCTCCATCCATTTCAATAAACCTAAATAAGAACTTATTACGACTTTTCACTATAAATGAAATTTAGTAAAAAGTTATGTGCACCATATTACCCAATAAAGTTTTAGGGGCTGCATGTGCTTTCAACAAAATAGTTAATATAGCACACATTTAAAGAGATATATCCAATCTATCCATTATGTACTTTCTTTATGCTCTCCTGTGACTCGTGAGATTGCATTTGTCGCCTAGTATGATGAGTGAAAGACATCCAATTGGTTTAGTGAACATGCATTATTATCCTTATAAGGCACGTCTTTCTTGTGTGATATCATTTTAAAAGGTTAACAAAAGCTCTCTAGTACTTAGGATATGATTGTTGTAGCTTCGCTTTATCATTTTTAGACTAGGTCTATCCAAAATATTAATTTTGCTAGTAATTGAATTGATAACATGTTAACATTTGCCTTCATACCTCCACCGAAGACCTAAAGAAGCCCAAAATAATTGACTCCACTCACCCAACCAAACCAAAAATTGGTAAAATCCTTCTTACTCATTCACGGTGTTTTAAAACATACCAAAAAACCGAGGACTTAAAACCAATGTTTAGTTGTAGATGATGGCAATGCGTCCACATGGCATGCCAATAGGATATAACACTTGTACCTATAGGCCAACTTATTTCTATGATGACGAGGAGTTCTCCTATTTGCAACTCTCTAGCGAGCCTATGTAGACTTGGAGTTGCGTCACCGGGACTACAGAGATATGGATAGATGACATTACACTTTATCGTTTTGTATATTTTGGAAAACCAAACATGTAATTATTTAACTTGGTAACATGTTCATACTCTGGGGACTTACAACCATTTATATGCTTTATATATGTATCCATCTCGAAATCTTAATCCGTAAACTTGAGCTGCATGAGAATCTAAATGTCTTATATTTAGTATGATATCTTGATTTGGTATAATCTCATTCAAGTTTAATACACTAACACGGACAACATTTAATCATTATTATCTATCTTTCGCATAAGTGATGCGTTGGAACTTTCCCAGACCATATGGGAATTATGACCTCTCTCCTGCACTTTTGGCTATGATTTCATGGCCTCTGAGGGCCATGTTACATATTGGCGTCCTTATAAATTACTCCACACTCAAATCTAAATTAAACCAAACTCCAGTTGACTCAAATTAATCAAGTTTAAGTTGACTTGAACCAAGTTGCATCCCTAACTAGACGTGTAACTCAAGCTGGTGGGGCTTGGCTGAAGGTTAATCCAAGCCCAATCCAATATCAAGAGAAGTTACCCAAGCTTAAATCCAATGCAAGTTACACTACCCAAGGGATTTAATACCCGGCCCCAATAAAATTTTAGGGGCATTTGGTGCAGGGTATTAGATGGGATTAGGAGGGATAGAATTGCATTTAGTCCATACAATTTCATCCTGCATTTGGAGAGTATTGAGGTCAAGATCTCATATTTAGATCTCCTCCTCCTCCTTTGATATCACATGGGAATGCCTCCTCGAGCCACGATGGGACTACGTTGTACACGATACGGTGAGCCGAAGGAGACCACAACAGCTAAGCCGAGGACCCTCCGATGCCTGAGGAGTCTTATGCACTCCATGATCAATTCAGGCACGAATGCAACCTGATCCTAAGTTGTTCACCATGTAGGAGTAAGATACCAACTTACCAAAGCACAAGATGTTGCGTACCTATAGCAATGGAGTCCTCGCATATTTATACCTAACTATTGAATGATCTGGGTCCGTTAATCATGACGTGATTTACTCATTCAAGGATATCCTCAGATTGTGGGGATATTATGCGCAATCCAAGGATCATGTGTTGTACTATGCTCATCGTGCGTATCTGCGCCCGAAGTGATCGGCTATGTTTTTTTATAGTAGTTTCCAAGTTTAGCTTAGCGCGTAATATACTTGCATCTTTCCCCGACCTCGGCCCGGGACAACTTCCTTCAAAAGGAGATAGGGATGAGGACGATGGCAAGAGCTCGGCCTCCTTTAAATAGAAGATGAGGACGGAAGATGAGGACGAGAACGATGGCTCAACTTAGCCGTCCTTTCCCGGAGTATAGCTCGTCGATCCGACAATCAACCTCGGAGCATAACTACTTGTTCGCCTGATTGGGTTAGTATGATCCCTAAACTCCGAGTTGACTCTTTGGAATTATATTGATGACTCGGATCTTCCCATAACAGAGAGGATGGGAAAGTTTGGGATTAAGTGAGATAGAATTGTATTTAGTCTCATTGAATTGCATTTGGTCTCATGCAGGATTTTTATAGATTTTGAAATCCACTGCACATGTGGGACCCACATTGATGCATGTGTTTATCTATGCTATCCATCTATATACACCGTTTACACATAACATTTTTGTTATATATACATTTGTTGTGAATTTGGTCCATTGATTACAATTCCATGGTCCAGCAAATATGATTTTGCATAATCTCCTATTTCTTCGTAGCAAAAATTTTATCCTAAATATAGAATTGGATGGCTACAATACCATGGTATTTCTAGACATGCAATAATTGAGCAATAATGATGTTAATCTCATATAATACAATTCAATACCATTTAATTCCATGAACCAAAAAGGCCCTAATTAGGTTACGTTAGATGAAGATAAATCGCACGTATTTGTGTTGCGTGTTAGGTTGCGGCTAATGCCCTAGCCCTGTCACCGCCTCTTTGGTCCGATCGCACGTCTTACCACCTCTTCCTCTACTTGCACGTGCCGCGTTCGGGACTTGATCACGACTAACCTACGCTCCTGGCTGGCGTACGAAGGTCTGTCGGGATCACACGCGACTTCTCCCGGGAGTAGCGGCAGATATACACGTGTATCGTTGTACGAAAGCCGTTGGAGTGCCATCGAACGGCTCACATCCGGAAGGATACGTTACCCGAGCCGGCGGGAAAGGGTATGAGAAACCAAATAAATACACAAGGCAAGGCAACGCTGCGGACCGGCAAAAGAGTCTGAATCTCGATGGGCAAAGCTTGGAAGGCTCTTCTTTTACTCTTCCTCCTCTCGCTGTCGCTGACAATTGCTCATATCCAGGAAAAGGGAGAAGAATCTGCTGAAGAATCCACAACTGTAGCAGAAGAACACAACGAATTCGAGGGTGCTTTCTCATCGCTCGACGGAATGTTGCAGTGGGCTATAAGTACGGATTGTTGCTCTCTCTCTCATTCGTTTCGCCCTTTGGATTTCACGTCCGTTTGGCTGATCGTCTTATAAAATTATAATTAGTTTGCATTTCATGAATTTCACAAATAGAGATTTTAAACTGTTTACTAATGAAATGCAGCTACCAATCAACAGCCAAAAAACGTGCGTGGAGAGACGCATGGTTAATCAGAACTGTCCATCTTCTTAGTGCTATTTTCAATGGCCCATGATCCAATAACCCTCGAAAGATTTGTGGATACAAATGTGAGACATTGAGAATCTCTTTTCAATGGGCTACTTTCAGCTATTCATATTGACAGTTAGAATCATCTGTGCAGTATTAATTTCTTACTATGTTCAATCTAGAGTAGCACCCAGAACATGGACAGCTCTTATGATCAGACCATTGCTACATGTGGGCCCCAATGGGGCAACACAGGCTGGCAATTCTGGGTAGCAAGTAGCAACTAACGCGAAACGAAATCCTTTTCTAAATAAAGAAAACCCATGTTAGAAATTTGAAATTTAAGTTAATACTGGATACTCTTTTGGAGGGTTGACCTTTACTGTATGATATATATTGCAACAATAGATTGTTTGCTGAAAGTGACCTTCATTCTCCTTCCTCTTTGAAATGATCCAGGTCATTCTGATCCTACAAGATTGAAGGAAAAGGCACATGATGTTCAAGGACTATCTGCTGATGAGCTGATGAAACTTCAGTTAGAAACAAAGGTGAGTTTGTAAGAATTTAGATTTTTCTACATTGAGAGTAAAATGGCCCATTTTTTAGAATTTCTTCAAAATATTGTAAACTTTTAGTAGGTTTTAGATACTGTAATTGTTATTTTTGAAATATATCAATGAGCAGTCAATTTCGACATTGAATAATGCCTGTCCTTCTAATTAGAGTCTTCATTTACTATTCTCCTCAAACATGACATCTTTCAATTACAATATAAGTGTGTGGCCTATCCTATCCTACATGAAAGAGAAAAAAGAAAGAAAAAGAAATTGACCGTCAATTTGATGTGACCTCATCGCTTGCAAGCTTTTCCCTGTCATGCCAAAAGGAACAAACACCAATATCACATTCAGTAGCATAGAGCCCGACAGCGATAAATGATTAAATTCCCTTCATTTCGGCTATTATATCCATGTAACATAGGCTGCTCAACATTATGTCTTTCTATCCAATATGAAATCCCCTTTTGCACCCAAGTGAGTGTTCAAATTGCCATGATTTTTTTTTTCTTCTTTTTTGCTAAGAATACAAATTCCATTGGAAATAGGATATAATTCATTAAGGCGATGGACAAGTGTCACTAGTATAAAAGGAATCCAAGGCCACTCCTTTGCCAAATGATTGGCTGAGGAATTGGCTTTCCAGGGATGATATTGAAAGGATTCAACTACAAGATATCAACCATTTAATTTCACTCACAATAAAATGCCACTTGCAAGGAGTCAACAAAGAGCTGGAAACCCATGCTATAGTGCTTTTGGAGCCGCCCTCAACAATGACCCCTGAAAATCCTTCTAGATCTTTCAAGCTCCAGATTGGTCTTTATTACTTCCAATTTCCCCTTGATTTGAGTTGCCAACCTGGAGTGGACTGGAGAAAATGAGCCTGATCCTGCTATGATCGTGCTTGCAAACCCCCAACCCCCACTCCTGATCTCCCGGAGTCTCCCATCGAACTACCATCAACATTCAAAATCCACCATCTAGCCATTTGAGGAACTGCCCTACATGCAACAATTATTAATTACATCATTTCCAATTTCTAACCAATTCTGTGATCAGAACTCCTTTAAATTGTTTTGCTTTCTGGCCCCAAACAATGAGAGAGATTGGGATTTTCCCAATTAAACTATTGGGTCTAGACTGATTTCTGGTTCTTGAGTATACAAATTCCCTATTTATCTTTCTGTGGTCTCAAAGAAGAAGTGGAATATGTGAATGACTGGAAATGCATCTAATGTTGACTGAATCTAGCTGTGCAATTTTATCTCATGATTTCAAACTATAGAGTTGAAATTAATGGGTGTAAAAGTGTGTTCCCCTTAATTATTCTATTATGTATGAATCTTAATGTCCAAACAGGTTAGGAACTAGCAAAAAAGTGCTTGTTCAGGATTTTTTTTATGTCGCACTATGATTGTGCAGGAATTGGTGGAGAAATTGAAGGTGCCATCGGATGCAGAATTGATGCAAGCAGCAATAACAGACTTGAATAATTCTTCCCTTTCTTTGGAAGATCTCCATCGTGCACTCGACGATCTTCTCATTCTTGTTGAGTCAATAGATAATGCAAATGGTAAATGTAGTTCAAAGTGGCATAATTCCTGGGATTAATTTACTTTTCTATTGTTACCTTTCACTCATAATATGCGTGTATCGTAGTTGCTTATCACGGGAAAATGTTCTTGTATCATGCTTTGAAGTGAAATTCGATGCATGAGCTGTGTTATGTTCTGGCATTATTTTTTTTAAATTTTCATTTTTATAGCTTTTGAATGAAAATACTAACATGCAACCTCATGGAAATAAATTTCTTCATTCGTGGTGTTTGCACTCTTAGGTCTGAACAAATTTGGAGGCCTAGTTGCGGTCATTCGAAAGCTCAATAGTTCTGAACCAGAGATACGAACAGCATCTGCATGGATTCTTGGGAAGGCCAGTCAAAACAACCCAGTTGTTCAGAAACAGGTTCCTTCATACTTCCTTACATAAACCATTAGTCATGATTTCATTGTTTGGGCTCTTATCGAATTTGAAAATGTCTTCCATAGATGGGGTACATTGACATGCATCCTTGTATATACTTGCATGATTGTCTCCTCAATATTCACCTGCCCATCTCCTGACTTTTCATATTGAACTTTTAATTTTACAAATCTTTTAGGGCCCATTTGGACCCACCCTCCAAATGGACATTTGAGGCATAGACCATAATTCTTCAACCCGGATTTGGGACCCGGACTCAAACTCGGACTGTCACCGGGTCAGGTCGACTCGGGACTTGGCAGGTCGACCAGGCGGGTCAAGAAATTAATTTTTTATTTATATTTATTATAATAATTTATAAAAAGGATGTGTTTGGTTGCACCAAATATCATGAAATTTCATGTTTGATCCATCAAATTTGGAGCAAAATATCATGAAATTACATTACAATTGGTGCAACCAAACACGACCTAAAGCATTAAAAATAAAGATAAATCTAAAAAAGAAAAGAAAATTTTGAAATTTTATAACTTTTTGGACAAATAAGTATTAATAAAAAGTAAATTTCTAATATTTTACGAATAATGAATGAATAAAATTTTCACACATTCAAAATTGTTTATAAGGTGAATCCCGCCAAGATGGAGGGAAAACACAAATATTAGCCTAAGTAAAAAGTTCAGAGGTCCCCAAAAGGGATCAATAGCGAGTGTCTTCAGCTCCACTGTTTCCCAGGGCATGCCCTACTCGAGTTTTGTTCTGCATGATTTTTTTGCTCACGCACTAACATGAGCTGAAAAAACTGACAAACAAAGTGGATTTCACACAAATTTTATGATGGGCCCCACAACTTTTTCCACTGTCGAGATCTCTGTCATGTAGGCTATTTCACACCCCAAGTGGGCCACAAGATATCAAAACAAATGAATGGCTAGTTTTTTGTCGATTTATTTTTAACATTGTGGCCCACCTGAAGGGTGAAATTGTCTAATTTTTTAGACAAAAGATCTAAGGACTATTTCCAACCTTATACAAAGCATCTTAGACACATGTTTCATAATTCCATGTGTTGGGTGTGGATGTGTACGATTCCACACACCAGTAGAGCTAGAAAACATTTTACCACTTTTCGGATTTCTTTCCCAGTTCCTGTTTCCACTAGAGAAAAACTTGGATTCTCTAGCAAAGTGCGATGAATGATATGCAAGCACTCTTAGATTGCTTATGAATTGTGTACATGGCATAATGTTAGTTCAAAATAATCGTCCAAATTATGGGTCCAAGTTTAGGTGTATCATGTACCAAAAATCATCCTTATTCAATTGTGCAGCTTTGGATTGCTATACATTTATTGGACGGTAAAAAATAAAAATTATCTGATGGTCCTACTTCAACAAATAGTTATCCACAAATCAGAGGTTATGGTGGTTCAACCAATTTTATTCTTGGACTATTACCCTGGTGATAATTATTTTCAAAATTTAGTCTCTTTAATTGAGTTAAAGTATGCCACATGTGCAGTTTCTGAGGGCTTGTGTATCAAGCACAGTATGCAGTGGAGTATCAAATAACCCCTTTCTGGTTCCATTATTAAATCAGAAAACACTTGGGTACCTCACACTAGGTAACTACTGCAGTTACTTTCATTAATGTAGGAGAAACGACTTAATGTGCATGAAATCCATGCCACCCGTCATGTACACCACCCCTTTTTGGGCCTTGATCCCAAAAATCGGGATGATTCAAAACTCAGGTGGGCCACTCATAAAAACTATGCCTAGAACCTCTAAATTCACATGGTATGGCTTGCTTGAGTTTTGGAATATTGTAATTTTTAGGGATTTTTTCATATGCCTACCTTTTCGGCTATGGACAAAAATCCTCCCACTTTTAAACTATTTCCCAAAACCCGCCTACCTGTTTCATATATGTCCTATAGCCGGCTACATTAACAGATACTTAACGGATGGAGTAGTTAACTGGGGAAAAGTTAGTTTTACCCCCGGTTGACCGCAAATATTACTGTTGGACCCCTTCCATGCTTTTACCTTTGCCAAATGACGGTATTGCCCTCCCATTTTGACCTCACCACCTGGAATTAACATTTAAAACCTTAATTAAGAAGCGGCGTCCTACCCTCGCCTGAACAACAAATTGTCCAGGCAAGGGCTCTATGGAGCCTACCGTGATGTAGGGGTTTTTATTGACGTCATTCATCCATTTTTACAGGTCATTTTAGTTTAGTAACCCAAAAATGGGGTAGATCCAAGGCTCAAATGGACCGCACAATATGAAGCAATGTTGATAATGATGCCCACTGTTGAAACCTTCCTTGGGCTCACCATAATGTTTAATTGCCATCCAACCTGTTCACAAGGTCGCACAGACTTGGATGAAGGAAAAACACAAATGTGAGCATGATCCAAAACTTTGTGTCGTCCAAGAAGTTTTTAATGGTGGGGCATTCAATCCCCACTGTGGTCCACTTGAGCCTTGGGTCTGCCTCATTTTTGGGCCAATACACTAAAATGATGTGGAAAAATGAATGAATGGCATGGATAAAACCCTTACATCATATTGGGTCACACGAAGGCCCTGCTTGGACTGATTTTTCGTTTATTGACGTTGATTATCGTGTAGCCCTCACCCTGACCATCCGTTGGGCCCACCATGATGTTTGTGACAAATCCAACCCATCCATCTGTTTTGCCAACTCATTTTAGAGCATGGGCCCAAAAATGAATCCAATAAAAAGCTCCAGTGGACCACACTAACTAGAAAGATTGGGGATTGAATGCCCACCTTTGAAATATAGGTGGGGTCACAAATTGATTGTGACAAATCCACTCCGTCCATCTATTTTTTGAGCTCATTTTAGGGCATGGCCCAAAAAAGAGGCATATCCGAAGCTCAAGTGTGCTACACGACACGAAACGGTGTGAAAGGGCGCCCATCGTTGAAATATCTTGGGGCCCACTTTGAGCCTTAGATCAGCTTCATTTTTAGGCCCATGCCCTAGTATGAGTTGGCAAAATAGATGGACAGGGTGGATTTCTCACAAACAACAAAGTGGGCCCCACGTGTGGTTAGGATGAGAGTTGCATGGCAATAAACACTAATAAATCGGTTCAGAGAGGTTGTTGAGTGCAGAGGGCAAGGGTTGCCTGACAATAGGTGGGACCACCATGATATTTGTGACAAGTCCACCCCGTCCATCGGATTTGCCATCTCATTTTATGGCATAGGCCCAAAAGTGAGGCTGATAAAGAGATCAAGTAGGCCACATGAACAAGAAAGATTGGGGATTGAATGCCCATTGTTGAAACATTCGTGGGGCCATAGATTGTTTGTGACAAATCCACCCCATCCATTTGTTAACACAACTCATTTTAGGGCATTGGCGAGAAAATGAGGCAGATCTAAAGCTCAAGTAGGCCACACGACAAGAAATAGTGGGAAAGAGCGTCCACCGTTGAAATATCTTGGGGTGATTGTGGGGCCCACTTTGAATTTTGGATCTGCCTCATTTTTGGGCCCATGCCCTTAAATGAGCTGGAAAAACAGATGGAAGGGGTGGATTTCTCACAAACATCAAGGTGGGCCCCACGTATAGTCGTGGTGAGGGTTGTCACCGAAATGAATCCAACTTTTTGAGTGGAGACTACCAAGTGCGGTAAAGCGAGGGCAGTTTTGTCAATACGACAATACAAAAACCCATTCATTTAGATTACTAACAGCAGGCGGTTTAATCACTAACAGTGAAAACTATAAGTGAGCTTCGGGAATAGTTTAAAAGTGGGAGGTTATTGGTCCATAGCCAAAAAGGAAGGCAGCCATATGGAAAAATCCCTAATTTTTAAATAATTATTTCATCTTGATGAGATACATTAGGTGAATGGATTGGATGGCCTATAAACACCACAGTGGGTCGTACACAAAACTAATGGTGAATGTTCCATACCAAGGGTTTCCTGTGGTGTGGCCTACCTGAGTTTTGAATTATCACCATTTTTTAGGTTCAATGGTTAAAATGAGGCAGGGTGCTACCTGATGGATGGGGTGGATCTCAGTTCACAAAAGTAACCTGGTAGGTACCTAGTGTGCTTTATCTTAGTGCAGCTCATCTCAACATGTCTCTCCAATTTTTTAATATTTCTTTTTGACTCGTGTGATTCCTCCACGCTTGGATGGGTTTAGGGCTTGTGCGTCACTTGGATGAATCAGCCCCAATTTAGATGTACCAGGTTCAGAACTCCACCCAGTCACCTGGTTGGTGACCAGGATGAGTTGACTCGCTTGAGTCGCGAGTAAGCCTGCTGGGTTGGCGACCTATGGCTTCGACACCCTTTTGAGCCAAACTGGCATTTTGATGTGTGCTTGGATGCACTTTGCAAACCTCCATTTCACCACGCTGCTCGAATAAAATAGGCGCTCAATGCTGACTCGATGACATCCAAGCAGATTGGTTTTCATCGAGTCAACCCAAAAAGCAGGCTCGCAAATTGTACATCCAAGTGAGTCCAAACAGGTCCGTAGGCGCTAGTTCGATGCAAAATTAAATTGGACCATCAACATCCTGTTTCATCAGGATTAAATGACAAAAGTTAGTTATGTTTCCTAATATTCAGAACAAGGTAGTGGCCCTGAAACCTGTTGTTATGCTCCTTTCAAGTGTAGCCTCAGAACTATTGTGATCCTACATTTGGAGTCCTGGACCTCAATGTGACTGCTACGGGAGGCAATTGCAATTCAGTTATTTCCATTTTGTTGGACTCTAGTTGCAGTTCAATTTGATAATGCATCCAAACACACCATTACTTTGAGCACCTTTCCGCTTCTGTCTCCTCACTCCTAGATGTTTTGGGTCCTAAATTTCACTTCTGCTTACACTTCTGTCGGTAAAACCCGATTTCTGCCAATTTGGTTAACTAATAGGCTAATACTGATATCGAGGGCTTGGATGTATATCAGATTCTTGAACTTGGGGCACTGCCAAACCTAATGAAGATGGTGAAATCCAGTTTTACTGGAGAGGCCTTGAGGGCATTATATGCTGTTTCCGCTGTGATCAGTAACAATGTTGATGGCCAGGAGTTGTTCTACTCAGAAGCTGGAGATTTTTTGCTTCAGGTGAACAGTAGCTGAGAAAGTTGAGTATTTATAATTACAAACCCAAAGTCTATTGCAACTGATGGTCGATTTTCCATTATGCAGGATGTAATTAGCAACTCAAGCACTGATGTCAGGCTTCTCAGGAAATCTGCTATTCTTGTAGCAGATTTAGCACAGTGTATATTAGAGAATAGGGAAGAAGAAAAGCTTCCATTCATCAATGATCGTATCTTCTTGAAATCTCTAGTGAATCTAACTGCATCAACTGACCTTGATCTTCAGGAGAAGGTTTTTCTCTGGCTTTTAGTCTGGCATTATGATAGTTTGTGTTAGATGTGATGCTAGATGAGTAACATGATTTATTTTTTATTTTTCTTGGTCATTTGTTTACATTTATCAGTTCCCTTGGTCAGATGTATTTCATGTCAAGGATACTTGCAAATAAATAATAAACAATAAAATGGAAAAAGAAACTCCTAATATTTGTACAGTAACCACCAATTATTACATTGTGGTCTCTTCTACCGTACGTGCGGCATATGTGTACAACAATCTGGACAGTTCAAATCACTTCCTGCTGGTTGAATATGATCTTAACCCATCTGGTTTTGCTCATTGAATTTGGACTACAGACCATTTTACTTTTTGCTGTCCATTGATAACCACCGATTGGATGGCTGGGACTGTTCTATTAGGGTGGTTTTGGATTGTGTTCTATCCAAATGGACTGTGATTTGGATGGTCTGAATCAAAGCACATTCATGCTACATTTGCTGTAGATTAAACACCACAGCTTAAGATTTAAGAACTGAATATATTAAGTATAATGGAATTTCAGGTTCTCTTGACTATGTTCTTGTGGGGTGCTATTGCTTGCTGTGCCCATTTGAATGCTTTAATTTATGTTTTTACAGGCATTAATGGCAATTAGGAACCTCCTCCAGCTTACATCGACGAAAGAGCTGGTTTCCATTGACCTTTGGGGTCTGGATGAAGCAATGGTGAAGATGAGGGAACAGCTGGAGGATTTAATGGAAGACGAGCACAGGAGAGACTATGCAAAGGACATTGAGAGCCTCCGCAAGGAAGTGGAACTCATCTTCCACAGCAGGCTAGATAAGGTACAATTCCAACTGCACAAGGACTTGGCTAATTCTGCAAATGCCATCATGCTTGTTACAACATTTCCTTTTGGATTTCACATGGCAGGTAACATAGGATCCAACACGGGATTGATGCTAATACATGCAACGGGTTGCAGGCAGTGTGGACTGTATCATAACATTGCCGGATGAAATGGTCCTGTCTGGAGGAAGTTTGTTACAAGGGTGGGAATGGCCATTCAATCTCAACTTAAGAGTTGTATATAATGAGATAAGACTCATGGTAGTGGGTTTTGCCCATTTGAGAAATAGAAGGCTCTGAGTATTGATTTTCACTCGACAACCAAACGGCAGTTGATTTAGTCATTGCATCCTGTTTTATGTAAATGTAATGCATGTGAATCTAAAACATTGTCAAAAATTGCAGGAGAAAAGGAATTTATTTATTTATTTATTTATTTTTTAAGTGCTTAATATGGAGAACTGATGAGCAATATTCAAATGGAAGGAAACAAAACAATAATAAAGGAGAAGTGGAGAACTGATGAGCATGAGTCCATGGGACTTAGAAGCCAAAGAATTTGGTGCTTGGATCATTTTCAAGGGGTCATGGTCTATTGTGATTATCTTAATGGCCTTGTAAGTTGGATCTTGATAAGCATAATTATCAAGAACACCTCATAGAAGGTTGTTAGATTGTTGGAGGAATTTCAATGACACATCTCCCCTTCTTTTTAATCGTTTCTGATGACCCAATACTATTACGAGAATTCTATTATGGGAATTCTTGCACCAAATTTCATGAAATATCAAATTAGAGAGGTTAATCATGAAATATAATGAAATTCAAGATGGATAGATTTTTGGTGCAATGCAACCAAAATCACCTTTAAAAATCTCCCACCATTTGATACATGCTTTGAGAAAGGAGTAGTGCAGGAGTGCAGGACATGGAATCCAACTGAATTGCAATTAATCACTTGCTCCACAATATTCAAATTCTTTTATTGCCTCTCGTACTCGTTGATTTGAATAAATTGCAATTTGCTTCCAAACGCGTTACACTCACTCTTTATTTGCCATGAGCTCAATGGAGCATATACGCACGTGTAGTATGTGTGTAGAATACACGCTTCTACACGCATCCAGACCTTCCAAATTGTTAAAAAGGCCACCTTAATTGGATTATTCTTACCATGTGATTTTGCCTACCGAATTTGGAGTCCCTACCAATCTTTTTAACCGTCCAATTCTTTGTACCTTATTTTATCCTGCAAATTCAACTGAGGGACCCACATGCGAGGCTGTATTTGTAATCAAGGTGGGCCATTAGATAGGAGGGTCCATGGTTTGGAAAGATGCTGATTTAGCGAGTGAAGCCATCTAATCAAAGCCTGAATTTAGTCCTACCGTCCATTTTTCCTGTCTTTAATTATCCAATCAGGATGATTTTGGAGCCATGTGCAATCTAAGATGGACCAATCCTATCCAACGGTCGTTGGCGATCAATAGGTATGACCGACTACGTGGCCCATATTCCCTTCATCATGCAAGCGGAAGCAAATTGCGTATTGAGTAAATTATGTGGGCCCACTGTGATTTATGCATTTTATCAACTCCGTCCATCCATTTTATTAGATAATTTTATAGATTGATCCCAAAAAATGAAGCATATCCAAAGCTCAAATAGACTACACCACACGAAACGGTGTGAAATGAACGTCTACCGTTGAAAAATTCTTGTAGACCACGTAAGTTTTGGATCAATCTGGTATTTGTGTTTTCCCGTCATCCATGTATGTGTGATGTTACGAACAGGTTGGATGACAAATAAACATCGCTGTGGGCCTTAGGAAAGTTTCAACGGTGGAAATCATTATTCACACCGTTTCCTGTGGTATGGTCTACATGAGGTTCGGATATAATTCAATTTTGGGTTCAACCACTAAAATGATCTGAAAAAACAGATGGATGGTGTGGATGAACCACATGAATTCAAGATGGGCCCAAAAGAGTTTACTCAGTACGATAAGAGCGCACTGAGTTAGTACGCAATCCGATTTCCATGCAAGCAGTGTCATCACTCAACCCTGCAACAGTTATAGTACTCTCGCCTTCGCATATAGGTTTTGATTTTTTTTTTCTAGGGCTCTCTCTCTCGTTCGCTTCCATGGCGTCCAAACGCCAGCCCGTCAAAGAAGGAAAGAAGGCAACAGCAGCATCAGCAGCAGCAGAAGAAGACTTCAATGGCAAGTCTCCTCTCCTGAAATCGGTGAGCGAACTCGACACCCTTTCCTCTGCCATCTCCTCCTTCACTCTCCGATTCAACGAGTTGCAGAGCCATCTCAATTCCATCCTTACATCCCTCCAAAACCCCTCCCAAGACCCACGAAAGGACAACGACGACGACCAAAAAGACTCGGCTCAAACAGACCCTCGTTCGGATCTCCAACGCCTCTGCGACATCATGGACAGCCGCGGCCTTCGCAAGTACATCGTTCGCCATCTCTCCGAGATCGATAAGCTCCGTACCGACATATCTGAGGCTCTGAAGCGCGCTCCCAACCTCCCGCGGCTCGTCTTGGACTGCATCGGACGTTTCTATCTGCAGGGCATCAAAGCCTATGCTAAGGATGCTCCAATGGTTGCGACCCGCCGCGCTTGCATTCTCGTCTTGGAAGTCTTCCTCGCCTCCGGATGTTCCAAGATTGAGGGGTCCCTTGAGGAGGAGGCCAAGACGGCTGCAGTCGCATGGAGAAGTAGGCTCATCCAGGAGGGCGGCATTAGCAAGGCCAACAGTGCTGATGCTCTTGGGTTGCTGCTTTTTGTTGCGGCATTTGGGATTCCATCGGAGTTTGGGAGGGATGATCTCTATGAGCTGATCCAGTTGAGCGATGTAGAGAAGAATGCCAATGTCCTTTGTCACTCCCATGCACTCCTTGAGAGGATTCAAGGTACATCTTTTGAAAGAACGCACTCTCTAATTAAGATGCTTTCTACAGGATCATGTTTTTTCTTTTATTCCATCTCTCTCATAGTTGGAATGGATATAGAATTATCAGATTTATGAATCTAATTGGGAAAAGAATAAGTTTTTCTGATTTTTTTTAAAAGAAAATTAATGGAAATTTAAGAAATAATCAAAAGACATGGATTAGTTGATCTTAGTGTTAAAATCAGCATTTCGTTCCAGTTGAATTTTTACCATCCTGTGTGGTTTCTGCACTATACATTGCATGGTGAATATTCAGACTTTGGAAAGTGGTATTGGAATGTAATTTTTAAGTTTGTATACTTTTATACAGTTATAATACTCTGGTCAAAGTAATTCGGACTTTGGAATGTGGTATTGGAATTTAATTTTTAAGTTTGTATATTTTATACTCTTATCAAAGCAATTCTTTATGATCCTACTTCATTTCATAAAATAAAAGTACAGTTGAAGCCATTAGACATTTTTTTTAATGGATTACTGAAAGTTTGATACAAATGAGTATAGAAAAACAACATCAAGCCAAGGGATGCGAGTCCCCAATTCAATAAGTGATTTCGAGACTCCATCCTTAGCAAGAGATCCAGCTAGTCATTTGTTGAATTACACGTGAGGAAACAAAATATTTACATTCAGATAGGTCATGAATCTCACTGAAGAGGAAAGCAGGACTCCACTGCTTGTATTTTGCTTTGGATGCCTACCAATGGCATTTTTCGAACCCCCTTCAACGACAATGTCCCCTGAAAATTGAGAAATAGAGATCGTTAACCTCTCCCATAGTGGCCATGCCTCTGCTTGGTTCGAATTTCACTGACAGGAAAACAATTTAAAGATGGCACCTTTATTATCTCTTATGATGCTTCCTATTCCAAAAGGACCAGATTGCTGGAGGAACCATCAAAATTGATTTTTCCAAACTATGGGCATTTTTACCTTGAAGCACTGGTATGTATTGTTGACTTACTATTAGCAATGGAGCCCCAATCTCCCATAATATCTGACTTTGAAACCACCTTGAATTAATTCATTTCTAATGAGGGCCCACATTGCATATTTCAACAAGAACGCCAATTATGACTTCGTTACTATTAAAGGTTACTTCCTTTCTTTTGTTCCATAGCCCAAAATACTGCAGAATGCATGAGATTCCAACGGGTTCACCCACATACTTTTTGAACAGCCCTCATTCCCTACAAGCCTTTAACAGTTATAAAATTCTACACCATTCTGCATCCCAGCCTGCATCTCTTTGGAGTAAATTTCTACTTGTGGTTAGCCTAGTTATCAATACCATCTCCTGTATCTCATTTGCAAATAGAATATTTTCCTTGTTAAGTGCAGCAAATTGTTGTATCAAATGTATTATTATTTTTAAAAAAAATGTATCAAATGTTCGTCGTGGGTTGCTTTGAGCTATTTGCGGCTTATTTTTAACGAATTCACATACTTCTCTGATAAATTTCTTGGAATTATGGCAAAGTGTTGCACTACCGAGGTCATGTTTCAATACCAGCTTGCCTAGGAAAAAATGTGTTGTAGAATAACAGCATCTTGAACCTTGTACTCAATCTCTTTAAGCTTAGTTGTGTGGATTACAATGTGTCCAAAAGTGTTACATGATGAAAATGTACTGAACATGCTGTTCTCTATTTGTCAAGTATTAAAACAGGTCGCATGTCTTTATTCTTTAAAGAAAAAGTATTAAAACGGGTTGCAATACAAACTCTTGAATTTTTTTTCTGCAATTCTAGATTGCTTTGGATCCCCTTGTAGAAAATCACTAGTACCACAGGGAAAGAATACTTGATAGTATAATGTAATCTTGGTTCAAAATATCAACCAATATGTGTTGTGTATTAGTACCTATGGATATGATATTTACATGTGAATCGGCCCTGGTCTAGTGACCAATTCAGTTGATACAGACTGTTACGGGTTAAGATGCAATGGCAGTACTTGTGGGATATATTTTTTCCCTTCTTTTCCTTCTTCTTTGTGGCCATTTATCTTAGATAGAAAAGGGGGATGTGAGGTCTTTCTTCTTCTTCATTTTCCTTCTCCATTTCTTCTCTTGTATAGCTGTAAGTTTCAGTGCGGACGTTTTAATGCTTCAGAGGCATAGATACACTCTAGGCCCTAAACCATAAATCCTAAATCCTAAACCTTGACTGTATTTAACTCATGTGTTTCTCACTTTCACATACAGATAGAAGCGATTTATGCATTTTTATTTTTTTTTGAAAGATATTTATGCATTAAATTGCAAACTATTAAGTACCTTAAGACCCTAAAAAATAAAATGATAAAATAAAAAATTCAAAACCAAGTGTTAAAGACTAGACAAACTCGCTGCAACAGGGAATACCAACACATGGTCAACAAAATATTGAAAACATGAATGAATGTAAGACTAGAAATTTTCTGAATTTTTATTTGTCTAAAATTCTCAGATTCTTTGGCTTAAAAAGGTTCACACCAATTCAGCCATACATTCGCCAATGCACATCAATATGTATAGGTTCTTTGGCAGACTGATATGGTTACCTTTACAACCTTGAACTTGAATGTAAGAAGACATGTGGAATCTTATTAAAATTCTGCTTTGTTATTGGTAGAATGAAAAAACTCCATTAGCATGAGGAACAAGTACAAGCAAAGGTAAATTGATCAAGGCAATTTGAGGTCTCAAACTCTCAATGAACTTACATTTGTTATTTGTAAGGTGAAAAGGCTTTATTAGCCAGAGGTTATAAATGCAAAAACGAAGCCAAATTGATCCACGAACTCACCTGCGATGATGTATCAGGAACAACCTGAACACCCTGACAATGTGCATATGATATCAATACCCAAGAGTAAGATGCAAGTGGTTTCTACAAATGTGTTATGCAGGGAGGTCTGAATTCCCAGAAGAACCTAAAGATTAAGGATCAAAGACTTGGAGATTTGGGTGATGGAAGAAAATCAAGAGACCCATACCAATTGCATGAAAATCTGGAACTGATTGTACCAGACTGGGAAGATTGAGGATCCAATGATTGTGAGACTTGAGTGATGCAAGACTTTGATTAATGACGCGTGGCATTTGATGTCAGAAAGGGCTGACATAGGAGCTGAAGAAGCGATTATTGCGGCCAGGGTATCCCAGGCATTCTGCCTGAATGTGCGGTTTTGTCTTGGAGATGACAACAAAATCAGGCTTTGGTTAGACCCCTGGTGTGGCCAATCCACGCTAGCTGAGGCTTTCCCCTCTCTGTTTCTGTTGTGTCCTAATCAGAATATTGTTGTGAAGGATTGTTTTTACCACAATGGGAACAGAGGAGTGTTGAATCCTCCTTTCATAATGAACCTCAATGAAGAGGAGATCACTGAGCTTACGCTGCTGCTTGCTTTATTGCAGGACTTCCATCCTGTTTTAATAAAGTTTGTATCTTTCAAAAAAAATAATAATAATAAAGGTATTCTAAGTGACATACTAAATTGACATCTTTGTTTGTTTGTTTTTTTTAAAAGGAAAGGTTTCCAATTAATCAACCGATTCTAAATTGACTTCTTCGTGGTTGTCTGATTGCTCTGGAATGTTCTGCACAGTTATCCACTACATAGAAATGCCACAAATGTTATTGATGATGTTAATATGTTAGAATATGATTGGTCTCACTAATGTCAGGATATGTTAAGCATCCCTGTATATTTTATCTCAGTTTTCTAAATGAAAAAAGATAAGATAGAAAGTACGAGTTAAAATTGACTTTTTGATCCACTCAGTGACATGCTAAATTGACTTCTTTATGGTTGTCTAATTGTTCTGGAATGTTCTGTACTGTTATCGACTACATAGAAATGCCACAAAATGTTCTTGATGTTAAGATGTTATAATATGATTGGTCTCACTGTCAGGATATGTTAACCATTCCCTTTCATTTTATCATAGTTTTCTAAATGAAAATAGATAAGATAGAATGCATGAGTTTCAATCTACTTTTATGTTTCATTGTGTGATTTATTTCAATTGTGAGGTCAACTTTATTTTCAAAACAGTAATCTGAAGAGTTGTCAGATGGTTTTTCTAACACGTGCCTTTCCTGCATTGAAAACATGAAGTGTTTACCATTTGTTTTGTTTGGCTAGAGTTGTTTGGGGTCTTTCTTTGCCCTATTTGGGGTAAATTGGGCTCTCTTTTTCAAAACAGTAATCTGAAGTTGTCAGATGGCTTTTCTAACACATGCCCTTCCTGTGTTGAAAACATGAAGTGTTTACCATTTGTTTTGTTTGGCTAGAGTTGTTTGTGGTTATTCTTTACCCAATTTGGGGTAAATCGGGCTCTCAACGTATCTCTCCTTGAGTTGATTAGGGTGGTCTTGTGACCTGTTCTAGTCTAGAGGGAGTAATCTGTGGATGACGGTGCCTTTCAGTAACTTGTGGATGGGGAGAAATAGAAGAATATTCAGAATGAAGCAGCTTCAGTTGGATCCACCAAGCAAAGTATTACTTCTACATTCATTGCCTGGCTATCCCTAGACCTGAGTTCAGGGGCTGTTCTTACTCAGATATCATGATCAAAGATGGGAACATTTAGCCGGCACTGGGGTTTTTTTATTTATTGTATTTGAGAGACAAACCATGTCTTGCCTTCCTCGGTTCTGTCTTTGCACTGCTCGGATGCTTCTTCTTCTTCTTCTTCTTCTTCTTCTTTTTGTGTGTGTGTGTGTGTGTGTGTGTGGTGATTGAAGCTCCATTTTAGCAGGAGTGAAGCATGGTCACTTTCTAGGGGTTTCCAATTATATCTGTATTGCCATTTTCTTTTTCCCTTTTTAATAAAATTTTAGTCACTTCTTCAAGTAAAAAGGACTCACAATAGCTGTCTTTTTATCACCCGACCATTGAGTGTGTCAAAAGAGTCTTCCATACCTCCCAGCTAAACAACAACTCAGATAACTTCCCCACCCCCCTCCCCCCAAAGATATCATTCTAATTGCAACATTAGTATACATGAATCCATCTTACATTTGCAGTTTTATGTTGCAGATATCATACAAGGGATGTTGAATAAGCAGAAGCATGTGGAAGCTATAGGTCTTTCTTGTGCTTTCAGCCTCAGGGGTGAGTTGTCCCCTCTGTCCCTGCTTTCAACCTTTGTGAAGGAAATCAATCAAACTGGGGTAGACTTAAGGAAAGAAGGACAGTTTTCCCACCGGTCTCTGGTAACGATCCTTGGCTTTTGTTATTAGAACTTCCACATTTCATGTATTTTTGTTGCCATTTCCTGATGCCACTTCACTGCAATGTTCGGGCACAGATAGAAGCAAATCAAAAGCAGATAGCTGGCTTGAAATCAGTAGTCAAGTGCTTCGAGGATCACAAGCTCAACGATTCTGCGGAGTTTGCTAAATGGAAGATCCATGAGAAAATTGCCAAATTAGAGAAAGATATCTCAAAATTTGAGCAGAACTTGGAAAAGAGGACAATTTTGAAGAGAAAAACCAATGAACTTGGATCCTCTGTCAAAGTGGAAATGCAAGAAGCAAAACGCCATCAGCCGACTGCCATGAAATTATCATCTCCCAGACTGGCTCCTGCAGCTACAGTGCCATCTCAGGAGCAGAGCACATACAAGGGATTGCCCCCGAGGACCTTGTATGATGGTGGATTCACAGGCTCACTCAATGGATTGTCAGGTTCCTCCGCAAAACATGATCCTTCTCCATCCAATGGAAGTAGCATGAGGCTGATGGCTGGCAATGTTCATGGTGCATTGTCAGGACATGGTGCTGGGTTAGCAGCAGGAATGGGGCCATCAGCTGGATCCACGGCTGGGATATATGCAGGAAATGATGTTGGTCCGTTTGCTGGAGTTGGCAGTGTGCTCGGAAGCTCTGCTGGGCCATTCACAAACGATGGGGTAGCAGCAGCAGGAAGTGGTGTTGGACTATATTCAGGAAATGGTGTGGGTCCATATTCTGGAGTTGACAGGGAGCTGTCAATCAGAAACTCATTTGAGTCATTCACAAACGAGAGGTTCACATCAGCGGCAAGTGGTGTTAGGCTGTACGCACTAAATGGTGTTGGTTCATACACTGGAGGTGGCAGTGGGACACCAGTCAGTTCTGCTGGGCCATACCCTGATGATAGGGTTGCATCGTACAGGTGGCATGGGGATGCAACCTTCAATGGCAGCTCTGTTGGTCAAGGGGTGCCGCCTCCTGCAGTACAAAGCTTTATGGGGTCGTATGCATCTGTTGGTCAAGGGGTACCGCCTCCTGCAGTGCAAAGCTTTATGGGGTCGTATGCATCTGCAGTGCCATCCCACAGAGGCCGAAGTCCTGATATGTATCAGTTTGCTGACACTGTTCTTGAAAGAGAATACAGCAGCTCTCACACACGCAACACTGGTCCACCTTCGGCATCAGGCTATCCTCCAACTCGTTTCTAAATTTATGAGCTAGATCTGTATGCTATTGGGAGATTTCTGGATCTAGGAGTTCTGTAATTCAGGTATTTTTTGGCACAGTAATTGATGTTTCCAGAATTTCACAATGAATAGGGTTCCTGAGTCATTTAGAAGAGGGAAAATATATGATCATCATCTGCCGAGGATATGCATCACAGCCAAGATCTGAGGGACCTACCTGGATGGACCGTGTCCCATAGTTATCCCGATAGAAAGATATTGGGCCATCTCCCATTGAACATGGAATATCTTCTTCCTCCTTTTTTTTTTTCCTTTTCTTTTCCTTTTTGGTTTCATTTGGCCAGTAACCATCTATTTGCTAGTGATCAAGGATTCAGATTTTTGGGTGTTCTTCATCCTGGTTATGCAAACCAGATCTATGGTTTTTGATCAACAGACGTCTCCCATCAATTTCCACTATATACAACAAGAGGATGATACAGGGTCTCAGGGAAAGAGTCTTAAATTAGCTTTGAAGATTCCAAAAACTAAACATCATTGAAGGTCATGGGAAGGGTTTTTAACTAAATGGAGGGGCGTTAGGGAATGTTTATGGCAATCCATGGTTTGTTCCCCGCATCTCTATTTTTAAGATAGGAGGATTCTTTTGATCCTCCTGCTGAGCCTAAACGATAGGTGTGTAACTCGGGTGGGTTGGATTGGGTTGAGGGTTAACCCAACCCACAACCTGACCCATCCCAAATTCCAACCTGAGGTCCCCAATTCGATCCTAACCTGAATTCATGTTAGACCCGATCCAAATACATTTTGATTATTCCCCAGCAAATCGAACCTAACAGAATTCAAATCGGGTTGCTTCTTTACAACTGAACCCAAGTACCTTGACAACCCAACCCAAACACAGGTTCAATCCAAGCCCAAGTTGCAGCCCTGGTAAACTGTGATACACCTGATAGAGAATTTATACACGTGGCATGGAAGTAACTTGAATTAGAGCATTCAAATTTCTCTCTCTAATTTGATGGGCCACAAACCAAATTATGTACTGATTTGATTACGGAAATAACTGATTATTGGACTTTTAAGGATGTTTCAATGAGAACTACACTATGGTCTGAAGTTACCAAAAATCTTTCCACTAATCAGATGTTGGGCTTACTCAGATAGTGACTCTTATATGCTAACCCATTCATGTTGGGTTCTCCAAATAGTGGTAATGACTCCTGTGCACTGTCGTCGTCATCTAAGCCCTATCCCAACTAATTGGGGTTGGCTAGATGAATCCTTTTTGGTCATTCCACCATTAAGGCCCTGAACTTTAGTTAGATCATGTGTCACCTAGTCTCCATTGCACATTACCAAACCATCTTAGTTTGCTTTCCCTCATTTTGTTCCCTATTTTGGTGCTACTCATGATTTTATCTTCTTTTTTTCTGTCTTGCCATTCATCCATCTTAACATCTTCATTTGGCTATACTCATCTCATGGGTACACTGTTTCTTGAGTACCCAATGTTCTATCCCATAAAGCATCTCAGGTCTTATAGAGATCCTATAAAATCCCACCTCCAAATTTGAGTGTTATACGATGATCACGTGAAACTCCAAAGGAACATCTCCAATTCTTCCACCCTACTTGAATTCTATGGGTAATATTTCTCAATCTCTTTACTCTCATCAATAATTGACCCAAGATATTAGAAGTGATCATTTTGAGAAACTCCTTAGCAATCTTCACTAATTCCTTGTTCCCACTCCTGTTGTTATTCAAATTGCACTCGACATGCTCTGTTTTAGTCTGATTAATTTTTAAATCTTTTAGATTCTAAAGCACCCTTCCATAAATCAAACTTTGTATTTAAGCCTTCCCCATCTTGTCAATCAATAACTATCATGCACTGTGGGAGCATCAATTAACTCTTTCCTCTTCCCTTGCACCCTCTTCACAAGTAGAATACAGGACGAAAATAAATTTAAAAATTAAAACCGCTTTCATTGAGATTTGGACTCAAAAAGTCCATGCGGTTATATCCTTACTTTTTTTTTTTTTTTTTTTTTACCGAATTCATTAAACAATATTTATTTAAGCCTATAGTTTTCACTAATTCTCATCGCAATCTGAACATTTAAAAATTTCTCGTTCGGAGTCAAACTCAATAATAAACCTTGATTTTAATGATGACCAGAGATCTGTGCTAACATCTGCCGCTGTCATTTTATTTCCAAGATGCAGCCTACTGTAACCTGTGCAACATACCCCATCTCATTATAAGGGAACCAAATAAAAATTGAACGATGACAAGGATGCCCTCAGTTTAAGGCTGTCAATCAGCCAGGTTTTGTACATGCCCAAGCCCAAACCCAGCCACTTTTGTGCAAGATTTCAGTCAGCATGATAAAGGGGGAAGAAAACCTTGGGAATCCTAAACGGGCAGGGCTGGGCTGGGCTGGGCTGAGGTCACGGGCTCTTAAGAGAGCCACGTTTCTAGTTCGGTACTAACCCAATCTTCTAGATCAGAAGATACTTTTCATGTAGCCTCAAGGGTATTGTTGGTGGTAGCTCCTAGCACTTCTCAAATACAAGGCACCCTCCTGTCTGTCTCCCTTGATTTCCATTATTCTTCCTGACACTTGCACATTTTCTGTTCAATATTAAGGAATTTAAAGAGAGAGAGAGAGAGAGAGAGAGAGAGAGAGAGAGAGAGAGAGAGAGGAAAAAAGCAGAATACATAATGGGTTAATGATAAATTTGAAAGTAATACAGCTTGGCAGTACATGATACAGACAACATTTATAATTCAAGTGATAGAAGGTTTGGACTAAGCGAAGTTCTAAAACCGAAGCTACCTCAGAGAATGGACTCCACCTGCAGTGGTGACATTCTAGACCCAGAAGTTGAGCTCGTCGCACTTCTAGCCTGTTCAGAAGCTGTTCTCAATCCCAACTGTTGCAGCTGATGGACCACATGCGACATCCTGGGCCGCACTGATGGGACGTGCTGTGTGCAAGCATAAACAAGGTCCACCACCTTCTGTATCACCCCAACTTCAGGAATGTCGGAAATGAGTGGATCCAAAAGTTCCGGGTACCTGTGGGACTGAACCAGTGGGGTAGCCCATTCAAATATACTCTGCCAACCCACAGATTCGACTGCCCGTGCAGGCCTACGCCCACTAACGATTTCCAGCAGAAGCACACCAAAACTGTAAACATCGCTCTTTGTTGTGAGTTCATTCCTGTACACGAATTCTGGAGCCAAGTATCCATGGGTGCCAGCCATTACAGTCCGTTCGTGCATCACTTCCCATGGAACAAACTTCGAAAGGCCCACGCCCATGAGGTGGGCCTCAAACTCTTCATTGAGCAGTACATTGTCTGCACGGATATCTCTGTGTACAACATGCGGTTTCACCTTGTCATGCAGAAAGCTGTTTCAGGAGAATCAGAAGTCAGGAAAAATTAGACACATATTAAGAACAAACCAGTCCAACACATGTAAGACATGAGGATTAGGAAAAAAAATATGATTGTAAGGAATGAAGCATATATCATGCTTGTCACATGTAATACCCTACAGAAAACAGTGAAACAATACTTTTTCTTTAGTAACAAAATGTTTATTAACAGAAGGGAAAGAACATCTACGGGCCATGAGTCCCCAATCCGAAGCATATATCTAGAGAACCCTCGTTCAAATGAGTGAATGACATTTCTAATGACACTCCCAACACAGAAGGGCCCCATGTTGCCAAAGGGATATCTAACCAAAAAAGGTAGGCAAATGTGAAAGATTGAAGAAACAAAGCGTAAGAGCCAAAGGGTGAAATCTGAATGTGAAGGATAATCAAAACTGAAGATGATGGTTTGCAACTTTCCAAATTTTCGCTGTTAAAATGCCATTGATGGAAAATGTGCTTTTGTTACAAAGTTTTGGCTACAGGTGGTTCCCCATATATCGCCAGCAATCTTTTGCAGCATCTGCTCAAACAGCCAGCTCCTCAATCATTCAAAAAGGGAATATACAAGTCACAATTCGTGGTTCTGTATTTAATTTATTTTGATATAGCTAAAGCATATGAAGCATCAGAACAATAAGAAACAAAACTCAAGAATCCCACTTCAGCACTTTTTTATTGGCCACGGCATTTGAAATGCAGTTAGCCTTCCTATATGTGGGCAACTTCAACAACCATGAAGTGGAGCAGAAGCTCATCATTCCATTCCCAACCAAGGAGAAACATGTCAGGTCTGGCAAGGGGGAAAACCTTCTTTTAAAGAACGCAAACTACCAATCCTAAGGACTCAAAATCCTTTAGGAAAGAAGAAGAAGAAGAAGAGTTCAACCATATCACCGACATTACATGCAAGTACATAAACAAAAACTTCTGATAGACCACCGCCATGACATAGGTTGCACATTGAACCAAGGTTCGCAAACTTGGGACTCGGGACTCGACTCAGTTGGCCCATAAAATTTGACTTGGGGCAGCAACTTGGGCAAGTCATCCTTTTTCAAATAACTAATTTTATAATTAAAATTTTACTTTAGTACCACAATCAAGTAATTTATCACTAAGCACAGTATTCAAAGACCTTTGGAGAAAGGGAGCCAAAAAGTCATTAAGACTTATACATGAGATAGGGCTTATCTGATACTCTGGATATGTATGAATCTTTATGCAGTAATATAGAAATGGTAAGCATGGCGTATATTAACTCAAATTAAACCGACTAATTTGTGCAACCCCCTGTTGCTAAGCTACCCTCCAAAAATTGGATTGTTTGAACAATCATAATCCCTGAGGTTTGGGCGAATGGTCTTCACCATAGGTTTGCTCCCTATAGGTGAGGGTTCAATTCCCCTCCTTGGCTTTACCCGATACACGTGGTTATGAGTGATTGCGTGTATCCGTAGGGATTAGTCTCACTTCAATAAAAGAGGTGGGGACACCCTGTGTCTTCAAATAATAATAATAATAATAATAATAATAATAATAATCCCTGATTCATGGACACTTGTTTGCTACAATAAAACCATTGCATTTTTATTTTTATTTTTTTTGAAAAGTGATAATTTTATTGAAGCAAAAACTACAAGAACAGAACTAAAACAGACTAAACAAACAGAAAGACAGGCAAAAACACTAGACACACAAAAAACAGGAAAAAGAAAGAAACGAAAAGAAAACAGACAGCTGCCCCACAGCAGCCAAAGCCCAGAAACCCAAGAAACCTTCTACGGAGCCAAAGAAACCATCACATATTTTTATTTTAACTGTCCAATAAATGTCCACCAATTTAATAGGTAGAAAATCAAACAAGTAAAAGTTTTAGTTCATGGTAAATCTAAATTGGTACCCATAATTTACACAGCTTTAGATGAATTACTGTGCAGTTTTTAAGTGAGTTGTAACTTGTAAGTGCCTTCACATCACTCAACATGCTCTGGCAGAGGATCAAGGTTTTCCTCTAGAGAAGAAAACAGAAATGCTTCCGTGACTTTCATACGGGTACTGGTTACAGGGAGCTTTACTTGATGTGGAGGGAACATCCTCATGTGGATGGGATCCACTCCGTCCATCAGGTGTGCCACCTGGGTTTGGACGGGCCCAAAAATCAGGCCGATTCAACTCTCAAGTGTGCTACACGGTGGGAAACAGTTGAGATGGGAATTCCCACCATTAAAATTCTTGTGTATATGACATCCAATCCACTTATCTGATGTGCCTCACCAGGATGAATGGATTTCCCAGAAATCAGGGCATTTCAAGACTCATGCGGGCCACAACATACGAATTTAGAGTTTTAGGCATGATTGTACACTGTTACATATGGTGTGGCCCACCTATGTCTTGGATTTGACTGGATCTTAGGATCCATGGTGAAAAGGTGATGGAGCGCTGATGATGAATGGGGTGGATGATGCACGTTTTCCCCATGTAGTGATCAGTTAGCGCAAGTCAGCCCTCCGCATGCCTATGCAAGTCAGGCTAGAGCAGTCCCAACCAAGAAAAAAAAAATTTAATTAAAGGAAGTTCCCATTGCCACAAGAACCCTATGAATTCGACGTGCTTGAAGAAGAGGGAGAAAGCATCCGAGTAAGTGAAGCGAACTGTTTGATTTATTTATTTATTTACTGTAGTCATGACTGACCATATTTTTTGTCACCCAGATGAGTCATCGACTCACTTGGAAACTCGGGCAAACAGGTTGATGTTTGATTTTAAACCCTACCAAGTCGACACCATTTTTTTTGACTTGGTAAGGCTTTCAAAATGGGTTAAATAGGAAGCGTCGGGCAACCTTGCATTGTAAACCTCACGGGAGGCATACAATTCAGTGCAACTAAGCCATGCCTCTCCCAGTGAGGTGGATGTTCAGAGTTTTGGCATTGTAAGTTAAGGGGTCAACTTGAAGGTCCTCTTATGTTGGGAGGCAGATGTTCAGAGTTTTGGCATTGCAAGTTAAGGGATCAGCTTGAAGGTGCCCTTACGTTCGGAGAGGCAGATGTTCAGAGTTATAGCACAGCTTGAAGGTGCTCTTATATTTTTGACAGCCTTTCAACACCAGCACCACCTTATGTTCTTTCAAGCGATTGAAGATGTTCTTTCAAGCTATTGAAGATGTTGAGATGGATGTGTGGGAAGCTTGGGATAGAGCTTACGATTGAGGTCACTGGAGCAGCCTAAGAGTATCCCCAACTGGAGATGATGAGGGAGAGTTGATGGAGATGGTTTAACCATGAGCTATGCAAACAGGAGATGGCCCTGGTTAGGACGGAGATTTTTATTAGGATAGAAGGGTGTGAAGGATGATAACGGAAGACCTCAAAGAATTTAAGTCAAAGTGGTGAAAAGGTAATGATTGTGAAGAGCTGATGATGAGGAATAATGAGAATGGTTGTCCAAAATTCCTCCGAGGCTCCAACCATTGATGTGCTTTCTTCAGTGACTTGATAACTGATGTAGAACTATGCACTGCCAAAAAGTTCAGCGAGCTTTTTTTAGCATGCCCTTCATTCTGTGCCTTCTATTGCTCAGGATGAGAGGAGCCAGGTAGCTCAGCAACCAGAGGCGTTTGGAAGCTCAAGATGGTGAAGAAAAGAAGGCACTGAGCCATCACAACTATGAAATGATCTAAGAATTATGTGCCTCCAGAGAAAGGTATTGCCCGAAGTAGAAGATTCATGCATGCAAGCGTCTAATATTGCTCATCTTATATGGCATATGTTATGTTCCTGTTGATGCATTAAACATATGCACTCCATTGACATCATGCTCCAATGCTGAACACAGATTCCAACTTCTATAATTTTGCTGGAAAACTGTCCATCTTTTCCTACGATTTGTTTGGGTATAGGCATTCAACATTTTGATGGTTTCCAAGAAGAAACCATGGGTGTGGATGGTGCCAATGCACTTGATCCATTTGGAAAGATGCATCCCACAGTGACAAAGTCCTCCCTTGGAGTTGCACAAAAAACACAAAAACCTCATGCACCATTAAATAAATGACTGATTCAACTAATATTGACAGATTCAGCATTGCAGTGCCATCCAATGCCACAATTCTTCAACATTTCATCATGTCCAGGACTCAAGTCAGGCAATTACAATTCAGGTGTTTTCCCACTGGGCATAGATTTTAAATATAAGGGTAGTTGTGCTGGGCTAACTTCAGTATTCTTTCCATTATTCATCTTATTTACAGAAAACCATATGGACTAGTAGAAAAGCTAAGGCACTAAGATACTGGTCGCTACATGTGTATCCTCCAACAAGTATCCGCATTTGGGTGGGTGGCATGAGAGGACCACACACTTTTCATCCAATGCAAATTCATGTCAGATGCTGTACCGGACAACATGTATCAGTTTATAAGAGTGGAAGGCTCTACGCACCCTGTGACCCATGATGATTAAATTCCTAATAAATATTACACCTCAAAATGGATGCATGTAGTAGTTAGGACTTGGGATAGAAAAAACAAACAGGATGCATAACCAATGGGATCAGGTGCAGAGACAAGAAATAGCACAGATAATAATAACATATTTTAATGATAAAACAGAGAGATTGGATGCCTGCCTGAGATTGACAGGCTGATGCATGGTAAAAGTAACTCAGAGTGAAGAAACATTAAAAAGAAGACTTGAGCAGAGGTTAAACTTAAACAGACATGAGATAATTTCATTGTAGATACAAATGCATATACAGCATAACCGTAACAATAAATCAATCACATAACCACCGTGAAGCATGAAAGTGAAGAAAAAAAATGTGCTTCCATTGTTTACACTTGCTTGTTCTAGATGCAGACAGAAGCACGAGCACGTGCTTGTGTGTGAATGCATGTGTGCACATATATGAATGATGCATTTTTTGACGGTAAAGAAAATATCTCAATAAGAATAAGGACTGCAGTTTATACCCAGAATTCAACTTCAGAACTCATAAACTATTTCTTTATAAAAAGCACATATAGACAGGTGTATACCAAAGTAAAACTAACAAAAAGTGCACTATAAAGATAAGAAAACAGTTGACATTTAAGAAGGTTCAAAAAATGTATACATACGCAATTCCTTGTGCAAGTGTCGTGGCAACTCTCATTCTCATTGCCCAATCCAAGCTTCTGCCGCCCATTGGGATGTGGTGAAGCCATCGGTCCAAGGGCCCATTTGCAACAAACTCATAAACGATATAGCGATCACCATGATCATAGCAACATCCTTTCACGGCCACAAGATTGGGATGATGAAGCCTTGCAACTCTTCCAATCTCAGAATAAAATTCCTTTTTCCTCTGAAAACTGGACCTCTTCAGTCTCTTCACTGCTACTCTTGATCCATCAGGCAAAAGCCCGCTGTATGTGCCTCCTGTCTTGGCATTTCCAAGAAGCCGGTTTCCTTCACTAAAATTCTTTGTAATCGACCGAAGCTCTTCATTGGTGAAGACTTTCCATGATGGAGGAACTAATGCAGCTGATGATGGACTAGATACTTTCCGTGACCTTCTGCGTTTCTTACTGCGCCTATATGCAAGGAGCCAAATCACAACAGCTAGTGTAGTGGAGAGGATCAACCCACTAACAACTGCAAGGATTATGAGATACTCCTTGTGGCAGCGCATGTGGTAACATTTGTTTTCTGGATCAAAATAGTATTCGTATAGAGATTAGAAAAAATTGCATAGGGTACTAATCACATATAACAGATACCCAGCTTTTAGAAAGAAAACCCATGCAGCACAAATTATTATACTCAGAAGATCACATTATATTTACTCTAATCTGAAAGAAAGAAAGAAAAAATGCAGTGGGCAATCTAAACTAAAGAACAGAACAACAGAATGAAGATTGGACAATGGAATGTTAATGTTGTGCCAGAGGATACCTATATCGAGCATGCATATGAACTTGTGAGACGTATTACATCTCTCACCAACAAGAGCTGCATGGCCATTAGTCACCAGTGTACATGAATTGACTGAATTAATATTGTGGCAAGAGGCATTGTTGCAGTCGAAGTAAAATGGTGCCCCTGGGAAGACCGACTCATTCCAACTTGACACATTATCAGACCATTTCCAGCTAAATCCAATTGTAGAATTGAAGCCTCGTCCTCCAACCCAGCAGCCATTGACTTTATCGATGCAGAGCTTCTGAGCGAAATTCAATTCCTGCACTGACGTCAGTGCTGCCAAATGACCACGATAGCCCTGACAAGTAGCCTCCGACCCATCCCAAGAGTCAGATTTCTCTATATATCCAAAGCACTTGCTCTTATTGGGGCCCACTTCCCAACCAGTGGGGCATAGTGCTGTACAAGATATGCAAAACGAGACCAAAAAAAAAAGGGGGTTTTAAAAAGTAAGTACAACAGAATAAACTTTCTGTTAACAATCAAAAATTTATTTAGGGAAAAGATAAAAAGTACATTATCCATGGAGAGTATGGACATGTCAAAGAAATACATATGGGGTCTGCAGCTTAAACAAACACATCTGATCAGCAGATAGTAATACACTGAATGTCCCTTCATCTGATATTGATCAATGGAAATTCAACAATCCATTTCTTTCGAGAATTAACATCTCCCTTGAAGTCAATTCCACCAGAGAGTACATTCAACAATCAGATTAAAATGTTTTTAAAAATCCTAGAAGCATGAGTGAAGTCTATGATTGGATTCTAGCATCCGGAAATGCTTGGCTATTCAAATTTAAGAGCAGAGTTGGATAGTACTGATTTCATTTTGCCCGACTGCCCGTGTTGAACAAGATACAGACACCATCTAAACATGGCTAAGTTGTGATTCTGTGCGAGTTTGACAGACTTTCCCAGTGAGCAGGTTTCTGAATGGGGCTGCTACACTTCCCCAAACAAGGCCCACGCTACAAATAGCCCTAAATTCACCCTTAAATCATATATAAAATTGTGATTTGTAATTTGACCCAGTCAAGATGTCCACCCACGAATCAAAAGCCGAGTCCATTTTAGAAACAGATCACCACATTAATGCATATTTAATCCATTTGGAAAAAAAAAAAAAAAAATGGGTTCCTTCCCCAAGTTGCTAGGATCTACTCCAGTTGTCATTTTGGGGTTTCCTCGTTTGATAGGGAGAAAGCTGCTTTCTGTTATTTCAGCAGCTGGCTTACTTAATTAAAGAAGTTTGCTACACTATACAAAAGCTGTTTTGCAGAGTGTAGTTTCCGGGAATGTTGCTTGTGGGGGTTGAAAACAGATGTTAGCTTCTTCGAAGATGGTTCTCTATTCAAATTTTCCGCCTATAAATATAAGGATGGTGGGGATGGTGATGATACCACTGCCAATGGTGACGACAACGATGATGATGATGGGACCCTGATCCTTACATATGGAGAGAGAGAGAGAGAGAGAGAGAGAGAGCTTACCGCTTTCTGCCCAGACAAAGATACCAGTCAGATAGAAGAGGAAACCCAGGTAGAGGAAGAAATCCATGCTCTGCTGCTGCCGCTCTTTGGGCTTTAGCTTCGGTGGGGGGAAAGAGAGAGGAAGAGATCAGCGCATGGCTATTTGTGGAGTGAGCATGTTGGTGACGAAGCAGCGTGATTTGGGTTTGGGTGGGGAAGGAAGGAGAAATAAAAGGAGTCGGTGCCCCATTTTCCCCAGCTAAGGGTGTCTGGTGTGGACTCTGGATCTTGGGTCTAGCTCCTTAGTTCAGGGACGCCGATTAGGTTGTCAGGGACGACCTTTTAGTTAGTAACGCCGGTGCTCTTCCGACCACACCATCATGTATTTTTTTAATCCACGCTGTTCAACTATTTTTAAACATCATTTTAGGTTTGATGCCAAGCACGAGGCATATCTAAATCTCGGATGGACCACACCACAGGAAAACAGTAGTGATTGAATCTCCGCCGTTAAAAATCTCTTCGGGTTATTGTGATGATTTTTTTGACACCTGTTGAGAAGGTCACACGGAAACAAATTTCATCTTGATCCGAAACCATCTTCCTTTCATTTTTTTTCCAAGATTATTTTAAGGCATGGTAGAAAAAATAATAGGGAACTAAGTCTCATGTGAACCACGGCACTGGAAGCAGTAGTGATTGGATGTCTGCTATTGAAAACCTCTCAAGGGATTGTTTGGCACGGTGGATTGGAAGGGATTTGAGGGGGTTTTAAATCCCTGTTGTTTGGCAGCATATATTAATTGGGGTTTTAAATCCAGGGGGTTTCCAATCCCCACTTTGAGGGCAAGTTGGCCCGGATCCCATGGGATTAGGAGGGATGGGATGGATTTGACGAGAATGATGGTGGGGTCAGTGGATTGGTTTAAGATTCATGGGTTTGCTATATCGGGACAAGTTCATGGAGTCTTTTTGGCACGTTTGGCATATCTCGGGATATTACCTTCCAATCCGTCCGTCCAAACACGCCCAGGCATAATTGAATGGAATTAGGAGGGATGGGATGGATTTTAAGGTAATGATGGTGGTGTCAATGGGTTGGTTTAAGATCCATGGGTTTGCTATATCCTGGGACAAGTTCGCCAAGTCTGTTTGGCTCATTTGGCATATACGAGGATATTACCATCCCATCCCTCCTAATCCCAAGGGATCCGTCCGACCAAACAAACAGGCCCTGAGGGGGTTTGTAATCCAAGGTCAGAGCTTGGATTACACCTAAAATCATTTCAATAGTTGCAAGTGTAACATGTGTGTCACCATACACTATCATTCTATAAGGCACATGGCCCACTAATGATGATCAGCACTGTCCAAACATTATCTATGTAAATCAATGATTAAAAATCGTTGGTTAGTCACCCAAACATGATCTTGTGCTTGTGGCCCATTCGAGACTTGGAATTTCATCATTTTCAGGCAAAGCATATATTTCAGTGGCCTTATCACATCTATTACGTCGAAAATTACATATCTCATTAATTAGAAATATTGAAGTTGATTTAGTAATTAAATTCAAACCCATGTAAATATACCATGGATGGGTACTTTTGGATAAAAGTTGATTCACACTCCAGGGTGCCTAACACACTCGGAGGATTGCAAATCCAGGGGGTTTCTAATCCTAGGGATTCCGAATCCAGGGGTTCCAAATCTAGGCTCCCAAACAGGCCCTAAGCCCACTGTAATGTTTATTGAAAAAACATTCAGGTCTTTCATGGCTTCGAGAAGTTTTTAACAATAGGTATTCAATCAACATTATTTTTGATTATGTGGTCCACTTGAGATTGGATCTACCTCGTTTTCTAGCTCATGCAATAAAATGATCTATAAAAGTGTATGGACGGCATCAGTGAAATATATACATCATGGTAGGGGCTCACAAAGCACCAACTAGCCGCCACTAGCCAAATTATGAGCATGGAATGCATATAGGGCAATGACATGCAATTCCTATGGTCGGAATGACGATTCTACATTGTCAATTAGTTTCTCAAGATGATAAGATAACAATAAGAAAATAGTCCAAAAATCAAGCAGATCAAAACTCATATAGGCCACGCCATACTAAAATGTAGGATGACATTTGTGAGCTACGTGAGTTTTTAAAGTTGGATGGCATTTAGATTGTCTGAGTGATAATAACCCGGTGAATGGTTTAATAACCCCATGAATGGTTTAGATAACATATAAGCATAGGCTTCAATGGTAGACATTTCGTTTCTCATTATCTCAAGTGGTAAATCACCTAGTAAACCACTTGAGCCCGGTGTGAAAATGTTTGTGCATTAATCACCCCCAATGAGGAGTCTTGAACATGAGACCTCCTGCTTTGATACCAATTTGATGAAGGATAATTAACCACTTACTATAAAAGCTCAAACTGTTAGAGTATAACGAATCAATCCCTCCATCTCATAACCTAGGCCTCACATTTCATGGGTTAGGACCTCGGCCGAACCTCCCTCGTGAGCCCCAAATTCATGGGCCACCTACCCTGAGTGTGTCCCCGCATCCCACGAGCTACCCCACTCAAGCCCGGTGTGAAATACACATTAATCACTCCCGGTGAAGAGTCTTGAACACGAGACCTCTCCCGTGGGCCCCAAATCACATGGATCACCTACCATAAGTGTGCCCCTACATCCCACATGCGACCTCACTTGAACCTGGTGTGAAAATGCCCCTGCATTATAGACTTATCCCTGTGACAAGATCAATGTGATTTTGTATATCTCGTATAGGAGGCAATTTATCAGAGAGTTCATCGAGCACTGACTCCTTGAACTCCTGCAACACTGGTTTCAAATTCCCTGGGATGTACATAGGCTCCATATATTATTTATTTTCAACTAATGCATATATATCTCTTGTTTCCTCATATTGTTTTAACAAAAGCTTGTTTAGTTGTGAGAGACTGTTCCTCAACTTTAGAAGTCTTGAATTGGTTCTCCGTTCCCATAGGGAGGAGACCAATCTTTCTACCATCTTTAGTAAATTTAAATACGTTATCCTGACCTTTATGCGTAGCAATAGCATCAGTGTTATTTTGTCATGGTCGACCAAGTAACATATGACAAACTTTTATATCGACTACGTCACAAAGTACTTGATCCTTATAATTTTTACCAATTGAAAATGAGACAGTGCATTGTTCGGTTACATCTATTTTGTTGACCTCCTTGATCCATCCAATCGTGTACGGATATGGATATTTTTTTGTTTCCAGTTGCAGCTTTTCCACCATTATTTTTTATACGAAATTCTCATTACTTGTGACATCGATGGTCACATTACATACTTTTTGGCTTATAGTACAACTCGTTTGAAAGATGTTGTCTCACTGTAATTTTATTTATACATTTGGCATGTATAACGGCTTCCTCACGATCAAAGTGGTGGCCTGCGATTTACCATCATTTGATGGTGCTTTGCAGAAATCGGGGTTGTGTCGTATAATGGTCATGGACGGTTAAGCATCACTTTAAGCTTGGGGCGGAATTAACGCATCTGTAATATGGTCGAGGGTTGCCTGCAACCCTTGCATGGTCAATTGACTCTCCTAGTGGAAAAGCATTATTCTTTCCGAAATATAACGAATCCCTGAATCACCGTCCATAGGATTTTGGCTAATACCTTCGTTATTTGCCATCGGCCCGAGATGAATCATCGCTTTGATACTAATCGACGCAGGGATAAATGTGATGAGGTCAATCACTATCTTCCTAAAGGATAACTACTCCGAATCCATGAGCTTCTCTGGGCTCCTCACAGAGACTCCTCGAATCCACGAGAAAAGAAAGCATTGATTGATAGATTGAAATAAATACGTTCACAACCTTTTAAATAGGGATACCAAGCAATATGAAAGACATTAGAAACAAGCTATAACTAAAACTCCATAAAATTTGCAACTTACTATAAATAGTAAATTTACTTTTATAGTAAGTGTCCTATGTGACTTAACCACGTTATTCTCCTAATTATTCTAAACACTTTTCATGTTGGACACAACTTCGAAAGCCCAATAGATGAAGAGTTATAATCAAACTAAAACTTACTATTTATAGTAAAAATGGAACTAAACATGGAATTCGCCATCGATATGATGGAATCTCACAAATTCAGCGTGTGCAACCCGACTTATCCTGGTTGGTTGGCTAAAATAGCTTGTCCCACCCCAAAATCATATATGGTACGTCGAGTAACTCATTTTAGTTTGTGAGATATGCCTATTTTAAGGTTCCGACGGTCTTGATGACTTCTGCCTCTGATCGGGCCTTCTTTGATCCATCTTGGACATGAAAGTGTCCGCGACCCACTATACATCAGTCATCCATCTTACCATCCTGTCTCATCGTGTATGTTCCTCCTGGAGATTATATTAATTAAATGGTCCTCACCATCCAAAAAAACACATAGGGAATGGATGATTTGCATTGTATTTTGAAAAGGTTATAATCTTTCTTAGAATCATCCATCACATCCGAGTTATATTTGACTGACAATAACCTCCCAAAGGCCACAACGAGTACCTATCATACTATCTATATTTATTATAGTAGAGAAGGTCGAATCAGGAATCTATATCATCCATGACATGGGACCCACCTTTGATTGTTGATCCATCCCAAAAGATCACTTTGACTGGATCATCACTACCATCGGATTAGTGGTTGAGAAATGGATAATCCATTTTTGCCATGTGATTAACAATTAGATCCCACCTTTGATCACTCGTCCATCTAACAAAAAACGATCCATTTATGCTAACCAATATTGACTATAGGATACACACATTATCTTTATTTATTGCCCATCCGACCATGGCTAGAAAATGTATAGTATTTATTATATGTAAGGATACCATGTAATCATGTGACTTCATCTTTTGTCCATCCTTCTTAAAAATCATTTTGGATGTGGATTCAAACTTTTGTTTGCCAATGGCCAAGGAGTTGGTTGTTCAGTGACACGTGATAAAATTTCTTAGATTATTCCCTAAGAAAACAAAAGGAACTAAGCATCTCGTTGGGAACTAGGGGTTTGATGAATATAAAACCAAAAGATACGGTGGGAGGGGAATCATATGACATTCCACTAGTCATGAGTATGATTGGTAAAAGTTGACTTTGTTAAGAGAAAAAAGTCCACATAATCCTTTCAAGTCAGAAAATATAATCAGCCAAATGACATCTACTAATGAAACTGGATTTTGGGGCATTCTAGGGGATTTTAAATCTCCCAGGTTGCTTGGTACTATAAAAGTAACTATAGGTTTCAAATATCCACAATCGGGGTTTGAAATTGAAGGTGTGACATTGGATTACATCTAAAATCATTTATATAGTTACATGTGTATCACTAGACTATTAATTTATTGGACACATGACCCACTAATGATATCCTAAAATAATTAGATTGTCAATAATATCACTATAATTACTTTAATATGGTGATTAGTACCGTCCAAACATTGTCCATGAAAATCAACAGTTAAAAATCATTGGTTAGTTATTTGGATGTGATCTTGTGCTTGCAGTTTATCCAAGACTTGGATTTTCATCATTTTTTGGTAAAGTATATATTTTAATGAGCTTATTACAACCATCGTATCAAAAATTACATAAATTTACTAATTAAAGATATTAAAGTTAATATAGTAATTAAATTCATACCCTTACAAATATATTATGAATGACTACTTTTGGATTAAAGTTGATTATCAACCTAGGGTGCCAAACACAATAAGGTTTCTAATTCATGGGGGTCCAAAAGGGGTACCGAACATAGGTGTTTAAAATCCACGCTCCCAAACATGCCCTAATTACGTGTCGTACATGAAAGCAGTTATCTTGCTCACACCTGTATGGTAACTTGTACGGGTAGAGATCCGTCGGGCCCACTGTCATGTATGTTCTTTTTATGTTAAGTTGTTCACACGTAGCTTTTTTCACGCGTACCAATCGTCAATGTCGGTGATGTGTGGTACTTCCTCCACGTGAGAGTGATACTTAGCAGTTATCATTACACAATCGCCGGCGTATCTATCAACTGATGTTTGTCCCGGTTAAAAAGGCTTCTTAAAAATGTGAAAGTATACTCGCGTGAAAACAAGGAACGCAAGCATTGGAGCGGCTCAACAACCAAGCAAGTATGTGTCACGTGCTCATGAAGGTAAATTTTTTGAGTCTGCGAAGAGGAATACTCGATGGTCGAGATTTCTCACACGTATCTACACATGCGAGTCGAGCGAGTGCACTCGCGGACGTCAATTTCTTATGCACGGGTAGCCAAGTGTACGGACCGCTGGCATTTGAGACATATACGTTCTCTTCTCTCATTTCGCGCGTACTCTCTCACTGCCATCTGCATTTTCTTTAGCTTCTTCTTCTTGTGACTAGGGTTAGAGTTTTGGAGGAGGTTTTTTCAATGAAATGGGGACGAACGCAGGAGAATCGTATGTTCTGTTGAAAGATGCAGTAGAATACGTAAATAAGGCTGTGAAGGTGAATCTCTGTGGTGCAGTTGTCGAGTTTGGGTTCCCAAACAAGAGCAAAGGATCTGGTATTTCCTTTTCCCAAAAATCCATTGCTTTTTTTTTTTTTTTTTCGCCAGAATTCTCATATTCTTTGTGATTTCCATCTACATGTGATGGGATTAATCTCATATCTTCCAGGACGCCATCCTTCTTATTTATTTATTGCAATTTAGGAACCATTCCAAAAATTAAAAAAAGGAGGTTCCTTCCTCTGGCATGTCTTCGAAAGAAAATCCTCATTTGCGACAATCTAGCCACGGGCCTCTTTACGTTCCAGTCCAGTTTCCTTCATCTCCCTGAATCCAAAGGGGAAACACAAAGCGGGTGAAGCAATATTCCTTATGGTTGGATTGACCCATCTCGGCGTTCTCTCTTAGTTGTAGAAGGCAACAAATGGAAGCAACCGAATCAAACTTTTCTCTAGGAAAGGAATTAAAGAACATTTAAAATAATAATAATAATAATTGAAATGATTTTCGTATTATTCAATTAAAGTTTAAATATATATGTGGGAGGGATGGGAGAGCAAGCTGCCACTGGGGTAAAGGCAATCACATCTGAGCCAGAGGCGTCACCATAGAAATCCGCACTTCCTCTTTCCAAGGAAGGAACTGATGTTTTTTTTACTTCCAGCGCGTTGGAATAGTATATGTTAGCCAATATAATTGGTGTGCCTTTGTTACTTAACCATACATGGGATCGAGAGCTCGTAGTGGTACCCTGCAGTGGCATATTGAAGAGAATTGTGTGAGATCTGTGCTGTTCATCAGCTGCGCTGACTATAAAATGTAATGCCATGGCCCTGCATATAATCTTAAATGTGGTCATGAATTTGTTTCCGGGAAATAGATTCCTGATGAAAGAAATTGTCTATGATATTTGGGAACAAGGAAAGCCATTCTCAGAGATCCAGTTTTTGTGTTTGGAGAGGAGAGGTGCTCGATGCATAAAAGACTCGATCATTTTCCCACCTTTTCCAAGTATGAAACAAAAATTTAGCCCTTACCAATGGAATCCATTTCCAAGCTAAACAAGGAGAATGCCTTTCACTTCTATAATGCCAGCTTTTTTAGTAAAAGTTAAGATCCCTGTATTCCAAAAGTGAGAGGCGTGATCTTGCTAGATGGTAGCCAACAACTGAGCTCTTGTTGGTGGGCCCTGCTTGCTTTCAGAGCTAAAGAAACTGGAACAACACCCAAAAGACCGTAAATCATCATCAAAGCCTTATCCCAACTAATTTGGGTTTGTTAACCCAAATCATGTTCTCCTATTCCATCCCAAGAACTGCAAATGTTATGTAAGGACATGAACATAATGTGATGTAATGGACTGATTGAACCTAGATTTTGGATGTGATTCAAAAGACTCAAAAAACTTTGAATTGCAATAATCGAGTGAACACATGGGAAGAAATAGAAATTGAGCAATATATTTTAGACAGAGATAAACTCAACCATGGTAATAGAGCAATTCGAATGTACTAAAGAAGCAACATTTCTCAAAAAAGTACAAAGTGAACAATGAAAATGTTGAATTGATCCTTTGGATGCTTTTCTAATTAAATAAACTTGTAACTTGCATAAAAAGATAAAGTTGGTAACTTAAGACTCCATGACAATTCTATTATTTATCTATATAATGCCTATAAAAATCAATGCTAACTATGAAATTCAAAACTAAGTTTCCCAAATCTGGGCTGAATTCTGCTCTCGCTTCAAAATCAGCTGGTGTAATCCGATGTCTTCCTGCAATCTGCTTTCGGCTTGGCATGGGGTCAAGATAGGTAAATCTAGGACTCGCATTTGGAGGTTGGCTATTCTCGCCATCTGGTGGTCAGTCTGGGAGGAAAGAAACGATAAATGTTTCAACGACAGATCTGCTTTGGTTCAAGCTGTCTGGTCCAGAGCAAAATATCTGTTACTTGAATGGGTGGGCATTGTAAACGGGCTTAAGGATTATGATTTGTTATTTTTAGGTTGTTAGATTTCTGCTTCCTCAGCAGATTTCTTTCCTCTTTTGCATCTTTTTCTTTTTAATATATTCCAGTTATCCTTTTAAAAAAATAAAAATTCAAAACTAAGTTTCTAATTGACCAACTGATTGATTCTTTCAAACCCTTAAGTAAACAATCTCCACCTACTAACTATGGTTAAATGAAATATACCTGACTGTAATGGAACAACCGCAGCTGCGCGTTGATGGGGCTGACTGCTGACATGATGACATCAAGGGCAAATCTTGTCACAAGCATGTGAGCTACTGGTAACTAGGCCATAGTTCACTTCTTGGCCAAATGACTCAATACGCCATAGTTCACTTCTTGGCCAAATCACGAAATATGGGGCCAACTGGATAGGTAACTCAATAGGCTATCTGAAGGTGCCAATTTCACCATGTTTTGATGTAGTTTGGTGTGCATACGAATCGTCTTCTTGGATGATGAAAATTAGCTTGCCCTCTGCAAGTTGTGAAGTTCCAGGTCCTCCTTTCCCTTCCTCAGTTTGTTATGGCTTCAATTTGGAAGACCCTTTACTTTGAAATGCATGGAATTTTTTGGTTTACTTCCTCTCCTTTGTTTGCTCTTACTCAAGGATCTGCTTTATAATTTTGCTTCCTCTCAAAATTATGTCTTTATTACTTTTGAAATTTCACTTCTTAAACCCATGCTTTGCATTATAGAACTTTATTCTTTTACTAGCATGCTTTTTATTCATTAAATTAGTAACATCAACATTTTGTTTCTCATAATTTTTTGAGTGAATTGTCATCTTTAAATAAATGTACAGAAAATGCTTTCAGTTGACAAGTTCTATACAACATGGATAAATTGGCACTTGTTTGCATTAAAAAAATTAGCACTTTGTTGCAGATTATTTCTGCACTCTGAAGATAGTTGATGCATCGTCTCAGGAGCATGGACTTTCTGTGAATATTTTCACCGAAGACATGACATTGCTGCCACGAGTCAGGTCCTTGGGAGATATAATTGCCTTGCATAATGTTCTGGTAGTTACTGATTCCAAAGTCTTCTATTGTCTCTTTTGTACCTAATCCCCCAAATTTCCTTTAGGTGCTGAGTTTTTGTGTGTTACTTATCCTCTTTAGCGTAGGGCATGTGTTTAGATTATCGGTGTTTTCATTATGCATGATGGAGATGGCATTGGTGGATTCCATTTTCCTATATTTACTCGTCATGTGGAACTCTAATCGTAGGGCTTGTTTGGCGTGCTTTGTAGCACTATTAGCATAAAAATAGTGCTATGAGCATACACAATCTCGTGTTTAGTGCCTTAATATGCTATGCTCATGGCATAGTTAGCATTTATTCTGTGCCTTTTTCATCTCTTGTTAAATGTTGCATTATGCTAACAGTTGGGTTCCAAGAAAAATGCGGAATCCAGCAATTTTGATGAGGGATCCATTCTAGTACGCCTCATGTAGCCATGTGGAATGTGGAGACATGAATAAGATCCACACCTTCCGTCAGGTATGCTGCCTCGTGATTACCTTGGAGGCCCAAAATAAGGCCTATCCAAAACTCAGGTGGGCCACACCATAGGAAGCTGTTGGGATGGGACTCTTACCATTAATGTTGTTTGGGTCCCACTTTGGTGTGTATATGCCATCACATACATTCATTCGATGCACCCGACTAGGATGAAGGGACGGCCTAATAATCCGGCCAATCCAAAACCATGGTGGGTTCCACTGCATGAATTTAGAAATTTTAGGCTGGAATACTAACTTTTTTTTAATGGTTTGACCCACCTGAATTCTGGATTAGTCTGACTTTTGGGACTAGGGCCAAACCTGGGGTGGCGCACGTAATGAATGGTGTGGATGTTATGCACGAAGTTGTTTGCATTTTGGTGGTGGATACATGCATAAGATCCACACCTTCCATCAGGTACGCTGCCTCATGCCACACCATAGGAAACTGTTGGGATGGGACTCTTACTAGTCAATGCTGTTTTGGACTTCACAAGGGAATGCTGCTAACATGGGCTGGTGGAGCATGGTGGTTGATACACATGTGCTTGGGAAAATTGTACACTTTCACGTTTGATGGTTGTAAGACAATCCAAACTACCAAAATGTTGGATGAATTGTGGATGAAGCATGACCAAAAAATTGCACTCACCTCTTGCACACTTGGTGATGTTGGATGTATCTAGTATTAAATGCTTTGCATTATCTGCACATGCTTATACAAATAGGTAGTCCCACTGCCAAAAACTGTGTATCCAATGTTATCAAAGTTTTGATTATCACAAAATAATCTTATTCAAGCAATGCAATCCACACAGCCGCATGACACACGCCAAACAAACCTTGTAAAGTGAACCTTTTGTATGATCATTTGACTTTTTGCTTGTTGACAGGTGCTTCTAATGATGACTCCTTAGAAGTGTACTGGTAGGGCCTGGATATAACTTCCATAATTGGTTCCATGCATGTAGTGTGTCTGAATCAGGAAATGCATTCTCATATGAACTTATTCACTTGTTGTTTCTTTTGCTATACTGTTTCTTTACTGCATTACCATTGCCAACCTTAAATTCTGAATTTCTATCGTTTGGCTTTTAGTAGTGTTTGGTGGAATCTCACAAAGATTAGAGAAATGACTTGTGCAGATGAAAGATCACAAAGGGAATGCACAAGCTCTTTTCAACAAGAAGTGTTCTTCTTTTGCTCTATTTGAAGGGAAATCTTGTATGGGCTTCATTCCATATCAGATTTATTCAAATTTTCACATTACTGATCACGATGAGGTTTTAGTAACGCAGATAAGAACGTGGTTGGCTCATTATAATTTTGATGCAGGTACTCTCTTGTGCAAGCACTAATTTAAGTTACTTGTCTTAAGCTAATTATATTTGAATTTTGGACCAATGTCTAATGTTGCTCGAAATGATTGCCTAGATCTATGTCATGGTAGGTGGAAGCTATGTATAATGGTGATTTTGTATTGATATTTGAGGCATTTTCCGCGGTATTGTTTCAACTTTATTGATGAAATTTGTGGGGTTTTCAGGAGTTGAAATCTACGTCGCATAGGGCAAATTGGGAGCCCTTCATCACTTTAAAAAGGTTGTCACCATGTTGTTGGCGTACTTATGCATTAGACAAATTTCTTCCTTCTTGACTTTGGGAAAGTGCCTTTCTTGTGTGACTAATCATCTTCTTTGAGAGGCAAAAAAAAAAAAAAAAAAAAAAAAAAAAAACCTAGCACCAGAAAAGGAATGGGCTCACACCTTCCAGCATCACAATTTTTTGATGTTCCTCCACTTGATGTAATCACACAGAATGTAAGGATGTGTTTAGATTTATGCCACTATGGTGTTTGAATATCTTTTGCTAGTGTACTGATTTATGCACATGTTTGTCAATTACGTGTGTCTGTGTGTTAGTGAGTCGGTTGAGCCCTTGGAAGCTGAATACCGAAGACACATGAAGACTTGGAGCATCAAGGCGACTAATCATCTTCTTTGAGGCAAAAAAAAAAAAACCTATACCTGAAAAGGAATGGGCTCACACCTTCTAGCATCACAAGTTTTTGATGTTCCTCCTCTTGATGTAATCGCATAGAATGTAAGGATGTGTTTAGATTTATGCCACTAAGGTGCTTGAATATCTTTTGCTAGTGCACTGATTTATGCACATGTTTGTCAATCACGTACGTCTGTCTGTTAGTGAGTCGGTTGAGTCCTTGGAAGCTGAATACCGAAGACACATGAAGACTTGGAGCATCAAGGAAGTGAAGAACATGTAAATTGAGGTGCCTTGAGGACCCTAACCTTATATTCAAAACAACCTTAACCTCTAGATGATCCTAACCTTGACAGGTAAACCTTTTGATCATTCTACGACGTTAAGAGCCTCATTTGAACATGCTTAAATAGGCTATAGAGGTCTTAAGCTACTGGAAATGAAACTGCCCAAACCAACAGACTCAATAGCCGAGTTCGAGTGAAGCTCGATCGATTGACTCGATTGATCGAACATGGTGAAATCTGTCCAGCAAATTCACTGGCCTAATTCGACATAGTTCGATTGACCGTCGATTGATCGAGGATGCTGTTATTTGCCCGTTTTATAGCTGTTGCAATTCAAAATCTATATAGAGGGCATTCAAGCATTACACATTTGGATGAGTTTTTGGTACAATAGAAGCCTATGTGATTCCCCTCTCATATCGCTTATCCTAAGCCTCTAAACCAAAGAGATTTGAATCATCTTCCTTGTGATTTATCATTTGAATGAGCATTCAAACCTCTCTTTGAAGATGAACTTGATCTCCATGTTCTAGGGATTCGACACTAAACCTATAGTCAAATCCTTGTCTAAATCCTCTAGAACGCCCATCTAGGTGAATTCTCTAGGAAGTCAACTATCCATTAGTTGTAGGAGATTCCTCCCACCTCCTTTGCCTTGGTTACTTCATTGGCACAACAAACGCAAGGCGAATGATTGTAGAAGTTGAAGCATTGACGTCAATGATCAGGGGAGCACAAGGGGAGTTGATTGAAGCACGGGAGAGCATTGATCAAGCAACCCAAGAAAGCGCTGCCAAGGGGCTCAATCTGATAAGTAAGTTGTCAATTGAGTGTAGAGCTTGTGACCCAAACTCGAATAGGTTTTTATATAGGACCCAGGCTCTTGTGTAGGGCCGAATTCATCGGACATAGGTGTGTATGTGTTAGTTTCCATGGGGAGCCTCCCGTGGGAGTGTACATAGGGCCTTGGACACAGGTGCATGCGTGTTAGTCTTTGTGGGAGCCAAACGTAGGGCTTTCGATTAGGACCGCTAGTGGTTGTTAGTTAGCTGATAGAAAACCAACTAAAGTCTCTTGCAGGAGCCACCGACACAAGTGAAAACGTGTTCCTCTGACACGGGAGTGTACGTACGTCAGGTCCTTGTGCAGGGCTGTAAAGGTTTGGGGTGAACCTATCGAAAACTCCTAAGATAGTGAATACCTGTACACTCGAGGAGAGTTCGTCCGCCTGGAGTAGAGTAGGGAAACTGAACCACTATGCATGCATGTGTTTGTGACAATCATTCGAGCACAATTCTATTCATCCCTATGTGATTGATTAGTTAAATTATATGAATGCCCGAATTGGATTGTCTGCTAGACACTTAATTTGCAAAGCACACACAAGTTCACTATCTTTTTAGATTAGTTGCTTAATTGTTATATCTCTTGTAATTTATGTGATTGGACCCACTTTGTCTTTGAAGCCTTAGTGTTAATTTGTCTTGTTTGTTTTAATTGGTAAATTAGATAATTAGGCAAAGAATTTTAAAGTGGTCCTATTCAACCCACCTCTAGGACTTAGCCGTAATTCTATGTATCCGCCAAGCTTTTGCATGCCCCGTGGTAGACAATCCATGTAATTTCATCTTTTACGCATTCTATCTTTTAATTTAGCATCTCTTGAATTTTAAGTTGAGATAGTTTGATGCTCACTTCCTTTTAGGAATTGAGTTGTGCACTTTTAACCTTTGATTATCCTAACAATGATGGGGAATTTTTAGAAGTTGATCTATGCAAACAAATATCTTGAAATTAAATCTCTTGGAGGTGTCCCCCGTCTTGTTTGCCGTATGAAAATCCTTCAGTCCCGTGCTAGCAGAAGGCTTCAAAGAATTTGGGTTTTTGGCATTCTTTCTTGATGGATAACACAAGATTTTTAAACAGACAGAAAAATACACATAAAACCAGGGGCTAAACTAACACACTGTAGAGAAAGGAGAACAAAAAAAGAAGTCAACAAACAGAAAATCACATCTGAAAAACAATAGGCCCTTGGAGAAATGAAATCTCTCATCTTCTATCCATTATAAAAAGTCCCACATTAGTCCCTCCCAATTTAGCTAAATCATGTACTGATGCAGGATGTGAGACTAGGCTAAAATGGTGTCATGAGATGAATAAATGGATTATCATATCAATGAGAAACAGAAAAAATATATAATCTACCACATATAAAAGGTACTCAAGTAAGCAACTATCTAACTACAATCCTGCATTATGGATCCTAAAAAGTATAGATCAAAGAGAAATAAGCCTAATGGAAGATGGGACTTCCATTTATAGCACAAGGATTGATCTGCATTCAAGGGGATTCACATATGTCCATCAAGTGTCAAGTATTCTAGGTTTGGATTAATTGGGAATTAGGTTAAGGGTTTGGGATTGGGGATTTAGGGTTTTTAGGATTATGGATTTAGGAACTTGGGGTTTAAAAGTTAGGAAAATATCAGAAAAGGGGAATTTTTGTGAGAAATCATTGTTCATGGCACTGTTCACTACACTATTCACGGCATTGTTCACAACACTATTCACAACATTGTTCACAGGTTGGGGAAAAGAGAAGGTGTAGGTTTAGGTTAGGTTTTGATGTGGTCTGGATTGGGTTTTGGTATGGATGAGAATTGAGAATGAATATTGTGGAGATGGGTTGATAAAAGGGCAAAATAAAAGAAGGATTTGAAAGAAATAGAAATAGAGAGAAGAAAACTTATTTGGATTTAGATTAATGGTATCAGACTACGCCATCACGCCATTCCAATCACTAGAAATTGCAAGGAGAAAAACCCTAGCAAAGAAATTTCATTCATAATAATCATAGCATCCCCAAATTAGGGCTCCCATAACCCTTAAATAGTCTCAAATTGGAACTTTTACAAAAAAGATGCCTCTCAAGAAGGAAAAGTCCCAAGTACTTCCTACTTTAAAACCAAAATAAGACATGACCCCCTAACTCTCTAACAAATATAAAATAACCCCTAGCTAAGATGAAAAACATGTCTCCACGTGTAAAACGTATCTCCATGCTCCCAATAAGAAGCCCACATGCATCTTCCCTAATATAAGGTTTTCAATGATGCGCCAAATATGCATGTGGGGTCATCCATGCACCTACAATTTGGAGCCGGGCCCCACGTAATTATCATCTTGCCATAGAGAAACTGGGGCGTGGGTCACAACTTGTCTCCTCTGATATACTCAATATGGTGCTCGGATGTCCTCATCATCTACTTTATCATTTGCTTCCCTATTAACCTGCAAAAAGATCGCGATTCCTACACCCTCCACGAATAGGAATGCGACTTGGCCCATGCAATGGCCTTTTAGTGGAGTAGCCGCTAACAAAGATTGGGAAGAAATTACAGCTACCCACCATCATAATTGCTTGGAGCAAAACAGCGACCTCAGCATGATCTAAACGCTTGCACACATGCACACACTCACTGGAATGCTAAGGGTTTCCTAATGAACAACCGTTGAAATTAACCTTATACCACAACCAATGGAAATTTCCACTTACACAAACAATCCCCATCCAAAAATTACCTGAGATGATATTTTCTTTAGCCACAAGATGAGCCTTACATTGTTGTGAAGGGATCTAATTCACCTATCATAAAATGTGTCGAAAAAGATTCAATAAAAATTCTCTCATAGATCTAACGTATATTGCAAAAAAAAAATCCTCTTGACATTGTAGCCCATTCTTCTATGGTAGAAAGAACACTCATGTGCATTTTAACTCTGGCTTTGAGAGTCCTATGTCATACTCTAGTAGCCCATTCTCCATGGTAGAAAGAGTGCTCGTATGCATTTTGACTCCGGCTTTGAGAGTCCTATGTCGAACTTTAACTGACTTCTTTGTTATCTTGTGAGCTGCTTCAGCTTCACATGGTATGAGGATGCTGAAACATTGTCCTGGCTTTAAGGAAGTCATGAATGGGCCAACTAACTTAGAACTCAGTTGCAGAAAGATAAAAAGTCGCCATTTTGTTACTATTGCATGCAACTGTTTCTACTTTCTTAGATAAGTTACCTGCATGTTCTTAGCTTTTCCTATTGGCTGATGTCAACAAGTGCTTGACTCAGCCACACCAAGTTGACTCCTTTTTCCCATCTCCTTCAATCCAATTCCTTTATGTACTACATGTTTCTTTTTTCTTTTCCCTTTTTTTCCTTCTTCCATCAAATACTTGAATTTGTATTTCACTTTCAGAAAAAAAAAAGTGCTTCTGTGTAGGTATGAATGAATACTCATTGCAACTAAGAGATATTAAGGTGGGAAGGTATTTTGATCTAGTGTGCAAGGTAATTCAAATATCTAATATCTTGTTTTCTTCACTACAGTATATATGTTTTGCTTTAAAGGAATAAAAAGACTAACTTCGCTTCGTTTTGATGACAAGATTCTTCATATGTCCGTGGTTGTGGATGATGTGTCGATTCTCTATGTGTGGGATGGAACTGATGCTCCTCCAGCAGAGATTCAAATGAAGTAAGCATTTATCAATTTGGTATTTCTTTTTATTAGTTCATAATATTCTTATCATTTATACCTTTCAAAAAAATATTCTTATCACATATTGTCTTCTCTAAATCACAACACATATGAGGTCTACATGAAAACAAGCAGTGGTGGGACCTACTTGCTTTGCTAGCACACTCGTCTGAAAGGGAAGATCAGCACACGTTAATATAGTTCTCTGTAATCTTTAAAGTTGTAACTTGTAACTAAGAAGTATACTAGAGTTTGGTGTTTTACTTCTCAATGGTGACATATCTTTGTCATTTCTCTTGTACATCTGTACTAAGTTTCTTAGGAAAACTGTTTAAGTTTTAGTACCTGATGTGATGGGGACATCACGCGCGCACGCACAGGCACGCCGCCCCCCCACGTATGTACGCAAGGAGGAGGAGGGCCCCACCGTCGATCTGGATCGATGACGACATCCAGGGAGGGCCTCCTAGCTAGAAGACCGAGTTTTATTCGTTGGAGTGGGCCGGTAGTCAAGTAAAGTCCATCATGGGATGTCATGATCGTGACCCACTAGTCGGATTAATCTCATATTTTAGGTTTTGCTTATTAATGTTATTTAGAATATCATGGACGCTTTAGATTTCTTTGATTAGTTTTTATTTTGGTTTACTTCATCGCCAAGTAATAGGTTGCGCACACGGTGCGAGTTTTGGGGTATAAGGTTTTCTTATAAATAGGCACCCCTTATAGTTTTTTTTTATTCAATGAAGATTAATAAAAATTGTTGTGTTTTCTTATTCCTTTCCGAGTTATGAAAACCTAATTGGGTGTGAAGCTCTCCCTTCTTCGAAAGGCTAACTACCGTGGTGCGAAGCCACATCTATCCCGATTCGCTCCCATCTTCTACCATCCACCCTTCTCATCTCCCACAATCATCTGCGCTACAAATCTGTCTTTGATTGCATCAATTTTCCTCTCTTCAACAAGATTCCAGAATCTAGCCCTACAGTAGGGCTGTAACTTCGGCGGAGCACCACGCACAGCCCGTAGTTCGGATCGACCCGAAACTTAGGGGTTTTGGAGTCCACCCCTGGCCGACCAAACTCAAAGAGTCAGTTTCCAGGTGTGGGACCCCCTCGCACGTGCAGCCAGGCCCCTGCGCACGTGTGTTAGGCCTGGCTCGCTGTCCGCATGTGGGGACTATTTCTAGATTCAGATTTCCTGCCTATTTTACCCCTCTCATACCTCTTTCCCCTAACCCTAACCCTAGATTGCAATACTTCCAGTTTATTTGCCCATTTTCTAATCCTAGGGTTTTCTGAATTGAAATTGGTGAATCCCTTGGATTAGGGACTGATTGCTGTGCATATGTGGATGATTTTCACTTTCCTTTGAATATCGTTTGGTTAATAATTTTTATTGATTCAGCCCTAGCATGTGTAGGCCTGGACCTGCACAGATTCCCTTTGTTTGAATGTTTGAACTTTGGTGTGGGATGTGAAAATCTTATGTGCATGTTTCTGAATTAGTTTGATCTAAAGCCTGAAATCTTGCATATCATATTTAATTTTCATGTCTTGCATCATGATGCCAACATGCACTTGAGCTGATCTCAAGTCAACTAGTCAATGATTGATTGGACTCAGTTCAATTTTTGGTTTGTTTGAGGAAAACTTCTGTTAGTCTTTATAATCCTTCGAGTTTCTCAAGTTCTTGATTGAGTTTTCAAGCTTTATGGCTGAGTCAATTAAAACTGAGCTGTAGTGGAAACTTAAGTTGACTTGGTAGTGAACTTTAGAAACAATGGAACTGAATCAACAATTTCTTATGTCTTGTACTGATTCATTATAAGCAAGTGAATATATTTACTTTTTTGCATAGGCTTAACTGAATGCAGTTCCTGCTCTCTCTCTCTCTCTCTCTCTCTCTCTCTCTCTCTCTCTCCCAAATAGAACTTTAGGCAACATTTATTTAATGCCAGGTTGTTGTTGATATCCTCATGATAAAAGGAAAGAAATATTGATACTATTTCATAAATGACAGCCTCGATGATGAAGCCAGGATTCCCCTGCCTTTACAGTCGGAACAATCACCTCTCTCAAGAGATGTTTTATGCACGTTTCCATGTGTCGGAACAGTCTTGAGGTTCACTGTTGGCAAGTTCTTTGAAGATATTGGCCTGCAGTTGCAAGGCAGAGGCCAATGGGTGAAATTTCGTAACATAACATGTCAATTGCAATCAGGTCTGTGGAAAGGTGTGTTACTACCTACTAGCAAAATCCGCCTTTTGTCCGACAAGGACAGTGCTGTAAAACATTGTGAAAGGTAGTTGCTCTTCTATTCATTAAATTGGAAGATAGCATTCTCTTCTAAGAACATCTTGCCAGAATCTAATTCCATTGCATGCACTCTCATGAACTAGATGTTACGCGGAACGTTTATCAACTGGTGTGGATCACTTGCCTCGTCCATCAAGCATCACAGGTATTGTGTTCTAGCAACATTAGAATGTTTGTCCTCACTCCGAGTGGAAGACAGTCCTTTTCTGGTTTTTCATGATCAGTTTTATGATTTCAGTAGCCTGCATATTTTTGCCTTAACATAGTTTGGAAGGTTTGTCCTCACTCCAAGTGGAAGAATTCCTCTTCTATGTTACCATGCATTAAATGATTTAATTTTTGTGCAGTTATGGATGCTTGTAGTACCGAAACAAATAATTATACAATTCTTTTCTATTCTCTCTCCATAATAAAATATTGGAAAGTGAAACCATCTCCATGAGTATCTTCCCTCACCAAATGCACCCTAAAGTGAGGAACCTTTTCTTTCGAGTTAAGGCCTAATGACTTCTATTGCTTCCATGTGTAACGTCCATTTGTTGGCAATTGTGCAACTTGATGTTGGTTCAAGCAAAATTAGTCTAGTTGATTGAGAAGAAAGTTCAGAGATATGCAAGATGAATAATGTCAACAACATTGGTCATGGTGCACAATGGGAGCAAGGTTTTGTGCTAGATATATGGAAATTTCTATACTTCAAATTGTATGACCTGAACCTTAACTCAAAAGAAACTGCAACTTCAGTTTTTGCAATTAAAAGTGAATCATGGAATTTGGGCAAGGGATGATTTCATGTCTGGCTCTCCTACGGATTTGAGATCGTATCTTGGACTTCAAGATTAAAATAAAGAGGCATGAGACAATGCTTGGCTTAGAGTATGCTGTTACACTCGGGTGTTCAGTATGTACAAGTGGGGCCCAATGGTTCAGTGATCCAGACCGTTGATATCGTGCGCCCCATTGTGGATGGCCATGCGAACAGTCTAACCTTCCAATTGGTGGCCAACAAGTAGACTGTAAAGGAAGAAAATACAACACTAGTCCAGAAGAAGAACAAACATTTGATGGCTAAGAATCTAGAGATTTTTGGTGTATGAGTCACTGAAACTTGCCATACTGATGGTTTGGTGCACTGAACCAGGGGCCCATTTGTATGGACTTGAGTGTACTGTACAAACTCTTGGCCTGAGTATTGTACAGTACCTCATGGCCCATTGGGAGTCACTTTGATGGGCTTTCTCCATTCTGTACTTCCAAAATCAAAATCCATTTTCTATTTAAAGTGAGTGTCATTTAAATTGCACATAATTGCAATTCGTGCCCTATTTCAAAAGTCGCTTTACATCCTTCAAGTTTTATGTTGAATTTTAGAGCAGAATTCCTTTTTAGCATGCTATTTATGAAATTCTCTACTTAATTCTGTGTGATATTTTGTTGCATGGGCTTTTTCTGCATGTTTTCGTGATAAATATCCTAGGGTTGCTAGACAAGAACTGTCATGAAGTTTGCACTTTTGTTGATTAATTTGTCCTGTAAAATTCAGAAACATTGTGGCATCGATTTCTAACCCTATTGCTCTATTTACCTTTGTCTTCTCTTTTGCAGAAATGGGATATGGACATGTGCGATTCTCATCATTGATGGAAGTTCTCACTTTTACGAAGGTTAGCTGAGATATTAATCGGGTCAAATCATCGTTTTTCCTTTTCATTTTTTCAATGATGATAACTGAATGTTCTAACTCAATAGGAGGCCATCAATCATAATTTAGTCATTTTGGCTCTCTTCAATTTTTTTTTTTTATAATTCCTTATTTTCTGTACTTTTGACTGTTGTTATTGATTGTGGACTTGCAGGTAACACAGAAATTCAAGTGCGTCGTGCGTTTTGTGGCCATATATCCCTGGCGGCCTGAGGACTTCCGTTCTCCCGAGACAGGTCTCTATAGGATCAGATTCACGCTTGAGGACCCTACTGCCAGAATACATGCGTATTTATATGGTGAAGATGGGGTAAGCTCTTAGTCTCCGTCAATCCCATTTTTTTTGCAAGTCAAATATCATGAATACAAGAGCATGCTTGAGATATGTCCTTTTCCTGGTCAATATTTGTTCATTGGCCTAATCTCCTGGAGATGCACGCTGTTCATGCCCATATTCCCCCCACATCATTGAGTTTTATTTGGACAATGTTCTGCTAGTTTATATGTGTATGTTAGGGATTAAATTCCCCAAGTATCTGATAGAAGGCTATGATGGCGGTGCCAATGATATTGGAGTTCCGCAGCCTCATCTCTTCATATGTTCCTTTTTCCAACTCTTATTGGATGGCCAGTATTCCTAGGTGCATCTCGACACCCTGATATGTTGATTTATAGATGACTGAGGTTTTTACCAGAATGACTTGAATGATGCACAAATTCAAATGGCAACAACTTATGTAACCACTTGACATTGGAGATTGATGATGATGAAATTGGAGAACTGTAGCCACATCACTTCTAAATGTTGCTTTTGCAAGGACGACTCTTATAGGATGGCTGGATTCCCTTTGCAATATCCATCCCTGTTAAATTTTTTAGTGCGTGTGTGCGTGCTCGTTCGCAACTACTATTGGATGGCCAGGTTTCCTATGCCATCCCTGAACCCCGATAAATTTATGGTATGTAGATGACTGAAGTAAAATTATCTTTACTTGAACAACTCAAGCGATGCACAGGTGGATGCTCAAATGCTACCTATATACATGTCGGAATGTCTCAGGGCCTCAGACCCAGGAGCACTGAATGATTGCGACACAACGGCAGACACCATTTATATTTCATTCTTTGTTTAAAGTCATTTAATGTAATGAACTTCTGATTATTATTGGGTGTTGTCACTGAATTGTTGTGATATCAAGTGGTCTTCTTGTTCAATATTTTTGATCACCATTGGCTTTGCATAATGGGTCTCTTTGACTGTACCCCTATTTGAACAGATAGTAGGGAAGAACACTTATGATACGTGAGTCATAATTTCAGCATTTGTTTTCTTTGTCAGTTTTGATTATCGCTAATTTCATCTTTTGATCAATGACAGGAAGAGTTTTTCGGGGGTTGTCCAACAATTGAAACATTGACAAAAAAAGTGAATAAATTGCTTGGGATACCGGAAACTGATGAAGTGGCAGGTGTTAATGCATGCAGAAACCCGCCTTGGGTGCAATTATGCATAAAATCATATTACCTGGATAAAAATGATCCTTGGACAACAAGGCGGTATCGGATCTTTGGTGCTAGGCTAGTTTGACTTGCTTTCTGACGTCGCTACTTGAATCATGGGTTAGGTTGCCCCGACTGAGTACCTTTTTGCAGTTGTGCCTGTTAATTTTGGTTAGTAATGCGGTTGTTGTAAATTTGCCGTAACAACCAACTGTTATGCCTTTTTTGATGACTTTCAGCATGTACAAGTGATGTACATATTTGTATATAAAGTGTGGTATCGATGAAATTTTTTTTTTGTGTAAATTATATAACAATTGGCCATTAGTTGTGAATTTTCATCTCGTGTACTCACTGGAGATAGACACTGCATTTGTTCTGTAATGGGCCGTCTTCTGTTTAAATTTATTGTTTTTTGCAAAATGTATGGGGAGTATGGATTGTGTATTTGTGTGTATGGGGAGGTAAGAAAATGCGTAATTGTTTTGTTTGATGCTTTTGAATAGGCTTTGTTTGGAAGTGGGGAAACGCTGTCATGAAGCAGTTCATGGTCTTGCTAACCTGCTTGAAATGGTAAAATGGGCGAAAATGTCGTAACTTGTCAGCAGCTGCAGCGGCTACTTCCATCCAGTGGCCATGCTTGTCGTGCAAATATTATAACTTGCAAAGCACCCTTGGGGATTGTTTCTCCAACGGAGATTGAAGAAAAGTAAAAGAAAATGGCCAACTAGCTGTAGAGAATGATCTGAAACCCCAAGCCAATTATAGTAGGATAAAACTGATCCATAACAAGTTTATCAGTTCTTGACACACGAATCAGTTTATTTTTATTTTATTTGTTATTTTTTTCTCCAATTGATTGCCGGTATTTCACCAATATTGCGTGAATTGTTAACTGAAAGGTTGGATTTAACACAATGAAAAAAAAAATTGTCCGCTGAAAAGTTGGATTTAACACAATGAAAAAAATAACAATTGAGTCATTGTTTATTTATTAAATTTTAGGATACTTAATTCAGTAGAGCTTCGTTCATCATTCCAAAAAGTTGAATGGCGCGACTCCATCTTGAAACTTCACTAATGATAATGCTTTAGGTCACTAATAATAATGCATTAGGTAATAAAATAGCCGACCATTTACTTTTCTTCTTTTGGCCGCAGCTTTAATGTTGGTAACTAGGAACTGAACGTTGATGGTCAGAATAGTAGGCAGGAAAGGCCCCCCTAGGTATGTTTTGTGCTCAAGGCCTTAGGTACCCATTATTGTCCGTATGCCATTTCATATGCAGCAAATGTTGTTAGCATTGCAACGAAGAAAGAGAGAGCCAATTAGCTACTCTGCTGATTGCATCTTTGCAAGTGTGGCAGGGGTAAAGTCCATATCTATTTAGTATTTAGATTTCTTTTGATATGTTAGTGCCTCGGTTTATCAATAATGTGTGTTATTATGTCTTGAGTTCGGTTGAGCCCCCGTTGGAAAGCAAATACATCTAAAAGCTTGAGGACTTGCATCATCAAGGAGTGAAGTCACATGTATATATTAAAGTGTCTTGGTATCCCTAAACATAGAACCCATTTAAACCTAAAACACCTACTTCTAAATGATTCAATTTGATAGGAATTTTATTTTATTTTATTATTATTTTTTAAAATCATGCAAGCCTTAGAAATCAATTTGATCTTGATCATCAAGGTTCATAGAGGACTAGAGGATCTGTAGATTCGACTGTAAATCAAATTGAAAGTCGAATCGGCATTGCAGATCGAATTGAGAGACTGTAGATCAAATCGACTAGAATCAAAAGACTGTCAATTAAATCGACAGTCCGATTGAAAGTGGCTAAAATTGTCTGGAGAGCTATATAATTAAATCAGGAGTTTTTTGATCGAATTGAAACTCCAATTGACAGTGTTGATCGAATCAATAGCTAGCCGTTACAGATTTGTTGGGGTCCTTTTCTTATAAAATAGGCACTCCGACCGTAACAAAATAGATAGAATTTTAATGGCTTTAGAGGCCCTAGGCATACAACTCCTGTATGTTGCTCATAGGCTTTAATCTATTGAGTTTATGTAATCTTTCTTGTGATTCATCACTCCATACGAGCATTCCAAGCTCACATTGAAGATGTACATGTTTTCATACATTCTCTAGATGCTAAACACTAATCCTATAGGTAAATCATGTCTATCATCCTATAGAATGCCCATCTAGGTAAATCCCCATTTGAAACAAACTATACCATTAGTTGTAAAAGATTCTACCACAATGCCATTACCTTGACACTCTCAATAGGAAGATTATTGTAAGGTAGTCGATCGAAGGAGCTGAAAAAAATTCGCTTCAAAAATCGGGAGAGCTAAAGAGAAGCTGCATCAAGATTGGTTGAGCATTTGAAGAAAGCATTATCAATGAGACTTATCCAAACTAGTAATAGTTTATTTAGAGTCCATTGTATACTAAAGTCTTGTATAGATTTGGATTCTTTAGAGGTTAGCACTAATCATATAGGTAAATCATTTGTCTATCATCCTCTAGAATGCCCATTTAAGTGAATCACCATTTGGAATCGACTATACCATTACTTGTAGGAGATTCTAACATTATCTCATTACTTTGACACTCTCAATAGGAAAATCGTTGCAAGGTAACCGATTGAAAGAGCTGAAGAAGATCCACTTCAAAGACTAGGGGACCTGAAGAGAAGTCGCATTAAGATTGATTATCTCAAGAAGGCACTATCAACTGAACTCATTCAAACTAGTAAAGAGTTTATTTAGAGTCAATCTATATTCAAGTCTTGTGTAGATTTGAATATAGAGTTTGAAACCCAAATTCAACTAAGTCTATGTATAAGCCATCAACACGAGTGCATACGTGTAGGTTATTGGTTAGTGTATAGAAAACCTTTGCTAGTATTTATGTGAGCCACCGGTGGGTGTGTACGTAAAGGTTATTGGTTAGCTTATAAAAAAACCTTTGTTAGTCTCTATGTGAGCCTCCGACGGGAGTATACGTAGGTCCTTATGTAAAACCGTAAAGGTTTGTGGTGAACTTATATAAAACAATTGTAAAAGTTAATGGTGAACCTATAGGAAACCATTAAGATAGTGAAATTCAAAAAACTCTAGTTTGAGTCTGTCATCCGAGAGTAGAGTATGGATTTAGTCGAACCACTATATATCGTTGTGTTTGCGATTATTATTGTGTAAGTATTTCTATATATGCTTGTAATTGGTTTTGTTTATTTCATATGCCTGTATGAATAGATTGTATGCTAGGAGTTTAATTCATTGTAAATACTTAATATAGCTATCTCTCATTGTAGACTACACGTTTAGTTATATTCTTTATAGTTTATGATCTTGGACCCATTTAACCTTGTGGCTTAAATTATACTAATTGATAAATAATTTTAAGTGGTCTTATTGATCCACCCTCTAGAACTTAGATATAATTCTAAGCTCCGTAAGCTTCCGCATCGTGGTATCATACTAGATAACAGTGCAATTTCATGATCAACCACAAGGATTCAGAAAGAATCAAATAATTCTGCAGTCAACATGCATCCATGAAGCCTCAATGAGATCAAGAGCTTCTCAGTATGTGAAACCCATCTCTCCCCCCCCCCCCCAAAAAAAAAAAAAAAGAAAAAAGAAAAAAGAAGAAGCTGGAACTGTTAAGAACTGTTAATACATTACCACTTTCAACCCAAAAAAAAAGAAAGGAAAAGATAAATTGTATTCACACCTACGTTGCAGCTACCAAAAAATTTCTGTTGTATTGTTGTATTGTCCTTCCTCACTGGCCCTAAACAATGGATCCAATTCAACAGAAGTTTACTTGGGAATGAAAGATGCCCCCAAAACCTTGACTGATGTAGTGAACAAACAAATTTAGGCTATTACTATCTTGATTTCACAGGAAGGCAGCTACATAGTGTATAGGAACCCTGTAACCACGAACAAACCCACCTATCGACTTGCAGTAAATTAGCCACCAACCACAACTAGCTTCACGAGGGATTGTTGCAAATGCTAGGATTGTTGGGTTATATGGCCTTGATCCAGTTGGAGAGGGAAACCTGTCTTCCACTTATTCCGAACAGCCTTCAAAATCCAGCATTGAGAAAGCTATTCCATGAGCATCTGATCCAAAAAAGCTACTCCACCAAAGAAAACAATTGGAGGATTTCGTTGATTCCTTTGCCAACCAAACCTGCAGGCATAACATGTAAATTGACTAGTTGGTTTCAATATGATAAGGCAATTTGAGCAATGTGACACTTCATTCAGAAACTCCATACATAATGCATGCAAGTTGCAACTATAATCCTGAAAGGCATCAGCAGAAGCAAATAAATTTTTATTTATTTATTTATTTATAAAGTCAGCAACACATCATATCACTTCACTGATTCGCAGAAAAAATCCCAGATGAGTTTGCCAAATCAGTAAACTGCTCGAACAAGGTGAATGTAACAGTGATCTTCTCAAAGCAAAATATGTTTTAGTTGCGAAAATGGGCACCTTGTTACAAATAAGCTTTAATTTAACAATCTAAGGAAAGATGCAAGTGCCAGCATGCTTCACTGGAACAGAATGTAGGGCAGTCAAGGAGGAACAAGTTCATGGATTAAGTACGGCTGAATGAGAATGCTGGTATGGATAGAGTGGCCATATGAGGGATGATAGAATTAGAAATGAAAGCATTCAAGGGAATTGAGAAGCAACACCAATAGCTAATAAGATGATGGAAAGTAGAAATAGCTGGTACGGGCCGCATGCAATAGACTGGGGGGGGGGGCCTATGATCCTCAATAGAGTGAGCGAATGATGGAACAAGATTCATAAAGCTGACGGCAATTAGTTGGGATAAGGCTTAGATGATGATGATGATGAGACAAGATGCAAGGATAAAGCTGCATATTCCCCAGAACATGCAACCATAAAAGCCTTCAAACATATGTAGGCAGGAAAGGTGAAAAAGACTAATTAGGATTGCAAAAACAGAACAATTTTCTGTTGGTCTGGTCCTATATAAATTAAATGTAACAACTATCAACCAGGAAATGGCATAGTAAGAGGATTGTTTCGTACACAATACATTAATAACCAGATGATGAACAACTATCAACCAGGAAACGGCACAGTAGTTGGAGGATTATTTTGTACATAATATATTAATAACCAAATCATCATCATCATCATTATCATCATCTAAGCCTTATCCCAACTAATTGGGTTCGGCTACATGAATCCTGTTCCATTATTCCACTCTATCAAGGGCCATAACTTCAGTTAGACCATAAGCCTTTCTTACCACCTCCACCCACATCCAATTGGGCCTTCCTGCACCCTAACATGAGTTAGGAATGTCATATTGTTTGGATTTATGATGGAAGTTATGGTATAAGTTCAATACCAGCTGCCAACCTGATGCAAACCTCCTCTATTCAGGCTTAGGACCAGCAATGAGAGCACAAAACTGCCCCAGTAGCAATGTAATTGACTATTAAACTGGTCAATTACAATCAAACACTATCTAATAGTCTATTACGTAGGTTGATTACAATCAATGAATTGATGATAAATGAGCAAATAGGGGTTTGTTTACTTGGTCAATCAATCAAAGAGATTGGTCATGAGCAAACTTGATCAGTTTCTCATCCTGGTTGATTGGGAAAACATTTCCAACGCGTATTGTAGTCCATGCCTTCGCATCGACTCCAGATCAGGTTCCAATCATTACCCAAATAGAAAACATTTCCACCAAAGGATCTGTGTCTGGAAAGCATAAACACCAACAGTATTCAACAATTTAAAAATTGAAGCTCTTTACCAACAAATATAACTGGTTTATATAGACATTGAAACTCGGGAATGGTTAATAGAAGGAATAAATGGAGTGAACTGGTTCCAATGGATATGCTGAATTCAAGTAAGATGGACCTAGAAGGTTACACGACATTTTTTTGAAAATTCTCTGTATGTGCAGCACAGCAATTTATCTAGTAATACAAAATAACATTAAGCCAGAATGTTGTAGTCAGTAACTATGCAGCGATGGTGTATGTTTTAAATAAAAGATATTCAGAATTATTTATTTAGCATTTTGCAATGTTACATACCAAAATTGATTGCTCTTCTCTGTCCTATTCAAATCTTTCTTGTGCATCAGTGCCATTCAGCATGGTGCTTCCACATCATCATCTATATCATCATCGGAAAGCAAACTGCAATTGGAACTGCATTCATAATCAGTCAATCCATCACTCTCAAAATCATCGTCATCAGAAATATGCGATAATCTGTGATCTTCTCCATCTTTATCATCATTCGGCACCTTCTTATAAACTCCTCTGCTCCTATCCAGCTTCCCTGTCCTCATCATGCTCTTGAACCTCTCTCTGATCCCTACAAGTGGATGCTTCTGCACCAATTCCCGGCCGTCATAGGCTTCTCTCAGCACAACTGTCTGCGTGTTGCACTTCTGTGAGATGTAGAAAATCCCTGGATGGCGGCCAAACACTTTCGTGAACTTTTGTGGCAGCTGGAGCGGCTTCCGTAGGTTGCTCACATTTGCCCTGTCCGTCCTTCTCCCGATGGTGAGGTGGAGAAGCTCATGGAAAACACCCACAATCCTTTTCTCAGAAACATCTGTCCGGGGATCGAGACCGGATGGACCCACATAAGGACTAGTATAGGGGAGCTGCTGCCATTCCTCCAACCACGCCATGCATTTCCGCTTCAATCCAAACCCTCGGGTGAATTTCACAGGAAACGCCAAGATCTCACCATTGCCGCCTCCATTGTTCTTCTGTAGTTCGGAGACAGCAAAGTGTGGGTCCCAGGTCAAGAGTTTAAGGCCGGGTCGATCATCAGGGAGACAGATAAGTTTGAAGAATTGTGGGTAGTGTGGGATCAAGGTTTCTTGGTAATTAAATGGCAAGCCCATATCCCATTTCAGTTGATCGATTGTATGGAGAGGGAGGGTTCTATCAGCTGTGAGCATGAGTAGTTTACAAAGTCTTTGGACAAGGTTTGGTTCATTTTCCTGGAGGGTTTGGAGCTCTTCTTGATGGAGTTTGAGGGCTTCTTGGGAGAGTCGGAAAACAGGAGCACTGTGTGCGTCAGGGAATTCATGGAAGAGGTTGGGGTATTGCCTGATGAAGGCTGAGACTCTTATGTGGGAAAGGCCAAGCTGCCTACGGCGTCTGTTGACTTTGTAGATGGGGAGAGAGGCATTGGGGGCATTAGCAAGCTTGTCTTTGAGCTCGCACGCAGATTTGAGATCTCTCTCCCCCACGATAACAGAGTCTAGGATCCTGTCTTTCACCCATTTCAGCTTTACGTTGACGAGGGATCGGGTTTGGAGGAAAGGGGCATGTGGAAAGAGAGCCAAATGCTGCCTAAAGAGGAGCATGTTTCAATCCTATTCATCTCCATCTCATAGCTACCAAAATTCCATGGTATGGGAAAAGTTCAGGTTTATTTCAGTTCCAGTCCTGAAAAGATGGTAAATAATCCCCCCCAAAACAAGAAAAAAAAGAATTAAAAAAAAAAGATTAGAAAAGAAAGAAAAGAACTGAGGAGTTCAGGTTTAATGTAGTTGATTCAAAGAGAGTGAAACATGATTCGAATATAGAACTTTGAAAATATCTCCACAATTAGACAATCCACAACTCCAATGGTTTGGAGTCAAGGGAAGAAAAGCTTGAGACTAACGGCTACATTCTTCCAGTCTGAAAAATTTCCAAGGTATGATCTATCCATGGAACCTTGAGTGCTGGCAAATTCCTGTGTTTGGGATGCTAGAAAAGGTGAGAAACAGATTCTAGGAGTATCCAACTCCAGTTAAAATCATGCTTTTGGATTCCTAGCCTTCAAATTCTAGGGAAATGGATTCCCTCCCAATGGTTACTTCTATTTATTTATATAAACAGACCAGTGCAGCCCGTTTCTTTCCCTCTACCCAAACACAGTTTCTGGATTCCATAAAATTACATTACCAGTGCCCAAACATGACTGTGCAGCCCTCTTCTTTTCCATGGAATGTTAACTGGAGATCAATGCCTTGAAAATCATTTATGCAAATGCAATGCAGTATGATGCGATTATCAAAGACACTACAAAAATTAGATCTGTGAATGTAGTTGATTGTGGACTATCTGTTAGTTTGTTTTGTAAATGTGTGGCCCACCTGATGAATGGGCTGGGTCCATTTTGGTTCTTGGCCATCTACATGGTGGGGCCTTCCTGATGATCACAGCTTTGATGTGGTTGAGGGGTGAGTGTCTGCCTCAGAGTCTCCAACTCTTTTTTTTTTTTTTTTTGGGCTATTGATGGGTGGCTGCAATATTCCAACCTCAGAAATTTTGGGGGCATGGTCAATTAATGGTGGGCCACGACAGAACAACGGCTGGATTACCCCCAAGTATGGAAGCCACTCGTGAGAATAAAAATTTCAGTATAGAGTGCAAAGCCTTCAGAGGCAATGGAGCTCTGATAATCTCCTAGATGGGAAGATCAAAGGCAGCATACTGGGGCTTTTTTTACAATGAAATGAAGACCATTGCTTTACTTTTTCTTCTTGATCTCCTACTTGCAGGCAATAAATTGAGAAAATCAGATAAACGCCTCTTTGTTGCACACTATTCTTGACGGAATTGGTGGTTGTTGGTTGTGCACACAAGGTGTTTGTGGTTTTGCTTGAATCGGCGATCTTGGTGTGTCCAACGCCGTGCCAACATACCAACAATTCAGATGACTCAATCGTGGGCCCAGCAGGTGGTAAGCCACGTGGACGAGAGAGAGAGAGAGAGAGAGAGAGAGAGAGAGAGAGAGAGAGAGAGAGAGAGAGAGAGAGAGACGTACCACCGCCGACGATGGGCAAGAGGAGGTAGGATTCTGAGAAGCTCTCGGAAGGCGGAGGACTTGTTGAGAGAGAGAGAGAGGGAGGGGAAGAGAGGTATCCCCAACAAACCCAGCAAGGTGGTGTTGGGCGCTGTGGGGCCGACTGTGATATTTTTGTTATATATCCACGCCGTCCATCCGTTTTTCCATTTCATTTTAGGATACGAACCGAAAGATAAAGCAACTAAAAAGTTCAAGTGGACCACACGACAGGAAAAGTAGTGATGGGAAGCCTACCATTAAAAGCTTATCGGGGCCCACAAAAGTTTTGAATGAAGCTGTATTTAAGTTTATGAACAGGTTGGATGGGAAATAAACATTGCGTTGGGCCCTAGGAAGGTTCTAACAGTGGTGACATTATCCCCACTGTTTTCCTATGGTGTAGTCCACTTGAGCTTTGCATCTATTTAACTTTTGGTTTTTATGCTTTAAAATGAGCTTTCAAAACGGATGGACGGCGCGGATATTAAAATAATAATAATAAGAAAAAATCAAGTAAAAAATCAAGATGGGCCACACAGCGCCGAACACCACCTAGATGGGGTGGTCACCATCCAATCCGCCCCCGTATGTCGGGACTTTACCCGTAGGAAAGAGGACATCTTCAAGAGATCAAACCGTTTATACACCGATGGTTCTCACTCGTAAATCGAATTATTTAAATATGTAATGGTTTGGCTCTTTCGCTTTCAATATAGACGGTCATCATGGCCTCTGTACAATCAGAGGGTTGAAATATACGGTCTGAGATATTTTTTTTTTCCAGGCATCCCCCGTTCAAGTGGAGCCCAATTACATGAACGGTTTGCGACATTGTAAAGAATCCAAATCCAACAGTAGAATCTCTCAAACATCTAGTGGTCTTGTTTTAACAAACATCTGTCCATTAATAGTGGGTCCCATCTCTGCCCTTTGAAAGTTTTTTTTTTTTTTTTTTTTTTAAATTATTTTAATTGGTGGACATTTGTGGAAATTACAAACATTCAAGTGTGCAACTTCACCGAAAAAAATGTAGCATGTAGCATGACACGTGTACAGTCATTAGTGATTGTTTATGCGTTGGCCAATGGACTTTTTAGATATAACTCGAGGCTGGCCCAATGAATTTGGGGCCGGGGGCCTGCTCTGTTGGTGGATATAGTAGCTGAAGCTCGGCCCATAGCAGGCCAGCCTGGAAACTGATGAGACAAGGTGGGCCATTGAAAAGCCCTATTTTTGGTAGAAATAATGCGGCCTAGCGACCAGAATAAATAAAATCTTTTTGGTTTTAGCCAAAAGTTGTGGTTGGATGGATTGATACAAAATGGCCCAAAATCAATTAGGCATAAAAACAAGGATAAAAAGGCGGTTCCCCCAATCTGTTATAGGGGACTGGGTCAGACCATCTTCTATCAGCACAAGCTCAGACAGAAGACTGTTCATCTGTTAGACTGAAATTTAGGCTTTTCTTTGACCCGTTTGCATGAGGTTAATGACTAATACAGCCCATTTCCATTACTGGCTATTGATCTTAGGCCCAAGTAAGAGCTACAACAGACAGGACGTGTTATCAAATCAGGCTCCATCTGTACCACACACCATACTTAAAAATTCAGAAAAACTCACCTAGTCAAAGGAAGATATATAGGGAGCTTTTCCTTTGGGGAGACACATTAGAACGAGTTTGTGTTGTCACTACAATGTCTTCATTGTTTGATCACCCTACTCAAAGCGTTCTTGATCAATGTAAATCTATGCAATTAGTGCCTTCTTCAATTTTTCAAATTTTATCTGTTCATGATTAGGTTGTAACTCAAGAAAACTTATATTAGATTTGAAAAAAGAGTCATAACTCAACTCAGATTGGCACAACTCAAAAAGTTATTTACATATGAGAAGGTCTCAAATCCAATAACTTCTGACTTACTGTGCATGAAACATTTAACCGGTTCAATAGATTGGGCCCACCATGAGAAACACTTCATACAAAAATCAGCCCCATCCACTAATCTAGTGGACCACACTTGTATTTTGTTATTTTATCAATGGCCAAACACTATTTTCTCTAGTGTGGCTAATGCTCAGCTGAGTAGACTGTGGTCCAATTAGTTAGACTCTCTCTCTCTCTCTCTCTCTAGATATATATATATATATATTGGAGGAAACTATTTTGTTTTTCATTATGGCTATACAAAGTTTTAGATCAAAGTAAAAATTGGATCTAGTTTGATCACTTGATGATTTTAAGTCATCATGTATAATGAGTTTGCATGAGTTCCATGGGAACTGGTACGGAGTTGAGCATTTGGCGAGATATATATATATATATATATATATATATATATATATATATATATATATATATATATATATATGGGAAAAGGTACTATGCACTCGAGCTTAAAGCTCAGTCCATGAGTCGACTGTGGTCCCCACCGTGATGCCTTTCAAAGATTCACAGACGATGCACGAGCTCCCACAAGGCCCAAAATCAGCCGTCACGTCTCTCCATATCATCTATACACGCAAAAACATCACTCCCCACCTAAGTTGTGGAAACCACCTAAAACTTGGTCTAAAATTACATCCAAGTGGGACACACATGATGGATATATCATCAAAACACGTAAAGGTCCCCATAATGGTTTTGAATGTTTCATATGGTACAAACTTCTATATGTGGTGTGGCCCACAAAAGTCACGGATTGACTTGATTTTCAGCCGTGTGGGCCCCCTCTGGAATGGTGCATCTGACTGAGGGGGTAGATTTTCAAACGGCATCACGGTGGGCCCCACATCAACTCGACCTCATGGACGACCGCTTTACACTCGAGCGCATAGTACCTTTCCCTATATATATATATATAACACTCTCATACCAACCCTGCTAAATATATAATAGAACTGGAAAGCTCAAGAAAAGTCATACTAGTTTTGGAGATACAGTTGAGACGACTCGTTTAGGCCCATGTACAAAAATTGTAGTCCCTAGAGAGCTAGGTTGGACCTGCCCAACCCACCAATAACGCAGATTTTTTTTGATGGACCAGATCATATATTAGTTTTGTATCATTAAGCAACAGCCAAACATGTTATTATTATACATGACCAATGCCACTTGATGGTTGCTCCCCCGTTTTTGTTGGAAAAATTAAGTGTTTTTTGTACACAACGGAGGATAGAAAAGAGATAACAAGACGATCAGATCTATCGGATTCAAGGCTCGATTTGAATAATCAATTTTTCAAGACAGATTTGCTACCTTTTTTCTAGAAGTTCTAGCAAGTGCAAATGAAAGAAATCTGGAAATTATCTTCAGGATACAATGAACTCTTAATTCGAATTTCAACACAAAAATTTGCACATTTAAGTATTGAATAGATCTCTACTTTTGACACCGATATGTCTTTAAGAAGTTTAGAAAAAACTAAGCAAGAATTCAGATCGAGAGTAATTGCATAGAAGATGAAATTTATTTTTATTCTAAAAAACACAACAGTTTCTAGCATCTCTAACCTACAGGTGCAATCTTCTTGGGTGTTCAGAGTGATGGAGTTTTTTCCCACGCTCGATCGATCGTGAGCTTCGCTCGATCGATGGAGGGCTGGTGCATGACCAATCGTAGACTGGCTCGACTCGTTTTCCAGCGAGCTGTGGTTTTTAGATTTCCGAGGTACTCGACCAGTCGTGGGATGTACTCGACCGGTTGAGGGTGCCGCTTGACTGGTTGAAGACTCGGCTCGACCAGTCGAACTTACACAAATTTGAGTCCGGATCTTGCGCGGACTACGAAAATTCGAGGCCCCTTTCGCAAGGGGTGCGAAAGGGAGTCTCTTAAACTATAAATAGGGATGCCTAGGGCTTTTCTAGGTAATGCAAAATGGTTTCCTAAAGTTTTGCAAGGGTTTACTAAAGGGTTTAGGGTTATCAAATGTGTGAGAGAGAGAGAGAAAGAGAGAGAGAGGAAGCTTGTGGAAGAGAGGTTATGCTCGTAGAGGTGATCTACTGTGCAATCAACATCTCAGCGCTTCTACGTCCTTGTGATCGGTGAGATCTCTTCGTTTTTTCTTTTATTCTTTTATTGTTTATCCACTCCTGCGTGAGTGAAGAAGGTTGTAATGTTTTACTTTATAGTGGATTGTTGATCTGTACGAGGTCCGTGGTTTTTACCTCTTTAAGGGTTTTCCACGTAAAAATCTCTTGTGTGGTGTGGTTTATGCTTTGATTTATTTCATTGCTTTATTATCTCATAATTCTAATTTGTTTTGGGAGGCTAGATCCTAAGGTTTTGTGCAAGATCCCCAACACAGAGCTGTTGATTTGGTGACCTACCTACCACACGGTTGGGCCATTTCAATAAATGACTTGACAATCAAGATCAAACAACTAAACATCACAACATCTTGATGGTCAGAGTTGTCTGATCACTGTCATTATTGGCCCATAGTCCATCTACACGGTGGCCCACTAGATGGACAGTCCTGATCATGACATTTAATACGTGCACCTCGAGAAGGGGAAGTGCATTGAACTTTTGTGCACCGAATACTAGCTTAATTCCTCTTTCCCAACTAATCTCAGAAATTTAAAAATCATATTAAGGAGTATAACCCGGGATTGCAATTCACTCTCATGTGACAAGATTCTCTGTTTTCACATGTTCTTTCATATTCTTTCCTTTCATTTGATTACCAGTACTGCTACGATACTTGAAAGCTCTCTGAGTGTTTTATATGAGATAATCAAAATATCTCTTTTCATGTCATCACGCCCACATTCTATCTATCAATTGCATGTGAATGTGATATCCTTCCATTTTGCAACACGTTTATGAGATCCAAATCTTTCATCTATTCGCCCCACCTTTGATGGGCTACTCCCCCAAAATATCCATTGAAGGGTGTGATTTCTGCTGTGCAGGAGGTACATGAGATGAACGGTTTGGATCTTGTATATGTATGTCTCTTATAAAAATAACCATTGGAGGTTAGTTTTTTATATATATATATATATATATATATATATATATATATATATATATATATATATATATAAAATTTATTTATTTTTTAAATGCACGCACACACACACACCCCACACACTCATGCTGTCACCACCTATGGATGCTTGAACCCTTGATCAGGTGTTGAAACTCCTAAGAGTCTTTGGCCGGGCACGTGGATGGGATTAAGGTTGATCCTGGATGGATTGGAAGTTCAAAACCCATTTGTAGAATGTATGGTAGATGAATTAGCAATCCCCAAAGAATAAATCACCATCATACCTAAATCCACCTAATCCCTCTTAATCCCACTATTTTGCTTTGTTTGGCAAAACCATGGAATAATAAATATTACCCCATTCTCCATTCTTAAAGAATAAAAATGATTCATCAAACGCTTTTATGGTCAATTTTAAACAATTGGAAAACTGATTAAGAGTCTACCACCGGAGCAAGAGTAAGGATCCTGGAGGTTAGTTCAAAACTCCAGATTGTAGAATGTATGGTACATGAAATTAAGTGCTAAAATGTTATATTACAATACTATCTTTGTTTGGCAAAACCATGGAATAATAAATATTACCCCATTCTCCAATCTTAGAGAATAAAAATGATTCAGAAACGCTTTTATGGTCTATTTTAAACAATTGAAACTGATTGAGACGAGAAAAAAATGCTGTTGGTTGGGTGGGAGTCACTTCCTCATCCAACATTGCACATGCTCATGTCCTTTCAATCTCATCGTATTTATGATAATCTCTAGTTACTAATGAAGTGTGCATTTTTCCTTCATTTGAAAGCTTGAGAGGATAAAAGGTTTCTTGTGAGCGACACTTGATCATGCATGAGTTAATGCAATCCACACACATAGAAAGAGAGAGAGAGAGAGAGAGAGAGAGAGAGAGAGAGAGAGAGAGAGAGAGAGAGAGACGTGCAGTCCCAAAATCCAACATGATCTATTATTCAGGTGGGCTGCACCGAAGTGAACAATGGGAGACATTGTTGTAATGTCCATAATGTTGTACTTTTTTTTTTTAAACACACGCACACACACTCATGCCGTAGAGGAATTTCACCACCTATGAGTACTCGAACCCTCAATCTGGTGTTGAAACTCCTGAGAGTCTACCACCGGACTAAGAGTAAGGACCCATACAGCTAAAACATATGGTAATTATTGAGAGTCATTGCCAAGTCCTTATTTATTTAGGATAATTAGTTATTAAGCATGGCCAAGTCAAATTAAGAAAGTAGTTAGTTAGAAAAATCTTTTTGTAGAGTTATATAGTAAAATTAGAAAATAAAGTCTTCTATATAAAAACTAGCTAATATAGAAATGTAAAAGTTCTCTATCCTCTCTCTCCCTCTCTTATACTTAGTAGTTTGTCTTTAAGTCCTTTTTCTCTCCTTTTTTTCATTTTTTATTTATATAGTCTTTTTTTTTCATGGGATGTAGGACCTTTCTCTTCATAACCTGACTTGTATGATTTTCTTCAATAATTTGTATAAGTTTAAATGCATTTGGTCATTACCCATTGTAGTGCTGCTGGTTGCAAAGAGATACATGCATGTACAATCCAAACAATCAATATCTGGTCCACTCCCACACTTGATGATCCAACTAATAGAATATGTTATATGGTAAGCAATGATAAGCCCAAATGATACAAAAAAGAAAAGAAAAGAAGAGGACTACTCTCCTTGTGAGTGGCCACATACCCGTGAGTAGCACATGTACCATATCCTCTGTTTTTACTCGGGCAGAACACCTACTACACGAATCACAGAGATTGCATGGCCTTTATTTTTCTTGAATAGGCTTAAATCCAGGCTGTTACATCAATACAACATGTACAAAAAGAAAAGAAAAAGTCACAGGATGTAGACTGTAACTTTAGAAAAATGTACCTACCTTTTTGACCTTTTAACATGTTATAATTCCATAATAATGCTACAACCTCATCACTACCATGTAACTAAAAAGATCATCTCTGCAACCAAGCAACACAATCACGTGCCAACATCTCACAGGTCCCAGCAAGTGTAAGATATCTGAGCTGTCGGTAAGGTGGGGCCCACTGCGACAATTAGCAAAAGTTGCCAGGTTAGGTGTTCATCTCAAATTAGAAAAATCTAGTTGGCATTTTTCTAAGTTTTATTAGTGGTGGGAAATGATACAGGAAAGCAAGCTTCCAACTAATTAAGGATTAGCAGTGGTTGGAAAGCTTGCAATGATAGATTCCCAACAAAATTCAATTATGCAGAGACCTGATTGTCTTAGCCAACCAACAAAAGGGTTGGCAGTATCCTACTGATGAGACTCTAAGGAGTGACCCATCATCTTAAGTGGGGCCCAGTAACATGTGTATGGTGTAAATTGGGTGGGCCTCTAATTCAGATGGTATAGAGGGTAGTAAATCCAATTCATACAGCAAGCATTGTCCCATAGCTGATGGTAAACTATGGATTGGACAAACAGACAAAAGGAAACAAAAAGGAAAATAAACAAGGGAGAAAAAGATGAAGATACTATCCTTTGTTGGTTGTCTCCCATAAGAAAGATACGAATGAAATCAGATGGAGAAAGAGAGATTGGGGTTTAACCAAAAGGAGAATGAGAGAGAGAGAGAGAGGTGGGGTGGGGCTATAAATAGATGGAATCTAGCCCACACAAAATCAAATAAAGTAGATGAATAAAAGAGATGGAAAAATATTTTTATCCTAACGTTTCTATGCACCCACAAGTGAATGTTGAAGTTTTGGGCTTGGGCTCGTGTCTCTCTAGCCGATAAAGTGCATTTTAACATTGGGGGTTAAAGGTTTTAGCTCATAATTACCTATAAGCATAGAGAACAATCTTAAAGTTTTGTCAAATTCAAATAGGGAAGAGTTCAGTGCAGGTTGCTTGCATGACAACTGCCATGCAATGCTTTCTTTTCCATAAACTGTAAGACTCCATTAGGTGGGCCACACATGACCATTGGTTTAGATCGGATCATTAGATTATTCAGATTAAATGATTCAGTAGGCCCCATTATAGTGTGATCCTTGTATATAGGTTTGGGTTGGGATGTTTGAACCGTGGTTCCTATACATGGTTATTGAGGTGGATATGGAAATCTACGGTGTGAAAACCCTAGAGGGGAGAAGTGTGATAGGTAAGTTTATCTGGCTCTCTTTCATATAAAATAGATGTCTTGGTCCACTCACCCACATAAGAAAGAAAATCCTAGTTCCATTGAAGGTTCTCCTGAGGGTGTAAAGTGAGAAAGATCAAGATTTCCATTGGCTACATCAAGTAATCGGGAATGTCTTCTCAGTCAACTACACTTTAAGATTATGTATTGAATTTTCATAATTAATGCATAGACGATCCATCAATTCCATGATATACGTATTTGATAAATATCTTGAAAAAATTAATCTTTTAATTCCTTAAATAATTTTTTCTAGCCGAAAATACATTGCATGACACTCAGAACATGAGCAGCTTCTACAAAATAATCATTTTAATCCCTCACCTCTAAAGTGAATTTTTGCAGTTGAAAATGCAGCAGCGCAGGACAGTCACTACACAGACAGCCCCCTAGCAATCGATTAAACAATCTAAAGAGCAATTTTACTAATCACCTTTTGAAATCCACATTTAAAAGAGCTGGCTACACCTTTACAAGCAACCTTTCTCCGGTGGAGTCTTTAACCCCTTGTTAAGAGAATGCAAGCGTACATCATGCCTTTCTCACATACATACACTCAAGTGAAACCACACTTTATATCTTTTTAATTTTGAAAAACTCAAGTGAAACCACACTTTATATCTTTTTAATTTTGAAAAACTCAAGTGAAATCACACTTTATATCTTTTTAATTTTGAAAATCACAATTCGTTCAATATTTGACTGAATTCAATGGTGTTTTAAATGGCTATGAGTGTTTCTAGAGAAAGAATCCATTTTCAATACTTAGGTGGGCCACAAAATACAAAGAAAAAGGGCAGCCGAGAAAGAATGGTTTCCTAGCCGTCTGTTTGTTTTTGTACTGGAGCCATGCAAGGAGTTTTTAAATGAAATAATTAGCACGGTAGACAAGTCTGTACTATCTTTTTTTGTTTTTTCGCTGCTGAAAAAGTATCTCACTAATTTATATTTTTTAGGTATGGAAATTGATTTTTTGACAAAAAAATATTTATGTTCGTTAGGATAAAAAGCTGAAAAATATAGAAATATTTTCATCTTTTTAAGTTCATTGGTACAATTAGTCTAATTTAATAATTAAAATTTTTCCATACACTGGGTCTATATAAAAAAGTACCCGATGGGCAAATCATTGGATTCATCAAATTCTCTCGGGGGATCTACTTTAGATGGACCATGACCCTATTATTACACTGAAAGAATCATGCTGGCCATTGATTTTGAAGTTTTAATGTGAACCATTGGAAAGTTTCTTTTCAACGGTTCACATTCAATTGCGAAAATCGGTGGCCAGATTTATTCATTCAGCGTACGTTTTGGATTGTGGCTTATTCACAGTAGTGCCCAGGAAATGGAAGGATGTGATCATCTGTGCACACGTGTGCCATAAAAAAGCTCGCAATAGAGATGGCCGTACAACGAATAAAGTAATACAAGTTCGGTGGGTGTTATCTTTCTTTATTTAGTTTGAGAAAACATCTATACTCTGGCAGAGTTTGGATGCGGGGTAATCAGGCACTTAAAAATTGTGCACGTGGCACATGTGTAACTCAAATTAAACCGTCCAGATAGTGGTTATCACATTAGATTTATATATAAAAAAATAAGAAAATTAATTTCATTAAGATGTCAAATTACTTGATATCCGATGGCCGATGAATAGTCAACGTGAAAATTATCAACGGTTCCAAATCAATAAACAAATTTTTTGATAGATCAGATATTACAGTAATCCAATTAAAATGATTTTATAATTTCTAACAAACTATAAGATGTTCCATGATTTGGACGGTTTAATTTGAATTAAACATATGTCATGTGTTTAAATGCAAGTGCGTGCGTATCGTACATCAACAGAGTTGCCAGAGCATCAAGTGACTCGTGATTTTGTCAGTGTGTTGGAGCACCGTTGGTTTGGTTTGTCACACAAGTCGACACGGGCATTGCATTTCCAGCATGTTTTGGATTTATGGAGATGTCTTTGGGGAACGATCACGTACTTGAGTCCCCCACACGGATTTTGTAGGGCCCACTGTGGTGTGCGTGTGGAATCCACAACGTACATAAGTTGCATTTCATAAAGTCCAACAGTCATGGTGGAACCGAGAATGGAAATAATGTCTAAAAACCATAGAGTCATGTGGTCTGGTCTGTTTTTGAGGTGTCTTCGTGAGGGGGTCTTGATGAATGGATTGTATGGCATATACACGAGATGTTAGGTTGCATGTTTGGGCCCACACACAATCTGAAAATTTATATAGTGAGCATGCCCCTCCCCATTCCTGACTGTGGGGCCCACAGTTATGTATTGGTCTTATATTCACTTCAGCCATCCGTTTTGTCTTATCGTTTTAGGGTATGAGCTCAAAAAATGTAGCAGATCAAGATCACCAGTGGATCACACCCCAGGAAATAGCGGTGATTGAACAAGTCACAAAAGTTTTGGATCAAACTGATATTTATGTGGTCCTTTCATCCAGGTCTCTATGACCTTATTAACAGGTTGGATGGCAAATAAACATTCCAATGGCCATCGTGAAGTTTTTAATGGTGAGAGTTTAATAAACAACACGGTTCTATGACGTTTAATATTCCTCATCGTTTCTCATGGCAGATGGCTTAGTTGGCTTTTGTGTCTGCCTCATTTTTTAGCTCATGTATATATGTGATCATTTACAAGAAATATATATATTTTTAGTGGACACTTATCTAATCATTCCATATGAATGCTTATGTTGAGCCACTGAGTTGAAAACTTTCTAATGGTCCATATCCAGGCAGCTATAACATCAATATGATCTAAACCATCAGGTTAGTAGTGGGGAATAGAGACCCCTATCACCAGATCATGCCTACTTTTCGTTCCAATAAGACCACATGATGCTGGTTGCCAGTCCTAGACATCTGCCAAATAAGCTTTTAGTCTACACTGAGGACCGTTGATCTGATGGCCACATCGGGTGGACAGGTTACACGCCAAAATCACATTGATTGGATAACTTGTGACCATCCAACCATCCAAGCTGTCACGAGGTTCTCCATGTATAGAACATGTGCCATTCTTGTGAGCCAGTAATTGAATGGCTAGCAGAGTCCAATCACCTATCATTTATCAGGATATCCACATGGTGGCCCACCTGATTATCAACGGTCCCACCTATTCCTACCAGGCGATGTAAATGATAGCTTTTCCTCTTTATATGGTTGTTTTAGTGGAGCCTGGGGAGGGGTGCGAGTCCAAACTTGATCCTCGAGAGACGTCCCGGTGTTGTTTTTGAGGAATTATAATAATGCTAGGGTGATAGGCTGGACGCCATCGTTATGGTTTTTATTGTTCAGAGCCTATTTTACAGTAATCAAAACCGTTGTTATAATGGGCCCCACTGGCCGATGAGAAAATCATAAACTTTTAAATACATGGCGCAAACAAGGATACAAATAAAATACCCTATGAATCTTAGATGAGCAACTAATTGCATCTCCAGCAGGTTGAGACAACAAGACCTTGTGATAGACCAGGGTACATTTTCTATGTGGTGGGGCAGGTTTCCTTGTGTTGCTGACCAAAAGCTTTAATAAGTAGAGGGTCAACCATCCATTTGATTAGTCACCAAATGGATGGTTGGATTGGATCACTTGGATCAGTGTAATCCTTTGGTTGTGCTCCATACCCCAATGGGTCCCACCATGTACAATTTTTATAAGAAAGAAAGTCGTAGACAGGAATAAAAAGATGGTGAAGAGAAGCTGATAATTGGCATAATTGGGAGGGTGAGGAAAGGGAAATGGGCCATCCATGAGAGATTGGGCAAATCGAGGATCAGGGGCTCTTTCTATCCCTGCCTTGTTTTGTCTCTTACCTTTTGTCTGAGATACAGATAGGAGAAAGAGATGGAGCCCACCTTCTGTTTTCTCCAGCATGCAGTGAAGATGAGTGAAATCAATGCTAAACTGTCTCCATCCAAGAAGCTAAAGGACAGTAGCATATGGGTGGGGCAGGGAAATGGACGTCATGTGTGTTCACATACACTATCTATTCACAAAAAATCCGGTCCGGGGCCTTCTCAAACCAAAGAAGACTCCACTTGAAAAGTCCCTCAACTAAAAAACAAATCGGCAAACAAATCGGCCCATCAGAAAACGTCCAACCACCAACTACAATTCTACAAACCCCCCGTCTCTCTCATTCATAACTCAGAACCCATGGGAAAGGGACAGGACCTTCCTTCCCAGTGTCTAGTCTCTATCATCTTTTTTTTCTTTTTCTTTTTAACCCGGCAAGTATAAGGTCTGATATATCTCAATAAAAGAAGAGAAAAAAGATAAAAAAGAAAAAGCATCTTATTACATGTTAAAAAGTATATTTCAGACCCATCATCATCACACTATATCAAACAGACGCTGTGGTGGCTCAGAAAAATAACCAAGTCCCAAGAAACCGAGCTAAACCCATCATCATCACCAACCGTATTTAATAACAAATATGCAATATGATAAATAAATAAAGAAAAAAAAAACGAAGAGGAAGAAGATGAAGAAGAGAAAAACTTATAAAAAAAGAAAAGAAGAAGAAGCTAAAAATGCCTAGAAACACATCTCATTAACTTGTCATGTCTTCATAATTCCAAGTAGATACAGTAGAAATACAGTGTGACAAATTAAAAAAAAAAGAAGAGAAAATCAAGCCAAAAAGATAAGAAAGATGATTTCATTGAAAAAAAAAAAAAAAAAAACAAATCTGGAGAAAGGAAGAAGAAGAAGAAGAAAACACGAACGAGAGAGAGAGAGAGCTAGCTTCTGACCGCCAATAAGGAAGGAGATGCACCGATGTGATTGGTGGTGGTGGAAGTGTTGTTGGCAGCGGCGTTATGGATATGATCTCTTCTTTTACCAGCGTCTTGATCGGAAGTAGCGATGTAGGATTTGTTGGAAGGCCTGAAAGCTCTCATGGGACTAGCAAAAGCCCAGCCCCAGCTCCTGCTACTGTTACGACCATGGTGAGTGGGCCCATTTGAAATCCTGCCATTGAAATCATCAGAGAGCCAATAAGATGAGGAGGAAGAAGAGCTCATCCCAAAACCTCCAAAAATTCCTCCACATTTCACCCTTTGTTTGATCCTTTCATTATCAGCCACCCGATGCAGTACCATCTTCGGCTTCGCCTCCCTCTGCGATTCCACTCGCCTCAGCGCGCAGTCTCCCAAACCAGTCGATATCCTCTCCAGTAAATCCCCTGAGAAGCTCCTGCTACCACACCCCACCGATCTCGATCTCGCTACCTTCCTCCCGAAGGAGGATGATGCTGCCGACGACGCGTGGCTACTGTTCGGGCTCTCGTTCTCATCTCCGCCTGAGCTAGCCTTGTTGTTGCTGTCTTTCCGTCCTACTCCGGCGCAGGGGGCCTGCTGCTGCTGCGGCGGCTGCCCATCTCGTAAGGCCCTACGCCTGGAGAGGTGGAGAAAGGACCAGAAGCTCTTCTTGCGGGGGCTGTCATCGCTGGCGTCGGATGAGGAGAGATGGCGAGGGACGGCGACGGATCTGCTCCGCTTGAGTATGAGGTTGGCGTCAGTGGATGACATTACCTTCTTTTTCTTGTGGGCGAAGAAGGGGATTTGGTTGGAGGGGGGAACGGCGCCATCGGAGCGGAAGGAGGGAGAAGATGAGGAGGAAGAAGGAGCGGCGATGGGGTAAAAGGAGTTGGATTTGGAAGAGGAAACGAGCTTTCCTAGCTTCTCTTGTAGGCAGAAAGCGCAGATGCCGCCTGGATTCTTCCTGTAGGGGTGTTCGCTGCATTGCATGCCTTCTCCAATATCTTCTCCTTTATCTCCCATCTCTTCTTCTCACTCTATCTGTCTCTATCTCTGCTGTGCTTGTAAGACGAATGAAAGGAATAGAGAAAACCTAGGGTTGCATGTCTGTAGATCTGTGGAGCTTTTTCTTTTTCTTTTTTCCCTTTTTTTTCCTTTTAAAATAATCTTGCTGTTGTGATGTAAATCCAAAACTTCTATCCTTCGAAGGAGTTTGAGAAAGAGAGTGTGTGAGAGAGAGAAGAGAGAGTGAAGATGATTTTTAAATGTGTGATATCGAAATCGCGGCCAAGTGCAGAAGCACGTGGAGGAGGAGTTATTTAATAGGAAAGAGAGAAAAGAGAGAATAGAGAAAGGTGGGCCAAAACGATCTCGATATACGTATATATGGTTTCTCTGTTTGATCCGGACACTAGTTTTAAGCCGTTGGTTTAGCGAGGCCATCGTACGGACAGTTAAGATGATAAGATAAGCTGATGTTTAGTTATCTACCACACGCCATTGGTCTATATTAGCCACACCTCTGAAAAGTTCTTTCTTCAGGTCGTGCAAATCCTCGATCGTACACTCTGTATTATATTTTGATCAGTGAAGAGACGAGAGGAGAGAAGAATAGACAAAGACACGCAAACAGACAAAACCATCTGCACCTTTCCATGCTAACTAGTAATTAATAAAATATTAAGCCATGAATTGGAAGTGATTTGCTAGAATACATGCACATGTATTGTAATAAGATATGTCATGACTTTAGTCTTTGAATCTAGGTCATCTTCCAATGATCCAAAATGTTATCCGGTGTTTCTCACTTTGTATGGTAAGTTTTATATATATATATAAAATCTGATTTGATTATTTTAACTCTTTGATAAATTTACTCTTTTGTGGTGAATATGGACAGTCTACATAGTCTCTCTATAATTGAAGATTTTAAGTACACAATCTAACAGGATCACTATCATAAATGGGTTGGGATATTGAAAAAAACTCAAATCCAACCGCTACTATCCCAATCTATCATACGGAATTTATTACAGAAAACCTCGAATGAGAATGGTATTATCGTAAATAAATGCCTCTAGAATCGAGAGCTGTACAATGGGCTGGTTGAATATTGGGCTTTTTATTGTCGAGCCCATCTTTACCTGTTAAAGCCCCGCAATTTCTCCTTGTGGGGTGCGGCCCGGTCTCATCCAAGTCGGCGCGGCTCTTATGATGGGGCTGTATTTATTCTAAATCCATGCCATATATCTGTTTTTGCATATAATTTTATGACATGAGCCCAATAATAAAATAGATCATAATCGAAAGTGGACCATGTTAAAGGATATAGTGGTAATTGACTATTAAAAACTTTTTACGGGCCACAAAAGTTTTTAATCAAGTTAATATATATATATATTTTTTCTCTATCCAAATTTGCATTATCTTATCAAAAGAAAAAATTAGCATAATAGACTCTTCCCTTATATGCCTTTTTTTTTTTTCCAACGCCCAAAAACTTATGTTAGCAGAGTAAATTTTTAGGATACGAAAAGAGAGTTTTGGGCAAAATACTCCTAGTTTTTAGGATAAAGCAGCTGAAAAAGTAGAGTTATTTTAGTCTTTACGGGTTCATCCGTACCAATAGAAGTCTACTTTAATAAGATAGGTTTTGTTCAGATTGAATAAAGAAAGGTATATAGGCCTATAGTAAAACATTACCCTTATCAAAACGTTGGATGGAAAAGCAGGCTATTTGTTGTGCCATAGAGCACCTACTTCCCTAGTGCCTTGGTATCACCAAGTTTTGTGGGCTTACCATATGTGTTATATCAAAACCATCCATTCATTTTGCTGCGTCATTTTACCTCATTAGCTAAAAAAGAAAAAGAAAAATAATCTCAAGTTGGTCACACAAGAGAAAGCAATGGGGATTGAACACCTACCCTTGAAAGGTTCATTAACGCCATATAAGTTTTACTCAAGCTTATATTTGTGTTTTCTCTTCATTTAGGTCTAGTGACCTTACGACCAATTTTGATTGCAAATAAATATCACGGTGAACCCTTGAAAGGCTTTGACGATGGGCATCATTGATGCCACTGCTTTATGTGATTTATCCACTTAAGGCTTGGATCCGTTGATTTATTGCTCCCAGGCTCTACATGGTTTATCTACTTATTATGGTTTGGTTCTACCTCATTTATTAGCTGCCATTGCTTTATCTGATTTATCCACTTGGAGCATGTTTGGTCCTTAGAATTGAATGGAATTGAATTGTATTAGATAGGATTAACATCATTATTGCACAATGATTACATATATAAAAATGTTCCCACGCTTGGGATAAAGATTTTGCTAATAGAAAGCACTAAATTAAGTAAAATCATGTTTGGTGCACCATGGAATTGTAATGAACAGACCAGATTCAAAACCAGACGTCGTTCACTTGTACAGGTATATAACCAAAATGTCACATGTAAACAGTATATATGGATGGACAAAGTGGATAAACGCATGCACCAATGTGGGGCCGCATGTGTAGTAGATTTCAAAATCCACATAAATCATGCTTGGATGGTGTAGATATAACATATACACCATGATCTGAAGTGTAGATATAACACATACATGGTGATGGGCCCACTAACTTTGGTAACGTCAACACAGCGAAGGTGGGTGGTGTTAGGCACACCACGTAATCACTTTCCCATTCTATTGGCGTTGAGTAAGTTTTTAATGATGGGGCATTCAATAAGCATTGTTTCCTTAGCATGATCCTCATGAGATTTCCATCTGCTTCTGTTTTGTGATCTGAAAAAAAGAGAAGATGGATGACATGGATTTAATATAAATACATGGAGGTAGACCCACAATAAGGACCGCATGGTCTTGGGTGAGACCCGTGCCTCACTCACTCAGGAAGCTGTACACCAGGACATACGCTAACTAAAAGTAAACGAACTCAGTTGTGTAACCCACTGCAGCTAATTCACAATCCCAATATGGTTTTGGTTGACAAACCCTAACCTCTGATTGTGGAAACTGGACCGTGGGATATTTGTCATTTTTAATGGTTCATTAAATGTCCACTGATCAGATGTCCAGATAATCAAATGAGCATAAGTTTTTATTTATTTATTTATTATGCATCTAAGCTGAGAATCATAATTTGAACGGCTTATTTTTGAATTAATTAAATGCTGTGCGTGCAATATATAAGTGCACGGGCATCATTCATCACATTGTCTGAGAGTATGAAATATTTTTTCCTAGGTAACTTCCATTTCTTACGAGCTGGACCCACAGTAGATGGACGGTCTCAATGCCCTTGTAAACAAGGAGGGGAAGGCTTGGGGTTGGGTACTGTCCTTCTTCTTATTGGCAGACAAGGACTGAGCGTGTGGTGGTATTTGACTGGGTACTGCAGTTGAAGATGCCGCCGCGCTATATATATATATATAGAGGGAGATGGTCACCTGCGCACCTTTTCACGTGAGCACCAATGAGCACCTTTGCACACGTGTCATGTGCACCAGAATCTGGATGGTCCAAGTGATGCCGTCCCCCTTGAAATATTGTATATCTGGTGGGCCATATATGTTTCCTCCTTGATTTGCATTTTCTTTGCTATGGCTCACCAGAGTCATATATATAACATAGTGCGGCATATATATATATATATATGATCTCCATATATATATATATTGAAAGTTTAGGGGAGTACGTCATGTTTAGCTTAGCAAAGTTTCCGGGTTTTGCTAAGCGCACGTGGATTCGGTAGTAACCCCTCCATTCTGATATGAGTGCTGGAAAAGTTCAACGCGCACCACTATAATGTATGTGTTTTATCATGGCTATTCAACCATTTTGTCAGCCCGTTTTAAGATATAAGCTATCTTAAAATGAGATCAATCCAAATCTCAAGTGGACAACACCATGTGAAATAGTGGTGATTGAACGCAGACCATTAAAAACTTCTTGAGAGCGACAACAGGCTGATATTTGTAATTTTCTTTCATTTTAGTTGAATTACAAATAAACGATATAATGAGCCTTAGGAAGCTTTTAATGAAGGGCATTCAATTACCACTAGTCTCGTGGTATGGTCCACCTGAGATTTGGATGTCTCATGCCATAGAATGGGGCTAATAAGATGGATGGCCAACGTACTCAAATCATTTATAAATCATGGTGAGACTTAAAGAACTTTCACAGCACCTATATGGGAACTGGAGGGGCCATTTATGAATGGGAGGTACAAGCAAGGGCAATACCTAATAACTCTCAGCAGGCACTAGTGTACCCCATTTTGATACGTGTCATTGTAGGAAAGGAAATAGGATAGGTTCCCATGCCCATCTCTCTTTGGAGCGGACTCACCCAAGATGGTGCAGCCCTTACATTAGACCCGGCTCGATTCATCTATTCAATCTGCGTGCTTAATGGTTTTTTTTTTTTTTTTTTTTTTTTTTTTTTTTTAATTTTTTTTTTAATTTTTGCATATCATTTTAGGATATGAGCTGAAAAATGTAACACATCCAATTCTTGGGCAGACCATAACTTAAGAATTGGTGGAAATTGATCATTAATGGGCTATAAAAGTTTTGTATCAAACTGGTAATTGCTCTTTTTCTTTTTCTTTTTTAAAGAACCTTATGCGAGGTTCACGAAGCTTTTAATGACAGGGCATTCAATCACCACTGCTTCCAGTGGTATAGATCCACCTGAGATTTGGATTTTCTTCTTTTTACCGCTCATTATCTAAAATTACAGGGAAAAAGGGATGAACAGAGTGGATATAGAATATATCCATCAAGGTGGGGCCCACTGTAAGGGCTGCACATAGTCTTCTCCCCCTCTCTCTCCCTTGCATGGCAGATTAGTTATTCATTTTAAACTATTCATCTTAGCTATTAAGTGTAAGGGTGGAGAGTAAAAGTGAAGAAAATTAACGAATTAGATAATGTAATAAGTGTAATTTTTGAAACATAATCCATACACGTGAGGGCCCACAAGATGAACAGCCCCAATTGGTTAATCACTGTTCAAGTTATACCGTAAAGAGATGGGTCTACCATATCATCTACCGCAAGCTCACAGGATCAACCAGCCACGACAACCTCAACGGCTTGATCGGTAGTAGCCTGGGAATGCTGAATTATATATGGGAATGGACAAGACGTGTTTACTACGACAGACTGACCTGTAATTTCAGAATATAAATACATATGAAAATGATGGTCCACTAAAATCCATCTATCGGAAATTTGGGATGATCCTGTTCCTCAAATCCGGTGTACCCATGTTATTCAGGTGGGAAGCAGGCGTACATCTGGTTTGAGTAGTTTCCCCCAACACCAGCCAGCTAGCTGGTGTCCAAGCTCCGTAGTCCCATCATAATATATCTTTTCATCCACACTCGTCCATCCATTTTACTAGTTCATTTTAAGACATGAGTCCAAAAATGAGGCTGATCCAACTATAGGTGGACATCACCACAGGAAAATAGTGCTGATTGATGATTGAATGCTCACCGTTTAAGACTCCCTGAGACCTACTGTAATGTTTATTTTCTATCCAATCAATTGATAAGGTAACAAAAACCTGAATGAAAAGAAAACACAAATATCATCTTAATCCAAAATTTCTGGGGCTTAAAAAATGTTTTCAATTGTAAGAATTCAATCCCCACCATTTCCTTCCTGTGGTGCGGTCCACCTGAGATTTGGATCTATCTCATTTTTGGATTCTTATCCATAAATGAGGTGGCAAAATAGATGGACAGCATGGATAGAATAGAACCTTTGTGGTGGGATCCTTAGAGCTTTGACACGAGCTGGCTGGCTGGTCATTAGCCAAATGGTGACCATAAAAAAAAAAAAAGCACTTTTAAATTAAATCCACTATATTCAAATGGCCCCGGCACCATCGGATCAAACTCTACCAAATTAATTAATAGGAATTATATGATATTCTGGTAGCTTGTGAAGCTTGATACACATGCAATTAGAAATTATACATGTGGCATGCATTCATTAACTCAAGTTATTACAATTAACCTGTAGGACTCACTTGTGGCTGAGCAACGGTCCAAAAATTGGGAGCGGATGAGGTGTACCCATACCGTGGGACCCACCTTGATGATGTGTTGTATATCCACATCGTACATTAGTTTATCCAGCCCATTTTAGGTTGTAATACCAAAAACAAAGCACTTCCAAATTTCAGGTGGTCCACACCATAGAAAACAGTGGTGATTCAGTGCATCACCATTAAAAATTCCAAAGGGCAAATTCTACGGTTTTAGTAATATTTATTTCCCATCCTACCTGTTGATAACGCCAATAAGGCCTGGATAAAGGTAAAATAAAAATATATGCTTGATCCAAAACTTATGTAGCCCACAAAAAGCTTTTAATGTTCGTTCGTCACTGTTTCTACTTGTGTGGTCCACTTGAAATTTGGATATTCTTAATTTTTGGGATCTTATCCTAAAATGAGATTGAAAAACAGATTCATGGCATCGATGTATAAAAAATGCATCAAGGTGAGCCCCACACGGTCAAGGTAACACTTACTAAGGTGTTATCTGATAACAGCTAATCCGTTCCCCTCAAAGTTCCATTGGTTAAAAAATACCAAACATTGAACAGTAAACACTTGTTTGTTTTAATAAGAGCTATGATTTGGACCGTTTAATTAGATTAATTTGTACGGTACAAGTGCAATTTCTAAGTGGAAGCTTATCATCTGTCGCACTCTGCCACAGTATTTCCTGATAAGTTAGAAGAGGGTCCCGTCCGCAGACTGATTGGACTCACCCATTTACTGTATATGACATGTATGGTTGTCAACCGTAACTTAATTGGTCTTTATGAGCTGGGGTCCTTTGATAGTCCACTTGCATTTTGTAAATGGGGGCGACTCATTTACCTCACACGTGGCACTTACATCCAGATAAATCCAATCTGGGATATGTGCATGAGGCAGATCTCTTTATCAAGCAATCCTAGCCATCCGATTAATTGGTTATCACATGGTTGATTAAGAGCAATGGAAGCCGATTGACTATCGAACTAGAGCTAGGCATCGAGTCGAGTCAGACTGAGTTAGGGCTGACTAGACTCGATCTGGTTTTGAAATAGGCTTGACCCGAACTCGATTCGACTCGATATCGAGTCCAGCATGCCTGATTCGATCCGAGTTTGGTCTAGCCTAGACTGATCCGGATTGAGTCTAATCCGGTTAGAATTACCAAGTCGGGTCGAGTTGGCACCGAGTTAGATTGAGAGATGAGGGAGGGAGTGGAGAGGAGGAGGAGGAGGGTGATGGTGGCGGGGTGGTTGCCGGGCTTAGAGGGAGGGAAGGAGGGAGGGAGGTTGGGATCGGGTCGGGATAGGGTTAGAGAGTAAGGTCGAGTCGGATTTCAGATCGAGTCGGGTCTAACCGAATCGAGTTTCGGATCAAGTCGAGTCAAGTTACTGAGTAACTCAAACTCTCAAACTCGACTTGGTTTGAGTTTGAATTGGGATAAGCTTACTCGGTTTGGACCGACTCACCCATTCGGTTCGGGTTGAGTCGGATTGAAACGAGTTGAACGAGTCGAGTTAGCCGGTTCGAGTCATCCCATGACCACCTCTATGTAGAACCCAGCATGTGGCCCAATCTTTGCGGGGGCTTACATTAATGTATGTGTTTTATTCATGACATTTATTCATTTTGCAATCTCATTTGAGACATGAGTCAAAAAATGAAGTAAATTTAAAGCTCAGGTGATCTACACCAATGAAAATAGTAGAGATTGAACAATGACCATTGAAAACTTCCTTGGATGCCAAGGAAGTTTTAGACCAAGATTGTTCTTGTGTTTTCCTTTGTCCAGCTGCGTTTGACCTTACCAATAAGTTAGATGGCAAGTAAATATCATGGTAGCATTGGTAGGTCCTGTGAAGGTTTCGCCCATGGGCATATTTCCTGTAGTGTGGTCCACTGTACTTTGGGTCTTTCACAATTTTGGGCTCATGCCTTGTATGAGCTCGCAGGATCATACATCACATGGCTTCCACAGAGCGTGGGCCGCCTGGAGCCACCGGTGCTGGTGAGTGATGCAGTGAGTGGTCCAAATTTAGATTGTTGCTTTCATCTGCTCAGGGCAAATATTGGGTGGATATGCTGAATTTCCACAGTCATGTCAGTGGCTTGGACGGTCAGGATTGTTAGGCAACTATTGCCTTTTGTACAGTGGAAGGTGACCACCATTTTCAAAATGGAGGCAAAGCCCCGTCTTGAACGGTGGTTGCTAGACTACATCTCCATTTGTGAATTGGGATAGTCTGTTGGCCACATTGCAATGCGATTGGGCCACATGGTCACATGTACCAGTAGCGGCAATGTTTGTGATGATGTGGGCCAATCACAATGCAATAATAGAAAAAATAAAATAAAATTTGTGGTAAGTAGAGGATCCAATCATGGCCCTGATCTCTTACATTGTCGCTATCAAAGGGTGGGACCCAGGCCATGATGTCGCCCCACACTGTACACAATACGTAACATTGACTATTGCCCCATGCACATTGGTGTATGTATTGTTATCAAAGCTATTCATATGTTTTGGCAGCTCATTTTTGAACATCATGTCATGTCATCATCTCAAAAAATGAAGTACCTTCAAATCTCAAGGGGACCACACTCTAGGAAAAAGTGGTGATTGAATGCTCACCATTAAAAACTTTCTAAACCCGGTTGATAAGCTCCCAAAAACTTGGATGAAGGGATGTGGTAGACTAAGTGAAAGATACTTGGTTTCAACGTTGAGGTCTTGGTATTGATTTACTGGTGGGGGTGGCTAACAGTGAAGTGTGAAATGACAGTGGGGTGTAATAACAAGCTAACAAAATAAATAAATAAATAACACCCGGATCCAGGCTTCAACTGAGGTACCTCATTTCAACACTTGAGGTCTTGGTATCGATCCCTAGTTGGGGTGGCTAACATGGAGGGCGTGTACTGACATGGGTGTGCACTGACAAGTTAACCCAAAAAAAGAAAAAAAAAAAGAAAAAGAAAATGTTTACGATGGTGTGAACCAATTACAATGCAAGAAAATAGAAAAAGCCTTTTCGTGGTTAGTAGAGGATCCAATCGTGGCCTATGTCTTACATTCTCGCCATCAAAGGGTGGGACTCAGGCCATGACTTGGCCCCACATTGTACACAATGTGTAACATTGACTGTTGCTCCACCTTGGCGTATGTATTGTTATCAAGGCTATTCATAAGTTTTGGTAGCTCATTTTTGGACATCATATCATCATTTCAAAAAATGATGTACCTTCAAATCTCAGGTGGACCACACTCTAGGAAAAAGTGATGACTGAAACCTCACTATTAAAAACTTTCTTAGGCCCATGGCGTTGTTTTTTTGACCCGGTTGATAAGGTCCCAAAGACTTGATGAAGGGAATAAATAAATATTAGGTTGATTCAAAACTCTTGTAGTTCATAAAATTTTTTAATGGTCAATCACCAGTTTTTCTTATGGTGTGGTCCACCTAAGATTTGGATCTACTTTATTTTTGGAATCACGATGTAAAATGAATCAAATGAACAGTGTAGATATACAATACACACATCAAAATGAGCCCAGAGTCAGGGCTGCACCATGTTGGCTACCCCTAAACCGTTCCCCCAACATCAAATAAAGAAGGGAAGCCGATTGGGTGGTGAACCCAGCACCCGTTGGGCATTGAGGGCCCACCTTAATGTATGTGTTTTATGGTCACACCATCTATCTGTTTTTAAGCTCATTATAGGGCATGGCCCAAAAAAATGAAGCAGATGCAAAGCTAAGTGAACAACACAAAAAGAAACGGAGGATAATTCCACCACCGTTGAAACCTTACTAGGGCCCACCTAAATGTTCATTTGCCATCCAACCAACCTATTGAAGAGGTCACATGGACCTAGATGCAGGGAAAGCACAAGTATCAGCTTGATCCAAACTTTTTAAACCTCAAGAAGTTTCTAACCGTTGGCAGTCAATCACCACTTTTTCTTGTGGTGTGGTGAATGTGAGCTTTCGATCTGTTTTTCTTTTTTTAGCTCATCCCCTAAAACGAGCTGGCAAAAAGGATGGACGGCGTGGATTGAGTCCCACAGGTGGTGGTGTTGAATCACCACCCAATCCGCTTCCATGAAGAACATGCTACTGCCAGGTGCAAGGAGTACTATTTTATTACCTACTCTACACGGAGTTCTGCCCCTCAGACGTCCTTTCTGCAAGATGGAGGGGAATGAATGATACAACCCTGGCACGTGAACAGTGACAGAGGAACTTATCAATCGGAACCGTTCATTTGGTGGACCCATAATAGATGGGTGGCTACGAAAAAAATATCACCCATCAGACAAATCCTGGCCATTGCATGCCTGCACTTTCTGCTGCAAGATAATGATCTCCACCATCAGTTGGAAAGGTATAGCTTGGACGGGAAACATTTGTCGATGGACAGAAGGGGAGAGTAGATGGACGGTTCCAATCGATTAGCTGGGCTGCATTGTGAGGGTGGGCTCTACCAAAATCCAGTTCTCATGCAGGAAATAAAATAGGAGGGAGAGTTGTTGGTCAACGTGGCAGAGGGTGGAGAGTAGGTGCACATGGACGTACTGTAATGTTATTGCAGTTGTCGTGTGGTCCCACCACCCTCTCTCTCTCTCCATCTGTTTACTGTTAAAAATATATATAACTATAAAACAGAAAATCAAGAAACATATTTCAAAGAAGGAAAAAAAATGTAAATAATATCTACCGTATGGTCAATAAATTTACCCCTGCAATTTGTCAGCCTTGATATTCCGGTTTTAAAAAGACTTGAAAATGGATTTGATGCAGATTGCATCATGCCCATGCTTGGACAATAATCCATCTAGGCAGGGATCTGTGGGGTCCACTGTAATGTATGGGTTTTATCCACTCTGTTCATCTATTTTACCAGATCATTTTAGGGTATAAGCCCAAAAACAGGGCAGATCCAAGGCTCAAATGGACCACAAACTCGGGATTGAATGTCCACCATAAAAAACTTTTTAGGAGTTGCATAAGTTTTGGATCAAGCTGGTATTTGTGTTTTCCTTTCATTAACCTCATGAACCGGTTGGATGGCGAAAAAAAAAAAAAAAAAACATCAACAGTGGGTGTCATTATCATTGCTCCTTTTGGTGGTGTGGTCCACTTAAGCTTTGGATTTAGCTCATTTTTTTGGTTCATACCATAAAATGATCTGGAAAGATAGATGAACGGCGTTGATAAAGCCCATACATCATGGTGGACCCTGTGGAGGCAAGACGATGCTTCCGGTTAAAAAATAGTGTGTATATATATATATAATATATATATATATATTATATATTATATAATTAGGTCCATTTAAAGACATGGTTAATTAATTGGTAACATGTGAATGAGATTTTATCGAAAAAATTAAAATAAAAATCCTGATGGATCGCATGTTATTTGAGCTACTTATGCCTCAGCTAGTTTATCTTGATTTTTTACTTATTAAGCTGAAGTAATTACTTACATTTAAGTAAAAAAAGTTACTTATAATTAAATTTAAACCAAACTTATTTATCTAAAATCAGTTATTTATCTTCTGCTGTAAGTAGAAAACGTACCTTACTTGGTGGCCCTATAACAGTCTCTGTTTGTGCTTAGCCTGCACCTGGGCCAGTCACTATCCCAGGGCTCTCTCTCCCTGTATCATGTTGCCTGCCTTCTCTCTCTTTTGTGCACTTTTCACCCTCTCATTCCTTGCTTCAATCTCTCCCTTCTACTCGCTGCTTTCAAGGGCCATATTTGTCAGCATTTTTATTATTAGTGAAAAAAATCTTGTTGGGGTTAGAAAGAAAAATGTAATTGAGAAAAGGAAATCAATTTTTTAAAATAGATATGATGGTTTAATTACTGCATTTGCAAAAAAAAAAAAAAAAAAAATACATCCAAGGAAATTAATGTCTTGTTTATTATATTTTCTTGAAAAAAGATCATTTACTATGTTCTGTCATATATATATATATATATATAAAGGAACCTTTTCGTTTTATGTAATACTCCTTGATGTGGGTTTTTTTTTTTTTTTTCTCATCTATGTTTTTATTTCCTTGAACGGAAACAAACAAATAAGAGAGAAAAAATAATTATATAAAGCTCCAAGATAAATAATACTTTTCAGGTAAAAGTTTGAAGAGATGATGGAGACAAATATTGATGGCTGAGATTTTACATGCTAACCTGAACAATGAATATGAGCTAATTAAGCTCATGTGGGGCCTCCACAGATGCATCCAACTTACTGACTTTTAAATTTTTATTTAAAAAAAAAAAAAAAAAAAAAAAAACTTTTAAAGCTATAGCTTTTGGATCTATGGCCGTTTTGTAATGATTCAAAATAAATAAATAAATCATGGTTGGAGGACTGTAGGGATGTTCCACAAAAGAACGCTTCAAAGAGTTGTCTTATATTTAAAGGGACTGAATAAAATGATCAAAGGCAGAAGCATTCCAATTTGAGTATTTAATTTTATTTTTTGTACCTATTCTCCATCCACAATGTGACCCATCGAGGATATATGGTTTGGATCATTGAAACGTGACCTCATATTCAACATCTACAATCCCAACCTAAAGACCTTTTCCAACCATTTCCCCTCTCATTCCTACCTAAAGAATCATGTAACTTGCATTTTCTTGCATGCTTTTGTTTCTGTTTGTTGTCTCCCATTCCAATATCTCTCTCTCTCTCTCTCTCTCTCTCTCTCTCACACACACACACTAATAGTACACGAAACCTCCCAATCTTAGTAACTTTATGAAAAAGATTCCAAGGAGGCTGGTTAGAGCCAAGCCAAGGGGATTGCTTTCCACACATTAATAGGTATGCTAGTTTTTGTGTCATTGGCAAATGTACTCTTTATCTTCTCTTAAATATAAATTCATCTCTTATGTCAAGTAAAAATTTAGGGCTCATTTGGAAGCATGGACTTGTAGTCTTAGATTTTCAGTTCTAATTGGTAATATGGATTTTCATATTCTTGGATTACGTAAATTGTGTTTGAGAGCCTGAATTTTGATTCTTGGATTCTTTAAATTATTTCGTTGTATGTTGTTCAGATCATGAATGTGATGAATTTGATGCTCTCAAATATTCTAAACATGTCATACATCCACAACATATATATGACGATTGTAATATAGTCTTAGCCAATAAATAAGGTAATTTGAAACTTTTTGGTGGCATACAAAAGTCCGTCGTCTAATTTATATCTGAAACTAAATTATATATTTTTGGTTGATTGTCAAATTTTTTTAAATATGATATGGCCTAAATGATTGCTTAGGCTTTATTTGTGCAGCATTCGATAATGATGATGTAAATATAAGTGAAAACATTTAATGATGTAATTGAAAATACCTTTAAAAAGGAGGAAATGGTAGTTATGACAATTAAAAATAATTCTCTAATCTCAGATTTTCAGAGCCAGGGGTCTCTCTTTTTAAAAAATGGTGAAATTTCTAAATTTTGAACCATTCTTGAATTGAAATCAAGATTGTCAGCAATGCCAACTGAATCCACTTATACAAATTCTAGATTTCAAATCCTCACTGCACACAATCCAAAATTTTGAGAAGGTGCCAAACGGCGCCTTAAAGATTGACTCACAGGAAAGCAAAGAGTACCTCAGGGGAAAAGTGGTGTGGTGGGACCACTACCTTGGTTCTATTGTATAACACACACACACAGAAAAAGGAATTGCAGGTCCACTCAAAATGAGATTTAATAAAGTGGAATGAATAAGTGTCACATTCTCACCCCCACAAATCAAATCAATTTTACAGTGCTTCAAAACAAATCATAAGAGCAAATGAGAGTGTTACTAATTTAGAAATGCTGAGTGCACTTTCAAATTGGCTTGAGATAGTGCACTATTTCAAGCCAATTTGAAAGTGCACCCACCTCAAGCATGGAAAAAAGGAACCCATGTACTTGATCTGACCTCAGAAATGTGGATTTTATATATGAAAAACAGGTATATGATTATCAGGTGATCGACATTGTTGTGGGGTATGAAGGTGTGAGCGGAATTAGCCTACGGTCCAAATTAAATACACACAAGTGGACCACCTAATGACCAGATTGGCCTGATTCTTAGAGACATGTCATCATGCTGAAGTGGGGATCATGTGATGAGTGGCTCGGCCATGAAGCCAATATGTCTTTTTAAAAATAAAAAAAATAAATAAATATTTCCACGTGTGAGGCGAGTGCATTTTAACTTGGAACAATATGGAAGATGGGTCTACCACACAAAACTTTATTGCAGGTCCACCGATCCCAGAAATGTGGGCATCAAGTAATTAAAGAAATGAGCATCTTCATGCAAAGAACCACCCCTACAAAGGTGTGTATGTGTTTGGTATCAAGGGCACATATCCCGGACCTTTTGGTACTAAGGATCGAATGCTTTCCATGCATGAGTGTGTAATCTGGCTAATCCATTTGGGGACATGCATTTGATGGGTACTTGGGTTTATATCCTGTCCTTAGTTGAATTATGCATTTTGTACTGGCGAGATGATTACCTGAGACACGAACGCAGATTGCATGGAGATCCGGTCTTCATAGATATTATCCACGGTGTCCCAACTGTATAGGCCCACCATGATATTTGTATTTTATCTATGCTATTCATTCATTTTTCCACATCATTCTAACTCATGAGCTAAAAAATGAGGCAGTTGTATAGCTCAATTGGACCACACCGTAAGAAAGAGTGTGGATAATGATACCCACCGTTGAAACTTTCTTACTGCGTCCCTCTTATATATTTATAAGGTCACACCAATCTGAATAAAGGAAAAACACAAATATCAACTTGATCCAAAACTTCTGCAGTCCCTGGAAGTTGTAAATGAATATCTAGTAGTGTAATATATTTGAGTTTTGGATATGCCTCTTATTTTTGGACTCATGCGGTGAAATGATATGATAAAACAAATGGAGAATGAGAATAAAAAGCATACATCAAAGTGGGGTGAATGGTACACAATATTATTTCAGGACTAGATTGTGTGCCATACATCGAAGTCATGGGCATCCTATGCATTGATTGTTCCTCACTGTGGATATATATAACTTACGTGGGAGTGTCCTCGCATGATCAGAGCCTGTTTATTGATTTTTGTCCTCTTGTGTTCATTTATATGCCTGCCATGAATTAATCATCCAAAGCATAGTGGTTTTTGGACCTGCCCCATTCATTTTTGGAGACATCAAACTGAAATTTCCAACACCATTATATATATTTCCCTCTGCGTTATCATACTAATCATAATCTAAAAAGGCCCTTAATACATTGGTATCATTTGTTCAGTTGAGCCTTAAAACCTGCAGATATATCAGGGCTCTCACAAACTATATTTTAGGAACAATCATGATTGAATAGAGGCCTATTGTATATGTGTTGTAGGACATTTATCAAGCAATAGAACAGTGACTACACCAAATGTCAAAATTCAAGGCAGTACACACATCAAGCAAGCCATATGTGTACGTGGAATTTGGATCTGACCTTAAAATAATAATAATAATAATAAATAAAAAATCCCTGGTCACCCATTTTTCTGGCACAAGTTTAAAATGGCTAATCAGTGGACCAATAATAGTTTTGGTCCATGCACAAACATAGGAGAAAAATAACAGTTGTGATTGGTTGGACTTGTATCAAAATTATTATTATTATAATTATTCTTCTTCTCAAGTTGGAAATTTGAAAATAGGAATTGAGAAAAGGAAGGTATAGGACCCAAAAGCTACCATTAGGCCCACGGTGCATGAGTCTTAAAGCATGAGTGATTAGACTGGAAAGTCCACCCAACCTGCTAGAATTTTAATTAGAATAGAATAGAGAGAGAGAGAGAGAGAGAGAGAGTAAAAAATTTTTAAAAATAAAATAATATTATAAAAGGAACAAATTAACGAAAACATAAACAAGCAAATAAAAGGCATTTAAAGAAGAAGGGAAAAAAAAAAACACTCCACTAAACAAAAAAAAAACTGTCTATCAAATGGATTCGAAATTCAATCAAGTCAAGGCACTCAAGTTTTAGAGACAACTAGTCAACTTTTTAATGCGGACATATGAAAGAAGTTGATTAATTGTTTCCACTTTCAAATCGGTCCAATAGCATTGTGAGGCGCATGCATTATGCAAGTGATTTTACATCTTTTATAGCTTTTAAGCCGCAAAGATGAGCAATTCAAGTGTCCAAGAATACGAGCCGACCCTCACCACTCTCAGTGACAGTGTAGTGATATGGTAATATTTGATTAGTGGGGCCATATGTTGTCAGAGATGGGCCTTGTCTTTAATAGCACATGGCCCCACCAATCAAGCATCTACACCTATCTTCTTAGCTGTGGAGCATTTGATCACATCCTTAGCCCCTAAATCATTAGGATTATTTTTCGCCTTTTGTATTATCAATGCATGCATCTGCCGACTTGGTCCCAAGTTCATAAAACGTGTGGAATATACACATCAAAAAATCCAATAGCTAGTTGTTTTCTGTGTTCATGTTAATTACCACATGTAGATTGCAATTTGCTCTCTATCATACTGGATGCTTTTGCATTCAAAATAAACGAGCAAAGGCCCGCTGCATTCACGATCGGCCTTCACACGTGGAAGACTGTTGATTTTAACTCCACCCATGCTCTCAAAGATAAAGATGAAGCAACCTCTTGATGTTCTAACATAGATGATGCCATGAACATTAATTTACAAGATACCCTCTTCGCAGGAAGTCCCAACCAAAAAGTCTATTAGCCTAAAAGGGGAGTTTTTGATGATCTGGCTGCATAAGACCCTTGATACGCAGGCACATGGAATGGGACATGTGTCATGTATTAACTCATATAAACAAGTTAAATTGTTAAAACCACTAGAACAAGTTACAGCCCAAAAATCATTTTGGTTTAAGAATCCTAACACCTCTGCTTCATGGACAGTTAATTTGTTTTTTGAAATAAGACCATGGGATATTTTTCATTTTTAACTGTCCAATAAATGTCCGACAATTTAATATTTTGGCAACCTCTTAGTTTATGATACATCTAAGCTAGCATACCCATAACTTGGATGGTTTATTTTGAATTAAACATATGCTTCATACACAATGTCTCAGTAATTTCTAACTGCCTCTCATGCCTGAGAGAGTATCAAAGGATTTCTGAGCTTAAAAACTCCTAATCTTTCAATCAATGGCTTACAAATAGATTGCTAGGAAAGAGGGTTCTAGCCCTAAACCAATGGCTCATAAAAGGATGGTTAGGGAAGAAGTTTGTGGCCCTTCAATCAATGTATTGGAAAGAACAAAATATATGTAAAAGAGGCAAAGTCGTACATTTCTTTATATTACATGTTTACTTTGAAAGTCATTAGGCCGACATAATGGATAGTTGGATTAACTTGATAATGAGTGAATTTTCTAGTTCCAAGATGGCATAAACTACGATGGATGGGAATTTACTTAAGGAGTCTCCTAAAAACCAAAACACATATGGGTGCCACTGCAATGTCCATGTGTGACATCTGCTCAGCTCATCAGTTGCACCTGTTCATTTTAGAACATGATTTCAAAAATCAAACAAACACAAAACTCATCAAAATCTGCCACACCATAACATCTCATCCACTGTAATGTTTATATCTCATCCAACCCCATCCATAAGATAATTCCCACTAGGATTAGGATGAAGAGAAGACAACTACATATCATCATGATCCAAATAAAATTTTCTGATATCCAAATCTCCTTGTAGTGTGGCCAACATTGGTGGTTTTTTTTTTTTTTTTTTTTTTCCATCTATTTATTTTTGAACTCACGCCTTAGCATGAGCCAGCGACAGATGGACGAAGTGGATGCCACAGAGACATCACAGTAGGCTGCACTGAACATTTGATTGCACGGGCTATATTTAAGTGTTGCAGGAAAGGACAACAGCTGTGGACTGTAAGAGTTTAATTTTCATCTATGGGAACTATGGACAAAACAAGACCACGTCAAGGCTGTGAGAGAGGGAGATAAAACTAAAAGTTACCATAGATTGGAGTAAAAGGGTTAGGTGAACATGTGAACAACCATATATATCAGCTTGGCTTACTTCTATGGTTTGAAGGTTCTTCCTTGGTCTCTATCTTTGTTTTTTTTCTTCTTCTTCTTTTTTTTTTTTTTGGGTACCGTGACTGGGATTTTAGATTAAATGATAGGCAGCGGCATCTAAATGGATTCCAAGTCTACCACTGATCAAGATGGTAAAAAAATAACTTTGATAAGAAAATCTTAACCTTCTGATGACAGACGGTTGATCTGATAAACAGAATAATGGTCCATCTACATTCAAATAAACAGAGTTCTAAAATTGGTCACTGCCTTCTACAAATCTAGGAGATTTTTGGGACTCTTGTCCATCTACTGTTGGATACAAGAAGAATAGTCTAGATTAACTAACTATTATTGGAAGTTAGAGCCAGTTGAATGCCATGCAAAGAAGCTAGCTTCTCTTGGAACACGGATTGTGTGGTGACCTCGACATCTTCTAGGTCTGTGGTGTTGAATCGTGGCGGGATTTGAGTGGGGTATTTGCTTTTCGTGTTTGAAAGTTTTTAAGTTGAGCACCACCGCCTGCCTCATTATCAAGAAGGACACATGACCCAATCAAATTCAACCAATTTCCTACTTATGCACGAAATCCGTGTCCCTCTTGCAGGAGTGGGACCGTGCCACAAATTCTCTTCCACGGCTCCATGATGAGGACAACAATTATTTGATTGGCACCATTGGACGTGTATGTATCTCTGTCCAAACCATCCAATTCAAGGGACCCACTTCACATATGAACGTAAACATCCCATGGGTGGCTATTAAAAGATAAACAAGTCCTGGTTCAAATGCTATGAACAAATTCCTAAATAAGTGTCGAAGGTACTGCAGAATCAACCTGATTATGGTGCTGTTAATGCTGGTTTGTCATGGAAATGGACTATGCACCATTGGAATGATATACATCTACCAATCAACAGAGAGAATGTCCCATCAATAACATTTTTGGTCCATAAACTATCCATTGACATAGAACCACAAACAGCCCAACCATCATATCTACTAGTGGAAACTATACATGATATACTGTAACAAGATAGAGACATTTTCATGCGACACTTGGCAAGTAGATTTATCAATGGCTGTGAATTGAGTACTGTTGATATAAAGAAGAATGTTCTTTTACGAATAAGATTTAATTGGATGACAGGTTGCTCGTAGTCGTACTGTTGCCCATCACATTACACACACAATTCTAATTCGGTGTATTTTTTAAAAATAAAACCTTTAATATATTTTATTTTTTATATATATACAAATTTATCCGATTTCACTAAGTACTTATATTTTCTAGTGTCAACTTAATGGACAGGATTCTATGCGCAGAGTGAGGTTTTAGCCATTTACGGTCCAATTCAAGAACTGATTTGCACATAGGCCTGCCTACTGTTATGGGGGAGAGACGGCTCTACAGTGTCAACCCCCACAAGCATGAAGGACCATTAACATGGTGGACCCACCCTGAAAAATCTTGTTGATAGGACGATCTTATCCTTTGAATGGGTGGTCTGAAATTAGAGGGTTAAAAATAAAAATGCAGCGATGGTACACAGTCAAAAGAAGAAGGCCCTAGATTCTTCTGGCCAGGAACTTCCAATCGCGAGAGCTTTGCGGCAGGGTGCATCCACGGTGGGATATCCAATAATAAAATCTCCTTGATGATTGAACCGTGGACCCCACATGTCAGAAACCCGAGTATATTGATGCAAAAGTCTTGGGTCGAGATGGAATATTATAAGGACCGGAATTGTATGATCCTGGACCCGAGGATGCCCCGGTAAGATCACAAACTTCGGTTTCTCTTCCCACTAATTTTCCGGTTTTCAACTTCTAAGGTGGGCTTATCTGTTGCTTATCTACACCCTCCTCTACTGGGCCCACAGGGCGTTATTAGGGCATGAGCCAAAAAATGAGGAAGATCTAAATCTCAAGTGGATTGCACAACATAAGCTTGAGTTAACATTAATAATAAAAAAATTCCTAAGGCTTATTGTGATGTTTATTTACAATCTAACATATTAACAACGTTACAAGGACACCTATATTAGATTGATCCAAAACTTTTATAATCCTTAAGAAGTTTTTAATGGTAATTGTTGTTCAATCACCACCGTTTCCTATGGTGTGGTGATTTAGATCTAACTTATTTTTAGACCAATGACATAAAATGAACTATAAAAATAAATGAACGCTATGGATAAAAACATATACATCATCATCCGCCCCACCTGTATGGAGGTATCCGTTCCAGAGCCGAGTTCCATATTTTTGTTGAATGTCGACTGTTTAATCGTGTGAAAGATGGTCCTAACTGTCATGGCCGATCGAGGGCCGGGCCATAAACCAATGGTCGAGATGAATGATCTATCATAAAAAAGAAGGTGTTTGTAAGTGACAACCAACACCGAGTAGAGACTGGAGAGAGAGCAACGACGATGTAGTAAACTCATTCCCAAGACGGCAGAGGGCATCTAATTCTAATCATCATATCGTATTATAACTGCATCTCTCCTCCCTTCCTTTCCTTTCCTTTCCTTCTTTTCTTCTACCCTCCCATAATCTAGAATCATCCCAATAGTTGGCGGATTACTAAAATAAATTAGTATCGCTGGGCCATGCTCTTGGATGTGGATGTATAAGGAACCGTTGATGAGGTACCATCTACCATTAATAGATGAACGGACGATCCTTGATGCTCAATCAATGGACAGATAAAATCCCAGAATGTCCAATCGCATAAATCAATTGTTCGTGTGGTTAAGATGATGTTTGCATGGGAAGAGAAGTAGAGGCAAAGGTGGTGGTGTACGATTTGAGTTGAGTAGTCCCGAGGTGTACCGGTCTTTTTTAGCTTAAATAATAATGGTAGTGCTATAATAGCAACAATAATAACAACATCGGTTCGCGTCACGATAAAGCTGGCATGTGCTCTCCCCCTTCGGATTTGAAATTATTATTAAATCCTTTTTTATATAGAAGAGAGAAGGAGAGTAAAAAAGAATAAAAAAAAAAAAGAAAAGAAAAGAAGCGAGTTAAAGACATTTATGACAGTTCCCTCGCTCGCTCTGCTTCTCTCCACTCACATGATGTAGGTATGTATAATAGAGAAGAGGAAAAAGAGAGAGAGAGAAGCTTTCCTGATTGCTTGAATCTTTCTTCAGACGCATCCGACAAATGCGTAATAAAAACAGAGCCTTCAACCTCACCTCTAAAGCCTGGTCAACTTGATAGCCATAGCAGAGAAGCAAAGGAAAGAAGATTGGGAGAAAAGGGGATGATAGAAACAGCTAAGCTCTCAATGTGATAACGAGCAAGCCATTAAAGAAAGAAAAAAAAAAAGCTTTATTAGCTTTCTCGATTCAGTTGTCTTCTTTGGCGGCAGCAGTAGAAAAAAAGGAAATAGCTTTCTTGTTTCTTGTGGTAGGGAAAAAAAAAAAAAAAGAGGGAAGAGAGGGCTTTTTGGTTGTTTCTTTCTTTTGTATTGATGGATGGTTGTGTTGTTGATATGATGGAGCTGTGTTGGATATTCATATTATAGAGAGGAAAGTATAGAGACTGCTCATAGTAGCAAACAAGGAGGAATAGAGAGAAAGAGAGAGAGAGAGAGAGTAGAAGAAGAGTTTGCAATGGGGCGGAAAAGCAACGATGGAAATAGCAGCAGCAGCAGCAGCAGCAGCACGAGCACGGTAGGTGCGACGGTGATGGGGCTTCGAATGATACAATGCGGTCGACAGACGGTGCACGTGATCCAACCCGACGGACAGGTCCGGCAATTCGTGGTTCCTGTCAAGGTATCGGACCTTCTTATCCTTTATCCGCACCACCTGGTCTCCCATGCCACCACCAACCCCACCACCACAACAACAACAACAACAACGACGACGACGACAACAAGTGCAGCTGGAATTGGAGGGAAGCGTTGTTCCACCAACCCTTCATCAGTCATACTCCCCCTCGATGCATATCTGGAGACAGGGAGCATCTACGTCCTACTTCCCCTCCCTCGACTCTTCCCATCAGCTCCTCCCCCAACACCCCATCTCTGCTCCTGTTTCTTCCCTTCTCTCAGAGCTTCAGAAGAGTCGACGGGAATCGGAGCTATTAAGGCCGAGTTGAAACGGCATTGGTCTGTTGGGACTGTCTCTTCTTCCAAGATATCTCCTGAAGATGGTAGTAGTGGTGGTGGTGTGTCTTCTCCTCCCCTTCCGAGAAGGTTATGGGAACCTGCTCTTGAAATCATTTTGGAAGATAGAGTGCTGGTGCTGACGAACAAAGAACTCAAGGAAAATCACAAAGGGAAGAAGCTCGTATCTGCACTTCATCTCAAGCTCAGATCACTTCCATCTTCATCATCATCATCATCATCATCTTCTTCTTCCTCTTCTTCTTCTTCTTCTTCTTCAACGACATGAAGGATCGAGTTGGGAGTTGACGATGATGGAGGAGGCAGGTGGGCCCTACATAGGCCATGATGTTTCTTTTATTATTTTATTTCTTCAAAAAAAAAAAATCAAAAATGGGTTTTAATCTACTTACCTCTCTCTCCTTGTGTAAATGTAATTTAATTATATAAATCATCTAATGTTATTGTTATTAAAAGGTAGATAGGGAGAGAGGGAGGGATTATTGGAGGAAAGAGAGGGTATTTTGTGAAAGTGGTGCGATCCGATCCACATCGTGTTGTCGCTGCCATTGCCTTCCTTTTCCATTATAATTTGTACGTTGTTTAAGTTAGGAAAAGGCATATTTATTTATATTTATATTTATAGATAGTAATTAATGAAGAGAGTAAATGCAGCAGGTACGACAATGACAATTGGCTCCTTCTCTCTCTCACATGGCTTAGATTCCCTCACCAACCTCCCTCCTTTTGCCTCCTCTTTCAAACGACCTCCCTCTCACGTGCTGGCCCACACACATCCATGCCCTTCATCATCATCTGATGTTGCTCCGCCGATCAAACGCTCTAACTTACACGAGCGAGCGAGAGAGAGAGAGAAATGAGATATGTATGATCGGAAAATTTTAAAAAAAATAAAAATAAAAATAATAATAATAATCCCAGCAGCTGTTGAAATTCAATGTATACTGACACAGATCCATGCCGTTCATCATCTTCACGGACGCGGATTGCATATTGACCCTGCCAGTACCGGCGTCACGACTAGTCGGTGTTTGGTGTGGCCCACCATACTGTATGTCTTTCCTCTACGCCGTACATCCACTTTGCCAGCTCATTTGAGGGCATGAGGCCAAATCTCAGGTAGACCACACCGCTAGAAATGGTGGTGATTTGAACACCCATCATAACTCGTTAGGGGCAGTTTTGGATCCAGTTGTGTGTGACATTATCAACAGGTTGGATGACAAATAAGCATCTCTGTGGACCCTAAGAAGTTTTTAATGATGCCACTCAATCACCACTATTTCTTGTTATGGTGTGGTCCACCTAAGATTCGGATCTATCTCATTTTTTGGGCCCATGTCCTAAAATGAGCTGGCAAAATTGATGGACGGCTTCGATAAAACACATACATCATAGTGGGGCCCACAGCACCAATCAGCAGCAAGGTCGCTGTATAATACAGCACCCGCTCTTGGTTTCTCAGATGTAATTTAGGTCCGTAAAATTGTTATTAGAAAAGCTACATGTTTGGATGGCACTAAACAATGTAAGATGCCATTTATGGACCTTCAAAACACTAATTTGCCAATTTCCTTGGACTAACAGTATTTGGACAAGATTCTCATGTGGTTGACTAATTAGGATCCTCTTGAAAGGGAAGTTACCAATTCTCTTGTAGCTAACCCTTTTTTTTTTTTCTTTTCTTTTTTTAAATACCTCGCCTGGGGAGCCAGGACGGTGCGGCCCTTGCCATGGGGCCCGCCTTGATGTATGTTATTATATATACACATGCCATCCACCTGTTTCGCCAGTTCATTTTAGGGCATGAGCTTTAAAATAATAATAATGATGAAACCATTAAATACTTTCTAGGGCTAATGGTAATGTTTATTAACCATCCTACCAGTTGATAAGGTGACACAAACCTGAATAAAGGGGAAAAACAACTATCAGGTTGATCCAATACTTGTGGTCCACAAGAAGTTTTTAATGGTCAATCACCATGGTTTCCCATGCTTTTCAATCTGTTTGATTTTTGGGCTCACGACCTGAAATAATGTAGCAAAACTGACTTACAGGCCTGGGTCCATGACGAGTTAAAACAAAACAGTCCATCCTCAGCCCAGCTTCAAATGTTTGTTGGGCCTAAGTCGGATCATATCCTACAAAACAAATATGAGCTGAGCAACGTAATAAAGCATGAGGATTTTTACATATTATGTATATTACAAAATTGCCCTCCCTAATCTTTAATGGGCTGGGCTGGGTTCCCATTGACAAACCCATACCTCGCACACCAAGCCACATGGGCAGAACTTCCATGAGATCCTCCCCATCCATTGGGTATGCTACATCATGTTCACATTGGAACCCTAAAATCATGACCATCCAGAAATTAGGCCATTGATTTGATGGAATCACCTAATCAAAGTAAATCTTTATAGTCAATCAAGATGTCACCCATATGATAAATGATCAAGATCTATGAATAGAACCTTATATATATATATATATAGTATAATCAACATGAACCATCCATTTTCTTGGCAATTGATCGAATGGTTCTAAGAAATTATGATCAATCAAAGGTGGCTCATCCAATCAACATGGCGTTAAGAATTATGGTCAGTCAAAGGAGGGCCTACATTATAAGCAGTCTGGATCAATGATTTTTTATTTTATTTTTTAATCAATTTAGAGTATTCATTTTCTTGGCCATTGATTGAATTGTTAGAATCACCTAGTTTGAAGTAGTTCTTGAGAGTTGAGAGTTATTATCGATCAAGTTGGGTCCTGCATGATAGATGGTCTAGATCAATGATAAGACATTTTCCAAAACAATTAAGAGCCCGTTTTGATACCACCAAATAAGTTACTTTTGCTACTTGCAGCAGTAGATAAGTAAGTTTGGTTTATGATTGGTTATAAGTAACTTTTTTACTTAAAAGTATTTAATCACTTTAGTTCATTTTTCTAGCTTTTCTACTTTTCATAAGTTGCTGAAGAGATGCATAGGAGAGATGAAAGAGACAAGAAGTTGATAAGTAGGTTGTTTACCAAACATACTTATCTTTTTAATAAGTAGAAACTAAGATAAGTTACTTGTGGCACAAGTAACTCATCTTAAGCAACTTCAGATCCAAACGGGGCCCTTGGATCCCACCAAATAAGTGAACTCTTTTCCACTTACAGCAGTAGATAAGTAACTTATTTGAAATAAGTAAGTTTGGTTTAAGATCAGTTATACGCAATTTTTTTACTTAAAGTTACTTAATCACTTCAGCTTAATAAGTAGAAACCAATATAAGTTACTTAAGACATAAGTAGCTTATCTCAAGTAACTTACGATCCAAACACTGATTCCTGAGGTTCATAGTCAATCAAAAGTGGAACACACAGGATTGATGGTCAAGACCAACAATCAAACCTTTCTTAACATTATTAATTCAGACCATTCATTTTTCTGGCCATAACTGAATGCTTAGAATAATCTGATCGAAGTGATTTCTACATCCATTTTACTAGCCAATGACCAGACAGTTAGGATGAATGTTTTGCCCTTTCTTTTTCTACCAGCCAAACACACAGACCAACTTGCAATTTGGTGATGTGTTAGTGAAAGAGACCGGTGCAGGTTACGATGAACTTTCGATTTCAAAGTGGCTAAATATTATTTGAATCTCAAATGGTATTTTAGTAAGATTGTGAGTCCAAACGTTACCTTGATGATGAATCAGGAATGCAATATACCTTCTTGTTTTAATGCACTACTACCAACAAGACTAGCCAAATGGGTCTTAAGACCTCACTAGTTTTATGCTGGCCCAGCACAAAGCACTTTCGGCCTTTGGCCTTTGGCCAAGCCTCGAGGTCCCTTGCTTCAGACCAGGCCTGTGTTTTTGGGCTGGAATTTGGCTTGCTAGCCGATTTAGCCACTGTTGATAAGTAATACCATGTTGGATCCTGTGGTTAACACCGTGAAATTGCAAATCTAAGCCTTACCATTTGGTGGTGATCTAGTCTTTGTTGGCAGAATACCTCTACTTACATTACTCCGTGTCTGACAACAAGTTCAATACGGCTGTGGATGTCCCTAGATTATTGAAATGTACATTGATGACAGGTTTGGATTTGCTTGCGTACTTACATTCTTGTTGGACACCATGTTCTACGATTGAAGAAGCCTTGGACTGGAGTTTGAAGACATCCATGACGTGGTCTCATCCACAAGCAGGTTGAAATCCATGGAAAGCTGTGCTCGAATGATTGTTGAGTCTGTGCCAAAAGTGTTGCCTACTTCTTTTCCCACTGTTTCCCATGGTGTGCCCCTGGTCAGATTTGAGAGAAGCTCACTTCCCCGATTGACAGCATCCACCATAGCTGGTGGGACATCTGGTAAAGCCTACACAACAAAAAGTTAGTCAAAATTGGTCCTCTCTCCATTAGTTGCATCAAAAAGCTCAATTTGAACAGTTGAGAAGATTTTGCCAAGTCAACTTATAAAAATGATCTATAATCACAATGATTGTCCCCTTAGTCCATTTATCTTTTTGACTCACTTGTGGCCTAGTGGTGGTTCTCCATGCTAGGTGTAGAAAGCTTTCTATTGTTTTATCACTGCATTAGGGCCTAAGATGCTCCTTTTGGTTTTCATCCTTGATAATAGAACATGTTAGCAAAGAAATGAAGACATATCAGGTTGAACGGGTAGCTCAGTTTTACAAGAGCCTTTTTTTTTTTTGTTAGCTTGTTAGTACACCCACTGTCAGTTCCCACTTCACTGTTAGCCACAACCACTAGGGAATCGATACCAAGACCTCAGTGTTGAAACAAGGTATCTTTCACTCAGTCTACCACTTGAGCTATGGATCAGGGTGTCAGTTTTACAAGAGCCTAAAAACAACTCCAATGGTCTGCTTCAAAAACTCAGCTACTGCACCCAGAAATATTTTATATATATATATATATATATATATATAAAAGCAAGCCTTCGAAACTCAAATAACTTCCTCAAATTCTTATAACAACTCCAATTGGGAATATAACATTCACCTGTTGCAAGGGTAGCCCATGATCCCCGGGCAAAATGCGAACCGACATGTCTAGTATTGAACTTATGGCAGAATCTGAGGTCAGCACCTCAGCTAATGTAGGTGTCTCATCGATTAAATCGTCTTTGAACTGTACCAGAAGATTCCGAGAAATACCATAGTAGGACTTTATCTGCAGAATGTGATAAATAACAACCAAACATGAATATTCCTGTTTCAAGTTGTGACAAACATAATACGAAAGTAGAAACTTACAACTGCAGTACACAATTCTCAGCAAGCCAGATTTAAGCAGAGCATGAAATCTCATACTTCTAAAATGAAAATATAGGGCTCGTATGGATCCTTGGAAAACTCACTTAAGAAATGAATTTCCATTTCCAGTTTTTGGGCACGCGGATAAGGTTGTCCATAGAAATTGCCACTTTGCATTTGGACAACCTTTTCTTCATAAGTGTACTGGAGGAGCATATATAGAAGAGGTGAGCAATGGCATGTGTATCAATATGGCACCTGTGCAGAACTAGAATCCCATGGTAAGTGGGTTCTAAAATATGAGCATGCTTTCCTCTTAAATCCAGCTCATATAGTGTTGGGTTGCATACAACAGAGTGCAGTAACAGTCACGGATGTGGGGTAGAACTTCTTATTTATTTTTTGAAAAGTCATTTTCAAGAGAGTTGCATCTCACACTGGACAACACTTGTAACTCAAAATTTTGGACAAGCTTTGATGGGGACATCTCGCACACATTCACCCCCCCCCCTCTACGCACATACGCAAGGAGGGCCCCACCATAGATCTAGATCGATGACGACGTCCAGGGAGGACCCCCTAGTTAAGAGGACTGCGTTTTGGTTCCTTGGAGTGAACTCGATCGTCATGTGAATCCCATCATAGGTTCTCATGATTGTGGGCCACTATTCCAAATGATCTAATACTTTGAATTTTGGTTATTATTGTTATTAGGAACATCATGGACGGTTTAAATTATTTTGATTAGTTGTTAATTGTGGTTACTTCGTCTCTAAGTAATAGGTTGCGCACATGGCGCAAGTTTTGGGGTATAGGATTTTATTATAAATAGGCACTCCTTGCAGTCTTTTTCCTCATTAAAGATTGAATAAAATTTCTGCGTTTTCCTGCTCCTCTCTGAGTTGTGAAGCCTAATTGGGTGCGAAACTCTCCCTTCTTTGAAAGGCTAACTACCGTAGTGCGAAGCCACATCCATCCCAAATCGCCCCCATCTCCTACCATCCATATTCCCCATTTCCTATAGCCATCCCATCATCAAATCCACCCACGTTTGCAGCTAATCTTTCCCATACAGCAGATTTCCAGAATCTGTCCCTGCAGGAGGGCTGAAACCTTGGCAGAGCACCGTGCACAAAGCAGACATCCGATCGGCGTGAACTTGGCGTAAAGGTGGACCTCCCCTGACCGACCAACACCTAGCTGTCTGATTTCAGATTCGTGGGCCCCACACACGTGCGGGTAGGATCCCACGCACGTGCGTCAGGCCCGGGCTGCTGTCCACACGTGTGGATCATCTTGGGTTCATTTCTCTTCCATTTCACTCCTCTTTCGGCTTATTTCCCTAACCCTAACCCTATATAATCCTAAATCCCAAGTCCTATTCCACTTTTGCAAACCCTAGGTTTTCCCGATTTGAAACATGTGAATCCCTTGGATTGGGAAGTAATCCTTTGCATGTGTGGATAAATTTGATTGGGAAGTAATCCTTTGCATGTATGGATAAATTTACTCTCCTTTGAGCATTGTTTAGTCTATAATTTTAAATTGATCCAAGCCTAACATGTGAAGGATTGGACCCGCATAGATTCCCCTTGTTGAATGCTTGACTTTTATGTGGGATGTGGAATTTTTTGTGATTGTTTTAAAATTAGTGTGATCTAAAGCCTGAAATCTTGCATATCATATTTAATTTTCATGTCCTGCATCAAGCTTTTTCAAGAATAACAGCACAGCCAAATGCATTTTAGCTCAGTTGAAATAGAAATCAATTTCTCAAGTATCCCTGGGATCCAAACAAGCCTTTAATAACAAACACTTCCCTTCTTAGCATACTAAATATGCACTATTCAAATATTAATTTAAAAGCAAAAAGATGCTATCATTTAACTTGAACTTCAAGTTGTTCATCACTATGTACAAGTTGGATAGGGATACTGAGAAATGAGATGGTCTGTGGTACCGGTACCCAGTGTTCGAAATATCGGTATCGCACAATGTATCGCACCCTTGGGATACAGATACGTATCGGTTATTGCACGGGATATATCGTTTGTATCGCATAGTTTATCGCACTTTTTGGGAAACATGGAGAAACATTGGGAAAATGGTTGAATTTTTTAATGAGACTTTGGGGATTGTTAAAAAGGCCCTTAATACACACTTTTAAATCGTAAAGTTTCAAAAAAGAAGTGTATATAATAGATTTCCTTTGTATAGGGTCCTAAGCTATGCGTTGTCCGATTGAACTAAGACAACTATATTCAGTATCAACCCCGTCCATCCGTTTTTCCATATCATTTCAAGACATTATCCAAAAAATAAAACAGATCCAATAATTAGGTAGACCATACCATAGGAAACAATGGTGATTGACCATTAGTGGGCCACAAAAGTTTTGGATCAAGCTAATAATAGTTTTTTCTTTTCATTCAAACCATAAATTTATCTGGTAAAATGGATGGACGGAGTGGATAAAATACATGAATTATAGTAAGCCCACAAAGTTTACAAAGTACACTGCTCACTAGGGGTTCTACTTCCAACTAAGTTCCTTCGCTCAAAACCTAGGTGGGGCCCACTGTGATGTTTGTAAGAAATCCACCTCGTCCATTAGTTTTTTGAGATCATTTTAGCACTTGAGAGCAAAAATGAGCAGGATCTAAGACTAAAGTGGGCCGCACTAAAGGAAAAGGTGGGTAGGAAAATTCCTACCGTTGAAACCTCCCTAGGTCGTAGGGCCCACCACAATGTTTATTTTCCATCCAATCTGTTAATTAGGTCACATAGACCTGGATGAAGAGGAAAAATAAATATCATATTGATCCAAAACTTCCGTGACCCTCAAAAGGGTTTCAATGGTAGACGTTCAATCTGCCACTGTTGTTTGCATTGTGGTCCAGTTGATCTTTGGATCTGTCTTATTTTTAGGCTCAAGCCTTATGAAGAGCTCGCCAAATGGACGAACGGCCTGGATATAACACATACCTCATGATGGGACCCACAGAACTTAGTGACGTCAACACGCTCTTTGGTGCGCGCGTACTCGTAAAAAAAGGGGCGCAGATTAGCTGAGCAGCGAGACTCGCTACTGAATTAACGTCACCAAGTTTCGTGGGCCCCACCATGATGTATGTTTTGTATCCACACCGTCCATCCATTTGGAGAGAACATTTTATGCCATGAGCCTAAGAATGACTAAGATTCAAAGCTCCAATGGACCCCACCACAGAAACCAGTAGAGAGAGTGACGCCCACCATTAAAAACTTTTGAGGGCCACAAAAGTTTTCAATTAAGCTGATATATATTTTTTACCTTTTATAATGCCTTTTTTAACTTATTAACGGGTTGGATCTCAAATAAACATCACGGTGGACCTTAGGAAGGTTTCAACGGTGTATGTCACTTTCTCCACTGTTTTCTGTAGTGGGGTCCATTACAGATTTTTATCTGCCTCGTTATTTGACTCATGTCCTAAAATGATATCTCCAAATGGATGGACCGTGTGGATATAACACATTCATCATGGTGGGACCCACGTAACTTGGTGACGTCACTTCAGTAGCGATCTCGCTACTCAACCTGTCAGTAGCTAATCCGCGTCCAAGAAAAAAGGCTCGAACGGCCTTTCGTTTTCAAGTTGATGAGTGTCGAATGTTGCATACCAGACCCCAGTAATTGCCTAATTTTACGTACATGATAATGTTTAATGCTATATTTTAATTGTATTTTTGTTACAGGATGAAATTAGGAGCGTTGATTGAAAATTAATGTTAAAAGCGTGGATTTGACGTTTCGAAGTCACCAGAGCACGTGATGGACTCCAGAGAACCAATGGTGAAGAATGTACACGCCTGGGATCTGAGGAAAGCACGATAAAGAGGCCTGAAATTGGTGCAAAATGCAAGATCACATGTTTCCCGCCATCCGATCGACTCGAAACTTCATACATGTGATGGGGGCCGTAAATTAACCGTACATATTAAATCTCAGCCATTGAAGATCTCGGGAAGTGGGCCAACTGACAAATCAGCCCACAAACCATAGATTCTGGGCCCACCTGATATCTGGAACTGCCTCAAATTTGGTTTTGGCGGGTTAAATAATATGGGAAAAAAGATGGACGGTGCAGATTTCTCGTAAACATCACAGTTGGCCCTGTGTATGCAGAGTGTGCATCGTGCACACTTGCACCGGCTGTGCACCGCACCGCCCGGACGGTCAGCGAGTGCGCTGACCCGCGCTCTCTCTCTTCTTTCGAAAAGAACGGCAAGCTTTTCCGGCGTCATGGAAACGACCTGCGGTCGTCGGTTGTGGGGCCCACTTATTGTCCAAATGGACAATCCAAACCGTCCATCCGCTTCCTGGGGCAGCCATACCCCACGCCTAGCTGACGGAATTCGAAGACATCAAGTGGTGAGATTTTTAACTGTCCAATAGCAAAACGGACGGTGAGTTTAAAACTCTGTGGGCCACACAAAAATGGAGGAAAAAAATGCATGTTTCCGACCGAAATTTCGAGAGCAATTCTGTGAACGGAGTGGATTTCGCCATAAACATCAAGGTGGGACCCACTGATCATCGTAGCCGTCGGTTCCACGTCAGCGAAACGAACGGCCACTGGCGGTTTTTGCGGCTGTTTGTGGGCCCCACTCGTCAACCTTCCGGACGATCCAAGCCGTTCATCGTGTAGAGGGCTTCGAGAGCTTCAAAACCATGCTGATATTCTGCTCTCATGCGTGCACACGTGCGCGGTACAGAGGCCACAAACGGACTGCTTTGCAATGTTCAAAACTGATCTTTTCGTGATTTCTTCTCTGGGCCGCGTCAATGGACATTCAAAACTACCCATTCTTGACTGAAATTTCGTCCTAAATCCAATGGACGGGGTGGATTTTCCAGAAAATACCTCTGCGGGGCCCACCGATCACGGCTGTGAAAATTTGCACTCCGTGTCCTTCTACGACTCTGCCACCGACTTCAGCCATCCAGCAGCTATAAAAGGGGAATTATGGACGTGGGAAATTAATTGAGAACCAGAGGATTCCAGATCTAGAGCAAGGGAGAGAAGAAAGAGAAGAAAGAGAAGAAAGAAAAGAGAGAGATCGATTGGTTTGGTGTTTTATTTTTTTTATGAATTTTATTTAATCTTTTTGATGGATTTTATGGGTCACTAATCTCTCAGCTAGGGCTGAGATGAAGCCCCTAATTTGATTAGCTCTTGTATTGGTTGATTTACTTTGAATATTAATTAATTTGTTTCTTTCTCTAAGTGGGCTTGATTGGTTTAAATTCTATACTTCTCCATCTATGAACTTGACCAAAGTATATATATGGATGTTGTTTGGATGCTTATTACAGGTGCTTGGGTCTGATCAAGAACAGGTTTCCTAGAGAGAAAGAAACAGGGTGCTTTAATGAATGTACATTCCATGTACCCGACCAAGGATATGGGATATGTCATTCATGGCATTGCTTAAAGGAATTAGACATTTTGTATGCCCGATTAAGGACACAGATTGTGCTTTCTCTGTATAAATGGTATCAATCTAGATCAAGGTGAATCAACAGACAAAACAAGGGTTAGGATAATTAGGGGTGGATTCGAAAGTCCTAGTGCCTCTCTCTGATTGAATTTTCTTCCCTGTTCTTAATTTTTTTTTTTCCTAGAATTGTGCTTAGTAGTTCATTCCATTCTTTGTTGGATTAGTTAAGGAGAGTCATAGATTTGAGTTGTGACGATTAGTCCTCGTGGGAACGATCTCGTAATACGTACCATATTTACATCTGATTCGTATACTTGCGAGTTTAAAAATCATTTAAATCGTGTTGGTTTAAATAAAACATCACAAGTAGAGAGGGTTCTGGCTTCCGGAACCCTAAAATATCTCCCAAATCTCATCGGATGTCTCCGGATTTCTCTCCAAAATCGGAGATGTTATTTGCGGTAACCTATGAATGACGCTTCAATTCGAATGGCCCACCAAATGGAAGCTTCCGATCATGGCGATCTCTTCTACAGGTACCGAAATCCACCCTCTATTTTTTTTCCCCCGATTTTTTCGGATGATGATGTCGATGTCCGACAATAAAGAAGAGAAAATCACGCAATTTCGTCAAAATATCATGCGATATCGACAATATGTCGACCGATATTTGGATTGTGGGTTTTTTGGTATCTTTCGGGGGTTATCGTGAGTGTATCATCTCGCAGGGGTGCGATAACGATAATATCGGCCAATAGTATCAATATTTCGAACACTGCCGGTACCTCCATACACTTACAGTACGTGTAAGCAGATGTGGGTCCCACATGGTGTATGTATTGCATCTAACTTATCCATCAGATGCATACCCTCAGGTTACCCTTGGGGCCTCAAAATCAGCTCAATCCAAAACTCAGGTGGGTCCAAGCACATGGAACAAGGTGATAGGGGATGCCACCCTTGATTGTCATTGGGGCCTACCTGAGTTTCATACCAGCCTGATTTTTGTCATGACCCTCATCTAGGACATGAAGGTCTGGATGGCATGGATTCTGTATACACAACATGGTGAGCTACACATGCAAATCAAGGGTGGGCATACCTCTCAACTCATCCTGTGTTGTGGCCCATTTGAGTTTCTGTTTGGGCTGATTTTTTGGCCATACAGGTAATGTGAGGCGACACATCGGATGACAGATCGATGTTGTGAATACATAACTTGGGAACCACTTCTGCCTGGTACTACCGCAGCTTACGGCGGTACCTGTACCACTGGAGCACACCTCAATTAAAGTGAAACCTAATATCAGTTTGAACAACACCAAAATCAGAATATAAAGAGATGTAAATGATAGAACCGCTTGTTTCGTCAGCATACGAACCCATTGAACAGTTTCACATGATCAAAAGGCCATGTGTGACAGAAAACTAGATAATGGCATTTCATACACCAGTGCCAATATCATGTAACAGTATGGTTGCAACTAAACTATGTCAGACTGCATTGAGAAACATTGGACCAAATCACTTCTGTCATCAATTAGATGATGCAACATAGGCATTCACCAGTGTGCTGCAAGGAACATGGATTTTAGCATATTCATGTCTCTGAAACCATTATTTGAAGGACTCACATCCCTAGTTTCTTGTTCAGAACTCAATAATATCCGACTGAACCCTTTTTTAAAGCATTTGAATGTAGAAAAAATGACATCTTAACAAACTAAAACAGATCTACAACCAGGTTTTGGAAATTTTGAATGTATTAAATAGAATTTAGAGATTCTACGTACCAGTCGGCGAGTTTCTTCTGGTCTAGGAATGAAATCTTCTCTTCCCTTAGCTAAATCCACATACAGGGGAGAAAGTTGCTCAACCAAAGGCAGAACTTGTTTCATAATGGTGGGGTTTAGGTTCTCCAATTGCTTCATAGCCATTTCTGCCTGGAAATTTTTCATGAAAGAATGCATCCTCCTTCAGTTTAAATCAAGCTTTTACAATAATAAACCTAATGTACTGACAGATGAGAAAGAAGTAAAAGAAAAATATTTTATTTTCCTTCAAATAAGTGATCAAAGGATACTTATTGTCTTCTTTAATTTGCATCTTTCTAAGAATCTGTGTTAACAACAATCTCTTACTTACTCGAGCCATGTTATACCAACTAGGTCAATATCCACCTGTCAATTATGGTTTTTCTCTTTTCTGAAACAGCCAACAGAAGACGAAATATATTTGCATATGGATCCAGCGATATTGATGGATGACTGCCGAAAAGAATAAAATGAATAGAAAAGAGGTGCCAATGGTAGGAAATGAAGAGAAAAAGAAAGGCTTGTTGATGTGAGGACCGTCTTCTCAAGCTCTGATTCCAATAATCTTTGATCTTCTTTGGAGGGTCTTTTTCTTACTTTCATCAATTTTTATTTATTTATTTATTGCATGGAGAATGGTGAGATCTAGAGATAAAGTAGATTTTTCTAGAAAGATGTAGAGATAAAGAAGATTTTGCTAGAGAGATGTTACCAAAGTTGTTTCTCAAGGTCAAAAGACAAAGGCATACTCCTTTGCCCTCTTGAAGCTAGAAATCTCCAACCACTAGATCTAGGACCAAAACCCCTGACCTTGTCATTTTCTCTGACTTTTTATTAATCCAATGCTACTAGATTTAGGACCAAAACCCCGGGCCTTGTCATTTTCTCTGATTTTTTTTTATTATTATTATAAATTCTCCTTGTTCTTGCAAGAATTCTATCCAAGGGGTGATGAAAAGGGCTGTGAGGGAAGATCTCCTAGGCTATATTTTGAGAATTCAAAGAGGAAGGACCCTTCTTTCTGAGTTGGGAGGGTCTATCATCGGGATCTAGGATGGCTGGGTGATAATTTGAAGGAATCTAGGGGGCTCCCTAAAGTATATTTAGTTCGTAGATGGTTGGTAAGTGGCATCAAAGGGAGCTGTTTATTTGGATGTAAGATGGAAATCTGAAGAAGTTCGGAGGAAACCTTAGTTACAGGGAAGATTGTCTTAGTTCATAGATGGTTAGTGAAATCATAGGGAGCTGTTTATTTGGAGGTAAGATGGTAATCTGAAGAAGTTTGGAGGGAATTTTAGCTATAGGGAAGATTCCAAGACAATCTGAATTTGGAGATGAGGTCAAATGGCCAGATCTTATTGCTTGAGAGGATAGATTGGAATTTTCCTAGGCTAGGTAATTACAGGAGTGTACCTTTCAACAACAACAAGAGAGAGAGAGAGAGAGAGAGAGAGAGAGAGAGAGAGCAGGTAGAGGGGTATATTTTGTAATTTAGAGGATTGGTTGTGGCTTAACTAAGAGTCCTAAGGGTGATTTTGGTGGAAATTGATTTAGAATTTTGGACGGAAAGGAGCTCAGGATCTGAAATTCTCAATGGCAATATAGTAAATTCTATTAAAATACAAAGAATTCACGTGTCCCTTCAACTGTTTTGATCATAACTTTGTGCTCGGACCTCGGTTTTCGGATGATCTAGGGCTCATAGGAAAGCTTATCTAAGGGACTTCAAAATAGTCCCAAAGATTGCAACAATTGGGTAATGGAGGCCAGCCAGACAAACTGGCAGAAAAAGTATTTCCACTACCTAGAGGGCTTCCCAATAAACAAATAAAAAATTCTGTTTTGGCTAGCGTAAAAAGTTTTCCCTCTAGCTGAAGAGACCCATAACTTGTGTATGTGGGGCCCCAAGCCAAAACTGGCTGGGTCCCATAGTCCTCATTTTCAAGCTGAATTACAGGGATTAGCATGATTTTTTAGTCAAATCAGAGTGGAATTTGGGTTTTGGTTTGGTTTGGGGTAAACTGCATCCCTGCAAGAATAAAGATCAAGACTTGAGACAAATGGCATGGAACTCATATGAGGTGTTGCAGGGACATGGTCACATAAGGAATAAATGGAGGGGAACTGAACATAATCCATGGCAATGGGCAATGTGTCATTGCAGACATTCTAGGAGAGCGCCAAATGAAAATTCAAAAGGAAATCTAACAAAACCATTCCCATTCTCATTTGTTAGCTAGCTTTTTGCTCTATGTTGCAAGTGTCAGCTAATATCATAAAAAGGTTATTGCTAGGCAAAAGGTCGAAATCGTTCATAGCTAAACCAAGCTTGCTAGATCTGATAGGCGTGTCTTAGAAATCGTACGTGCTTCATATTCAAAAAGTATTTATCCACTTGTACAGTCCTGAAGGCAATGCTTAAAAACTCATGGATTCACCTAGAACATCTCAGGTCAACTAGGTTCAATCGAGTTCCAAGTACCAAGTGAAAACTCCAATCTTACCAAAAAGGAAATGAACAAGTTGATTTTGAATCTTGCAAAGTTGCAATTCATAAAAATTCCATCACTTCTTCAATGACTCAATTAAGTGGCAGAAACTGAAAGACCAAGTTCTGATTCAACATCGAGTTTTGAACATTGCCCATCATTACCAGGTTGCTTGTACATCCCATGATGTTCAAGTGATTGAGCATGTTAACAAACAACTTAACCTGTATCTTTCTTAATTTCAACACAAATGACCAAACTAACAGCAGCCCAGTGACTATTCCATAGTCCATAACAACAACAGGACTTATAAGAAACAATGCTTGGCACAATTATATGCTTTAGATAAGCAAGGAGTAGAATTCTTAGAAGCCCAAAACAAAATCAACCAACTGCAAGCACAAAGATAAGCAAGAACTCAGGCGATCACCCCAAGGCGAATTGTTGGAGATGACGTGAGTTGGGAGAGAAGTGGACCAAAGCCTTGAGCCATTGGGACAATAACTGGAGAAAACAGTGGGATGGCCTCGCTCGCCTCCTGCAAAATGAATAAACTGAACTATCAATTTGTGGATCTCCCAAAATGTCTGCACACAAGATGGCTGTGTTCGCCTTCTGCAAAAATGAATGAGTAGAAGACTCAAAATTCTCATTTCTCAACAGTCCTTGTATGAAGTGATAAGGAAGTTTCATATAACAATGAAGATTAAACCTCTAGCAAAGGGAAGTACAAATGTCAGCGTGCACAACCGTTACAAAGCTTCTTGTTAGATTAAGTTTCTTGATTTTTCAAACTATATAAACCATGCAATATCCGTAAAAAGGTAAAAGAGAAATGGAGAATCCATAAATAGGATGCTTCTGCACCAAAATTAAAGGGTTTTTTTTTTTGTTTTTTTTTAACATTGACAATTTTATTCAAGATAGGCCGCAATGAAAGAATACAAAGAAAGAAAAACACAACTACAGCTCGAGCCAACTATGAGGGAATTGAGCAATTATCCTTGAGCTTTAAAAAAAAAAAAAAACACCCACCCATCCACCCACACACCCCACATGGGCACTTGAACCCATGACTTCAGTGTTGAAACGTAGTGCATCTACCATTGAGCCATGCATTGAGACCCAAGCCCAATCCATTACATTCATTTTAGCCCTACTAAAAACCTCTACAAATCGCCTCGCCCAATTCCTAAAGCATCTATTGTTTCTTTCTTGCCAAATGAACCATATCCCCGCAAGTAAACAAAGATGCCAAACTTTTTCCCCACCTTTCCCATACCACCACCATGCCATGCGAAGAAGAATTGATCAATAGACCTCGGTAACACCCAAGTTGCTGCAAATAGGTTAAAAAAGCAATTCCACAAGCTATTTGCAAATGCACAATGGATGAAAAGATGATTCACAGATTCCTCCTCTTCATAACACATTAGGCATACATTCAGAAGAACCATCTTCCGTTTGTGCAGGTTATCCAATGTAAGCACCTTATTATGGCCCACAAGCCAAGCTACAGCAGCTATCTTTGGAGGAGCACCATACCGCCATACATAAGCTGACTAGCTGACCCCATCTCTTCTTTCATCTTCACACAGCATATTGAATAGTGACTTCACTGAGAATCCACCAGATTTTTCTTGTAACCAAACTAACAAGTCCCCAACTAATAGAACAAGACATATTGGAGAGCAAAGCCAACAAATTAACCACATCCTCAAATTCTTCATCATTTAAATTCCTCCTACAATGCAGGGTCCAAATAACTTCCTCACGTTGCATATTGAAGTACTTTTCAACCAATAAATTATCTCTATATAATCCAATCGAGGGAAAAGAACACTCAACTTTTGCTCCCCCACCTTCTTCCAAAATCTAATCTTTTTACCATCACCCAAAAAAAAAAAAAAAAAACCTATCCCATCCCACACTATTTTTTAGCAATGCCATTGATTTCCAAATAGATGGTGCCCTATACAACGAAGATGATTGAATCCATCTAGCCTTTCTTCCACTCCATATTTACTACCCACCGCCTCTCTCCACAAACTACCCTCTTCTACCTCAAATCTCCAAACCCATTTACCCAATAGTGCAAGATTCATCACCTCTAGATTACTAAGCCCACCTCCTCCCTAATCCCAAGACTTGCAAACATCTTCCCATTTCATATGGTGAAATTTGTGTTTTCTTCCGCCCCTATCCACCAAAAGTCTCCCCTTATTTTTTCTAATTTGACCAAGACTTATTTCAGACATTTAAAATGAAAGATATGAGGGAGAAGGGACAGCCCAAAATACACCATGTTGAATTATCTCCCCCGTTGTGTTTGATAGCCATCATCCTCTTCTTGACCTACAACGAGAACCTCCTTCAATGCAGCCAGATTGTTCAATGAGTAAGACAATCTACGCAATAGGTAACTTCACTTAGAATTTTATTGTTCTCTCCCTCTTATCTTTTTCCCCTTGTATTGGCAAACATGAGCATATATTACTTCCGTTGATTTCTAAGAGCTTATATAGAGGAACTAATCCAGGAAGAAAGGATACAGAATCTCCATCCATTGATTTGTTAAAAGTTCAGCAAGTTTTCCTTTATAGATATGACAGAAGTGCCACAATTCATAAATCTCTACGTATTTATAAGTCTCTATGCGTATGTATTTAAGTTAAGAAAACTTCATTCAAGTTTATGTAATCAAATAGTAATTGGAAGGAGCTATAAGGAACCAAAAAACCCATGTACCTTGTTGTTGAATGCCATTAATACATTTCCACTTCTTTGCACAGCATACCTTGATCCTGATAAGAACAAATTGGCCAAAATAAAGCCAATAGCTCATTAATTCATGACTTGAAGCAACATGAAACCCAAATAGGAACAATGTTAATGCACATAATGAGAGGACAATACCAATCAGAAGGTGGATAAGAGATCCCAAAGAATGGCCAACACCAAAAGTTGGAAGGCCAGTAACCTGTAAAGACTATTAGTTGAGACAGCTAGGAGTTTTGTAATGTATTATGGAATGTTAGTTAGCATATTGGACTCACAGAATCTTGTATAACCCGAAGACACCTATCAAATTTGTATTGTACTTCGTCTGCAATGAAGAAGTGATCAAATCCACTAGCAAATGGTGTTGCAATTACCAAACTACCCCTGATCAAAAAAAATACCAATAAACATTTTTAGTAATTACTGAAAATAAACAAACCCTGACCAAATCATTGATTGTAATCAAACTATGTAATAGACTATTAGTTAGCGCTTGATTGCAATCAATCAACTGATGTAAAAGTCTATTACTTTGCGCCAGTGGGAATTTTGTGCTCTCATTGCCGGTCCCCAACACAGATAAAGGAGGAGGTTGTGTCAGGTTGGCGGCCGGTGTCCAACTTATGCCATAGCTTTCATCATGAATCCAAAAAAAAAATTAACATTTCATTAACGTTTTTAGTGCATATGTACCATACATAGGGTTAGCGGATAGAATCAAGAGAATTCTAGACGACATGGATAACACAAGGAATTGCAAATGGAGAGTGGAATGTTGAGGAAGAAGTAAACGTGATATGGAATGAGATGGCTAAGTGCATTAGGAAAGTGGCGAAAAATGTTTTAGGGGTATCTAGAGGCAAAGCTAATCATATAAGGAATCTTGGTATTGAAATGAAGATGTACAAAAAGCTACTAATGAAAAACCTTCATGTTTGAAGGCCTAACAAGGAACTAGATATGATGAAATTTTTTAATAATATAGAAATGCCAAAAAGATTGCAAAGAAAGTAATGAATGGGGTTAAACTTAAGGTTTATGATGATCTTTATAGTAGATTAGGTACAAGAGAAGGTGAGAAAGATATCTTCAAACTTACAAAAATGAGAGAGGAAAGGTAGGAACCTAGATCATGTTAGATGCATTAAGATTGATGATCAGAGGGTACTCGTAAAGGACAATGAGATAAATGAAAGATTTATTATTATTATTATTATTTTTTTTTAACGAACGGCCTGTTCATTACTCAAAAAAATTTACAAACATTCAGGAGTGTCCCGACAAAAAGGGCGGACAACTCCTATCGTACACATTGATCTGCACATGAAAGGGAAGAAGCCCCACCTACAAAAAGCGAAAGGAAAAGGGAAAAACATGAAAGGGAAGAAGCCCCAACTACAAAACGCGAATGTTCCCAATGTCGATTTTATCAATGACGAGGTTTCCCCGCACCTGTCTCGAAAGGGTTGCTCGTGATTCAAACAATCTGTTCGGGCAGCCTTCGCTAGCCAATCTGGCTAAGGCGTCAGCAACCGAATTACCTTCACGATGAATGTGGCTGAAAATCAAATTAAGAGATCGCTAAAATAGCTGAATCGCTCCTATTATGTCAAATTTGCCAAGAGCTTGAGAAAAATGGATCTTCAACCGATCTAAATATGGTCATCGAGTCCGTTTCGACGATAATGTTTGAAAGGCCTAGGTTGGAGCAGATCTTTAAGCCATCTAACATGGCTTGAGCCTCAGCAAAAGTGTTTGTTGATTGGCCATAGCTTCTATAGAATGCAAAAATAAGATTGCCTTGATGATCCCTGCAGATTCCTCCTCCCCCGCTCGAGCCTGGGTTGCCCCTCGAGGAGCCATCGACGTTCAATTTCAACCAGCCCGGGGGGGGCTTAGACCAATTGACAATGATGAATTTTCTGGCTAGGAGAGGCTGAGCTTCATCAATCTTGAGGGCTTTAAGGGAGATGGAGTCAGACATAGAGTCCATTTCCGGCGCCGAAATGGTGTTGCCGAGTTCATTCAACCAGCGGTTGATCTTGAAAAGGATTTGATTTGACGACATAGTCAAACCTTCATAACGAGCCTGGTTACGGCTAATCCAAATTTCCCAAAAATGATGGCAGGGGCAAGACCAATGAGGTAAGAGAGATGGGACTTCTTACTTGCCTTAGATGTCCAGATTTGAATTCGCTGCATAGTCGTTTGGTTAGGAGAATTGGCAACTCCGAAAAGTCTGCAATAGTGGCTCCATATTTGAGTGGCAATCACACCTTGGCTGAAAAGGTGGTCCTAATTTTTTACTTCACCAGAATCAACCACAGCTGAGCCCTGCTGTCCCCTATTCAGACTACCTGGCAGCAGGGCTGATGGTGAGAGACGGTGCTGCCGGAAACTAGCTGTCAAGCTCTGGCGAGCGATAGAATCTGGGAAATCCAGCTGGGAATAGAGATTTCTTTCCCGGTGGTTTCCTTGATGTCTTGAAAACGGATGAGATCCCGTTTGATGGGATGGAAACTGTGGAGCTGCCGAGTTCTGGAAACAGTAAGATGTCATCCTGCAACATTCGCATCGGGAGGCAAGGGCGATGTCGCGACTCTGCACTGCTTGGTCCACCGGGACTGCCTGGTGGATGACCTTCCAAACGAAGATGCTCATTGTCGGAGGGAGGGTCTTGTTCCAGATCCATTTAGCCCAACTGCGAGTTGGTTGGTGACGCCTAATCCCATTCCAGGCTGATTTAACAGAGAACTTACCAGAAGCTGAAAGGTCCCAAATTAACCGATCAGGCCTGTCTGATATTGCCAAAGGGAGAGCTGAGAGTGTCTGCATTGCTGCTGAGGAAATAACATGTTGAAGATCCATCAAATTACGGGCCGCATGTTGAGCAAAAAAATCTCTGACTGAAGCTTCTTTGAGGTGACTTGGGATGGCCCTGACTGTCGCACCTATTAGAAGGCCCCTACCCGTCCAATTTTGGGACCAAATGTTTATCTTCCCTTCGCCAATGAGCCATCTAGAATGATGAATGGAGAATTGTAAAGATCAAAATATCTCTTTCCACGAGGAGGAGCAAGATAACCCAGTAGATCCTTTAGTTGCAGCTATCTTCTGGAGATATTTTGCTGAGAAAAGGATGGCCCATAGAGATTTACCCTGAAGGAGCTGCCAACCCATCTTAATCCTGAATGCACGCATGGAGTCTGCAAAAGTTCTTATACCGAGCCCACCTTCCTGAAGAGGGGTGCACAAGGTCGACCAGTTGACCCAATGTAACTTGCTGCCTTTTTCTGATGAGCCCCAAAAGAAATTCGCGATTGCCCGATCGATAATTTTGGAAATGGATTTGGGAATGGTAATGGCCGAAAGCATGTGTATGGGAATATTGGTCAATACGTGCTTAATCAGCACCAATTTAGCCGCTTGGTTGAGAAGCTTAGCCTTCCAACCCTCAATTTTGCTGAGAATCTTCTGGGTTAGCTGATGCAACAAAGGGGCTGGACATCGACCTTTTGACAGGGGAACTCCAAGATACATAGTTGGGAGGAACGCCTGCCTGTAACCCGTCAGGTTTTGCAACTTGATGGTCTTGTTCCTGGACGATTTCTTCAGGGTAATAAAGAATGTCTTGAAAGCATTCACTCTTTAGCCTGAAGCGTTTTCATATTGCGTGATGAAATTGAGAAAAGAACGCACATTAGATTACCTGCCATTAAGAAATAAAATTGCATCGTCAGCGAAAAAAAGGTGGGTGATCGAAGGGCAACTCTGGGGCAGTTTGTAAGGTTGGTAGCAGCCCGTGGAGAATAGCTTAGACAGGCCCCTGCTGAACACCTCAGCCGCAAGGATAAAGATGGAAGGAGATAGTGGGTCTCCCTGCCTCAAGCCCCTGGAGGATCTGAAGAAGCCAAAGCATCAACCATTGATAATAATAGAGAACCAGATGTCTTCCCAGCAGCGCTGAACGGCCGAAATCCATTGGGAATCAAATCCAAATTTTCTGAGAACTTGCAAGACAAAACCCCATTCCAGGCGATCATATGCCTTTTCCATGTCAACTTTGATAATCAAGTTGCCACCAAAGACCTTGCGATCAATTTCATAGGCCATCTCCCTGGCAATATATATATGCTCAATACTGGACCTCCCTTTGACGAAAGCTCCCTGCTCCTCGGACATAAGAGCTGGGAGGATGTTGGACAGTCTTACCACCATGATTTTGGAAAAAATCTTCATGATACAGTTACATAGGCTGACGGGTCTGAAGTCCGTGATGAATTCTGGATTATTTTTTTTTGGAATGAGACATAGAAGAGTGCATTGAAATGCTCTGGGAATTGGCCCGCCCTGATAGAAATCCTTTGCAGCTTCGAAGAGGTCATGCCCAATAATATCCCAGCAAGAGTAGAAGGCTCCTCCAAAACCATCAGGACCGGGGGCACTGTTGATCGGAATGGATAGAGCGGCTGCCTTTACCTCTTCGATCGTAAGGGGTTTCACAAGTTCTGCATTCATCTGGCTTGTGACAATTCGGGGGATGCAGTTGACAATGTCCCCAATATGATTGGAATCGTTGGAGAAAAAGAGCTCCTTGAAGAAAGAGACAGCTTCCTCTACAATCTCCTCGATCGTCTCGATAGTCTCCCCTGAGGCTTTTTTCATCTTTTTGATTTCCAGCCGTCTGCGTTTATCTAGGACTGAATCATGGAAGAAACGAGTATTTCTGTCTCCTTCCGATAGCCATTTGATCCTAGACTTTTGTTTCTAGAAAATCTCGTCCTGAAGGTAGGCCCTTTTCAAATTAGCTTGGGCCTTATTAAGCTTGATGGTGTCCTCTTCAGAGTGCGAGTGGAGAAGAGTAATTTCAGCCCTGACAGCATCCATCTCCGCATCTTGAACATTCTTGTTGACGTTTCCAAATACTTCTTTGTTCCAGGATTTTAGGGCAGCTTTCAATCTTTTCATCTTGAGAAAGAACCTGAACATCGGGGTAGCAGAGATTTCCTCACTCCAGGAGACCTTTATAGTCAATAAAAAATCGTCATGGGTAGCCACATACGCTGGAATCTGAAAGGGCGGGGAGATGGCTCAGGTTGAACTTGAAAGGAAAGGAGAGTTGGGGAGTGATCAGAATATGTTCTAGGAAGATGCTCGACCTTACAGCTCGGAAATATCCGCATCCAATCGGGATTGATAAGAATTCTGTCAAGTCTCGCCCAACGCCTACTTCTCCCAACTCTATTATTACACCACGTGTAAGGAGATCCTGAAAATCCCACGTCCAGCAGCCCTGCATCACTGATAGCTTCCTGGAAATCTGTCATAGCTGATGTCATCTTCTGCTGTCCACCGAGCCTCTCGTCAAGGCTGGTAGTAGTGTTGAAGTCGCCACAGACAACCCATGGTCCCGCCATGGATCGAGAAGTATTTCGGAGCTCGTCCCATAAATCCGCTCGAAGTTCTTTGGAACAGCTAGCATACACAACTATAATGAAGAGGGGCTGATTGACGCTTTCCTCAGCAACTCTGATAGTAATGCACTGCCTTACTGCCTTGATAGTTTGGATTTGGATATGACCCTTATCTAGGATCCAGATTTTATTAACTACTTCTTGGGCTGAGATATGATTTTCAAATCCCAGCTTGGCAACCACAATTGGACGCTTCGAATCTCTGAGCATTGGTTCCTGCAATAGTAAGATTCCAATATTGTATTTCCTTATGATACGTTTCAGAAATCGGATAGACTGAACGTTACCTACCCCCCAAATATTCCAAGAAAGAAGACTAATCATCGGATACCCATCCTTTTTGCCCGGCCCTCGCTGGACGCCCTTTAGACGCTGGCTTTTCCTCTTGCTGAACATCTTTTTCTGTTGGATTTTCCGTAACTTTTCCCTTATGGCATTGATTGTGTCTTCTTCCTGCGGGCTGTCTGATGATTCTGAATTACCTGTGTCAGAGTGACTGGATTCGCCTCCCATGTCAACCCATAAGTTAATCGCTTCCTGTGGTGTCTTTCTGGCCATGTTCTGCATGTGAGGAGGGTGTAGCTCAGTTAGCTGGATAGGTTCCATTGTTCCTCCTGGAGCTGACTTCCTTCCTTGTTGTTGATCTAATTCTGCATCTACTGCGGTTGTAGTTATGGTCTCCTGGTGAGCTCGTGCTCTAGCATCGAGATTGTATCCTGCAGAATATGAATTGATAGTTGAAATACTTACTGGTGGTGTTGTTGTTTTGTCGTTGAATCTTTCTTGTGCAGCTGGTGAATCCCTGAACATTTGCTTGACACCTGAAAGCCAACCTTCCCAATCAATATTCATGGCTAAAGGTGGCCTAGTCCAAAGATAGGGAGTTGAGGAAATAGTTGGGATCCCTTTGGACTGGTGCTGTATTTCCGAGATCTCCTCTTGTGGGGCTTGTTGTAATTGCGGATTGATTTCCCTATCACCCAAGATGTGGCAGTCTGTATCTTGAACAAATCAAGGTGCGCCAAAACGATTACGTATCGGCCGTATCGTAACGGTAACGGCACGAACCGATACGCGATACGGGGTCATATTGGCTGATACGATTTTTTGCACCCGTATCGGGCCGATACGGGCGTAACGGTTGACCCGTAACGGGCTGACCTATAACGGTCGAAAAACAGTCATTTTTTTTTTCCATTTTAAGCTCTTTTTTGCTTTTTTTTTTCAAATTTCTTGCTTCCAAAGTACTTCTCACCCCTTCTACTACCAATTTCGACCAACCTTGGTTGGGTTTTTGTGATTAAAACACATTGTATTGCGGCTTTTGTTGAATCGAAGCTCGGGGGGCCATTTTTCAGAAATTCCGAATTCGTCAAAAATAGGTATTTATACTTTTTTTAACATGTTTTGTTGTTTTAATCATGTCATATGATGTGTTAATCATAGTAAAACATATTAATGTGCATTTTGCAGATTTGGGGTGCCATTTAATATTTTTTTAGTATTTTTTTCTATTTACGCATGTATTTTTACCCTTTTTTAAAAAATTCGAAAAATCAATTTTTAATGGTTGTTTTGCTGTTTTAATCATGCCATATGATGTGTTAATCATAGTAGAACATATTAATGTGCGTTTTACAGATTTGGGGTGCCATTTAATATTTTTTTATTATTTTTTTCTATTTACACATGTATTTTTACCCTTTTTTTTTAATTCGAAAAATCAATTTTTAATGGTTGTTTTACTGTTTTAATCATGCCATATGATGTGTTAATCATATTAGAACATATTAATGTGCATTTTACAGATTTGGGGTGCCATTTAATATTTTTTATTATTTTTTTCTATTTACGCGTGAATTTTGAACCTTTTTTTTTAAATTCGAAAAATCAATTTTTAATGGTTGTTTTGCTGCTTTAATCATGTCATATGATGTGTTAATCATAGTAGAACATACTAATGTGCGTTTTACAGATTTGGGGTGCCATTTAATATTTTTTTATTATTTTTTTCTATTTACGCATGAATTTTGAACTTTTTTTTTTTAATTCGAAAAATCAATTTTTAATGGTTGTTTTGCTGTTTTAATCATGCCATATGATGTGTTAATCATAGTAGAACATATTAATGTGCGTTTTACAGATTTGGGGTGCCATTTAATATTTTTTTATTATTTTTTTCTATTTACGCATGTATTTTTACCCTTTTTTTAAAAATTCGAAAAATTAATTTTTAATGGTTGTTTTGCTGTTTTAATCATGCCATATGATGTGATAATCATAGTAGAACACATTAATGTGCATTTTACAGATTTGGGGCACCATTTAATATTTTTTTTTCTATTTACGCATGAATTTTGACCCTTTTTTTTTAATTCGAAAAATCAATTTTTAATGGTTGTTTTGCTGTTTTAATCATGCCATATGATGTGATAATCATAGTAGAACATATTAATGTGCATTTTACAGATTTGGGGTGCCATTTAATATTTTTTTTCTATTTACGCATGAATTTTGACTCTTTTTTTTTTAATTCGAAAAATCAATTTTTAATGGTTATTTTGCTGTTTTAATCATGCCATGTGATATGTTAATCATAGTAGAAAATGTTAATGTGCATTTTACAGATTTGGGGTGCTATTTAATATTTTTTTTGTATTTTCGAATTAGTGACTTTATATTTTTATTTGCTTATATTGGACAGGTTTTGGAGCTTCTTAGGGTTTAGTATTTTAGTTAGAACATAAAATCATCTTTATTAACATAGGTCATACAGACATACACTCATCTACCTAAACTTAAAGAAATGTCTGGGTCTGGCCAACAACAAGTGAGGATATTGGATAGCAACATTGTGAGAGGGTTGGTGGTACTAGGCACCAAATGAAGTGCAAGTATTGTGATAGACATGTGACTGGTGGAATTATCCGTCTCAAACAACATTTAGCACATCGAAAAAGTCAAGTTGCGCCATGTGCCAGAGTACCGAGAGAGATAATGCTTTTAATGCAAGCTAGTCTGGATGAGTCGAAGGGTAAACGTGCTGCTGTACAAAAGAAGAAAGATGATATTTTAGATGCAGCTCGACAGGAGGTGTTTGGTCCTGAATATATGGGCGTTCGTGATGAAGATATTATTGATTCTGACGAAGATTCAGATCGGGAATTAACTATAACTAGGAGAGAGCTTGCGTGTAGCTCGTGAAGAGAAAGAACGTCGCCGCATGTTTGGCACGCATGGGTCAATGCGTGATAGAGGGGGGGGCAGTGGGAGTGGGAGTGGGAGTGCAACTGGAAGTGCAACTGCTTCTGTAGGTGGGACTGAGGGTCTGGGGGGTAGGTTTGGTGGGTTACAACGTATGTTTGGGAGCCGACGACAGACATCTTCACGTGATGCCCCTATACGTGAAGATGAAGAAGTAAATGAGCCTAGGAGACCCTCTATTGATCCAATCCTGTTTAGGAAAGAATCAACTAAACAAAAAAAATAAAACAAATGTGGAGTAGAACTTCCGTTAAGAAATTAGGTAGAGCAGCAGCAAAGTTATTTATACATGCTAACATACCTCCTAATGCGACCAATTCTCCATTTTGGCAGGTGGTAATTGATGCAGCAGCAGAAGCAGGTGAAGGAATAAAAGCTCCCACGGCTAAGGACATTAGGGGGAAATGGACAAATGCAGAGTATGCGGATGTGAAAGCATACGTGGCTACCTTTAAACCTGTATGGCAAGCCAGAGGATGCACGATTATGTGTGATGGTTGGACTAGCCCAACCAGACGCAGCATGATCAACTTCATGGTGTACCGCCACTTAGGAACTATATACCATAAGTCAATTAATGCGTTAGAGGCAACAAAAAATGCTACTTATATTAATGAACTAATGGATAAAGTTGTGGACGAGATTGGAGAGGAGAATATAGTGCAGATTGTGACAGATAATGAAGCAACATATAAGCTTGCAGGACATATGTTAATGGATAAGAGAAAACATCTTTTTTGGTCACCATGTGCTGCCCATTGTATTGATCTTATATTGGAAGATATTGGGAAGAAGAAGAATGTTAAGGAAATGGTCGAAAGGGCAAGGGAAGTGACGACGTTTATTTACAACCATAATCAAGTAGTCGCAATAATGAGAAAGTTCACGAAAGGACGAGAGTTGTTGAGGCCTGCGGCGACTAGATTCGCAACAAACTTTATAGCATTAGAGAGTTTATTTCAGCATAGGGGAGAGTTGAGTGAGATGTTCGCTTCCCGAGAATGGCTCAACACAAAACATGGGAAGAAGACATCAGGGACACCGGTCGACGTTGCGAACACCATACGGGACAACAAATATTGGAAGAAGGTTAAGGCAATCCTAAAGGTGATGGAGCCACTAATGAGGGTACTCCGTCTTGTTGAAACCGATGAAGCAACTACCATGGGCTTCCTATATGATGCCATGGATAAGGCAAAGCTTGCAATTCAACGTAATTGTAGAAGTTGGGAGACTTATTGGAAGATGATCGACAGGAGATGGACAAAGCAACTCCATCACGATCTTCATGCAGCAGGTTACTACCTAAATCCTAGGTATAGATATGCCCAATCATTTTTTGAGGATGATGAAGTTCGTGTCGGGCTAAAAAATGTGATAAAGAGATTAGAGCCTGACTTAGATCTGCAAATAAAGACGAATGAATTAGATACATTTGGAAATCGCCTTGGTAGCTTTGGAGATGCTCTTGCAGACAAAGATGCGCAAGATCTAGGTTGCATCCCATTAATGAATGGTGGATTAATTTCGAGAGAGTACTGAAGGCTCTCCAAAAATTGCGATAAAAGTTTTGAGCCGACAACGTCTTCCTCTAGCTGCGAAAGGAATTGGAGGTGTTTTGCGCTCATTCATTCAAAGAATAGGAATAGATTACAGACTAGAACATTAGATAGACTTGTCTTCATGCACTAAAATATAAAACTAAGAATGCGACGACATCATAGGAGCATTACAGCTGCTGATGACGGAGACTACTGTCCAATAAACTTGGACAATATTTATGATGAGGATGACCCACTTCTACCTTGGTTGGAAACAAGGGAAAAACAAATTGAAGAGGATAGTGAAGAATTGGAAATTGATGACTCAGAAATACGCAAAGCGCAACGAGAGAGTCGTGCAGAAGTGTTGGACCCAATAAGAGGGGCAGCGTTTATGCCACGTACGAATACGGCTCAAGATTAACAGAAGAGTACGAGCAGTGGTAGCGTGACCGTGTCGGATGATGACGACCACCCTGCCCCTGGTGCTGGCACTTCTGGTGTTGCTTACCCCCCTATACAGCCGTCTACAGATCGCGATGATGATGAACATCGACGACGTGGTACACGAGGTCGGACTTACGAGTGTACCGAGTCACGATACAGCCAGCCAGAGGAGGGTACATCTAGTGGTGCACGGGGTCCGGGAGGTCCGAAACATCAGCAGGCTCATGGTCTTGGTTATTATGATGGATATTCTTATGGTCAATTGGATTATGATTATGGTGGTTATACTGAACCTGTTCCATCACATTCATGTTGGAGTAGCCCTCCCGATCAATATCCATATGATTATAGATATCCAGATCCAACTCTAAGTTACTCATCAGAGCAGACGCACTCTCAATCTCAAGATTCTCAACAGCCTGAGTATGGGCACCAGTATGGCTATTCGACGGGCACTGGTGGATATTCTTACTTGGGGTCAGAGTCGTTGCCTAGTCAGGATCAGTCATCCTTTGGTTTCGTTGATCTAGTATTTCCTTCTAGCACTGGATATTATGGATATGCAGCACCTACACCTATTGGACAGCCTCAGCCTGATGGTGATGATGAAGATGATGTGGAGGTCGAGCAACCACAAAAAAGCAGATTTTCATTTTGGTGATGACTGGTGACTTGTGATTGTGAGTATATATTTGTATTAAGGTAAGTATTTGCAGCAGACAGCTCACAGCAGTATTATTGCAAGAAGCCATGCAGCCATGCACACACTTGACACTGCCGAACTTGTATTTAAAATAGCTCCCCTGACAACCAATCAAGTAATCCTTAATCAAGTTGCAGGGGAGTATATCAGACACTACTAATTTTATTTTATTTTAATATTCTTGACTTGAAGATGACAGGTTATAGACAGGAATCACAGTCACGTGCACAGCAGCACAGGTATGTTCGAGAAATTCCTCAAAAATAATTGCAAACACCTAATGTAAGATATTTTCATATTACATTCATTCTAATATATCTATCATTGATAGTAGATAGTTAGAAAATTAAATATATGAATTTTGTAGTCAAATTTAGGTTATCTGGTTCATAAATTCATCAGACAGTTCGATACAACTTCTCACCAAAGAGTGGACCGTTACACCACCATAACCATGTTCCAATTTATAAATGAATGCATATTTGGAATGCTTAAAATATTCCGGATTTAATCCATATTTTTTCATATTTTTTTGGCAAAAAAAATTTTTTTACTTGTAAGTTACGGGCCATTACGCCCCCGTATCGCCGTTACGCCCCCGTATCCGTATCGGTTTTGGAGGTCACCGTTACACCAACCGATACCAATACGGGACACCTTGGAACAAATGCAACATATGCAATACCTTGGTTCTGATTTCTAAATTCCCTGTTTACACCCGATTGGTTTCGATAAGGTTCCTGTATCTCTGTAACGATGTGTTGATCCCCTGTTCTATGTCGCTGAGAAGCAGCTCGAGGTGGAGGATTGAACCTAGGCAACATGTCAAATGTTTGGGGGTCTGATATTGCATTGTTGTGGTTGTTGTGTTGACCATTTGATTCTTTATCGGTTGGTCTCCCCCCAAAAGTGGAGTCTATGTCTTGAAATCCAGCCTTTGTAACATCATGTGAAGAAGTTGTGGATCTATCACTAGTCCTGTCTTGTTTATGACTGTTCTCAGATGGAAGTGGTTGTTGTCCTCTCATCAGTTGAAGCTCTCCCTGATTCATTATCTGGGATGTGTCTTGAACTGCTCTCATAAGGTGTGGATAGTCATGATTTGCCGCCCGTGGATGGCTGTCTTCAGTAGCATTGGTGTGCTGAGAGGGCAGATCGAGAGCTTCTGCTGTCTGGAGTGTAGGAGCTAGTGGCCCAATCTGTAGTATCATCTCAGGTCTTCCAGCTGTGATTCCACAAATAGCTTGCTGTGTTTGATGCTCTCTTTGGTCCCTAACCGCCATACCATCCTTCCGACAAACATCTAAGGGACGTTGAGAGTCTGAACTATTCTTGACCTCCATTGTGGCATTTTGACAAACAGGTATCGGGTCGTTCGAATTTCCTTCTGTTGTCTCTGTTGCTGCCTTTCCACAAGTGTCTGGCTCGTTACTTGAAGGAGCATGAAATTTTCTGATCACCCATTCCCTCGTACTCTCCTTAGTTGATTGTATGGTAGAGGGTGAGCATCCGTACTTGAATAGCGGTTCCAGTTCCGTGATGATGGGATAAGTCTTCCCCAAAACCATCAATCTCAAGACTTGATTAAAGATCACGCCCGGACGGGGGATAACCTTGATTCGAGCAAACGCCTGGAAGTTGCCGGATCTTGAGGTGGGGTCAATCTGGGTGATTTTACCAAAGTTGTTGGCCAGATCTAGAAGGACTGATTCGATCCAGGCGTGGGCTGGGATGCCGAAGAGTCTAATCTAGATGCCCTCGTTTCCCAAAACGTCTTCCGGATTCTATTGCTCAACTGATTGGAGACCAATTGCAGAGTGCAACTTCCCATCATTCCTGAAGGCTTCCAGATCTGTTGCAGATTTGAATGTTAGGAGGAATTTCAAGGCTGATATCCTCACTATCTCCACCACCGGTGAGTATATGTTTGAAGATCTGATAGTTTCTAAGAGCTGAACAATTCGAATAGCTGGATCGGTTGCAGTCCCCACCATTGCTAGGTTCAACTGGCGTAACCGATTTTCCACTGCTCTAGGATTTGCAACTGTCGGATCCGGAGAACTCCCTGCCTTAGTAGAGAGAAATCGCTCAGTCGATCCAAATACCGCTTTCGCATATGATCGAACCGGCGGAATAAACATATTGGTCGGATGTTGGTTGGGGTTAGGGGATTGCGTGGTGTTTGCCGTTCCCGGTTGTCTTTTTGCCCAATCGATGTGGACTATCCGACAGTCGATCCTTCTAGCATTCAGACATTGAATGGCGTTGAAAGCGCCCTGTTCATAGCAGTATCGAATAAAAGCAAATCCTCGGGATCGATTGAGGTTACGGTTCCATGCAATATATACATCTGATAGCTTTCCATACCTGCCAAAGATTCGATGCAAATCTTCAAGAGATGTGTCAAAGGTGAGATTGGCTGCAAAGAGCAAGAATTTGGATTGCGAGCTCCGTGATTTCCGAGCTGGAACCTGCTGCCATTGAGGCTCCCTTTCAAAATCCCGATCCCGCTCTCATTCTTCCATTTAGAACTGATCTCTATGATTCCCAGCTTGTGGGGACTCGATATGAATGCTCCGAGATAAATGAAAGATGGAGAAGGCACCATAAATTCAAATGAAAGATGCAGAAGGCACCATAAATTCAAATGATTCCCAGCTTGTGGGGACTCGATATGACTGCTCCGAGATAAATGAAAGATGGAGAAGCTATTTTTAGAGCTTGTTAAACGACAACCACTTTGAAAGCATATGGATAGAAGGCACCATAAATTCAAATGATGTTAGAGACTAGATACTTTCGTAGAATTAGGATATCTAAAGTGAAAGAAGCTTTGAGAAAGATGAAAACAAGAAAGGCCCTCACATTAGATGGTACACCAATAGAGGTTTGGAACTGTATGAGAGATATTGGGTTAATTTGGTTAACAAAGTTATTTAATAAGATTGAAGAAAATGCCAAATGAATGGAGGAAAAGTACCATGGTACATATTATAAGAAAGAAGGAGACATACAAAATTGCACTAATCATCGCAAGATTAATTTTATGAGCCATGCCATTATGAGCCTTTGGGGGAGAGTGATTGAGCAAAGACTAAGGCATAAGATGAATGTATCATAAAATAAATTTGGTTTCATGAGTCTACCACCAAGGTATTCCATAATGGTAATGGTGGCCGTAACAGCCACCACCATTACCATTATGACACAAGCCATAACGGTCGTCATGGCCTTTAAATAAAAAAGTTGTTTAGGTCCTGTAAAAGACCGTTACAGGGCCTTTACGGGCCATTTTTCCGTAATTGTTACCACGTAACCGTTTTTAATACCTTGTCTACCATTGAATCTATTTTCCTACTTAGACAATTGATGGAGAAATATACAGAGATGATGATCTCCACATGGTCTATAAAGACAAGAAAGCATACGATGTTGGCGGATTGTGCCCTGAAAAACCAATGTTTATACTTTCTAGACCTTGCTTATTAATGATACATTCATCCATTCATTAGCCTCATTAATGTGTGTGGAACATTAAAAATATATTATGAAAATGGATTAAAGACGGGATTCCTCTAGTTGTCTTTGGGAATTTAAGATTGGATATAACGGCCATTGGCCAAGGGAGAGTCGTGGGGCCATGGATCTCAATACCCTATTTAGCCATGACCACTTAGCAGGTTATAGAACAAACTCGTGATTATTCTTGTTTTGTTCATCTTGTGTGAGGGGACTGATGACGAGTTGAGATGGAAGTTCATCACCATCAGGCACAAGATGGTGTGCCTTTACCCTATCCCTCATAGGAGTGTGAGTGTGCCATGGCAATACGCTGTAAGTGTGTGAATATGATCTTGGGTTTGGACCTGTTGGAGACTTGCATTGGCTATATCTCTTCAAGTTTCTAGACTAGGAGGCCCATCGTGCCTAGACTAAACCGACTTGTCGATGCACTATCTTTGACTAATCTCAAGACCTGAGGACATGTGAGGAGTTCAAACATTTAATGACATGTGCTTTGGCTCACTTTATGAGGTCATCTTATGGCTAACAAAAGTAGGTGTAACTAGGTGCATACAACAAGGTCACTTGAGGCTCACATGATTCAATAAGGGATCCACTTAAGTGCCCAAGACGTTACTAATGGACTAATCTTATGGTTTGGACCATTCATCAAGTGTTTTAAAGGTTGTCGGCACATCAAAGGTTTTATATTGGTTAATTGAGGTTTCTTAACCGTTAATTTTTAGTTTTGACCCTTGATCCGTTTTAAACAAGGTTTGATGATGAACATCCGGTGGTTAAGATATGGTGATCCATACCTTAGGCCGGCATGGAAAGATATTGGCTAAGTATGGTGTCCATGGTGAGTGGAGGGATTTGGTCAAATGGGGTGCATGGTTAAGGCAAGATCACAGACTTTTGATGCAATGAGGCATATACTAAAGTCTATAAGGTGGTTGAGTACCATAACTGGTGTCTCCATGCAACCCTAGCTCCTCATATATAGATCCTATCTCAAAGAGATAGGATAGAAGAGAGCCGTAGATGTTCCAAGCCCCTTTAGGTGACACTTTCTCTATGTGTGCCTAGGCGCGTGCATGCGTGTGTGTGTGTGTGTGTGAGAGAGAGAGAGAGAGAGAGAGAGAGAGATACCCATCTATCTCCCTCATTCCCATCACACATGCAAAATGTAAGTTGGACAGCCCTTGTGCATTAGCCCAACTCCACTCCGGGGTTGGTTGTGGCTCTCCTCTTATTCCTTCATCTAGTATAAATCAAGGAGAGACCTACTCAAAGGATTGGCATCAACATTCTTCACTTATTAACGGCATTGATCAAAGGTAATCCAAACAATAGAGCTTGCGGTTTTTTATTTCTAGAAACTTGATGAAATCTAAGCATGGATCCTTAGGTTAACTAAGATTAAATTTGAATTTTAAAACCTTCTCTTTTTGTTGCATTTTGAAAAACCTAACATATTATTGGGTCTCTAGAGAATTAATCTGGTCAATTCAGAAATAAAAGAGTTTTAAGTGGATATTTTAACACGATTAAGGATATGTACGAGGGAGCGATAACAGTGTGAGCACCGCTGGTGGAGAGACAAGTTATTTTCCAATTACTGTAGGCTTGCACCAGGGGTTGACATTGAGCTTGTACCATTTTGCATTGGTTGTATATGAGTTAACAATGCATTTGCAAGAAGAGATCTCATGGGTGTATGTTGTTTACAAATGAAATAGTTTTGATTGACAAGATGAGGGAGGTCGTAAACACAAAGCTAGATTTATGGAGGGATGCTTCAGAATCTAGAGGTATTAAAATTAGTCAGGCTAAAGCAAGGCATATAGAGTGTGATTTTAGTAATAATAGGAGTGAAAACTAGGAATTAGATGTTGACCAAGAAGTTTCCCAAAATAACCACTTTTGGTACCTTGGGTTAATTAATAATTCATGAGAGTAGGGAGGTTGAGAACGATGTTGCCCATAGAATTCAAGACGAGTAGAAGAAATAGAGATGTGTCTGCAAAGTATTATGTGATCGTCATGTACCACTCAAATTAAAGGGGAAATTTTATAGGACAATTATGAGACCAATTATTCTTTAAGGGCCGGAATGTTGGGTTGTTATGGAACAACATTCTCATAGGATGAATGATATTGAGATGGATGAGTGGCAAGATGAGGAAAGATAGAATTAGAACTGAATGCATTCAAGCGAAATTAGGAGTAGCACCAATAGGTAATAAGATGAGGGAAAGTATACTTAGATAGTGTGGTCACATGCAATAGAGACCAAGAACTATGCCGATTAGGAGTGAGTTAGTACAAGTTGAAGGCTCTAAAAGAGCAAGGGGAACGCTTAAGGGCCTGTTTGATTTTTCAAATACCATGTAAATGCTTTGTAAATAGGTAATAATTACTTACCTAGGTAATTACAACATCACTCCCAAGGCTGACGTTGACACTTGCTTTTTGAACACTAAAACCAAGGACCAATGCCAAATAAATGTGGGGCCCACCGTGATGCGCATGGCTTATCCACACCGTCCATCCGTTATGCCATCTTATTTTAAGACATGAGCTCAAAAAAGAGGCAGATCCAAAACTCGGGTGGATCACACAATTCACACCATAGGAAACAATGGGAATTGAATGCCTGTCGTTAGAAACCTTTTGGGGCCCAAAAAGTTTTGGATCAACCTGATACTTGTGTTTTCCCCTTACTATATATGTGTGACCTTATGAATCGGTTAGATGACAAATAAAAATCAATGTGGGCCTGATATAGGTAATAACTTTCAACAATGGACGTTTTAAGGCTACTATTTCCTTTGGTGTGGGCCACTTGACCTTTGGATCTGCCTAATTTTTTTGCTCACACGCCAAAATGTTTTGGTAAAATCAATGGACGGCATGGATATGCCACATATGTTACAGTGGGGCCCACAAATTTAAGTCAATCTTTTTAAACGGGTTTTCAGGGAAGAAATACAACCCGATTTTCGAACAAGCTAAAACAGGAATAATTGCCTATTTACAGCCCATTTACAGAGGATTTGAAAAATCAAACAGGCCCTAAAATGACATGGATGGAGGTAGTAAGAAAAAACTTGATAAGTTGTGGTCTAATTGAAGGTATGGTTTTTTTTTCCCCTCTTTTTTTTTTTTTTTTTTTTTCATTTTTAAGGCATGTTTCCTTTTAAGGCGAGACTAAACCCCCCTCCCTCCCTCTTTTAAGGCGAGACTCATCCCTATGGATGCACGCAATCACCCACAAACCACGTGCATCGAGTAATCCTAGAGAGGAGAATCGAACTCGCGTCTATGGGGAGCAAACCCACGGCGCTAGCCATTCGCCCAAACCCCGTGCAGATTGAAGGTATGGTTATTGATAGAGTGGAATGGCAGAACAAGATTTATCTAGCCAGCCCTAATTAATTGGGATAAGGCTTAGATGATGATGATGATGTGATGAAACAAACTCGATTGAATGAATCCATTGATAATAGCTGATCGATGATAAAACATAATCTGATGTTATACCCGACTCCCAATCAAAATGGAAACCATCCCCAAAAGAATTTAGGGTATCATAGACCTAAATCTAATTAGCTTTAAGTGACAAATGTAAAGAAGATGATGACAACCAAGATACGAGAATTTAGGGTACCATAGTTCTAGTTAGATTTAGATATCTCTCTCATCCTATTTCCAAGTCCTTCAACCCTAATTAAAGTTCCACTCCTAACCCTAGCCATCTCCAGTCTACTAAGCACATGAATGAATCCATTGGGAAAATAGGATGGTTATAAGACCAGCCATGCTTTATGGGACAGAATGTTGTGCAGTTAAGGAACATGTTCATAGGATGAGTGCAGCTGAAATGAGGATGTTGAGATGGATGAGTAGCAAGATGAGGAAGGATAGAATTAGAAATTAATGCATTTGAGGGGACTTAGAGTAGCAACAATAGGTAATAAGATGATGGAAGGTAGACTTAGATGGTTTGGTCATGTGCAATGGAGACCAAGAACTACACCAGTTAAAAGGAGTTGTGCAAGTTGAAGGCACTAAAAGAGCAATGGGAAGGCCCAAAAGAATGGGGGTGGAGGTAGTAATAAAAGACTTGATGGCCTATGGTCTAACTAAATTTAAAGCCCTTGATAGAGTGGAATGAAGGAAAAGGATTCATGCAGCCAACCCCAATTAGTTAGGATAAGGCTTAGATGATAATGATGATGATTGGGACTACTACTCCGATACCTTGGATGACCTCGATCACCACACATTCATTTCAACAGTCTAATCTCAATGACACTCATCCTCTGCCCATGTTGCGTTCTAACTGGATAACGGTCTGCGCCATAAAGCATAACCGGTCAAATAATTACTAGTCAGACATAGGGCAATAATGATCAACGGGAACAAGGCAACTGTAGCTTGTAGGGGAGTGAATTTGCAAGAAGAACCAGAGCACGGATGCACAATTTGAATGTTAACTTTTAAGGCAATATTCTAAGATTAGAATGTACTCTCAGTCTATGAGTCTAAAAACAACCCAAAATATTTTGCAAGTACACATCCACTCACTTTTCTGAAAGACGTTCGAGAAACAAACGATACGTAAGCTGAGGGGCAGCCCCAACAAAAATACCGCCAATAAAATGAACAACCGATGTTGGTTTCAACTTTCTTGGTTTCAGCACCCATGCTCCCTGAGACAATAAATTCCACAATTGATTAATAAAAGATAAAGTCTACAGATAACTTCCATCATGCTACTCAGATGGTTAAGCAACAAGAAAAGTTACTGTCTCCTGCTCGTTAGATGAGCTGGTGGAGACACTATAGTGTGCATGAGTGATCTAGGGTTCAATCCCTGGGAGCATTTACCTTTCAAAAAAAAAAGAAGTTATTCAAATGGTTACTCAAACACCAAATAATAACTTGATCTGAAATATTTAAGATTGATGCAAAGGTGAGCTGAGTCGAAGTTTCAAGCTGATCAAACATTTAACTATGTTATAGTCAAAACTCATAAAGAATTTTTTAGAGAAACAAAACAATCTCAAATCATTTGATTTTTTTTCTTTTCTTTTTCTTTTTCTTTTTTAAGATGAAACACTTTTATTAAGGCACAAGGGCAAAATGGGAAAAAAAAAAAAAAAGGGACAGAAACAACAAAAACCAACTAAAAAAGAAAAAAACAAAACAAAACCTATCAAACCCCAATAGGAAGCCCCAAAACAGGACTCATCAATTCATTGTATTTCTAGCAAAATTAACATGGAAATTTAATGTGGGGTATTTTCACACCGGACTTGAGTGGGGTGGCCTGTGGGATGCAGGGGCACACTCGGGGTCTAAAAGCCCACAAACATGTGAAGGCTTCCTGAGGGGGGTCCTTTACCTGCGTTGGCATCACCCGACATAACTCAAATGGGACCAATAAACTCGCAATAGAGAATAGATAATTAACCATTTCTTCATTGCAAATATAAAATACAAGCATTTGGGATAATCATGTTTCTGCTCCTTAAGTGGTCAACAGTTATGATCTCGTCCTCGCCCACCAACGAACCTAACATGATCGCTCTTGGAGGACCCAGGTAATGCCAAAATGAGCAATCAGAGCCATCACTTGCCTTCCCCACTAGCATGTCACCGCTGCATAAAAGGATTAAACCAGGAAGTGCCACTTCTTTCCAACCATCATTACCACTCAACTAGTTCTTCCAGTCTCAAGCTATACCTATTTCACATTTCCGTAAGAAAAATTAAAGCCTTGATCTCATCATCATTAAGAGCCCTCCTAAATGTTGAATACCACACAACCTGGCCGCTTAACGTGAGCTATCATTGATTCTTCATTGGAAGCCACCTGTAACAATTGCGATGAACAGTGAGCACCACACATCTTCCCAGAACCTTGAATGGTTTCCAGCCCCTAACTTTTCTACAATCACCTTGGAGAATTCCTTCTCTATTTTTTCGACTGCCTTACAAAATCCCGACGACATGTATCCAGATTATACCCTAAAGTACTAACCTCCTGGCCGTATTTGTGTTCCATAATTTTTCTTCCACTTTTGGACAAATTGCTACATACACATTTGAAAGTGGGTGTCATACCTGTGCCTGGTTGCATTAAGCATAAAAGCCATGCCCATGATGTACTTGTGTCATACACATGTCATACCAAATTATGGCCCAATTTTAAAAGAGCACAAATACACCTTATGCCCCATTTAAACGGTGATGAGTTGCATTTTGAAACTGGCTCAAAGTGGAAGTCAACTCAAACTGGCATCATATTGGACAGCAGATTCTTGAGTGTCTCTGCAGCTTCTGGGAGTTGCATGGAGCCTTGGAGAAACACATTTTACATGAAGAAAATTAATGTTTTGTCTACTTTGTTGAGTTTCCTTTTGTCATAGTGCAAGAGAAGGAAATGAGATGGAGATTCTCGTCCAAATGAGGGGTTGAGAAGGATCATTTTGTGTTGCTTTCTCTTAATCACTATCTTGGTGGATATCATAGTTTCTTTTGATCTTGAATGAAGTTTTGTTAGTGGTAAAGAACAAAAGTGAGTTCCATGAAGAAAGCAATCGATTTGGGACCATTGGCCATTCCACTAAATGCAAATATAGAAACTTCCAATGTACCCTAAAGCAGTATCAGATAATTTGAAGGATTTTGAGATGGAACTTTTCTACTAGAAGGATTTTGAGATGGAACTTTTCCACCTTTGTAAAGCTGTATTTTGTTCCATGGCACATTGGCATTTTCAAGTTTCCATGCATTGACAATGACTAATTTTGTTATGCACAAGACCACAAAACACAAGTTTCTCAATCAAGAATCTATATGACATGACAAGTATAATGAAATTGACCTGAGATTAGTTAAACACCATGTTCTGGTGTTTTCCTTTATGTTTCCTTTGCGATAAATTTAAATACTGTTGCAGTTATTATAGGGTTGTCAACATGTACCCGAATCTCCATGTACCTGAGATGTCTGGCCCAATTAAGTGGATCTAGAGCCTAAATCGGACCATTTATAAATCAGGTCGGGTACCAGTTGCTACTTATCATTGATGTCAGATGAGTAGCCTTTGACATCTACAATCAAGGGGAACAGATTTTTAAGATGAACTCTTCAATGCAGCATGCAGATGAAATCTATAGACTAAGAGTGCCAGTAAGATGCCTTCCATAGCTCCAACATATGTTTGTCATCATCTAATGATTGGTACACATGCATGCAAATGAAGTACACAAAATAAATAGAGCAGGTAAGCACACCACCTCAATTTCACTCCAATCTGTGGCAGCACCCCAAGTGCGATTGGAATTGGATAGCTTTGCAGTTTCTGTAATTAATCTGCAAGTAAAAAAATAAGGTATAACATTAATCAGGCATATGATGTAGTGAAGTACAAACAAAATGTGCACTATGTACCTGAAAGTAAAGTATGTTGTACTAACTGCACACATGTATATTAGTTGAGGAGGAATTATATGATACGCATCTCATGTCATTGCACAATATCACAAGATTTCGGTTCTACGTGGCACCCTTGTTTCGGTAGACTAAAGACTCTAAAGCATATCACAAGATTTCATTCGTAAGTGGCACCCTTGGTTGGGTAGACTAAAGACTCTAAACCAATCGTCTGTTGCATTGCACTGTGGATGGAACATGCCACTAAACTGACTCCGACTGGAAGATCCTAGCCACCAATATTGGGACTCGTTTCAGTAGAATGTAAACTGTCCTTGTATTTATCTTCTTAACTGTCTATTGTTGAGATGTGAAATAAAAAGGTTAGTTGCCCTATCATGGAGATTCTTGGGGCGGGGCAACAGATGAATAGTCTAGATTACCAAACCATGGGTCCCATTTGTCATAATTAAAGCTGGTGTAGATAATGCAAAGACACAAGTTGCATTTTATACAAAACCCAGTTAGTTGGGGTCATAGAATCCACCTATGGAAGAGAAGTGATTGAAAAAATTCATCCCTATAGTTTCTCCATGTTATACATTAGCTTCTATATCAAAGAAATGTAGTGTCCCTATTCAGAAACTCCTAATGTTGGGAAGCATGTATTGATCGATACATGGTCACTACCACCAAAATAAAACATATATATATATATATATATATATATATATATATATATATATATATATATATATATATAACGCATAATTTGCAGAGAGTGAACTAAATAAAAAGGGCCAATTCCAAGACTAGTTTGTTTCTGTAAATGGTCAAACAGGAATGAGAAGCAGAGAGAAGAAGAGAGAAATCAAGGTTAAAATAATTAATTAAATAAACAAAAATCCTTGTGAGTAAAGATTAGTAAAGAAGAATGGTATGATTTACTAGAAAACTACCGAAAAGAATAGGAGCACAGTTCAATACTCCCTGACTCAGCTCTCGTACATTTTATAAAATTGAAATGTTAGAAATGGGGGTTTTTACTACACCTTTCGATGTCATTGTAGAGCTGAATACTGACAGGTTCAGTTGGTTTCCTACCGGTATCGTCTTCGGAACAACAGGCAATTCTCAAGTTGGAGCCTCTAGCTTGAAGATGATGATGGCGTCGTTGTCGGCGGCCGTGAAATAGCTGAACCCGAGAAGGCGGATGTGGGGCTAAGACCCAACTCGCCATGAACGCAGCGACGACAACCCGCTTTGTTTTTTCTAATATAAGTAGTCTTGTTGGGGGTTGTTATGAGAAATTTCCGCCTGTACGACCCATTTATGGCACATTTCCGAGAAGAGGCCCACCTCATTTTACCTTCCAAGAATAAGCCCCAGCTGTACGGACGCCTTCCCAAAGGTCGAAAATGCCCCCTACTTTTTCCTTCAACCGGATCGGCTGGTGCTCGAAGACGAGCGCTGACGCTCCTCGAACTCCGAGTTGTACGAACGGTTCAAAAGATATCAAAGTTACATGGGCCCCACAGTTACGTATTTATTATATCCACAACGTTCATCCATATTTCGAGATCATTTCGGAGCATTATCAAAAAAAAAAAAATCATATCCAAAGATCAACTGGACCACACCACAGAGAGCAGCGGGGAAATTGATTTTCACCGTTAAAAATTTTGTAGGGCCCACCATAACATTTATTTTCCATCCAATCTATTCATAAGGTCACAAAGACCTGGATGAAGAGGAAAAATAAATTTCATAATGATCCAAAACTTCTGTGACCCCTAAAAGGGCTTCAATGGTAGACGTTTAATCCTCCAAAGCCTTTTACAGTGTGGTCCACTTGATAGCTAGATCTGTCTTATTTTTTGACTCAACCCTTAATACGAGTTTTCAAAATATATGGACGGTTTGGATATAAAACATACCTCATAATAGGACCCACAAAAAGCGGTGGGGATTACAACAGCAAAAAATAAAATAATAAAATAATAATAATAAAAACAGGAAGTTATGGCTACGAATTATAACCGTATTAATAGCCGTAGCCCCTGCTATTTCGATATGTCCTTTACATGTATCGAAGGTCTTTCGATTAACTGGAAAAGGTATTTTTACTTTTACCTACGGATTATAACTGTAGCCGTAACTGTACTCTATGCCAATCTATGAAATTTATTTATTTATTTATTTTATTTATTATTTTTTTACATGGAGAACTTCATTCTACTTGCGATTTTCTCTAATACATATTTATATAAATATATATATATAAGCATATAAAAAAAAATTTCTCTCTTTTTTTTTCATTTCTTTCTTTATTCATTTAACAACAATAACTTCTAAACTAAAATTAGTTACTTGACATACCCTATATGATTTTGGGGTAGGAGAAGTTACTTTAGCCAACGAACCTGGTTATTTTTCAAGATTCTATCAGGTTGATGGTCGAAAATCCATTTCATTCACTTCACGGTCAATTTCAATCAGTTCGTGATCAATTTCGCTCATTTCATTTACTTCATGGTCAATTCGCTTCACTTCACCGTCATTCCCATGCATTTCACGGTCATTCCCGGCAATTCCGGGTTGATTCACGGTCATTTTCACGCATTTCACGATCAATTCACTTCACTTCAGGGCCATTTCCATGCACTTCACGGTCAATTCACTTCACTTCACCATCATTTTCACGCATTTCACGGTCATTCCCGACGATTCCGTGTTCATTCACGGTCAAGTTAACGCACTTCACGGTCAATTCACTTCACTTCACGGCCATTTTCATGCACTTCGCGGTCAATTCCCTTCACTTCACTGTCATTTCCATGCATTTCACGGTCATTCCCGGTGATTTCGTGTTCATTTGCGGTCAATTCGACGCACTTCATGGTCAATTCACTTTACTTCACAACCATTTTCACGCACTTCGCGGTCAATTCCCTTCACTTCACCGTCATTTCCATGCATTTCACGGTCATTCCCCGCGATTTCGTGTTCATTCACGGTCAATTCGACTCACTTCACGGCCAATGCACTTCACTTCACGGCCATTTCCATGCACTTTGCAATCAATTCCCTTCACTTCACCATCATTTCCATGCATTTTACGGTCATTCCCGGCGATTCCGTGTTCATTCACAGTCAATTTGACGTACTTCACGGTCAATTCACTTCACTTCACAGCCATTTCCATGCACTTCGCGGTCAATTCCCTTCACTTCACCGTCATTTACATGCATTTCACGGTCATTCCCGGTGATTTTGTGTTCATTCACGGTCAATTCAACGCACTTCACGGTTATTTCCATGCACTTCGCAGTCAATTCACTTCACTTCACCATCATTTTCATGCATTTCACGGTCATTCCCTGCGATTCCATGCTCATTCACGATCAATTCGACGCACTTCACGGTCAATTCACTTCACTTCACGACTATTTCCACGTACTTCACGGTCAATTCACTTCACTTCACGGCCATTTCCAGGCACTTCGCGGTCAATTCACTTCACTTCACCGCCATTTCCATGCATTTCACGGCCATTCCCGGCGATTCCGTGTTCATTCACGGTCAATTCAACGCACTTCACGGTCAATTCACTTCACTTCACGGCCGTTTCCACGCATTTCGCGGTCGATTCCCTTCACTTCACCGTCATTTCCATGCATTTCACAGTCATTCCCAGCGATTCCGTGTTCATTCACGGTCAATTCGACACACTTCACGATCAATTCACTTCACTTCACAGTTATTTCCAAGCACTTCGCAGTCAATTCACTTCACTTCACCATCATTTCCATGCATTTCACGGTCATTCCCTGCGATTCCGTGTTCAATCACGGTCAATTCACTTCACTTCACGACCATGGAATCGCGCGGGAATGACCGTGAAATGCATCGAAATGGCCATGAAGTGAAGTGAATTGACCATGAAGTGAGTCGAATAAACCGTGAATGAACACGAAATCGTGCGGGAATGACTGTGAAATGCATGGAAATGTTGGTGAAGTGAAGTGAATTGACCTCGAAGTGCATGGAAATGGCCATGAAGTGAAGTGAATTGACCATGAAGTGCGTCGAATTAATCGTGAATGAACACGGAATCGCCGGGAATGACCGTGAAATGCATGGAAATGACGGTGAAGTGAAGGGAATTGACCAGGAAGTGTGTGGAAATGGCTGTGAAGTGAAGTGAATTGACCGTGAATGAACACGGAATCGCTGGGAATGACCATGAAATGCATGGAAATGACGGTGAAGTGAAGGGAATTGACCGTGAAGTGAAGTGAATTGACCATGAAGTGCGTCGAATTGACCGTGAATGAACACAGAATTGCCGGGAATGACTGTGAAATGCATGGAAATGATGGTGAAGTGAAGTGAATTGACCGCGAAATGCATGGAAATGGTCGTGAAGTGAAGTGAATTGACCGTGAAGTGCGTCGAATTGACCGTGAATGAACACTTTAATCGCCGAGAATGACCGTGAAATGCATGGAAATGACGGTGAAGTGAAGGGAATTGACCGCTGGCGCGTGAAATGATGGTCAGAAGTGAAGTGAATTGACCGTGAAGTGTGTCGAATTGACCGTGAATGAACACGAAATCGCCGGGAATGACCGTGAAATGCATGGAAATGACAGTGAAGTGAAGGGAATTGACTGCGAAATGCGTGGAAATGGCCGTGAAGTGAAGTGAATTGACCGTAAAATGCATGGAAATGACAGTGAAGTGAAGGGAATTGACCGCGAAGTGCGTGGAAATGGTCGTGAAGTGAAGTGAATTGACCGTGAAGTGCATCGAATTGACCGTGAATGAACACGGAATCGCGCGGGAATGACCGTGAAATGCATGGAAATGATGGTGAAGTGAAGTGAATTGATCGCAAAGTGCATGAAAATGGGCGTGAAGTGAAGTGAATTGACCGCGAAGTGAATTGACAGCGAAGTGAATTGACAGTGAAGTGCGTCGAATTGACCGTGAATGAACACGGAATCACCGGGAATGACTGTGAAATGCATGGAAATGACGGTAAAGTGAAGGGAATTGACCACGAAGTGCGTGGAAATGGCTGTGAAGTGAAGTGAATTGACCATGAAGTGCATCGAATTGACCGTGAATGAACACGAAATCGCCGGGAAATGACCGTGAAATGCATGGAAATGACGGTGAAGTAAAGGAAATTGACCGCGAAGTGCGTGGAAATGGCTGTGAAGTGAAGTGAATTGACCGTGAAGTGCGTCGAATTGACCGTGAATGAACATGGAATCACCGGGAATGACCGTGAAATTGATGGAAATGACGGTGAAGTGAAGGGAATTGACCGCAAAGTGAGTGGAAATGGCCGTGAAGTGAGGTGAATTGATTGTGAAGTGCATCAATTGACCGTGAATGAACATGGAATTGCCGAGAATGACTGTGAAATGTATGGAAATGATGGTGAAGTGAAGTGAATTGACCGTGAAGTGCAGGGAAATGGGCGTGAAGTGAAGTGAATTGACCGTGAAGTGCATCGAATTGACCGTGAATGATCACGGAATCGCCGGGAATGATGGTGAAATGCATGGAAATGACGGTGAAGTGAAGGGAATTGACTACGAAGTGCATGGAAATGGCTGTGAAGTGAAGTGAATTGACCGTGAAGTGTGTCGAATTGATCGTGAATGAACACGGAATCGCCGGGAATGACCGTGAAATGCATGGAAATGACGGTGAAGTGATGGGAATTGACCGCGAAGTGCATGAAAATGGCCGTGAAGTGAAGTGAATTGACCGTGGAGTGCATTGAATTGACCGTGAATGAACACGGAATCACCGGGAATGACCGTGAAATGCATGGAAATGATGGTGAAGTGAAGTGAATTGACCGCGAAGTGCATGGAAATGGCTATGAAGTGAAGTGAATTGACCGTGAAGTGCGTCGAATTGACGGTGAATGAACACAGAATCGCCGGGAATGACTATGAAATGCATGGAAATGACGGTGAAGTGAAGGGAATTGACCACGAAGTGCGTGGAAATGGTCGTGAAGTGAAGTGAATTGACCGCGAAGTGCGTCAAATTGACCGTGAATGAACATGGAATCGCCAGGAATGATCGTCAAATGCATGAAAATGATGGTGAAGTGAAGTGAATTGACCGCGAAGTACATGGAAATGGCTGTGAAGTGAAGTGAATTGACCATGAAGTGCGTCAAATTGACCGTGAATGAACACGAAATTGCTGGGAATGACTGTGAAATGCATGGAAATGACCGTGAAGTGAAGGGAATTGACCGTGAAGTGCATGGAAATGACCGTGAAGTGAAGAGAATTGCCGTGAATGGCCGTGAAATGCATGAAAATGACTGTGAAGTGAATCGAATTGACAGTGAAGTGCATAGAAATGACCGCAAACTGATTGAAATTGTCCACGAAGTGAATGAAATGGATTTTCAACCATCGACCTGATGGAATCTTGGAAAATAACAAGGATAGTTGGCTAAAGTAACTTCTCCTACCCCAAAATCATATATGTTACGTTGAGTAACTAATTTTGGTTTAGAAGATATTCTTCTTAAATGAATAAAGAAAGAAATGAAAAAAAGAGGGAAAAAAAAATTTATATGCTTATATATACATATTTATATAAATATGTATCAGAGAAAATTGTAGGTAGAATAAAGTTCTCCATGTAAAAAATAAAAAAATAAAAAATTTTTGCATAGACTTTTATGGACTACAGTTGTGACTATGGCTATAATCCGTAGCTATTATATCGAAAATTGCTAAATTTTTATGCAAACTCGCTGCACAGTTCTGCGCCTTTTTCGATCATATCGAAATACTACATATCGAAAGGCCTTCGATACATAGCAAATGATATATTGAAAAGCATGGGCTGCGGTTATGGCTACGGTTATAATCCGTAGCAATAGATTCCAGTTTTTTTTTTTTTTTCCATTTTTAATCCCCACCGCCTTTGTGGGTCCTATTATGAGGTATGTGTTATATCCAAACCGTCCATCTATTTGGAGAACTCGTATTAAGTCTTGAGAGGAAAAATAAGACAGATTTAGCTATCAAGTGGACCACACTGTAAAAGGAAGTGGAGGATTGAACGTCTACCATTGAAACCCTTTTAGGGGTTGCAGAAGTTCTGGATCATTATGAAATTTGTTTTTCCTCTTCATCCAGGTCGCTGTGACCTTATGAATAGATTGGATGGAAAGTAAATGTTATGGTGGGCCCTACAAAAGTTTCAACGGTGAAAATCAATTTTTTGCTGCTCTCTATGGTGTGGTCCAGTTGATCTTTGGGTATGATTTTTTTTTCCGATAATGCTCTAAGATGATCTGGAAATATGGATGAACGTTGTGGATATAATAAATACATAACTGTGGGGCCCATGTAACTTTGATATCTTTTGAACCGTTCGTGCAACCCGAAGTGCGAGGAGCGTCAGCGGCCGATCCCCTTCCGGAAGGAAAAGCAGGGGCATTTTAGACCTTTGGGAAGGCGTCCGTACAGATGGGGCTTATCCTTGGCAGGTAAATGAGGTGGGCTTCGTCTCGGAAATGGGCCATAAATGGGTCGTACAGTCGGAATTTTCTTGTGTTGTTATCTACTACATATATTGCTGCGGCTGCTGCTCTCCTCTTTAATTCTTTCGCTAACCTTCACAAGTACCCATGTCCCTCGTTTTCAAAACATCAAAGGGACCCACATCTTTGATGGCCTGCGTGTATGCTCCGAGGTTCTGCCTTCATTTCACCGGATGAATCAAGCGCCATCTTACGTTGGTGCTTTAGTGACTTCTTTGAGTAATGCATGCCATTTATTGTTATAATAGATGTCTTAAATAGAGTCTTTTATTAGGTTTGACAGTGTATCGAGAGACTGCTTAATGTCATGGCATCGAATAATTCTTGATCTCATCGATATTTTTTTAATTTTCTTTAGTTGGTTGCTGGACTAATTAGGCATTTTTTCAATGTCATCGATGAGTGTTCGATGCCATCGAGAATTTTCAAAAATCATGTCCTATTTCTGGACAATTGAGGTGTTAATTCGATGTCATCGACAGGGTTTCGATGTCATCTATGAGTGTTTGATGTCATCGACATATTCTGTGTGGATTTTTCGCAAAGCTGTGAATCTGCGGGATTTGTTTCCGATTTCGTTTGGGATTCTTTTCAAATATATATATATATACACACACACACACATACATACACGAGTGTAAACATAATTAAGAGGTATTCTAAGTGTTTTCTAAATTATCCTATCAAAGGGTGTGACAAGAGTGAGATTCGAGATTGTTTGAATTGGGTAAGCTCTCTTTGTAATTTATGCTTTCGTAGTGATCATTTGTCGCTTCGTGCCATGGTTTTTCTCGAAATGATTTTTCCACATTATAATCTCAGTGTTCTTCTTCCTTTTGCTGGGTGCTGTTGGATAGCTATCCTTGATTCATCCATGTGTGCTTCATCTTTTCCCCAGCATTTATGTGATATGGCTTCTCTTGGACATGAGCCTGTACTGATCACAGGTGGTATGGATTTGCTTTTGTCTCATTCAAATTTCATCTTGCATTAAGAAGCGACCCAAGGATTGGATTAATCTAGATATCATGTATCATCTGATTCCAACAGTAAATATTGCATAATTTTAGTTAGATTTTGAAATCCACTATATTCATTGACCTCACATCAATGCACCTATTTTATCTATGCTACCTTTTATTTATGCGGGTGCTTATTACATAAGACATTGGAGTTGCATATGTATATAGGTGGCTAATATCATTTTAAAATTTTAATCCATCGATTACAATTCTATTCTCTACCAAACTCAATATTCACTCGATACATTTTCAAATGAAGAATTTATTACAAACATGCGTTGGACTGTCAAAAAATCATAGTATTTCTAGACATGCAATCACACTATAATAGTGTTAATTCCATCTTACGTGAATACTTTATTTCTTTGATTATACAAATGTTTATTGTAACCATTCATTTAAAAAGCAAAAGAACTGGTTTTCAAGGGGTTAAAATTATCCAATTTAAGATATTCTATTTGTTGCCTACCGACCATGTAAATTTCATCTGAAATTAAGAAACGATGGAAGAATTGAATTAATCCCGTTATCATATCATTCAATTCCACCAGTGGAGACTAGAATTTTTGTGGATTTTGAAATCCACTACATTTGAAAGCCTCACATTGAAACATGTGTTTTATACATGCTACCTTATATATGCGCCCATTACATGGGACATTCAAGTTGCATGTGTGTATAAGTGACCGGCATTAATTGTGAAATCTAGTCTGTTGATTGTAATTTCATGGTTCACCAAATACAAATTTCACTTAATGGAGTATTTTTCCAAATGAAGAATTTAATTCCAAACATGGGTTGTATGTACCGTTAAAATACCATGATATTTTCATACATGCAATCACGGTGTAATGGTGGTGTTAATTCCATCTAATGTGAATACTTTAATTCTTTGATTATATAGATGGTATTTTTTTTTTTTTTTTTCCAGTTAGCTTGTTAGTACACCCCACTGTCAGCTGACACTTCACTGTTAGCCAACCCCACTAGGGATAGATACCAAGACCTCAGTGTTGAAACGGGGTATCCTTCACTCAGTCTACCACTTGAGCTATGGATCAGGGTGTAATTATACAGATGGTTATTGTAACCATTCATTTGAAAGTAGAAGAACTGGTTTTCAAAGGGTTAAAATAATCAAATTTAAGATATTCTATTTGATGTCTAGCCCCGTCACATGAATGGATTTGATCTTTGGAGGCCAATAAGTTAGAATGTATTTGAGCAACCCTCTCCACTAAATTCGGTTCATCTAGACCAGGCAGTGGAATGTGATTGGATATGACGCCCCTATGCGAAGTAATGCATGAGTTCGTGCTACTCTTTTACTCTTTTATTTGAACTATAAAACCTCTATTTGGTGATCCTCACATGATTATCTAGCTATATGATATGATTGGATTACTATGACGAGCATATTAGTAGTGGTGGGCTCCACTATATGTGCGATTGTTAAAAATAAGTTTAGATAGTCAAGCTTAACACCCTGATCCATAGTTCAAGTGGTAGACTGAGTGAAAGATACCCCATTTCAACACCGGGGTCTTGGTATAAAAAAAAAAAGAAAAAAAGCTTTGGATATCAAACCATTAGGGTAACAGGAATTCTCTGTTGACCGGATAACAGAGGATCCTGACTCCTTGTTAAAACCACCATTGAAATGTTTTCCAAAGTGTGTATGGTGTCTACGTTGTCGAAGATTGAGTTAGGTCATTGTGCAATTGGTGATGGCTTCCCAAAGTACAGTAATTAGATTCATGATTATAATCTACTTTATCTCTATCATTGATGCAAGGTTAATTTGTAAACTAAGTCTAACGTGAATATGAACCATTTAAGATGTAATTTTCAATTTCACGAATTAACACCATCACCCATTCAACGAATCCATAAATAGGAACGGTTCAAATCATCATTACATAGGCAATTCAGGGGTCAACATTCACTCTCTACAGTAGTTGTGTACCACATCCTATCAAAACCAAGTAGAACACCCTTATTCTATGGTTGCTGGGTGTGGGGCCCACTTGGGGATGTGTAAAAAAAAAAAAAAAAACCAATCTAACCACCACCATGTGGGTCACCACATGAGGTTTCTGAACGGTTGTCCATTGTTTAAAGCTTGATTAATCAATAGACCAGAGCCCAACCACAGCACAAGAATAGGCTCGTTTCAGGTGTTAATGGGCTTAGGCTTGGGCTGGCCTCAACCATTCCAGACCCACCCCACTTTCCCAAGGCGTTGAATGCAAGTCACTGATGCATTGCTCACGGATTGGCTACTCCCCCTGACACCAGCCAAGCCAATGGCTGATGGTCGGTGCTCCGTGGGCCCCACAATGATGTATATGTTTCATCTATGCCGTCCATCTATTTTTACAAATCATTTTAAGATATGAGACCAAAAGTGAGGTATATCCCAATCTCAATTGGACCACATTACATAAAACAGTTTTGAATGAGCGTCGACCATTAAAAACATTTTGGGGGCCATAAAAGTTTTGGATCAATATGATTTTTGTTTTTTTCCCTTCATATGGGCCTGTATGACCTAATCAACATATTGGATGTCAAATAAACAGTACAGCGAGCCTTAGGAGGATTTTAATGGTGGATATCCAATCCCTATTGTTTTCATGTGGTGTGGTCCACCTGAGACTTATATCCCTCTATTTTTTGGCGTTAAGTCATAAAATAATCTTTAAAAATGGATGAACGGAACGGATGAAACACATACATCATGATGGGCCCACAGAGCACCGACCATCAGCCACGGGGCTGGTGGCAGTGGGAGTAGCCAATCCGCGTCCCCCATCTGTATGGGTGTGGGCGGTTGACCGCTGATCTAAGCCATCAAATGGTTGGTTTTCTGGACCGTTGCCGTGTTTCTCCACTGTAGTAATTGGGATCGTCGCTCCCCATTGCAAAAACGACGAGTTAGAAATAGAGAGAGAGAGAGAGAGAGAGAGAGACGGAGACAGAGAGAGCAATGGCTGCCTCTGTTCCATCACCCTCCTCCAAAAGAAGGCCAGCAAAAGCCCCGCTTCTTCTTTTGCTGCTGCTTGCAGGATCTACTGTTTCCTTGCTCGCATTCTCCCACCCATGGCTGCTTTCCAACAGCTCCCCACCCCTCTCTTCCAAAATCCCAGCACTCAACTCCTTCCCAATCACTCCAGAACTCTCTTTCAACTCATCCCAACCTTCCTTTTCATGCAATGCATCATTGCTCAGTTCTTCCTCACAACCCAAGCCTCTGCAATTGAACTCCACTCCACATGCTGCCGCAGTGGAAGAAGAAATGCTGGCATCGATGGCACCAATCAACGATGGCTATCCCGGTGACTCCCAGCGGCAAGGGCCTTACCATAATTGGAAGCTTTTCAGCATTGACTTTCAAGAAATGCTCCAGACTCTGAAGATTTTCATCTATCCAGATGTCTCCAACAAATCCGCTCCTTTCTCAAGTATTTTCCTTCCCCATTCCACTCCTTTCCATCCAAAGCTTGGAAATTACTTCAGCGAGCACATGTTCAAAATCAATCTCCTCCGCAGCTCCTTCGTTACTTCCAAGCCGGATGAGGCTCATTTCTTTTTCATGCCCTTCTCCATCAATGCTATGAGGAACCACCCTCGCTTGCATTCTGAGTCTTCAATTTCTGACTTTGTTGCCCTTTATACAACGAAGATCAGCCGAAAGTTTGAATTTTGGAACGCATCAAGGGGTTCGGATCACTTCTACGTCTGCTGCCATTCCATCGGACGAGATGCAGCCTCGAAGCATCGGGAGCTTTTCAACAACGCCGTTCAGGTAACTTGCTCATCGAGCTACTTCCAAAGGCTTTATGTTGCCCATAAAGACGTTGGGCTCCCACAAGTTTGGCCACGTTCACCGGAGAAAACATTGAATCCCCCTGATGCAAGGTATGCATTTGCACTGAGTCATCATCGAATCTCTTTGCCAATTCATGAGCATTGTCTCCATGGTTGTGGGTTTTGGTTATCTTTTCTTCATGGTAGTTTATCTCTAGAAAATGCTACATAAGGATCCAGATAATGTAGACTAACTTAGCTAGCATGTCATTTGGAACTTATCTAAGTTTCTAGATGGATGAGTATTTAGCATATCCATCAATATATTTTGTTTTCACTCATTACAAGGAGCTTCTTCAATGCAAAGTAGGTGATATAGCTTGAATCATTCATTAATTAAGTTGAATTTCACTCTTCATGAACTTGGGAGTGTTAAGAAATGTTAGAATGGTCCATGTAATTTGATTTCCATTAGCTGTTTGGATTGAAGGTAATCTAGGGAATGCAAGGGAAAGCGAAAAATGTAACATTAGCATAAGGTAAAAACTGATATCATCCCTAGGGAAAGCAAACCGGCCCTTTCCACCTGTTTGTTTTGCTAAAGAAAAGTCCTGGAAAATGCTTTTCCTTTGCATTTGCAACTGTTTGGATTGCAATCCCACAAAGGGAAACCATTTTTCTCCAAATTTGCAATTTCAAATGTCACATTAGAGGCAAACTCTTTTCCCTCCATTTGACTTGTTGATAAAAATGTTGTACTTTCTTGTTGAGGAGGGGAAAGAAAATGCAAGCACTTCAACATTTGCTGCTTTCCAAACAGATGCAAATCTCTTGTCGGTGCAAATTGGTTGCATCCCATCCAAACATGTATGGAAACCCCGAAAGATTGGAAAGCATGTAACATGTGTAACTAAGACTTTAGTTGAGAAGGATCTACTAAGAATTGTCCAAGGCTGCTAAGGGGAGGTGCGTGAGCTTTGTGAGAGATATTGAAAGGATTTACTTTGAAGCTTAGGGCCTGTTTGGATTCAGGCAATGTAGTGTCGCGACTAGAAATCCATGACATGTTGTCAGGGCTAGCTGGTCATGGACATGTGATTGCTAACAAGATGTTATGTCCCTTGTTTGTTAAACACCCTAGAACATGGACTGGATAGATTGTGGCACATGTTGGGATCTTAAAGAATGGTTGATGGCACATTTACACATGCATGTGCAAATTTGACACGTGTCATATTTTTTGGTGACTGAAGATTGATGGTGGCACGTATATAGATATGGGATGCTTGAACTTGAAAAGTTGCACACATGGCTCATTGGAACATGTCATGCATGTGCACGGATAACTACAATCCTCATGCGAATTGAAACCATAAATTGTAGTTTACAAGTAGTTCCAACTCTCTGCCAGAGTCACCAAATCCATGGTCTAACTGTCACATATCCATGACTGCTTGTCCAAAGGTGTACTGGTTCCTGTGCACAAGGGAGTTACAAACTATGGACACGTGCAGTTGTCCATGACTAGTAGTCGGTACACAACTTTGCCTAAATCCAAACAGACCCTTAAGGCACTTGGTTGCTTTCACATACCCTTTGATTGCATGCCCTGCCCTTCGCTGCATTCCTCATCATATTGTACCACCATACCACACATCCACAGTGAAACTGTGGCTGTGGAATCATATACGTAAGTATTTACTTGAGAAACAGCACCTCCTGACATTCACAACAGATTTTATTACATGCATGGCCCTAATTTTTAAGAAACTTAGGTAACACATCGCTTTTAAGACATTTTGCATAGCTTACAAGACAGAACCAAGGTTCTTTGAGAAATATGATCGGCATCCATAAACATGGTAATACGTATAGCTAAAGCGGTGCATATTTGTGACAATCCTAGAACCCTAAATATGTATACTCAGGTGAACCATAGGAGCATAACTGAGATGTAGAACTGTCTTGATAGATGTTTTAAAACATGGAACCTCACCTCTTTTTGTCGACAGTTGGGTCCAACTGGTCCATCTGATGGGTCAGCTAGTCTGCTTTCAATCTCGTGTTTTTCTTTGATTCCAAGGCCTTTTAGGGATTCTTATGCTTATAGCGTTGATAATTCTACGAAGTTCTTAAGTTCATTATTGATTGAAGGTTAACTCCAATTCACTGAACTTCCTTTTCCAAATCCTGGTGTGATTTTGTGATGGCACCTGATATCGGAAGGAGTTAGTCTTCACTCCATTATATTGTGGAGAGCATCTGTACACAACCTTAGCCTCTGCATGCTTGCCAGTATGCACCAATTTATGGAGGGCATAGGTCCCTCAACCTTGTGAACTTTCTCTATTAGGTTTATGAATTTATGTTAAGATATCTAATAATGCCTCTTGGGAGATATCAATCTAGTGATAATTTTAGAAGCGAATGGTAATTAGAGTAAGCATGATGAACATGTTCTTCCTTTGAAACAATATCCTGCCAGAGGGCCTCGATCAATCTCATTATCTAATAGTGGCTATAATTCAGAGTTCTTCCATTACTTCTGGAATTCCATGTATTTTACTTTGAGATGCCCTACGTTTAGTATCACTCTTTTACCATCTTCATTTTTCTTATTCGTGTCAACATTGTAGTTCCTCTTTTAACTTCTAGAGAACTCTACCTCGTAGTTACAATTCCTTGGGGTTTTATGTGATCGCATGAGCTAAAAATGAAAATGGAACCTTGGGATTGTTAAAAGTAGGGCTGTACACAAACCGAGTTAGCTCGGTTAGCTCGCTCGACTCGAAAAAGCTCGATTCGACTCGGTTTGAAAATGAGTTTGAGCCAAGTCGAATTGATTTTTTTTAGCTTGAAAAATTTTCGAACTGAGTTCGAGCTTGCCCGAGTCGACCCGAGCTCAACTCGACTCGGATCGAACCCCAACTCGAATCGAACTCAGATCGAACCAGTTTGGTGACTTGGTTACTTTGATATTGATGTTGCTCAGCAAGTGTTTGATGAAATGACTCAACGAAGTGTCAGCCGGTGGCAAGGAAGGTATGTATATGAAAAAAATACCCCTTTTTCTTGATTTTGATGTTGCCTACAAGGTGTTTGATGAAATACCTATAAAACCATTGCTGTTGTTTTACATATATCGAGAATTTGAAGGTGCAGTACATGCGTTTGTGAAAATGTTGCACAGGTGAACTCGGCTCGAACTTGGCTCGAACTGGCCCGAGCTGTTGACCGAACCGAGCTGAGCTGGCCAGTCAGGCTCGAGGACCAAGCCAAGCCAAGTTCGAGTTGGGGTCAGTTAGTGGCCGAGCCGAGTCGAGCTATGCCAAGCTTGACTTGGTTCGACTCATGTACACCTCTAGTTAAAAGTGGCTGACAGGATTGGTTTATGTTTTGAGATAGGTCTAGTCCAAAATTGGTGCATTGAATTATTCTCATTCAGGCAGTGCGACATTTGTCCAGCCCACACAACCATTGTGGGATTGGACTTACTCATCACTCGAGCAAGTAAATCTGCTCTCTTGTGAAAGGGGAAAAATAGTTCATAAGCTCCATGAACTTAAAAAATTTAGACATTGTTGGTGAAGCCATTATCCCCTTCTCTTGGAATGCGGAAACTCAATGTGGATGTCAAAACTCATGGAAACCCTCCTTTAGTGCAAACAAAATCAGGGAATCTGTGTCCCGACTTGTGTCCTTCTCCCTTGTTCGAGAGAGGCAATAAGGTAGCCGCCCCTAATCTTGTGGAGGAGGGAGGAGGTATCTCAATGGCTTTATGTATAAGATTTTCCTGTAAATTAGCTTGATGAGTTGTTTTAGTTTCCTTTTTGGCTCTTCAATAAAGTCATTTTGTTGCCAATCAAAAAAGAGAAAAGGAAGATCTGGCGAGCCCCCATTTTCATAAAAAGCCATCACACACACACAGAGACAATCCTCAGTTATGTTATATTGTTGTTGCTCTTTCAATACACAATGTATCCTTTCCAAATTTACCTCAAGAATGTATCAATGTAGTCATCATTATCTAAGCCTTACCCCAACTAATTAGGTTCGGCAAATTTACCTCAAGAAGGTAAAAGGGAAAATGACTAAACAGATTATGATGTGGCTCAATCATAATATGTGACAATTTAACTGGTGTGTATGGTTGCAAGTTTATCATAAAGATGCATAACATGAAACGATGGCAAGTACTTTTGGAATTTCAAGGAGTGGTGTCTTGAAACCATTAGTCATCATAGATCTGGTTCAAGGTTACCAGAAGTTCCTTGTTATTTTCGTTCAGCTATGTAGTCATTTATAATTCTGTTATAGTTACTAGTCTGGACAAGTACCATGAATAGTTCTGTGTTGTATGGATTGATTAGTAGCAGTACAAACGCTTTACTTGATCCATTAATTGCAGGAACAGATTGGTTTTTTATGCTGGACGTGCAAAGAATTCTCTGGTTCGTCAGGAGTTGATAGCCACATGGGCAAATGACACCACTATGGATATTTTCTCTAGCAATCCCCCTTTCCCCTATGAGGAAGGCTTCAGGAGGAGTAGATACTGCCTCCATGTGAAGGGATATGAGGTAAACACTGCTAGGATCTCGGATGCGCTGCATTATGGATGCATTCCTGTTATAGTTTCTAACCACTACGACCTTCCCTTTGCTAATGTCTTGGATTGGAGTAAGTTCTCCATTATAGTGGGCCATGGAGACATTCCTTTACTCAAACAGATATTGTTATCAATATCCAGACAGATGTATCTGCATATGTATGAAAACCTCTGTAAAGTTCGGAAACACTTTCGATGGCATATGTCTCCGAGAGGCTATGATTCCTTTCACATGACTATTTACCAGTTATGGATGAGAAGGGGCATGCAGTTTACTTCTTAATTTTCTAGTTTCTCGGGTAGATTATTGCCAACCTGTGCATATTTGACATAACAACTTCAAATTCATGATTTACACAGTGGTACTACATTGCTTTCCATCCACCATGTTACAATGTTATTGGACCACCTGACTCAATTCCACAGGGTGGGCAATGCCTTGTGTTCGTGAGTTACATTTGACAAAGTTGTCTATAAACTCTCCCTAGAATGTTTTGAAGAAGGTACATAGTGTTTCTTGTGGTAATGAAAATGTAAATGTCGGGTTTGCTTGAAAATGTCATCCATTAACTGGGGCCTTTCTATTGAAGATTTCTAAGCTATTTTCATTTCCAACTTAGAGAGTACTGGAGGTCAGCACTTGATGGGCCTAAGTAGGGTTGATCTTCAGGCTTGGTCTGGGATGTCTTTTCTTGCTATTGTTTTGGGGTTCCTGTCCATTATATCTCTCTCTCTCTCTCTTCTTCTAGAGCCCCTGTTTTGCTTCCTCCTTTTCCTTCCTCCCCCACCCCGCCCGCCCCCCCCCCTCCTCCTCCTTTGTAGGGCATTTGAGTTGCTTTTTCTTCCTCTTTATTTATTTCCAGAGGGTATCTCGCAATTGATGAGGGGAACACCTGCCATCTTACCATCTTAACCCCAGAAATTGCACAGATAAGCCTTTTTCCTCCACTACCATTCATAGACTTGGAGTTGGAGCTACTTGAAGGGAGGGCCCCAGAGGGGGAAAATGGGAAATTGAGTTGAGGAAATGAAAGCTAATTCTATAATTTTAGGCACAATTAGGTGTAAAAAGGAGGGTAGGAGAGGTGAACTTTAGTGTATTGTGCCTGAGGTCCGTCCAATTATCCTTGCCTATTCACAATGTACCTCAAGAGGATGCTAGGGTGGATGATCTAGGACATTTTAAAAAAATAATTATTTGCTTATTTGTGAAGTTCACAGTGGACTATTATGTCATCCAATCCAATCAGGTTATGAATCTGACCAGACATCAGACTCATTGGACTCTTTTAAAAAAGGCCATTTGAAGGACCAGGTGGGTCATGCTACAAGCAACAGTTGGGATAGGGGCGCTCACCATTAAAAAACTATGATTATTTGTGGGGGCCACCGTGAACTATACATACCAACTAATCCAGTCAGATGGTTCAAGTGATCAAGATGATTGGCATGCAAAAAACAAGGCCATTACAATACTCAGCTGGGCCACACCACAAGGACCAATTGTGAAGGGTACACCCACCATTAAAATTGTCCAAATTGTTGGTGTGGCCCACTAGTTTTTGATATTGTCCTGAAATTGGCACACAAGGATAGAAAAAAATGGAGACTTAAAATACAGATGGATTGGGCGGCCTACACAAATCATGGTGGGCCCTGCAAATAGTTTGTGTGCACCATTTTTTTAAAACCAATGTAGAGGCATTTTATCATTAATGCAGGGGCATTTTCACACCGGGCTCAACGAGTGGGGTTGCTTGTGGGATGTAGGAGCACACTCGGGGTAGGTGGCCCGTGTGTGGCGGGTGGCTCGTGTGATGGGGGTGGGGATGGGGGGTCGAAAGTTTTTCTGGTTGTTGGAGGCAAGTGTGTGTGTGTGTGTGTGTGTGTGTGTGAGAGAGAGAGAGAGAGAGAGAGAGAGAGAGAGAGAGGGGTGCATTGCCTTTCTCCCTTCTTTCCCTCTTTTTTTTTAAAAAATAAAAATAAAAATTGGAACGGTGGCCTATAAATCACTTACAGGAAAGTGACTTCTCACCCCAACCCTCTACAGTTTCCCAAAAGATTTGCTTGTAAATGACTTATAGGTTGTGACTTGTGAACTTCCTCCTCAAACACCACATTTAAGTGACTTCTCTACAAGTTACTTACATTTTACCTAACTTATAGGCATCCAAAGAGACCCTAAGTAAAAATAAAATAAAATTATCCTTTTTGCCTAGTGGGAAAAAATAATAATAATAATAAAATTTCTAGCTAGGGGAGATCCATAAATATGTGCATGTGGGGCCCAAACCAAAACTGGCTGGGTCCCATAGTCCTCACCTTCAAGCTGACTTACTGGGATTAGCTGGATTTTTGGGCCAAATTAGAGCAGAATTTGGGTTTTGGTTTGGTTTGGTTACTTAAATGAATCCCTGCAAGAATAAAGATCAAGATTCGACCCTAGTCATAAAAATCATATCCACAAATGGCCTGGAACTCATATAAGGTGGGGTGTCTACAATGTTGCAGGGACATGATCACATGAGAAATAAACAGAAGGGAACTAGACACAATCCGTGGCCATGGGCAATGCGTCGTTGCAGACATTCTAGGACAGCACCAAATTACAAATTAAAAAGGAAATCTAATACACACGTTCCCATTCTCATTTGTTAGCTTGTTTTTGCTCTGTGGCAAGCTTTAGCTAATATCAGACAAAGGTACTTGCATAAGCACTCCGGGAACAAGGTTGAATTCTTTCATAGCTAAACCAAGCTGACTAGATCTGATATGCATATCTTAGAAATTATAAGTAATTCATATTTGAAGAGTATTTACACACTTGTACAGTCCTAAAAAAGGATTGCTTAAAAGCTCATGGATTCACCTAGAACACCTCAGGTCAAATAGGTTGAATCCAGCTCCAAGTACCAAGTGAAAGCTCCAATCTTACCAAAAAAGAAATTAACAAGTTGATTGCTGAATCTTGCAATTCATAAAATTTCCATTACTCAACTACTCGAGTTTTGAAGCTGAAAGACCAATTTCTGAGTCACCTTGGAGTTTTGAACATTACTCATTGCTTCTACACCCCATGAGCTTGTTACCAAACAATTGAAATTATACCTTATACAACAGACTATTAGCCTGGCCCGGCAGATGGGTGATCAGCAGCTCATGTGGGCCCACCGTAATGTTTATGTGAAATACACCCAAAATCCTGCGACCAAGTGGCCCAGTAATGGACGGATTGGATGTCATACAGACAACATGGTGAATCATAGAGTTTTCTTTTATTTTATACTTATTGCCTAAAGCAGATGTTATAGATAAATACGGTACACAGACCTGTCTACCCCACCAAACTGGAATGCAATCCTTGCAATGCCTGTCTCACGCTGGTAGCAGATTAGGTGAGACCCCGGACTCACGGAAGACGGTGTGGCCCTTACTACGGGGCCCACGTTGATGTGCGTATTCTGTATCCATTCCATCCATCAGTTTTTTCAGATCATTTTGGGGCATTATGCTAAACATAAAGCAGATCCAATGATCAGGTGAACCATACTATAAGAAACAGTGGTGATTGAAAACCTTACCATTAAAAACTTCTTAGGGCGCACCTTATGTTTCCTTGGTGTTTATTTTCCATCTAATTTAAGGATGAAGTGAAAAAAACAAAATATCAGCTTCATCCAAAACTTTTTTGTATAAATGACCTGAAATGATCTGAAAAAATGGATGGATACAAAATACATACATTAAGGTAGGCCCACCGTACTGTCTTTGGTGAGCCGGGTTCTTACCTAAACCGCTACCTCTCATGCATGGGTAAACACCTGAGTATGTGGGGCCCACTGTGTTGTATATGTGAATCCCATCATGGTCCTTGGTTTCCAGACTGGCTGTGGTTGAAAACCTCCTAGTGGGGTAACAAAAATTTTAATTTATGTTTTACCTTCATCTAGGTCTATGTGGCCTTACATGCTTCAATTTGAAGTTCATGTTGAAAAATGAGGTGACATAAATAAGCATAAACAAAGCAGATAAAGCACATCATCATAGAAGCCTTACGGAGTCTTGACACCAGCAAAGGTGGGTGAGATCCCTGATCATGGAGCCCACCTAGTATCATCATTTTTTAAAATTCATTTCAATGCACAATCCAAGAATAAAGCAAACCCAACTCTCATATGATCCATAATATATGAAACATTGGTAATCGACTATTAAAAACTTCCCATAAATCACAAAGTTTTGAATCATTTCTTCGCTAAGGTTTTAGTGACCCTAGGTTGGATGGTAAATAAACATTTTAGTGGAGGTACAGGAGTTTTTGACATTGGCAGATTCAATCACTGATGTTTCCTCATTTTGAGCGCGCGATAATAAAAAATGAAGCAGATCCAAATCATAAGTGGACCATACAATAGTAGTGATGGAATCTCTACCATTAAAACCTTTATAGGGTTCACGTTTATGTGCCGGTTGATAAGGTCACAAAGACATAGATGACGTGATCACACAAATATCAGCTTGATCCAAAACTTTTGAAGCACATGAGAAGTTTTTAATGGTCGATTACCACTGTTTCCTGTATTACCGTACACATGAGATTTGGATCTACTTCATTTTTGGAATAACGCCCTAAAACGAGTTTTCAAAACGGATGGACGGCGTGGATATAAGGCACGTACTTCACAATGGGCCCCATGTTCAGCTCGGTGTATCCGGGGAAAGAGGTTATTAGGATAAGCAATGAGGTGTACCGTTTTCCAATTCTACATGTATCCAGAACCTCCTCTGTTATTTATTTCTGTTCGGGATTCTTCGATACCATAGATACTGGAAGGTGTTCTCATTCTCCGTCTTTCGAATTGGGAATTGGAGAGAAGAAAGCGACGCATATTCAAATCATCAACATCATCAAAAGAGAGAAAAAAAAAAAAGAAGGATAGATGGCTGTGAACCCTCAACTGTTTGCAAACGGGATGCCGGTCCCTTTCGTCAACGAAATGTTCGTCTTGTCCCGCGATGGCGTTGAGTTCAATGTCGACAAGATCCCTGGGTCTCTCTCTCTCTCTCTCTCTCTCTCTCTCTCTGGATCTTCCTAACTTTATGATTGCTTTGATATATCATCTTATTTCTCCCGATTTTGAATATATTTTGAAAGAAAATAGAATCTATAAACCCTCTATTAGGATGCCCTCTGAATTTAGCTGCACTCTTTCCAAGGACACCTTCATTTTTATTTATTTACTTAACTTGTGTGGTTAATTGCAGTTTCTTGATTCTGATTCTGAAAACGGGAGGTTTTTTTTATTTTTATTTATTTTAATTTATGATCTTAAGAAATAAAAGGGTTATTTGTTTATACCCTCCATCCTTTCTGATAGACACGTGCCTCACCTATCCATTTCTGTAGCAGGTTTCCCTCTGATTTTCTGTCATTTATAAATACCCCTACCCCATGTATTAACCAAGGGGGTTGGAACGGGATTAGGTGTACCCATTTCCAACACTTCCAAATCCTAATCCTGTTCCAACTCATTAATTCACTTGCCCCTTTTTTCCTACCCAAAACCCATCCCAAACCTCCAAAACCCTTGGATCTATAACTCAACCCCAAAGTTCTGCCTTATTCTTTCATGTTCTTTCTTAGAGATGTCATGGATAGTACGATGTTCATATGCCTCATATAATTATACCTTTTTGGACTCCCATGCCCTTCCATATCCATCGCCTTATTCCTATCCGGGTTTCTTCAATGATGAAGATAATCCCAAGTATCATCCTAAGTCATACCAATCTTCATATGTGCCTCATGGCGATTCCTTGCAATGCCCTTCTAAATTTAATGAACGATGACAGCCACATGTTGGTTATTGAAAAGCCTCTTATCGCATGGAAATGTTAGTGACAGCTAAGAATGTTCAAGAGATATGGGAGTAGAATCTATTAAAACTCAACAAGCAGATTAGAACCTTCAAGGAAGATTTTGTAAAATAATTCAAGGAATTCAAAAGGGCGATAAGAGCTTGCTTGAAGCCCTTGATTGAACAATAAAAGTGCTATGGTCTTCAATCCATTGTCTTTGGAGTTCCAAAGAACGACATGTCTGAAGCAAATGTGGCGATTCAAGAGGAATTCACTGTTGGCTTGCTCGATGGATCGATGGATACCCCTACTAATGGATCAACAACTCAATCAAAGGAAGTGCCAATGAAAATGGATGATCAACCATCAAATGACATGGTAGAGGAGATTGAAGGATTAACAAGTTTGGACGATTTGATGGTTGAAGAGATGGATAGTTTCACAATTACCATGGTTCCATCTCAATGTTAATCAAGGCCCACAATTACCATGGGTTCCATCTCAATGTTAATCAAGGCCCACAATTACCATGGTTCCATCTCAAATTTTAGATTGGCCTCTTTTTGCCTATGTCCTAACATGAGGCAGCACACAAATGTACGGAGTGTTTTTCACAGTCAATGTGGTGGGCTTCCTCAGTCCTTGTTGCACAACTCCCTAATTCTACTGTCGGTGTGGCTACATGAGGGGAAGCAGGAGTGGATTACTCTCATGAAAGGACAGAAATGACAAATTTGGCCAAGCACTGCTAATGTTATATATAAATATTATTCTTCAAAAAAAAAAAGTTAATTATAAATATTGCTATATGAATACTTCTAAGGTGCTCTAGCTTATTGAAAGTTTTGAGAAGTGCCACTTGTTTTTGCACCCGTTCTCTGTTGCTTCCTGCAAGAGCACCTCAGTGTTGCACGATGTGGTTGGAATGCCATGGTTTGCCTTGAGGTGTAAATGTTACTCTGCTTCTGAACAGTTCAACTTAATTGCTAAAGCAGTGAGGAAGTCCATTTGTAATTCATCACCAACTCCTATCTCATAAGTCTAATGTTCATGACATTCATTTTCCAACTTCATCAGTTTTTTTCCCCTTATTTGTTGTGTTCAGAATTGGTTACCCCTTTTGCTTCTATGCAAATTATCCATAATCTCTATGGTTTTGGTGTATGTTTAACTTTAATTTAATCATTGTGTTATTATTAAGTGATGTAATGCATTCTAGAAACATTGTGTGTTGCTGGCTTTGTATTCATATGTTCAAGTTCAAAAGTTATCAAAGCATATTAAGTTAGTTTGGTTAATTAAATAGTTTTTTAAAAGGTTTGATTGATTAAATAGTTAACACTTCAAGAAATTAAAGCGGGAACATGGTACAATCCGTGCACCTTGCTAAAAAATAAAATACAGTAAAATTCATGCAGTAGGATGCCTCTGTCATTTTCCTTAATTGATACATCATTCTGAGAAGTAAAATCTGACTACTTTTTCTTGTATGTATGTTTTCATCAGAGCTAATGGGGGTAATGTCAACGTAAAGGGGACCATTTACTTGTCAAATATACGCATGGTGTTCGTTGCAAATAAACCTGTTGGGAACTTTGTCGCTTTTGACATGCCACTGGTATGTGCTTCTAACTGTTATCTTGTGTTACCAAAGTAGCTGAAAAAATTATGGCCTTATATACAACTGAGACATGCTGCAATTCATATTATTATTATTTATTTATTTACCGCTTTGGTCAGAGGTAGGAAATTTTGCTGAGAAAAGTGAACTATTTCTAGAGATTCGCAAAAGCAAAGAAAAAGGTGGGTCTTCTTGGACCCAAATCTTTGAAGGTTCTCGAACCTTTCAAACAAGATGCTGGTGGCAGATGGCTGATTATCTGAGAGAAGTTCAGATGGTAAAAGGAGATGGTGCTACAGAAGAGGGGGCAAGAGGAGATGGTGACGATGAACATCCGAACCCAGGTCATATCGAGTAGATGTGGTATGGAAGCGGGTTGCATGGGTGGAACAAAATGAAGGTTCAAAACAGTCATGGAGGAAGATTGGGTGGTGAGGAAGGAGAGGAAGAAGCTTCGAAGAAGATATGAAGTTTTGGATGGAGCTTGATTTGGAAGAGGAGTTTGGAAAGATGTTAGATGATGGGTATTGTTTTGTTGATGATCTGATGAAGAAGAAATGCAGATGGGTAGATCATTCAACTCTCAAGATGGATGGCATGGATAAAACATATGCATCATGGTGGCTCATAGAGCACCATTCAATAGCAATTGGATCATGTCCTTTTTTTTTGGGTTCATGCTAAAGCATATATACTGCATCGATGCAACACATACATTGAGATGGGCCCACGTTCAGGGTCTCATCCACCAGTGGTCCACTTATGATTTGAATTTGCCTCATGGATATACAACGAGTGCATAGAGGTGGGCCCCACATCTTACAATTTATGATATGATACGTTTTATCCTCGATTACGGTTCATGATTCAATAACAATTATGACAACATTGCTTGCAGCCTCTTTTGTTGCCTTGATTCCCAAAATGGATGGTGCTGAGAGTCTTAAGAATTATAGGCCTAGAATAGTCTCATTGGAAGTCCTTATAAAAATATTAGCAAAAGATTTTTCTAGAAGATTAACATAAGATCTTGGTGAGGTGATCTTACATTCTCAGTGGGCTTTTGTTCATTGTAGCCAGATTCTTGATGAGGTTTTGATTGAGCGCATCAATTGTGGGGCCGAAACTGCTGTTGCGTTCAATAATGTAATAGTCTGACTGCCGTTACTGTTGTTCAATACCTTGCTTTCAAGTGTTTTGGGAACAGTTGAAAGTTGGCCTGATAAGCTCAAGTGGCAGAATTCTATGAAAGGGATGTTGTCTAAAGATCTTGCGGCCTCTCTTATCTCTAATTCCCAAAAATGGATGGTGCTGAGATTCTTAAGAATTGTAGGCTGAGAACGGTCTCATTGGAAGTCCGTAGAAAACTAGTGGCAAAAGTTCTTGCTACAAGGTTAAGTTCTTGGTGGGGTGATCTCACATTCTCGATGTGCTTTCATCCATTGCAGGCAGATTCTTGATGGGGCTTTGATTGTGCATGAACGCATCAATCTGACACAATGAGAGTAGGCCAAGCATTATATGCAAGCTTGAAATATGAAAATGAACATGTTGATTGTGAATTCTTGTATTATATGTTGAGGAGGCTTGTTTGGAATCAGATGGTGGAAGTGGATGTAGGTTCGTCTCAAATTAGCCCATATTCTATGTTTCTATTGACAAGTCATCTAAGGATTCTTTAGGGGGTCAAGTGGATTACGTCAGGGGCAATGTTTTAATTATCGACGATGTCGGCCAATATATCCCATGATATATCTTTTATCCCACATGTGCGATACGAAACACACAAGTAGTGGGATATATCCCACATGTTCGATCCGGTAAGCATTTTCGATTTTTGATCCTTTTTTTTTCCCCCCCATAAATCATGTTGAATCAGTGTCAAATTGTTACAAATCCATGATTTTTTATGTTTTGTATGAAAAATCATGGAATGGGAGCTTCGATTTCAAGATTTTGAGGAGATGGGCTAAGTTGCAGAAAATTGAAAAAAAAAAATCCAAATTTCCCAATTTCTCTCAAATTGGTTGTAGTCTGTGTCCAAACATAAAATCAAACATGTATGTAACATAATCTAGTGAATATTCTTTTGCTTTTGAATGTTTTGCTTATGTTTCACGGACGCGGATTGCGTCCTACCCCCGTCCGGACGGTAATCCTTCCAGGCAGGGCTCTGTGGGGCCCATAGTGATGTGAGTGTTTAATCCACGCCGTTCAACGCTGTTTTCAGATAATTTTAATATGTGAACCAAAAAATGAGGCGGGTCCAAGGCTTAAGTGGACCACACCAAAGGAACCTACACTAATAATGACACCCACCGTTGAAACCTTTCTAAGGGCTAACGTGATGTTTTTTTTTTACCATACAACCTATTCATAAGGTCATGTAGACGTGGATGAAGTGAAAACACAAATATCAGCTTCATCCGAAACTTCTCCGGCTCCTAAGAAGTTTTTAATGGTGGACGTTCAATCCCCACTTTGTGGTCCAATTAAACCTTGGACCCGCCTCATTTTTTGGTTCACATATTAAAATTATCTGAAAACAGCGTTGAACGGCGTGGATTAAACACTCACATCACTGTGGGCCCCACACAGCCCTGCCCAGACAGATTACCGTCCGGGCGGGGGTAGGACGTAATCCGTGTCCATGTTTTCACACGTCTTCTTACATTTATAAATTATATGAATATACTTGCATCAATTCAGTTAGACAGTGCATGGATTAGGACCCCATACAAAGAAAACCTATTATATGCACTTGTTTTTTGTAATGTTTTGATTTATAAGTGTGTGTTGATGTCTTTTTTAACAATCACTGAAGTTTCATTGAAAAAGTCAACTAATTTCCCAATGTTCCCCCATGTTTCCAACAATAGCGATACATTACGCGATACAAGCGATGTATCCCTTGCAATAACCGATACGTATCCGTATCCCAAGGGGTGTGATACGTAACACAATACTGATATTTTGAACATTGGTCAGGGGATCCCTTATCAGTTATCTCCAATCCTCTTTTTGGTTGTTGCAAAAGCTCTCAGTGGGATGTTGGCTAAAGCTAATGAGGAAGGTCTCACTTCTAGGTTTCAGGCGGAAAATACAAAATTTCAGATTTCTCGTCTCCAGTTCATAGATGATTACTAGTGATGTGAATAGGCGGCAGGTGGAATGTGGATAACTTGCGGATATGGTCAGATGGTTCGAATTAGTGTCGGGCTAAAAAAATCAACTTGTTGATAAGTGAAATGTTGGAGATTAGCATGAGAGAGGAGGATCTAGTCATGCCTGCTAGGAGGTTTGGTTGCAAGGTCGGTAAGCTCCCATTGGCTTAATCTCAGTTTTCCCTTATCTGCTGCATGCCAATTGTGGAGAGGGTAGAAAGGAAACTTTCAGGATGGAAGAGAAGATGCTTGTCTTTGGGAGGGCATACCACCCTCATTTCTTATTCATCGAATATGCCAATCTATTTATCTTTTTGTAAATGCTAGATTATGTAATCCAAAGTTTTGCCTTTCAAGAAAGCAGTAAAACAAAGTTTCAAAGAGTTCAAAGGGATTTCCTTCGGGAAACGTGGGTGAAAAAATGCAAGTACCATCTTCTTGAACAGGGAGAAGTTTGCAAGCTGAAAAGGTTAGGCGGAGCAAGTATTAGATCATTGAAGATAGTGCGTTTGGCTTTGCTCAAGAAGTGGCTTGGGAGGTTTGGAGGGAATAACATAGCTTGTCGAGGCATGTGATATCTTGTAAATGTGACTCTACTAACGGAGATTGGTACACAGTATTCTTCTCTGTATAGGGTTTCATGGCTATGGAAAGCAATAGCTGTGGATAAAAATGAATTTTCAAAGGTGATTGTCGGAAAGATTTGGGATGACACGCATGCTTGATCCTGGGAAAGTGTGACGGTAATGCTTTATGTTGTGTTTTTCCGTAGTTGTATCAAGCGTGAGAAGAAAAAGGCATCTTGATTTCCAAAGTTTTACGCAAGAGTGGTGGGCCAGGTAGGGTGTAGGCAGATGATGTAATCGGGGACTTCGACTGTCTCATGAGATGCCTTAATCGCCCAGTCCCAAGCGATGGGAAAGGGCTGCACGGAGTTGGAGCATCAAAAACAAATTAGTAGTTTTTTGTGAGATCATTTTATTCTATGTTTGATGGGAATTTAAATGTTCAAAGATGCCCCCACTGCTTTCATTTGGAGAATTCTCTGAGGGTGGTAGGGTCCAGCTGATTAGTGGCAAGAGGCAAGGCCCTAAAAGGTAATCAATTGAGTAGTAGAAATTTGATTATCCCAAATGTTTGCATTCCCTGTCTTCGTAACAAGGAATGTGGACCATCTACCGTATGGATTGTGGATTCTCTTCAGAGATTTGGCTGAGATTTTTGTTCTTTTTTGAGATGGACTGGGGGATACTAGGGTGCATCCATAATTTTCCTCGAGTTTGGCAGGGGTTTGCATGGGCAAAAGAAGAAAAGCTCTATAGCATTTTAGTCTCTTGCTGGATTATTGTCAGTTTGGAGAGAGTGGAACAATAAGAACATTCTGTAACAAGGTTGAGTCATTCCAGAGTGATTCAGGGATTTAGGAATAGCGTTATTAGTTAGGCTGTTGGTGTTAGGGTTTTTAAGGCATGAACAGGGAGTCCTTTGATGTATCTTGGGGGATGGATTCTGCTTTTCTCTAGCTGGATGATGCCTCATCATCTTAGCGTTTTTGGTACACTGGAAGGAGGGCTTGATTAATTTACGATTACTATTCAAAAATAAAAACAAAAAACCAAAACCTGTAGCAGGTTCTCTCGCCTAGCCAAAATATCATGAAGAGAAACTTGAGCAGAAATCTTTACTAACATAATCAGAAGAACAGAGGAAAAATGCACAAGCTGATAACCCTCAATGCGAGATGGTGGTCATCATGATGCATTTCAGATGTGTCAGCGACTCTTCCTTGTGATATGTATCCAGGGTGGCGCCCCAACAAAACCCTCACATATAAAAGTTAATCTGCGTTTGACACTCCTTTGAGGGACTCAATAGCTTGGTATGCGGTATACATATGATATGAAGACTTGCAATTACAAGCTATGGGTCATATGCTTGAAAAGTTAAGCCATTTGTAATATTGATTGTTACCCTTTGTTTGATAATAATCACATTGCACTCATCCCCTTTTAAAAAAATCTCTCTGTTGCTTATTTTCAGTCTTTTAAAATCATTATATTCCTGCAGTCCATGCATTTAAAGTTTACCGCTCATTGCACTTCTTGTAGCTTTGTTAATTAGCGATACCGCTTGATGTATCACTGTTTTGATAGAATGGGGATGGCTGTACTGAAGATATTGGCCTTCTGTACAAGGACTCTATAGACAGTTATACTTGGGATTTATAGAACCTCATATTTGTCCAGATGGCAACTCATGTGAACTTTCTATCTTTTGCAGCTTTATGTGCATGGTGAAAAATTTAACCAGCCAATATTCTTCTGCAATAATATATCTGGTCTTGTGGAGCCAGTAAGTATGCGAAAGCAGCATTCTGAGTTGAAAATGTTCTTCAACTTTTTTTTTTTTTTTTTTGACAATCTCGATATTCATTATGATGTGACAATTGCAGGTAGTTCCAGAAGATCAGCACAGGGCCCTCTATTCCACTCACTCCTTTAAGATTTTGTTCAAGGAAGGTGGCTGTGGAACCTTTGTCCCACTCTTTTTTAATTTGATTGCTTCTGTGAGACAGTACAATCAACATTCCTCTTATCCTGCACCTGACGCTTTACCACGTGTGGATCCTTTACAAGCAGCTCAAACTCCGGTGGATGAAATGATGCAGCATGCGTGAGTACAGCACAAACATGCAATGGATTCCTGTCTGCCTTCTTGTTATGACCTCATTTTGCATCATTCATATCCATCTAATACAATTTTTTGTCTGCAGATATGTGGATCCTAACGATCCTACGAGAATATTCTTGCAGCAGCCGACACCAGAATCTCAACTGAGGCGGCGTGCTTACCATTCCCAACCTGCAGAACAGTCGATATGATTAGGATTGTTCATGTCTGTCTTATATTGGGATTTGTTTTTGGACAGAGATAAAAGCAAGCTCTGCATTGTATAACTAACTAGTGCTATATCTAACAGTACGTACGACTAATAACATATTCAGTTAAGAACTTTTCTAGCTGGTTAATTGGCTTGGCCAATCTCTCAGCCAGCTGCTTTGGCCATCTTACCTCTTCCCGTGGGAACTCGAGCCCAAAGACCATTGGTAAGTAGACACTGCTAGTGTCAATGGCACACTCCCATCTATCAGTCCTATTGGTGCACACTTATTCTGCTTAGGTGCCTATCTTGCTTCAAAAAACATTTAGCTCCTAGACACCTTGGTCATAAAATAGCTCATTTTTCTACTATTTGTTGTGGATTCCATTTCTTGTTTCTTTTGCAAACTAAGAATCAAACCTCTTTGAATACAATTAATTGGTCTCTTTAGATCAAAACTAAACACTTCCACAGGCATGTATATGGGCAGCACCACCTTGCTTTGCAAACTGCTCACCTGAGAAACTGTCTGTTCTAGCCTGATATTTGAGATAATAGCTTTGCTGCTTTGGGCCTATGAGCAACTGTCTGTTCTAGCCTAATATTTGAGATGATAGCTTAGCTGCTTGGGGTTGAACGAACATTTAGTTCGAAGTCAGCATTGACCTAGTCACAACTGGGGCACAGGGTAATTCTATATTTTTGAGAGTGAATGATGATGATGATCTAAAAATAACACGGAACCTTTCTTAAAAGAAGGAATTTAAGGCGTTGGAGAAACCCTGTTTCTAGCTAAATTGATGTCGAACTGCATCGGTGGTTCGGGAAATATAGATCATTTATAATATGGGTGTTATTAAGTAATAGTGTTTCACATAGTTTTGTATGTGCCTTTGGAGCACCATAAAGTGAGGATATTTGTCTTCTATTCTTATTTATTGCATTTTTCTCCGTTATTCTCATTTATGGTTTTGGTTCGCTCTTATAACAAAATAAACCGTTGTTAGAGGAAGAATGTTTCCTTTGATCATCTCATTCTCCCTCGTTCAATCCCTTTACAGTTCTCTCTTCTATTTCTCTAATATCATGTGTTAACATGGTATTCGAGCCCGCCAATGTTTGTTATAATTAATGACCCATCTCATGCTGACTGGGAAAGCAATAATCTATTAGTGATATAGTGGCGTTTGTTATAATTAATGATCCATCCTGTGCTGACAAGGAAAGAGATAGTCCAACAATGATGTCGTGGCTGCTGCTGTAGATGTTCAATCCCATAGTGATTTGTAAGACAATAATCTAACAATGACATCATGGCACCTTTGGTAGTCCCATGATGGTTGAAAAAGAAATAATCTGATAATGAAGTGACGTGTACTTCTCTTCCTGATGCTTGGGCAAGATGATGGGCATTTTGTGAGATGTATTCTCTAGGTGAGGGGGAGTATTAATAGCATGTCACATGGTAATATGAGGCCTGTAAATGGTGTGTAGAGACATCTAGAATGGTCTAGAGCCTGGTAGAGTTCTGTAGGGAATTCTTGAATGCTCTAGAATTATCTAGAAGCTTTCCAGAGGGTTCCTGACCCCTGGTTGAAAGGCACATGGCACTATCATAGTTATTAATGAATATGATTTTGGAGATTTCTTAGGGAAGGCTCTTCATTTGAGACTCACTACTTGGAAGTTGTATTCTTCTCGTCATGGTGCAATAGAAAATTTTCCATTCACTCGACTTGTGTAGAATTATCTAGAAGCTTTTTAGAGGGTTCCTGATCATTGGATGAATGGCACATAGCACTATCCTAATTATTAATGCATGGTTTAAGAGATTACTTGGGGGAAGGTTCTTCAATTGAGACTCACTCCTCCAAGTTGTAATCTTCTCGTCATGGTGCAATAGAAAACTTTCCCATTCACTCTCTTGGTATACTCCTGATGGGTGGTGGAAGTAGGAGTTAGGCTGACTCTAATAGCATTAGGTTTTGTGAAATTAGCAAATGGGGTGAGGGTGCTAAGGAGTTAACAAGTATCATGACAGTCTGCCTTGATAAATCTGGGTATTTGCATGGAAAGAAAGTGAATCAAAATAAGGTCCACGCAAGGTTAGGATTGGATAGGAATTGAGTAAGTGGTTGGAGGATGCATTAGGTCGGTGCTGTTATGTGATGTCGAAACTTTTTGAATGGTCACAAGAGGCCGTTTGAAATTGGGTACAGAAATGGAACTAAGGTATTAGGAGTGCTTTGAATGTCTGTATTTCAAAACTGAATAAACATGATATAAAATGGAAAAACCAATGTGGCTCAAACACCAGTTGGAAGATAAAAACAGTACCGATCAGAGTTGGAAAAACATCAGGAAGGAAGCTGCATCAGGAACAAAACATGTGTGCCTCCACTTACATCAGTTGGATGATGATGATGGCAGTGCTGGTGGTTGCTGTATCACTTTCTGCCGCACCTGTTGATAACAAACACAGACATACAGAATCGTTCTTAGAAAGGCTGGACTTTTCTTTCTTTGGTTCTCTTTTTCAACAACCAACAAGCTTAGTGGTGAATGTGATGTTGCCGGGTTAAGTGACTGTGGTGCTGTGTGACATTTATTGAAGCTTGTGTTGGACCTTCCTTTTTAATGTACTTCTACTGAACTACGTGGGCTATATATATATATATATATATATATATATATATATATATATATATAGAGAGAGAGAGAGAGAGAGAGAGAGAGAGAGAGAGAGAGAGAGAGAGAGAGAGAGAGAGAGAGAGAGAGAGAGAGAGAGAGAGAACCAAAACTGAATGTTCTTATAAATGAGACGAAAATTCAACTAGAGCAGTGTTTGGTGACACCATCACTAGAAGCTGTTTTAAGATGAACGGTTCTATTGGACCGATATAAAAGATTAACAGTCCTATTAGTCTAAAGTTGAACATCAATGGTCCAATCGGAGCCCATCCCAAAGATGAACAGTAAGTGAGAAATTTTTTTTCTCTTATGTTCCTTGCAACTTATTTTTGGGTGATGTAGTTGGGATATCCAAGACAGATATTTTGATGATTGTACTTCCATTATTTTTATTGTAGTGGATTTGTGTCAGAGTAGGTCTTATGATTTTTCCCTTCACTCCAAAAAATCTTGATATCTCTTACATCCTAAATGTTTGATGATTTGTTTGTTTGTGTTGGAAGTGATTTTCATCATTTAAATCTTTTATATTATTAATCACATTGATTTGCACATAAAAAGAAAGAAAAGATGTGTGGTTTCCCAACATTGCACCGTTAAAGGCAGGTTTTAAATCTCTCCCCCACCGATTTACATTTTTATTTAAATTTTCAATTTTTAAGTCGAGTGCACTCAACAAGTTTGTGAAATTTGGCCCAGTCAGATTCAATACCGAGTTTCTCCATGATTCAACTTGAATTCTCACTTAGTCGAGTCAACCCGATCAAGTTTCGAGATGAAGCAACAAGTTTAAGAACTTAGAGAGAGAGAGAGAGAGAGAGAGAGAGAGAGAGAGAGAGAGAGAAATCCGAATATGAGGAACAAGAGTAGCTAGGCCACAATTTTGTTCCAATTGGATATTGAGATAACCATGTAACACCGGTAGACAGGTGCAATGCATGTAGTTTTAGACATTAAAAAACTAACGGCTACAAAATTTTGCCCCTTTTTGGTCTTTCCTCCCCTTACCTCTGGTAGAGGTGAATGAAATTGCAAGAGTTTTGCAGGAAAAAGAAAAGGTTGATTAGGGAGATATCTGTATTAAGCTATACCAAAGGAAGAGGTTTGCTTCAATCCGTCCTCTATTGTTGTAAATGAGTCGGGGTCCTAGTTAACAAAAGTATATTTATCTAAGAAAAAAGGGGGTTAAAAAAAAAAAGAAAAAAAGAGCACTTGTGTAATTGACCAAACATTTAAAATTTTGCCTAATTAGGAAAATAGGAAAAGATGATTTTGGCACAAACTGAATTAAACATGTTTTTTTTTTCTTTTAATAAAAACATTTTATTCAAAAAAAAAAATCAGGGGCAATTCAAAAAATAAAAATAGGTGGTTGTCACCCATCAATAAAATTGAGCAGATGGGCAAATTTTTTTTAACAGAGATGATTATTACTTGGAAAGTTTGGATTTGAAGGGTAAGGAATATTGTACGACTATCTTTGTATATTATTATTCATACATATAGAAATTCTAATTATTTAATTAAGAAATTTTAATCTAACCTTATTTATATATTATATACACACACACATATGCACATTTAAAACTGTTTTTTTTTTTTTTTTCACTCCATTTTTTTTAGTCTAAACCGTGTGAAACCTGAACTCTTCATTCTCAGAAGTTTTGGAGTTTTTTTTTCTTTTTCTTTCTTGATAGCGGACAATTGACCAGTGCACTAAAAATTTCAAAGCTGATGAGGAATGGCTAGTTTATTTCTATACGCAAGCTCTCTCAAGTGGAAGTGGATTGCTTCCGAACCCTGCTCGAAAAATAAGTTCTCCAACCAGATATGTGGGGGTCCATTATGATGTATCAATTTATACACATTGTCTATCGCTTTTCTCAGATCATGTTAAGGTATGGGCCTAAAAATGAAGTAGATCCAATGCTCTAGTGGACAACACCAGAGATGACTCTTACATTTGTTTGAGTAGAGATTTGGTCAGACGGCTTATTGTCCATGCAGGGTAGGACGCAATCTGCTTCCCTTTCAAGTAAACTCAGGCGAGACCTCCCAGTGGGCAACCGTCGCTTCACACAATTCCATAGTGGGCACCACCTACACCTCACAAACCCCACCTCGTGGGTCACCACACCCCACCTTTGCATGGAGATACGGTATATCCTTGGAATCACAATAAGATGCCCTCGTATCATCTACCCACGATGGTGAGGAAACTTAAACATTGGGCTCTTGCTCTGATACAATTTTGATAGTGGATAACTGATCGGCACACCAAAACTGAGAGCTAATAAGGAATGATCAGTTTTATCCATATATGCAAGCCCTCTCAGGCAAACTTAGGCGAAACCTCCTGTGGGCAGCCCTCACTTCGTATGGATCCCCAAATCGTACGGTCTTAAAGTGGGCCCCACCTTGTGGCCAATATGTATCTCATAGATCCCACATTGTAGGCATCCCACCCCAGTATAGAAATACAGTACATCCTTGGAATCACACCAAGATACCCCTACATTACTTAATTTTTTATGATCAAGACCAAATTAAACATGATCAATTTCTGAACTAATTTGCTAGCTATATATGGCAAGGACTAGTTGGATTTGGAGTCACAATCAAGGATATATCTTATGGATATTTGGATGTGTTATATTTATAAGCCTTGGATAAGTGAGGAACAGAGTTTAAGGAGATGGTTCATATTAAAAGGAAAAGAGTTAAATAAGTAAAGATTTATTTTATTTTAACCTTTAAAAGAGAAAGTAACATAGATGCAAAAACTTGTAAACATGGCAATCCAAGGACAGGTACATTTCTTACTACATTGATATGCCACTTGCAACTGCTTTGTATAGAGAGTCGTTAAAGAAAAGAGAGAGCTTATTAATCAGGCACGTGTTAATTAAAATGGAAATGAAAGGGTTGCGTACCGTGAATGATGTTGTTAAAAAATGAATGAATGAGAGAGAGAAAGAGAGCGAGAGAGAGGGTAGCCGACAATTTGCAACCAAAGGCACATGCCGACTCAATGGTCAATTGTTACTTTTCCCTTCTCTTTTTTCTTCCTGTTTGAGTTCACACCCATACTCTCTAAAATAAAATTTTGAAGGCTAGAGTCGTTGTCAATGGAATAATTGGTGGGGGCTCACCTCCTCTCTCTCTCTCTCCCTATATATATATATATATATATATATATATATATATAGAATAATTGGTGGGGTTGGACCATCTCTCTCTCCCCCTCATAAAAATAAAAATAAAAAAATCTCCACCGTGTGACATGAACCTTTTCTCTTGTTTGCAAGACATGTTGATTACGTGATGGATTCCCTCATCGGTCGATCAGCCCACACCCACATAAGATTCGTTTGTAAGGGATGGAGGATCTTTACTTATATTTGCTATCATCCACCCATTTTTCTCCTCTTCTTCGCACTTGTCACACGGTTTTCTTTTATTGTCCAATAAATCCAATGATATTTATGTTGACTCTAGCAATGCCAGCTGGCCATTCAGCGAGGAATTAATCACCCACAGCTTCTCATCTCAGCATTTAGGTTTGGGGTGCAACTCCACCAAGTCCAAACAACCTAAAGACTCCACCCTGCCTAAACAACCCAACCTATAAACACATATGTAAAATAGCCAATAAAACATATCAAAGTTAGTCCGTCTGAGTTTTGGACCATGCCCTATGTTTGGGTTCATATGGATTGTTTTTATTTAGGGTGCGATCCATCTGATTTTGGTTATGACTCCATCGTGATATACTTGCGGTGGTGCCAAAATTTGGACAGTTTAATAACTTTAATTTGGGCGAATTAATGCATGACACGTGCATGCCGAAATTTAGACAGTTTGATTTCGGCTAATGCATGACACGTGCATGCCGAAATTTAGACAGTTTGATTTCGGCTAATGCATGACACGTGTATAATATATGCCGATAAACAATCAGAGTCTGTCCTTAAAAAGGAGTCGGCGAGACTTGATGTGATTTTTCGCAGACTGCCCTACTAAACAACCCCACTAAATGGAGGGACAGGATCATGTGCCGGCTGCCACGTGTATGTGCTCATTTACTGCAACCAAGGTGAAACCTGTTAATTTCAAGAGGACGTGGATTGCTTACTTGGTAGGGATGTGATGAGGTCATCACCGTCTTCAGCTCTCCGACTCCTCACTCACCTTCCTCTAATAAATTTGAATTTTATATATATATATATTTATTACAATACAATCCTTTAAAAAATAAAGTTAGGATGGAGTTTTAAACACAAACTCTAACTCAAACCCCTTAAAAACGTAACTTCTATAAATGGTAAACTTACTATATATAGATGGTTTCCATTCCTATTAGACTTCGGCCAAAAATAGTAAATGTCCAATTTAACATAACATGTTATTTTCGTAACCTCATTAGCCTTTTTCGTGTTAGGCACAACTCCTACAACTCAAGAGATCAAAAGTTGGTCTAACTAAAATTTATTATTTATAGTAAAAACTAAAATAAAATGGACTTTTGAGTGTCAATATGATGGAATCTCAAATCTGGTGTAAGCAATCCGGTGTAGTAGGGTTGGTTGGTTAAAGTAGATTATTCTACCCTAAAATCATATATGATATATCCAAAAACTCATCCCAATTTGCGAGATACAACTTTTTTAAGGTTCTACCATTAACACCCAAATCCATAACTCAAGTGGTAGACTGAGTGAAAGATACCTCGTTTCAACACTGAGGTCTTGGTATCGATCCTTGGTGGGGGTGGCTAACAGTGAAGTGTGAACTGACAGTGGGGTGTACTAACAAAGCTAACAAAATTAAAAATAAAGGTTCTATCAGTCTGAATTATTTCCACCTTTGATCAGACCTTCTCCTGTCCATCTTTGCAATGAAAGTATTTGTGACCTGCTCTACATCACTAGTCCTACTAAGTTGTGCTCTATGGACCCGTCATAATTTATGTGTTTTATTTACACCGTGAATCCATTTTTCAAACTCTTTTTAGGATACGAGCTAAAAAGAAATGAGGCAGATCAAAATCTTAGGTGTACCTTAGCACAGTAAGGTAAACGGCGGTGATTAATGCTCATCATTAAAAACTTAATGGGGTCACAAAGGCTTTAGATCAAGTTGATATTTGTGTTTTACTTTCATTCATATCCGTGTAACCTTGCAAATAAACATTACAGCTGAGTCCTAGAAAGTTTTTAATGGTGCACGTTTAATCACACTAATTTCCTACGATGTGGTCCACCTGAGATTTGGATCTCCTTCATTTTTGGGGTCATCCTTAAAATTAGCTGGCAAAAGTGATTGAACGGTGAGGATGAAATGAATAAATCATGATGGGACGCACATAGACCGACCAGGAGCGACGTGGTTACAAGATTAACAAGGTTGTTGTCTTGTAGATGGGTGGGGATGTATGCACATTTGTAGGGTTTTGGATTAACAGACAGAAGATATATGGATGTGTATATAAAAAGAGGAAGGGAGTGTGAAGTTGAAGGTCGACATTGGTTTCTTATATTAGGAGCATTCAGCAACGCCAATTAGACAAGCGTTTGTGTCCAGTTGCGCTAAGGATCCAAATCAACCCAACCCAACCCCATAAAAAAGAATAACATAACATCTTGTCTATGCAATCAGACATGGATGAATATGCTTCTCTTCCTCCTCCTCTACTGTTGGAATGGCCTGAACCGATCCAGTGGGTACAGGAGCTTGCTGAGAGTGGTATAACATCCTTGCCTTCTCTATATATAGTGAACCCCACCACCACCACTAGTAGCAATATTGGAATCGACAAGGAGGCACCGCCAGTGATTGATCTAATGACCATGTTGGAAGAGGGAGGTGGGAAGATGAGGGAAAAGATGATGGAGGATATGGGGAGAGGTTGCAGGGAATGGGGAGTTTTTCAGGTGGTGAACCATGGTATACCAAAGGAGATGATGTCATCAGCTATGACCACATGTAGAAGCTTCTTTGAACTGCCAATGGAGGAGAAGCTCAAATATGCTAATGATCCAGTCACATATCAAGGGTATGGAAGTCGATTGGGTGTGCAAAAAGGCGTCACTTTGGATTGGAATGACTATTACTTCCATCATCTCCATCCCTTGTCTCCCTCCAACCCTCTTCCCAAATGGCCACTTCGTCCTCCTCATTACAGGTAGCTTCCTATACTACTTGTGTGTGTGTGTGTAGAGAGAGGGAGAGAGAGAGAGAGAGAGAGAGAGAGAGAGAGAGAGAGAGGTGATCAGTGCTTCAATTGCATTCATGCATGCACCATTAGTTAATATTAATCATTTTTTTTTCTTTTTTGCTTCTTTCATTCCTATTGATGAATTCAATTAAGTCAGTCAAGCGAAAGTGGTGTTATCAGATAAGTGGAGCTAAGAGCATTGTTTGGATTGCAGGTGAAAATGGGAAACATATGAAAAATAATAATAATTTATGTAATGATTATTTTCTGGAGTACTATCAGAACATGAATTCCATTTTTATGGGGCTTGTTTGGATAGCCACTGAAAATTTTATATTCATCTCACCAACAGTCATTTTGTACCTAATTCACTATAATTTAAATATGAAAATTAGTAATGTTTGCTACTTGAAATTCACTATTGTGTTATCCAAACAAAACAAAAGATTCAAATAATGGAAAATCCTTTCCATCATTCAACAATTATTTTACTTGCCGTAATTAGCTAACATAGGTTGTAATTGCAGCCGCAATTTTAGCCTTCTGCCGGCCATGCTGCATCACGTTGGGTGATCTATGAGAGCCCCTTCTAACCACTCATCTGCAAATGACAAATACAATCACCCCACGTTCACCATAAACTACACGTGTAAGGCCATGGTCGTTCATCACGCAGGCAGATTGATTACTATTCCAGGGGCCCAAAATCCATACCACATGTCACATGTGTGGTTTGTAAAAGATATTGATGACCGTCCACATGCATTCAACCATCATGTAGCCCACCTGAACAGAGAACCCACCTTATTTTTTGGATGGCACAGTCCCTATGTTTCTCCTTCTTGTGCATGTGAGCACGTGTGGGCGCTTGCAAGTAGAGCTTCTTTCTTTTTTTTTTTAAAGACAGAAGAGGGAAAAATACTCGTTGACTTGGGTGAAAAGAGAACATTCCTCGAGACTTGAGAGGAGGAAAGGCTCGTATTGCGGGTCAACGACTACTTGGGTAGAATTGTACAATTTTCTTTGGACCATTCCACTTTTTATTTTTATTTTTCTCCTTCAAGTGTGATCTTCCTGATCAAATGACCCATTTGATCTTCTGGTCAAGAGCAAGTTCATAGTGCACACTACCTGATGAATGGTCAGGATCTCTGACATCCATGTGATCCAACGATGGGAACAAGGCTCAACATGGTATCTATGATGTGTGCGCGTATGTAGAAAAAATTACTCTTGAACAAATACAGAATCTGCTGTCCAATGCTTTGCACGAAATCCTCTGATTTTGGTTTGGTAATATAGATTATTGGTCTGCTGCATCCCATCCCGTATAAGATATGGATTATCTGCTCGATATGACAGTTATAGCCTTCGGATTTCTGTCCTCTGCATACTGTTATGACTGCGCTAGCTTACGAGGGCCTAGCTACAACTGACAAAGTACAACATGGGGAATATGTATCAGATGCGCGCACCCCCATAAATCCGGTGTGCCACCTGAAAATCAGACCAATTCAAGACTTATGTGGGCCACATCAGAGAGAACTGTCCCAAAAAACCCTAAATTCAGATGGTATGGCCCACATGAGTTCATCCTTGTGTGGTGCATCAGATGAGTGGACTGGATCACATGTACACACCACTATGGACCCCAAATACAGTTTGGAAGATTCTAATGGTAGGATTTCCCATCTTAGCTACTCCTAATGGTGTAGCGCATGTAAGGTTTGAATCAGCCTGATTTTTTAGCCGGATTCAAAACAGAAGGTGGCACTCCTGATGTACGAGGTGGATCCCATGTAAGGTGTGAAAGAATACATTGAAGATTTATTTATTTTTATTTTTTTGAAAAGATGAATGTGTGAAATACTTACATCTCATAAGCTTAAATAATATAGAATGCCCATTTTATGTATACAAATAAGATTAGCTGTTAGAGGGAACAAATATCCTCCATTCATGACATAAAATCACTGGTATATATATATATATACATCAAGCAAGCCAACTGTAATAAGCCTCTATGCAGCAACTATTAAAAATGTAGACTTGTTTCCTAATCTTCCTATGATCTGGTAATCATAATTACTAGGAAAGCAAAGAGAAGATATTGATATTGATTTTGAAGCAGGAAGGTGATAGGAGAGTATGGGGAGAGGGTAGTGGAGCTGTGCAAGAAGCTTTTGAGGCTGTTCGGGGAAGAATTGGGCATTGGTGAGGAATGTCTCTTAGAGAGATTTGGTGGGGAGGAAGGTTTGGCTGCTTGTTTCCGCATCAACTACTACCCCAAGTGCCCTCAGCCTGAATTGGCAATTGGTTTGTCTCCTCACACCGATCCCGGCATTTTCACTGCCATCTTCCAGAATGATGTTTCTGGCTTACAGGTCTTCAAGGATGGTGTTTGGATCTCCGTTCCTCCCATTCCTGATGCCCTCCTCTTCATCATTGCTGACCAACTCGAGGTTGATTCATTTTCACTTTTTGCATAATCTTGTATTTATTTGTATCCATGATCTCATCAATATCCCATGTATAAACAACAAATACAGATACTTTCAAATGGAATTTACAAGAGCGTGAATCACAGAACAACTGTGAATGGAGATAAAGAGAGGATGTCTATGGTTGTGTTCTTCAACCCAGAAGGGAACAAGAAGATAGGACCCATGGATATACTAGTGGAGCGTTGTGGAGGTCTTCGTTTATACAATGATATGACTTTCAATGACCACCGCAAGCTCATCAGGACTTTAGGTGTCCGCGGCAAGGCCATCTTGGATTCCAGGTCCACCACCAAAGATAGTGTCGTCAGCTGAGCCGGGCCTTAAATAAATTCAATTAGTAATGATCCTAATGGATTCAGCACCCACTCTCTTTGCTGCTAATTAAATACACCTACCCATCTTTTTATATCATTCCATTCCATAAATAAATAAATAAAACTCTTCTTCACTTAAAACAACAAACCTATGATGTACTGTCTCTCTTCTTTGCACCGTTTGTCTCTGGCTTTGTTGGGGTGTTCTTTGCGGCCCATTCTTTCTTGTAAGCTTCTTTTATGTTGCAATAGAATTTACTTTTTACTTGGCTAGTAAAAGAAAATACATCATCACAGCATTCTACATGAACCATCTCTACTGTGAGTTGACTGTGCATTTTCCATACTAGCTAGCAACACCGAGCAATATCTTCTACTACAGTTCACATGCACTATTTATACTGGTGGCCACCATCCACATGATCCCCAACCATGATAAAAACTTGTGATATATATATATATATATATATATATATATATATTATATATATATATATATATATATATGGTTCGAACAAATACAAAACCCCGGATAAAATACAGGTAAGTTCTCAATTTTCTTTGATGGAATACTGCCATTCAAACAAAACTGACAATCGAACAAAGAGGCACCACAAGAGCATCATCCAACAGGTAAAACAAGATCTTTGTTTTTGTTTTGGTATGTGATTTGAGCAATAATATGATAAACTTTTATGGTTTTGTGCTTCTTTTTATTTAATTTAATTTTATTTATTTATTTTTGGTCAATCAGCTCCCACAAGCACACAACAAGAAGAATTTAAAGATCCTTAAAACCTATTAAGGTATGATGCAAAACAGCAAAAGGCCAAAGCCTGGTCTAGGAAGTCTGCAAAAGTAGTCCTTGAGGACTACGATCCACATTGACTGTTTAAATATATGGCCCCTGGACCCACCATTTCACAATGTTGGGGGTCCTAGTAAAGGATGCGTCATTTCTTGCACAAGTACAATTTGCAATGACTGCTGAACTTTTCCCCTATATCATATAAGGAGAGAACTGATGATACAATCACGTTCATATACACAAGCTCCAATATTCCCTCACTTCCTCCAACCAAACTAAAGACCAGCCATGCTTTATGGGCCAGAATGTTGGCCAATCAAGGAACATGCTCATAGGATGTGCAGCTGAAAAGACAAGGAAGGACATAATTAGAAATGAATGCATTCAAGGGAAATCAGGGCAGTGCCAATAGGTAATAAGATGAGGGAAAATAGACTTGGATGGTTTGGCCATGTGCAACAGAGACCAAGAACTGCACCAGTTCGAAGTGGGTTTAAGTTGAAGGCTCTAAAAGAGCAAGGGGAAGGCCCAAAAGGACATTTTGGAGATAGGACGAAAAGATCTGATGACCTGGTTTATATGAGGATATTATAACCGTTGATAGGGTGGAATGGTGGAACAAGATTCGTTTAGCTAACCCATTCAGTTGGGATTAGGCTTTGATGATGATGATGATGATTGCTGGCTGTTTCCCCAAAATGATATAACAAGATAAGTGATGATACAACCATTTTTTTCTAATGGTAATGATACAATCTAATGTAGGAGCATTTTCGCATTGGGCTCGAGTAAGGTCGCTTGTGGGATGCAAGGGCACACTCGAGGTGGGTGCGGCCCACAGAGGAGGTCTCGTGTTCGAGACTCCTCACTAGGGGTAATTAATGCGCATTTCACACCGAGCTCGAGTGGGGTAAACCGTGGGATGCGGAGACACACTCGGGGTGGGCGGCTCATGTGATTTGAGGCCCACGAAGGGGGTTCAGCCGAGGTCCTAAAACTCATGAGATGTGGGGCCTGGGCTATGAGATAAAGGGATTAATTCGCCATACTCTAACAGTTCGAGCTTTTAGAGCAAGTGGTTAATTGTCCAGCATCAAATTGGTATCAGAGCGGAAGGTCTCGGGTTCGAGACTCCTCACTGGGGGTGATTAATGCAGGAGCATTTTCACACTGGGGTCGAGTGAGGTCGCTTGTGGGATGCAGGGGCACACTCGGGGTGGGTGCGGGTCACGGAGGAGAAAGGGATTAATTCGCCATACTCTAACAGTTCTCACACATTTAAGGTCCGGAGCCTGCAATGGGAAACAAGCTCTCTAAGAACGATGAGCTGATGACAAGTTTTGCATGCCAAAAGTTAGAGAGCAAAATAAGGTGCAAACAGGATCCTTCCCAATATCTTCTTACGGTCATTTTACAAGGAAATTAAAAACAAAACCCCCGCAACAGTGGCACACATGAGTTTGTGAAAGTAAAGCTCCTGGAAACATTGGTGCACATGAAATTAAAGCAAAATGTTGTGGAGGTGCTTTGGAGGAAAAACACTGGCACACATGGAGCTCATGAGAGTGGAAACAAAAAGCAGTGGGCTACGGAGGGAAGCAGGACCCAATTCAAAAGGGGAGGAAAAAAATGAGATGCAACAAAGAAATTATCTCCCTGCTCAGGTAAAAAAAAAACACTGGGGACGCGTTCAATATTGAAGTAGGAGATCTTTATGTATATCCTTTTCACACAGATATCACCTAAACCAACATTACGAAGTGTTTCTCAAAACAATTTGTGCACATGTAGAGGCAGCTTCTGCTCCCTAACCTCTCTGTTCTCTTGATGGAAAAGCTTTCCCTCTCTGTAACTATTAAGGAGATGTTTGGATGAGCGCCAAATTCATAAATTTGACAAATTTTTAATTGCCATATTCATGAATTACATAATTAATATGTTTAGTTAGCTTTACTGATAAATTAAGTAATTGTTCAATTAGCTAAAAGTGGCATATATCATGGACTTGACAATTAAACTTAAAAGCTAAAATCTCCCAATTTACGAAGTGGGGGACTCAAGATCTTTCTAGCGTTAAGCTCGAGAAGGTTCCCTACACTCCACAAAACATCCACTTTTGTGACCTTTGGTGTGATGAAAATGATCTTCCAATCAAATTGATATTTGGGAGGGATGACGAATCAAAGGCAGACCTCACATCACGAAAGGTCCAAATCAATGACCCTTCATAGTATAATTAATATAGACCATCAAGTTTATGAGTCACTGCTCATATGGTTAGTAGCATCTAATCAAAGTAATTTTTTAGAGTGAATGGCAGTCAAAGGTGGACCCCATTATTGATAACAATCAAACCTTTTCTGGATCATCTTTTTTCCTTGATGTTGATCGGTGGTTTGGATCACACAATCAAAGTGATTTTTTTTCAGAGGGACAGATAATGAAAGGTGGGCACCACATAGAGTGCTTAGATCACAGATAGGATATTTTCCAGTAATAGAGAATATGGACCATACCCTTTAATGTGTGTGTGTGTGTGTGGACTGTCAATTCCCTATCAATTGATCGAATGGTGAAAATCATTATATCAATGCAGATCTTCGTGAGGATGGGAATCAAATGTGAGCGGTGAGCCCAATGTCATGCATAGTCCAAATCAACAACTAGACCTCCCTATTATAATGAATATGAACCATTGATCAGATGGTTAGGATCATCTGATCAAAGTGATTTTTAAGACGGATGAGCAATCAAATGTTGGCCCAACATGATGGATGCCCTAGATCAATTACCATAACTTCTCTATTAAGATCGATATGGTCACTCCCATTTTCCTAGTCATTGGCCAAATGGTTAGAACAATTCCATGTACGGTCCAGATCATGTATAAGAGGGATGGGTAATCCAAACGTGGGCCAACATTCTGGATAGAAGTCAAATGTTTCTTTATGATAAATATGGACCACGCAGTTCTAGCCATTAATTTATTGTTAGGATCATCCAAAAAAAGTGATTTTTTTTTATTTTTTTATTTTTTTATTTTTTTTTTTGGGGGGGGGGGGGGGAATGAAAGGTGGGTCCACTTGATGGATGGTCCAAACTATAGTTGCACAAAGTGTGAAGCCAAGTGGCACCAGATCCCGACGTAAGAGTTGGGAAGCATCTGTTTCCAAATGTCTCAAGTACAAATAGGTGGGAAGATGGAGCTGGAGTGCAAGTTTGAAGGGCGAATTGAAGCAAGAGCAGCACCCAGTTAGAAGGTTTGTGATGCTGGACAATTAACCACTTGCTCCAAAAGCTCGAACTGAAAAATCGGACTAATAGAGCATGTCGAATTAATCCCTTCATCTCATAGCCCAGGCCCCAAATCCATGGGTTAGGTCCTCGGCCGAAACCTCCTCATGGGCCCCAAATCCATGGGTTTCACCCCCTCCTGGGCCCCAAATTCATGGGCTTCGCTTCACACGAGTCACCCGCCTCACACGAGCCCCAAATCCATGGACTGTGGGGGCCACCCACCCCGAGTATGCCCCTGCATCCACAGGCCACCCCACTGGAGCCCAGTGTGAAAATGCCCCTACATTAATCACCCCCAGTGAGGAGTGTCGAACACGAGACCTCCCGCTCTAATACCAATTTGATGCAGGACAATTAACCACTTGCTCTAAAAGCTCAAATTGAAAAATTGAACTGATAGAGCATGACGAATTAATTCATTTATCTCATAGCCTAGGCCCCAAATCCATGGGTTGCCCCAAATCCAAAGGTTAGGTCCTCGGCTGAATCCTCCTTGTGGGCCCCAAATCCATGGGTTTCGTCCCCTTGTGAGCCCCAAATCCATGGGCTCCGCCTCACACGAGTCACCTGCCTCACACGGGCCCCAAATCCATGGGTTATTAGGGCCACCCACCCTGAGTGTGCCCCTGCATCCATAGGCCACCCACCCTGAGTGTGCCCCTGCATCCATAGGCCACCCCACTCGAGCCCGGTGTGAAAATGTCCCCGCATTAGTTTGTGCAACTAAAGTCCAAATGTTTGATAGAAACTCTTTGAATATATTATATATGGACCATCCCAAGTTACTTGGATCATGCACGTAGTACGAGAACAAGCATGTAGTCTCACGACTTTCCTGAATGCATGGTACATTAGGGGGGGACCAAGTTTGTCACTCCAACACATACTATATACACAATATAGTTACATATAAAAACTAATATTCGAACATTGCAATTTACATATGAAGAGGGATGATTATTATTATTGTACATCAGCATGGTATTATGTGCCTACCATTGCATAAATCAAATAATATATATATATATATATATATATCTACATTCTCAATATAAATATTATGACTTAATCAATGGTAGGAGTAGAGAATCACAACTCCGGTGCAGGAAAAAAAAAATGATGCAGATCACAAAAATGACTATAATCAGAATCGCGTGATTTACAGTGGGAAACTTGAGGGGGTTGACAATCTAGATAACATTGGACAGTCCATTTCCTATCCATTGATGGATGGTTAGGATCATATTATTAGAGTGGTTTTCCAGAGGGGTGAGCCACATCATGGGTGGACCATTTCCAATACAATCAATATGGACTTCATTTTTATAGCCATTGATACTTGGTTAGGATTATCCAATCAAAGTGAGGAATGGGCAGTCAAAGGTGGTCCTCACATGATGATGGTCCAAATCAATGATCGTACCCTCTCCCTCCCTCCGCGTGCGTGCGTGTTACATCCATTATTCAACTTTTCTATAATATAATTTAGATCTTTTGGATCGTCCAATCTCTAGAGATTTTTAAGGAATCAAGAAATTAATGTAAACCTCACTTCCAAAATAAAATTTTGATAAGGCTACCAAACTAAAATTTGGAGAATTTCACAAAGAAAACCATAAAACAAAACTTGCTATATTTTACCAGCTCAAATGCATTGGTTGCAAGAGACCCTTTTTGTTTCTATTTTTGGGTAAGCAGCAACTTTTGAGGAGACAATAGGACCACCAGCAAATCTTTCCAATCTGATGGCCTTGCCATCCGTAGCAATTACAAATATCACTAAGCTGGCTAAAGCGACAAAAGATGCAGCTTACTCAGGATATATTTGCATTCTTCAAAGACCTACACACTACCACGCCAGCTGACGTCCGCATAGGATGCCCTCCAAGAACAGCAACACAAGAATCAGTAGTCTTGAGATGAGGCTGTACAGATTCCCAGATCTTTTTCTTTTGAACCTGTGGTGTTCATTGTAATAAGCATAGAAGCAAAGAAACAGGGTGAATGGATGTCCAGGACAAAGGGTTCAACAAAAGACTAAAAAAGATGTCCCTGACATGTCCGTCTAGTGTAACCACATGTAGATGAAACAAAAAATGACCTTAGTGTGTTTCCCATTAAAAGAAAAAAGAAAAAAAGGCCATTGTTTACCACAGATGATCGAATTCGTGAATGCTTTCTCACGTCTCCCGCGACAATCTTCGGCAGCTGGCTTCCGTTTTTAGGTGCAAACAGGGATCCTTCTTCTGATCTTGGGTTACCGTTGTGTATTGCAATATGGCTAAGCATCTTTGGGACAAAGTCGTTGAGAGAATAGAGAGAAAATTATCTAGGTGGAAGCATTGGTATCTTTCATTGGGGGGCCATCTAACTCTTATCAAATCGGCCTTCACCAATATGTCGATTTATTTCATGTCTCTATTTAAGTGTCCTATGCCAGTTTTAGATAGGCTAGAGAAATTGAGGGATTTCTTTTGGAAAGGGACTGGGGATTCTGCCAAGTTTCATTCGCTTAAATGGGACGAAGTTTACAAGCCACTAGCTGAGAAAGGGGCTGGTTTGAAACCACATTCATTGTCCTAAGCCAGTTATCTCACCCTTGCTTCAAGACAAAGACTCGCCCCATCCCTTTGGTTGTTTCTTTACACGCTTGCTTTATGGGTAGCCCCAACAACCAACCAACCCCCCCCCCTTTCTAACTATACACAGCCTTCAAAGGAGGTCTCCCATCCTCCCGAACATATGTTTCGTGTGCATAAGGGAAGCGGAATCTATCGATCATCTTTTCATTCATTGCCCCTTCGCACGCCAAATTTGGGAGCACTTCTTCCGCATTTTTCATATCTCATCGATGATGCTGAAGTCAGTTGATTAGCTCTTGTGGGCTTGGCATGGAGGTGGAGTGGGGAAGCCCCGAAAATCCATTTGGAGACTAGTTGCGATGGGAATTTTATGGTTCATGTGAAACGCCCATAAGAGTCGTTGCTTTCATAACAAGGACTGCTCTGTTGTAAAACTATTCATATGTTGTCTTGGAATGGGCTTTCTTTGTAAAATCAGCTATGCACACTGATCTTTCCTCCTGGTTTTCTTCTTAATTCCTGTATTTTTTCCCACTTTCACGGTTAATAAATCTTTTTGTTATCTCTCTCAAAAAAAAAAAAAAACACATTGGATGGTAGTGCATGTGGTAGTGATCGTGGTAGTGGTGATGATGCGCACAAAACATTCTCAATGAAAACAAATAAATTCAAAATATTCAATCACAAGCAAGCATTTGATATTTCTAGAGAGAATAAACATTTACAAGAATTCCCATCAATTCATTGTAAACTTTGTTGTGCACAAACTACAAATAAGAAATGTGTTGAAACAACATATGCATGAACTGACCATAAAACATTATTATCAAAATTTTGAAATCATCTGAGAAAGAATAGGAGAATTATCATGTTGAAGGAATTCCAAAATGTAGCTTTTAAAGGAGCTACCTGGGACAAACAAATGCAGTTGCTTTGGAAAACAAAATTTAACATATGAACTTGGAGTAATTTAATATAGTATGGAAGATTGAAGCTTCAAGACAATACCTGATTAGGTGTAGCAGCATTTAGTTGCTTTTCCTTTTCATCTTCTGACCCAAACCAAATTCTTTCACCGGGGATTGAACCTTCAGGTGGCAAAAGAAGCTCAACATTCTCATGTGATGCATCAGAAGCAGCCATAAGCATCCCATTTGACTTGACACCACGCATGTTCCTTGGCTTAAGATTAGCGAGGACAATAACTTTCGTGTCCTGCATGAGATATCTATTCGTATCAAATAAAACTGCATGAACTGAAATTACTTAATTCTCTTCTAAATAAAAGAATGTAATAACACATGTTAACACAAACAAATATAATATATATGTTGAAAGCATTAAAGAAGGATTAACAAATAATGCATACAATTTCCTCGTGGTAACTTATGATGATTACATATGGTATGCATTTTTCTCTACTTAGACTATGACCATAAGCTCAAGCAAACCTAGATCCCACCTCCCTCTTGGCAACCTCGTTGCCTTATTAAATCCACCATGAAAAATCTCCCAACGTACTACTTAAGTACTTATCCCTCTTCAAAATTCAAGCAAGAGTAGTAGCAAAGAAGCTTGCAAAAGAATTCAATGAGATTTCCTCTAGGAGATTGGGAGGTATACTTCAATTGTCGCAATTTATTTTGATTTTATTTTTTTAAAGAACCAAAAAAAAAAAAAAACGCAAAAGAATATAACCCAACTCTACAACTCAAAAAAATTAGAGATTGGCCGGATTATCAGCCTTTACACAGAAGCCAAACCCAAAACATTATATTCGACTTCCCTAATGACCTCCTCATACAAAAATTTCCAATTTCGAAAGCATCACTTCATATGCTTTCCCCATTTGGACCAAAGCACCACAAGAAATAGAAGATGCCCCAAAGCTTTCCCATGTTTACCCACCACGCCGCCATGCCAAGCTCAAAATAAGTCTACAATTAAACTCGGCATAACCCATGCAAAATGAAGAGCAGAAAGGAAGGAGTCCCACACCTTTCAAACAAAACTACAATGAATGAAAAGGTGTTCAAACGAGTTTGCATCATCCATGCACATCAAACAAATATTAAGGGGAATGAGGGCCCTTCCTTGCAAATTGTCAATTGTTAAAACTCTCTTTCTTCCCATGAGCTAAGAAAAAGTGATGCAGAACAATTAAACACTTGCTCTAAAAGCTCGAACTAATAGAGCATGGCGAATTAATCCCCTTTATCTCATAGAGCCCAGGCCTCAACTCCATGGGTTAGGTCCTTGGCCGAACCCTTCTCGTGAGCGCCAAATTGGCTTCTGCCCCTTCGTGGGCCCCAAATCCATGGGTTCCGCCTCACACAGGCCCCAAATCCATGGGTTCCGCCTCACACAGGCCCCAAATCCATGGGTTCCGCGAGTCACCCACAGCGAGCGTGCCCCTGCATCCCACAAGCCACCCCACTTGAGTCCGATGTAAAAATGTCACCACATTAATCACCTCCAGTGAGGAGTCTCGAACATGAGACCTCCCGCTCTGATACCAATTTGATGCAGGACAATTAACCACTTGCTCTAAAAGCTCGAACTGATAGAGCATGGCAAATTAATCCATTTATCTCATATAGCCTAGGCCCCAAATCCATGAGTTAGGTCCTCGGCCAAACCCTCCTCGCGAGAGCCAAATCCATAGCCCCCCCCCCCTCGTGGGCCCCAAATCCATGGGTTCCACCTCACATGAGCCACCCGCCTCACACAGGCCCCAAATTCATGGGTTCTGTAGGCCGCCCACAGCAAGTGTGCCCTTGCATCCCACAGGCCACCTCACTCGAGTCTAGTGTGAAAATGCCCCCGCATTAATCACCCCCGGTGAGGAGTCTTGAACATGAGACCTCCCGCTCTGATACCAATTTGATGCGGGACAATTAACCACTTACTCTAAAAGCTCGAACTGATAGAGTATGGCGAATTAATTCATTTATCTTATAGCCCAGGCCCCAAATCCATGGGTTAGGTCCTCAGCCGAACCCTCCTCATGAGCCCCAAATCCATGGCTTCCGCCCCCTCGTGGACCGCAAATCCATGAGTTCCACCTCACAAGGGCCCCAAATCAATGGGTTCCACGGGCCACCCACCCCGAGTGTGCCCTTGCATCCCACGGGCCACCCCACCCGAGCCCGATGTGAAAATGCCCCTGCATTAAAAGTCATCTGATGCAAGACGGTCTAAACTAAAATGCATGTGTGAGCACAGAAATTATCCAGCAAATTAAACTAAGCAAATCAATTGAAATATTCAACATTCCACATCATAGTAAATATAATAACAAAGGAAACATGCAATATTTGCAGACCATCATCACAATCCTGCGGTACCGTATTCAATCATGTGTGGATTGGATCCGATGAGGGATGGAACCTCCCAATCTTGCATGGTTTCAATCTAACAATCAATGCAACTTCTCTAGTCCAAGAAATCAATGGATTTCTGGAATAGAGACGACTGAAAAATCTGACAGAGGGTTGGAATCAATTCTCAGATTTTCAGGGTCAATAGCAATCAAAGAATACTAAGCATAGAAAGAGAAGAAGAATGTTGAAGGGCTAGAAAGAAGAGAAGAGATTAGGGGAAGAGAAGAAATTCTCACAGAGAGAGGGATAGGAAGCACCAAGCTTTCATTTTTTTTATTTAAAAAATAAATAAATAAATAAATAAACCATTATTAGGTTTAGGATAGAAAACTCTATATTTATAAAATTCAGATTTAAAAGAAAATGACTAAACTACCCCTATAACAAAAGAAAAAAAAAGCGCAAAACAAAGATTTCTATAAAAATAAAAAATAAAAAATCCCGTGTAACAGATCAGTCTTCTAACTCATCCTACACGTGTGTCCTCCTAATGTAGGGCCTTCAATTAATCCAGGGACACGTATAGGGTCTTCAAAATCCTCATTGGTTGTGCCACGAACCATCTTCGAGCCATAAAGATGTATTCGTCGGCCGCCTTCGTCTTTTATAAACTTTGAGTCATCACCATCACTCTAGGAGCGTCGTATGAGCAAAAGAGATGCAAGAGATGAAGATTGTAGGTCTCCTCGTTAATTAACTTATAAAGGAAGCAAACGGAGAAGAGGCCCGAACTATGAATTTTCCAAACCATTACATCTTTTTCTTGAATCGAAGGGGCAACATTCTTCAATCTGACCAATAAATCCACAAAATCAACGAACTCATTGGACATATCCCCATGACAAGGAGTGATGATGAGAAGGAATGGTCATTCATTTTGCAAACAATTCCAAAATTTGGAAATAAATCTAAAGGGGGCCAATCGATGACAAAAGGTGTTAAATTCAAAGTAGGTGGCAGTAAAAGAATTTGTTTTGGAAGGGTATATGGCTTAAGAGACCACACTTGCTTTTAGACTTCCAAGGTAGTATTCTCTCACCTGGGCAAATTCTCTTGTTAAGGAATATGTTATTAGATTGTGGATGGAAAAATTGTTTGGTCATTCCAATTCGACACAATATGTGGGACTATGAAATTGTGATGGTGGTGGATCTCCTTCATCTTCTTAGGAGACAGCCCTTCCTATATCCCACCTTCGACCATGAGTGATGAGGACTTACGCGCGTCATCCATCCGAGTGTATGCGAGGAAGAGAAGAGCACCGGTATCTCTATGGCTAGACAACCCGTACACGGCACCCACTTGGCCCGGATCATCATGAGCTACATTCCAAGGAGTATTGGGCCGTTGATCTTCATCATTATATCGTTTCGACCGCTGGATCGCGACCGAGGACCATTATCACCATCGGATCGAGATCGCGGCCACCCATGGGGCCCGATGGGCCGCATATAGGCCATTTGATGGCATAGATTTGTTTTAGGGTTTATTTGTTAGTTTATTTTACATTTTTGGACTTTTATGAGTTTTATGTTACATTTTATTTAGTTTTAGGGATAATTTAGTAAATTGATAATAAGGGCATTATTGTAATTTTTACCTCCCAAGTTCTTTCTCTCTTCATGTGATTTGAAGATTGCTTCAAGTGATTTGGATTTAGGTTTGGTGTGATGCCATTCCTCTTCAACGGAGGCGCGTGGCTTTCTTTTTTCTTCCATTTTCTCTCTTTCTTTTGTTCAAAGAGGCATTTTACGCAAACTTTCATCTTTTTCCTTTTTGCTTTTAATCTATACATATGCAAATCCCTTCCTTCTTTCTTGCTTACTTCACCCACATTAATCCAACCAAACCCAAACCTATGAAATCATCAAACCCTAGCCAAAACCGTCCACACATGTGACCGTATGACCACACGTGTGAGTCATCATAGTTGGTCGTACGGCCAGCCCTACACTCTTCCTTATTTCCCCATCAAAACCCCCTTGAATCCCTAACACTAACCCCAACCTAAACCCTAGATCCCTAAATTCCCAAATTTCCCAAATCCTCTAAACCCTAGGTTCCTAATTACCCTAATTGACCTGAAATTTCCAAACACCCAACCCTCCAATTCTACAATTCCCATCACTTAGGACTTGAAAACCCAAATCCTTTAACCAATCAAGCAACCTAAGCAGTAATTTCACCTTTCCCCTAAATCCCATGAACCCTAGATTAGCCTGAACCCTAATTAGCTTCCCCTTTTGATTTAAATTAGTTCCTATGCTAATTGGATGTTTCTACATCCATAAGATCCTATCAATTAGTGTTTTAATGGTCATGCAACGTGTAGTTATTACATATGTGCCTTGAAATTCTCATGGTCTAATGCATGAGTATTGATATGTATGATGATTTAGCGTAGTTTGTAAATTTTAATTATTTAGATTAAGCCGCTGATTGATCTCACTAGTTTATTTATCCACATGCATGTGTCTTGCATCAATGAGTCCCTTCACTTATGGGGAAACTAATTCCTCCATATTTAAAATACCCATAAACTCCATTCCAAATTTGACGGGTCTTTTGGTTTTCCAATTACAATAGTAATTGGCTAGAAATGAGTAATGATTACTAACCCTTGTAATTGTGTGGTGACATCACTTACATTTTATTGCAATGATCACATTATACCTAGGGGTGTATATCGAGTCGAATCGAGTCAAGCTGGCCTCAGCTCGACTCGGCTCGGCCACTAGCTGAACCCAGCTTGAACTCGGCTCGGCTCGGTCCTCAAGCCCGACTGGCCAACTCGGCTCTGTTTGGTCAGCAGCTTGGGCCAGTTCGAGCTGAGTTCGCCTGTGCAACATTTTCTCAAACACATGGACCGCACCTTAAAAATCTCACTGTATATAAAATAGCAACAGTGGTTTTACAGGTATTTTATCAAACACCTTCTAAGCAACATAAAAATCAAGAAAAAAAGGGTATTTGTTTAATATACATACCTTCCTTGCCACCAGCCACACTTCGTTGAGTCATTTCATCAAACACTTGGTGAGCAACATCAATATCAAAGTAACCGAATCACCGAACTGGTTCGATCCGAGTTCAATTCGAGTTGGGTTCGATTCGAGTCAAGTCGAGCTGGGGCCAGCTCGAACTCGGCTCGACCTCATTTTCAAGCTCAAAAAATCAGCTTAACTCGGCTCGAACTCAGCTTTGAACCAAGTCGAATCGAGCTTTTTCGAGTCAAGTCGAGCGAGCTAACAGAGCTAGCTCGGTTCGTGTACACCCCTAATTACACCACTGCTTGCTTTACAAGGGAATTACCATTAAAATAGGCTTTTTGGTATGTAAAAATGTAATGATTACAATTTCCTTTTACCTCTTTACTTTACATTTGTATTTAACTCTCATTTTTTGTGCAATAATTCTCTCTTAACCAAACACACTGAAAAGTAAATTATGGCTCATGTACTTTAAATTACACCGGAAATTAGAAAAACAAACACACCATAAGTGAGGGACTTCGAATAAATTACCATATTCTCATGAGATTCAATGCCTAGGAGCTATGATAATATGGAAGCTTTTCGCTCTTCGATCTTGTAAAGAACTTTTGTACACCATTCCCCAAACTTTATTTTGATGAGTTTCAATGTTTTCATGAACTAAATCCAACCCACAATTCTTAGAAATTTGGTTCTTTTCTTTTCCTTCTTCTTCTTCTTTTTTTTTTTAAAAAAAAAAAGATTAACATCAATTTATTTTTAAAAAAATGACCGCTAAAGGCGAGAAAGAGAACAGGCAAGGCCTGCTACAACCAAAAAAGAGAAATAAAATACTAGGATCGGAGATCCAGAGATAGGAACAACCCAAGAGAAAAAAGAGGAGGAATTCTAGAAGCAACGATTACTACTTCTTATTCCAAACAGCCCAAAGGGTTGCCAGAATAACCAAACACTGACTAACTCTAAGATCCTTCCCAACCAAGGTGTTCCGTAACGGTAATGGTGACCATAACGGGCACCACCGTTACCTTTACGATATAGGACATAACGGCTGTTACGGCCCCATAACGGTCGTTATGGTCTTTTTTTTAATTAAAAAAAAAACCTCGAAAAACATGTATCTGTCCCATAACGTTGATTAAAAAGTATGAAAGACATGTATCTGCCCCCATAATAGACCATTACGGGGCTGTTATGGCCTTTATAGAGGACGTAATGTGCCGTTAACGGCAATTATGGGTCATTTTTTTCCATAATGGCCGTTACGACCCCTTAACGCGTAACGGTTGCCACCGTTACCTTTATGTAACGGCCTTTACAGCCACGTAACAGCCTTTACGACACACCATGTAATCCCAACACATCCCCTATGCTAGGCAAAAAGGAGATCCTCAACAGAATAAGGCATAAACCCAAAAGGTGTAGTGAAGGACCGGTTGAAATTTGGCTTTTCCTACCAAATATCCCCAAATAAAAAATGGTGAAGGACCAGGTGAAATTCCTGATGTTTCCAAAACAATCAGGTTCTCATTTGGTATCGGTTTTGGTCAATTGGATTTGTCAGCACCACCAAACTGATTTCCAAAGAGACATAAATTGGAAGGTAGTCCAACTTACTCTTAACTAGCGGCTAGCCTTTAGAGATTATCCTTCGACATCAAAATACCTCCTTGTGAAGGCACAAATACAATCAAGTTGCTTTGAGTAATGAACTCTAGAAAGCTTATCGTGCTTGTCTTTATACTACTACCCAACTTCTTGAGAGAGAACCTTATCATGTTGAAATCAACCCGAAGAATACATGGTATATTACATAAAGGAATTGAATTGAGTTCAACTTGGAAGTCTTCCCTTCTACCATCCTTTGTGAGAGCATGGATTCAAGATGACCAACTAGAAATCTTCACAATTTAAGATAGCTTTATTAGTAACAACACAAATTAATTGGGTTAGAGTCATAACTCATAAACTTTAGCACTTCATGACTCCAATAATTATACATCTGCCTAAGTTTCCCCTCGACAAAATGAAATGGATGAAATCCCAATCAAAATCTTTTAAAAGCCAACATTCTATAGTCAAACTCTACAACGACCTTTCAAATTTGTATTCTTGCATTAGAAAATGTCAATTCCTTGCTTTCTCGTCCTAAACCCTAGAAGAAGAAAAAATCACATAATTACAACTCTAGCTAAGTGGTGAAGAAGGAGGAGGAGAAGGCGCATAACTGCAAGCGGTGATTTATCTATTGGTATCAACACATGTATCACACCCTTGGTATATAGAAACATACCAGTATTGCAAGTGCAATATCGCACGTACAACAGAATGCATTGTTGTTTTTGGGAAACAATGCAATATTGGTCAAATTTTTCAACAAAAGTTCATTACGCACTTAAAACTCAAAGATCAAAATGAACAAGTACATATAATAAGCTTCCTTTGCAAGTGATGTAATTATATCCAGAATTAGTTCATATCATTTACAAATCATAGAAGATATCTATGAAAAATATTTTACAAAAAAAAAAAAAAAAAAGAGGCTTTCAACGTATGGTGCATTTATTTAAAAAATTATTTTTTTATAATTTTAAATTTTAAATTTTATTTTTGAAAATAAATAAATGAGTGTGGTTGAGGTTAACATTAGTATACACTCATAAATACTTAAATATTGTGAACAAATAACATCTAGCCAATATAATTTATTTTTTTTAATTATTTGTTTTTCAATATTTTTATAGAGAAATTTCAATTACTTCCGTCAATCTGTAGATCAACCTATAAAGCACTCTCAAATGATTTTTTCACACTCTAATTGCAAGTTAAATGGGTAAAATAGGGAAATTTTGATATATTCTCCAAATGCACCCATTTTCCCCAAAATTGAAATGTGAAGGTCAAAATCTATGATTGAGCATGCAAAATGTGCAAAATTATGGATTATTGACTCCATTTCACATATCCTAAGCAACTTAAACAAGAGACAATTTAAATTAAATTAACAAAAACTCACCAATTGAATTCCCAGTACCATATGCTCTCTTATCACAATTTTTCCACCCAAATCCCCTTTTCTCTTCAGACAAATGAAAAGGATTGGTAGAAATCCCCTTAGGATGTAATCCCATTAAAAAATTCAGAGAAAATATTTTTTTTTTTGGTGATTTTCTTTTTTTTTTTTTCACAAGGGGTTTGACGCAAAATCCATATCGTTGACTAAGTGGTGAAGAAGAAGTCACACTTCTTCTTCTTCTTCTTCACCACTCGGTTGCACTTGTAATTATGTGACTGCTTCACCTTAAGAAGCTAAATGAAATTGTATTAAGGATCCCTATCGGAGGGGGAGCATATTTCTCATTCGGTTTCTATAATTCAATCATTTGAATTTCTTGTATATTCCATGTTCCCAAAACGGATCCTATCAAATATTTCACATTTTCGACGATCACTCAGTTGCACTGTGATTATGTGACTTCTTCTTTCTCACTAATCAGTTGCAGTTGCAATTATGTGACTTCTTCTTCTTCTTCTCCCTCTTCTTCTTCTTCACCATTCAGTTGCACTTGGAATTATGTTGACTTCTTCTTCTTCTTGAACTCACATGCAACCGAGCGGTGAAGAAGAAAAAGAAGTCACATAATTGCAAGAGTGACTAAGTGGTGAAGAAGAAGAATAAATCACATAATTGCAAGTGCAACTGAGTGGTAAAGCAAAAGTCACATACTTGCAAGAGTGACTGGATGGTGAAGAAGAAGAAGAAGTCGCATAATTGCAAATATGCCTTCTTGGTTATCGATTGTCCGATGTGCACCAGTAAATCCGGACTGTCCATCTAATGCATCTTACCGCATAAGCAGTGAAGAAGAAGTCTCATAATTGCAAGTCCGAAATCACATAATTTCAAGTGTGATTAAGTGGTGAAGAAGTCACGTAATTGTAAGTGTGACCGAGATATGGACCTTAACTCACAATATTTAGCTTCTCCAGTTGATTGTCCATGAGGGCATTGTCCCCAATAACAAGCCATGAAAAGATCAATGCATAGAGTGGCAAGCGGAATATTACTCCATATTACTCTTTAAAGGGTTTTACCGATAAAATCCTATCTGGTATCTTGACCCAGATGCAACCAACTCCCCTAAGCTTGGAACCAACATGCTCAGTAGATCATTCCTAAAAATAGAAACACGGCAAGACCACAATTGACCAAGCCCTCCTTGCACCTTGATCCTTGTGCTATCTGATCCAGGAAAAAAAAAACTTCGACTAATTCCAGAGCAGAGGATTCAAAACCTTCAACTAATTCCAAAGCAGAGGATTCAAGCTCAGATCCTCCTATATGAAGGCAAGAACTGAGCAATAAGTTTAGTCTCCCGTTGAGGATGAAGCATATTTAAGATCATGTTGATAGTGGTTAGTGAATTTAGATCACTGATTATTTTCACTGAGCAGTTCATCTGTTGGCCGCAGACTAGATTGTGGTGATCATGGGATGTGTCCATCTGGGAAATGCAGCCCTTCTTTTCTAAAATGATAATGCAGCCCATGACTGGAATGTGCGCAGAAAATGGATGGCGGATGAGTCCTACCGCTTGAGAAATGGTAGAAGATGAACAAAAATAATGTGGCGGGCCCTTTAGCTTTTTCCAGGAGCTATTAACTTTGATCCAGTTGTTCCCATATGAGTGCTTCAACCCTGATAGATCCCGAATCCCATCAGAAATACATTGTGTTTGTGTGGTTTATTTGTAGATAAAATGCTTTTAGAGGTTGTTTGGATGCCTGTAAATGATTAACAGGTGTAAATCATTTACAGCCTGTCCTGTTTAGACTGTAAATGGAGAGCCGTTAGGTTAGGTTGTAAATGAAATCCCTAACTTTTTGCCATCCAAACACAGAGTGTAAATGATGTACATGTAAATCATTTACAACTTGACCCATTTACAGTTATCCAAATGACCCGCCTCCTAAGAAGATTCCAAATGACCCCTTAGGTTTTAAAGGGACGCCTCCTAAGAAGATTCCAAGGATCTCAGAACACAAGAGGGGATGATGAGTGAGTACGAGGACGCACCTGAAGCTCCTCTAGAGGGATGAATTTGACAAGACCACTGCATATCGTCCTAGGTTCAGGTTCGCCCACATCTACCTCTTCGACATAGAGGGAATCAGCTTCTGGATGCATCCAGGCTCTTAGGATACGTCCAACTCTCATGTCCAAGGCATCAGCAGCTTCCTTTATTGGATCGGAGGAGGAGGAGGAGGAGGGTATAGAATCGACAACGCTGGTCTCCGCAGCCTCCGAAGGTGCACAGAAACTCCTGGAGGGAAACCAGCTGCTCCCGGTTACTATTGGTGGGCATTGCTTTCTTTGTTTGAGAGGGAATGAGAAGCCTAAGATCGGAAAGCGTGCGTTGAAACAACAGCTTCTGTAAGAGACGACAAGGAGTGCTCCGTTTCTCAGAACAGCGCTGCCCATCACTCAAGAGAAATCGGATAATAATAATCTCCTCTCCGAAACGACGATGCTGTATATGATAGATATCAACTTCTTTTATCTGTACCTACCATACCATATGGATTCGGTGTATCGGGGCTATGGCACGTGCGACGCATGTCGAAAGAACGGTTAGAGAGAGAGAGAGATTGGGAGACTGGAGAGAATACAGTAGCAGAGGGGCCGAGGAACGGCGGTCCACTCCATTCACTACGTGTTTCACGCACCTCGTAAAACACAGGTTTTTTGGGGACCACCATTTCTAAATGTAAAATCCACTCCGTTCCATCAGCTTCTATACTCGCACAAAAATAAGCTAGATCCGAAATTTGATTGGGCCACGCCATGTGGAACAGTGGGATTGGGATGGCGACCTTAAGATTATGTGTGCGGTCACCATGTTGTGTATCTTACCCGCTACTCATGTCTAACTCACCAGCACACGAATAGATGATATATATATATATATATATATATATATATATATATATATATATAAGAAAAAGGTATTATGCACTCCAGCTGATGGGAACGTCCCATGAGGTCGAGCTGTGTGGGCCCCACCATGATGCGTTTCGAACATCTAGCCCATCAGTCAGATGCATCATTCCATCGTGGGCCTAGGTCTCAAAAATCAAGACAATCCGTGACTGGTGTGGGCCACACCAAATACAGAAGTGGAGAGGGGCCGTGCACCATTAAAACATTCATGGGACGTTTTTTGGGCCCACCGAAATGTTGTTTGCAAATTCAGCCCATCCATTATGTGTGTCCCACTTGGATGAGGGTTCTGACCAAGTTTCAATAGCATTCAAAACTCAGGTGGGCCCCACCAAGTGCTTTTATATGTTTTTGGCATGTCTTTACATAATTTTAGATGGTATGGCCCACCTGAGTTCCGTATACAGCTGATTTTTGGGATATCCCATAATTTAAAGGGGACCAATCAAATGCACACTATTGATGGTCGACACACATCACAGTGGAGCCCACACAGCTTGACCTCATGAGAGCTTATCGTGAGCTCGAGCGCATAGTACCTAAACCCATATATATATCGCATGAGGTCGAGTTGTGTGGGCCCCACCATGATCATCTACCCCATCAATTAGATGCACCATAACATGGTGGGCCCATGAGTTGTGTGGGCCACACCACATACAAAAGCTAATATGGGTTACCTTCCCATTAAAACATTCATGATCATTTTTTCGACCCACCGAGATGTGGTTCACAAATCCAGCCCATCCATTACGTGTGTCTCACTTAGATGAGGGGTCAACCTAGTTTTAGACGCATCCAAATTTCAGGTGGGCCCCACCAAGTGCTTTTTTAAGTTTAAGGGATGTCTTCACATGATTTTAGATGGTATGGCCCACCTGAGTTTCGTATATGGTTGATTTTTGGGATATCTCATAATTTAAAAGGGACCCATCAAATGCACAGTGTTGATGTTCGACACGCATCATGGTGGGCCCCACACAGCTCGACTTCATGGGAAGTTCCCATGAGCTTGATAGCATAGAACATTTTCCCGATATGGAATAAAATTTCACATTCACTGTGTGCATAGTAGCCTACCAGCCACTTTGGGGCCCGCTCACATGTGCGTCCACCCACATGTGACCATAGTGACGGGGCATCACAGGCTGCAAATAGAGTTATTGGCATTGATATATACAAAGATAGAAAGATAAGCAGGTTGTGGTTATTTCAGGCTGAATACCTTAAGAATGTATTGATAAAATATGTGATGGACAAGGCAAAGTTGGTCAACATTCCCCACGCAGCTCATTTTAAGCTATATTTTGAACAGTGTCATAAAACAAATGAAGAAAAGCGGGTTATGTCTCGTATGTCTTATTCAAATGTAATTGTCAACTTGATGTATGTCATGGTTTGTAATAGACCGGATATTTCACATGCAATGGATGTTGTTAGCAAATACATGTTAAGCCCCGACAAACAACACTAGGAGGTAGTGAAATTACTACTTCAATATATTCGAGGTAGGCATGACTACATATTATCATTTGAGAAATCAGGGGCGAAGTTAGTAGGCTATGTAAATTCTGATTACGCGGGGCAATATGGATAATAGAAAATAGACTTTTTGTTACTTGTTTGTGCTAGCAGGTAAAGCGATCGGTTGAATGTTAAAGCTTTAATTTATGGTGGCTCTTTCCACAACCAAAGTTGAGTATAAGGTGGTGACAAAAGCATTTAAGGAAGGTGTTTGATTAAGGGGGATGATAAATCAGTTAGAGATTCGGCAATAGGTCGTGCTAATCAATTGTGACAACGAAAGTACGATAAATTTGGCTAAAAAATCTGTTTATCACTCACATATTAATGTGAGTTATCATTTTATCCAACATGTGCTTAAAGAAAGAGGCGTGACTTTGAAGAAGATTCACACGAATGTGAATCATGCTAACATGCTTATGAAGGTGGTTCCCATAGAGAATTTTAAGTTTTGTGTAACTTCTCTAGGCTTTACAAAGGCGTAAATGGAAGACAGAGTGTGCACGAGAAGAAATGGTGGACATGTGATGTAAGGTGGAATTATAGATGAGAATAATAAGCAATGAAGAATGAAGATTGAAGGCATAGTGAAGATTGTTAATGATGTCTTAAATTTGTAAACAACAGGGTCTATCAATGCCATCAGAAAAATTCGAAAAATTCATGTTTTATTGTTGAAACATTTTGATGTTTTACTTGATGTCATCGAAGGTGTTCGATGCCATTAACAAATCGTTGATGTCATTGAAGTCCCATCAAAGGTGTCATCAAGTGTACGCACATAATTGTGTAAATCCGAAATTTGTTTCCTATTTTGATTGTGATATTGGTGTAATCGGGATTTATATATATATATATATATATATATATTATATAATTCATTCGTGTAAGGGTTAAAGAGAAGATATAGTTAGGCTTTGTGAAGTGGATTCAAGGCTGGTTCGAGTTGGTAACACTCTATGCATTGTAATTTATGCTTTCATAGTCCATGCTTGTCACTTCGTGCTGTGGTTTCTTTCCGCAATGGTTTTTTCACATAAAATTTGGATTGTTTGTATTTGGATTTGGTTGTGTGATTGATAGTACTTTGCTTGATTCATCTCTGTGTGCTTCCGTGGTTTCCCAACAATACCTCCTTCTGTACTAAATTCTCATTTGTTACTTGACCATCCAAGCTATGAATAAGTCAATTTTAGTAATTCCATCCATGGAATAGAGTATTTCCAGGTATTGATCTAAACCATCTATCATGACGGGGACCACCTTAAATCACTCAAAGTCTCTCAAAAGATCTTCACTACTCATAGGGTGGACCCCACCGTGAACATGCCTGGTACAAGACCAGGTCAACCCACTCATCCACCTAGCAGCATGTATATAAAAGACCATGACACTTAAGCAAAATACAACTAGTCAGCATGAGCAGGCCATCGTAAGTTTTGGGTCGTGGCATGTTTGGTGTGCATCTACTTTGACCAGGTGCTCAATTCCCTCGTCTTACACTCATCCATCGATCATTTTACCGGATCCATTCTAAAATGTACTTGTTCTTAAAATCAATCTTGACAGTCATCGAAGTAGCCAGCATGTACATCAAACGAGGTCCCACATGCCTTTCCTGTCAATTATCTTATCTCTCAAGCATGTGTAGCCGCCGGTAAGTGAACCATCCTGATTTTTTCAAGGGTCGTTCACATAGTTCCACTTGACGAGAGGTTGAGTATTCCATATGTGTGTTGTTTGGCTGCTACATGAGTCCAGGCATGAATAGCTTTATTGTGTTTGAAACCTAGGCATGCCATTAGGTGGGGAACATCATCATCATCTTACTTAAACTAACTGGAGCTAGATTTCCATCGTTTCACTCCATCGACATCAAGGTGAGGAAGATAACTAACATAATCTGCGAGGACGGCTCGTGTAGGAGAGGTGGAAAGAAAATCATCAATAGTTTATGCTTCGCTTGGATGCCTTCAAAAATTTTAAATTGTAATCTGATTACAGGTAATTAATTTATGGGTGTAAAGTGTCTACAACCTCATACTCCAACACTGAGGCTCTATGGCTGTATAAACCTAGTTCTTAAGGCCCTGACTATCTTAATTCGACCTATTTAACCATACAAGCTCTAGAGACACAAATCTTCGGCATGCGACACCTATATTGAACTAACTAGTCGGCATAGTACATTGATGGTACACTCATACTGTTAAGCACCCGGTAAAATCTTTATGCTCTGAAAGGTGTTTCCACAACTGAAGGAGATCTAGTCTAGCATAAAGTTAATTCATACTAATCCTAGTTAGAGATGTGTGTCCACTGGCATGCGACACCCATAGTTTGCTAACTAGAAGGTAAAGTACGTCAATGGTACACCGGTAAAATCTTCATGCCTTTGGGATACATCTTTCCAACCAATGTTAACCTGATTATCAATTGACAAACTGAATCACATAAATCTATCTACAACCGCCAATAATCCTTGTAGATATCTCCAACGATCGCACCTACAATGATCTAGTGCACAACTGTCCCCTAGATCAATGGTCTTCCCCAATCACATCGTAGGGCACCTGTCCCCTGTGATACAAGTGTCCTTGTTTGGAAGACCAATATGAATACTCAACATCCAACAAGGTCCTTCTCTCGAAAAAACGAAGAAGAGCCCGATGAAGAAATGAAACTTGTACAGAGGTTTGTCTTTCCCACAGGGGATATTATCAACATTGAATGTCGGGCTTACATGATGGATGGTCCACATCAAAGGTGAGCCCCAAGTGATAGATGACTTCATATTAATATAGGCCCACATAATGAATGGTCCACATCAAATGTTAGCCCATAATGATAAATAGCCCTCATCCAAAGCAGGCAGGTACGATGAATGACCCATTTCAAAGGCGGGGCTTACACAATGGATGATCTCCATCAAAGGTGAGCTCCTTGTGATAGGCAATGGACATTGAAGAACGATGACCTATATTGAGATGGTCCTACATGATATATTGTCCACATCAGAAGTTACCCCTGATGATGATGAATGACACACATCCAAAGTGGGCATCTCATGATGGACAACCCACATTGAAGGTGTTCCCAATGGATGGTTCACATCAAAGATGGGCTCCACATTATGGGCAATTAATAATGGCAGCCCCATGTAATGGATGATCCACATCAAGGGGCCCCACTTGATGGATGGTCCACATCAAATGTCCTCCTTAATAATGAGTGGCCCATATCTAAGATAGGTCCCGCATGATGGGCGACCCACATCAAAGATGGCCCCATATGATGGACAATCCACATCAAAGGTGGGCTACACATGCTGAGGAGTGGTTATTGAAGGTGGCCCACATGATGGATAAAATACATACATTGAGATGGACGCGGATTAGCTACTCAGTGGTTGAGCAGTGAGACTCCCTACTAGAGTGATGTCACCAAGTTCTGTGGGCTCCACCATGGTGTATGTTTTATATCCACACCGTTCATCCATTTGGAGAGATCATATTAGAGCATGCTCCAAAGAATGAGTCAGATCCAAAGCTCGAGTGGACCCCACCATAGAAAACTGTGGGGAGAGTGACACCCACCGTTAAAAAGTTATAAGGGCCACAAAAGTTTTCGATCAACCTGGTATTTGTGTTTTCGCTTCTTTCATGTCTGCGTTAACATACGAACAGTCTGGATCTCAAATAAACATCATGTGGACATTAGGAAGGTTTCAACGGTGGGCGTCACTCTCACCCCTATTTTCTGTGGTGGGGTCATTTCAGCCTTGGATCTGACTCATTCTTTAGATCATAGTCTAAAATGATTTCTCCAAAATGTATGGGCGGTGTAGATAAAACATATACATCATGGTGGACCCCACAGAACTTGGTAACGTCACTTCATGAGCGAGTCTCGCTGCTCAACCTGTCAGTATAGCTAATCTGTGGCTCGTGGAGAAATCGGATTGCGTACTGAGTTACTCAGTACGCTCTTATTGTACTGAGTACACTCAGTTGAGCCCACTACGAATGCATGTGGTTTATCCACGCCGTCCATTCGTATTTCCAGATCATTTTATGGGTTCAACCCAAAATTGATGCATATACAAACCACAAGTGGACCATACTACTGGAAAAAGTGTAAGCATTGATTTCAACTGTTGAAAACTTTCTAAGGCCCCCAGTGATGTTTATTTGTCATCCAACCTGTTCATAATATCAGAAAGACATGGATGAAGGGAAAACACAAATATCAGCTTGATCTAAAACTTCTGTTGTCCGCAAGAATATTTCAACGGCAAATGTTCAATTCACACTGTTTCCAGTGGTGTAATCCATTTGAGGTTGGGATATAATCCATATTTAGGTTAAAAACCTAAAATTATGTGTTAAAAGAGATGGACGGAGTGGATATAATGCATGAATGACACTGGGGACCACTGAGTTTACTCAGTACGCTTACCGTACTGAGTTACTCAGTACGCAATCCGCTTCCGCTCATGGAGCCCGTGCCAAGTGCCAGGGCAGTCTGTCTGCTGCAGCCTTTCGCGGGGAGTTCCCGCGCAAGAATGCTGGTAGGGACCCACCGAGATGTTTGTGTGAAATCCACTCCGTCCGTCCATTTTACAAACTCATTTTAGGACGTGTGATAAAAAATTTGATCTCGCAGAACGGGTGGACGGAATGGATTTATCACCAACATTGCGGTGGCCACACCCAGCATCCTTGCGCAGCGAAAGGCCTCCGCAGGAAATCCGCGTCCGTCTCCGGCTATGTCCTCTGGTGCGGGTAGCACGACCCAATCCGCGCACGGACCACCCACGCACACGCACACGCACGCGCACACTAATAAACAGTCTCTACCAACTAGCTGTAGACAAGGTATCGTGTATTACCTGCCCACCCCCACACCAAATCGAAAAGAGGCTTGCTGGATTACATCCGACCGTTTATGTGAAAGGGATCTGAAGGCCGAAGAGTTTCTCAGATTGTATATTTCAAATCATAGATTACGTGACCGTTCATTTTCAAAGCCAGCTGACATAATTGATACTAATGGTGCAAACGGCCTGGATCATTTGAAGAGACCCAGATCCTAGATTCCCGACGTATGATATTGAAACACGCGGGGATTTATTTATGTTAACAATAACAAACCTCAGATGAAAAAAGGTGTTGTTGCCCTACACAGGGGTCCTCTTCATTCTTCTTACCGAAATTTCCTTTTCGTCTCCTCTTTCTTCTTCTCTCGCTTTATCAGATAAATAAATAAGCTGAGACTGAGATTGAGAGGAGCGAGATATTTTGCATTGTACCTGCCTGAGTTCAAAGAAAACGAGAAAGGAAAAAAATAAAAAAATAAAAAATAATGAACCCGCCGCCGATTCTGAAGAAGTTGAAGGTGGAGGAGGCGATCGCAACAGATGAGAAGGAAGACGTGAAGTTGGTATCGATCGCTGAGCAAGAAGAAGCTCTGGTAGCTCTCACAGAGCATCTCAAGAAGAGGATAACCGATTGCAAATCTCAGGTTGTCCTCTCCCCATCAATCAATTCTGTATTCCTGATCATCATCAGTCATTTGGAGAAGGAATAATGAAGGCTTTTCCCGATACGAATCCACAGCTGTCAATAAACAATTATCAAGAAACATACCAAGGCTTCGATCCAATGATTCCTCCTATGTTAAAATTCCCAACTGATATATCAACTCAAGTACATGAAACAATCTTTTCTTTCTATACTCGTGATGTCACACCGTCACCTTGATACAGATTGGCATCATCACTACATTGGACAGGCGATTGGATAAATAGTTTTGACAGACAACATAGTTTTATTTATTCGTTTATATTTGTTTGACATGATTTTCATGTCTGACCACCTTTGAATGTATGAAGTGGGGGCCTGAGAAGAACAGTTTCCAATTCGTCTTCTCTCTAACACAAACACACTCTCTTTCTCTAAAAATCAGTTCAGGCAGATACTTGGATTTCCCAACAACAGCTTTGCAATATCTGATTGTGTCTGATCAAAGTCCAATTACAAGATGATTTCTAACTGCAATTTTTAGACAATTGCATAACATAACAAATAAACAAAATGATATCAATACATGAATTTAATTATGGTTTGAGAATGGTTTTTCAATATTAAGATGCCCTTCTGATTGACTAATCCAACATGATTGATGTTTTGACCAGAAGAATCTGCTTGCTTTTAAAAGTATCAAGTTTTTTTATTGCCTTTGAATTACTTGTTCATTGCCTACTGGCAGCAGGAGCCAGGAGCCACATCCATACTTTCCTTGAGTCTAACATAGTTCCTTGTTAGGGCTTTAGTGCATCTTCCAAAAGGTCTGTGGGTTAGTCATAAACTTCTTCTTTTCGAAGGATTTATTGGTGGTAATGTGTGATAATGCATAAAGATGGTGGTCAAAATATCATTTTGTTTGTTGTATATATGCCCCAATTCTTGAACAGATACATGGCTCCATATATAGTGTTGCATGCTTAAATTTTAAATTTTTTGGTTCTCATAATTTCAACTATTTTCTGGAAATAACTAATTATCTTGTTGGGAAAGATGTAGCTGGAAGAAGCTGAGAGGAGGTTGCAAGATTCAGAGTCTCGGCTAGCTTGTCTTAGATCCCAACGCAGCACAATAGGATCAAGTAAAGCTGCAAGCAATGGCATTGAGCATGTGAAAGTGGAGTGCAAACCTGCAAGCCCTATCCATGAAAGCCAGCATCGGACACAGGCCCAATGTAAACCTCAACTTCTTATTCCTGCAGTGAACCCCAAGGTTGCACAACCTCCAAAGTTGGCAGAGACTAGTATGAAGGCGTCAATTAATCCTGGCAGCAGACCGAAGGCATCACTTCCTGCTCAACATAACAATGTTGGAAAATTAAAAAGAGATGTTTCTCGCAGACCCTTTCCTGACAAGGAAGCCCTTGACTTACGAGATAAGGCGACTAAAAGGAAGTTTGGTAATATTAGCTTATGCACAAGTCAATGCTTCAGGCTTTTTGCTTACAAGTTTTTTGTTTTTTTTTTTTTTTTTTTGGCTTGTGTCACTCGTGGTATTGCATTCGTTGCAAATCTCTGGCTATATGAGATTTAATGTTGTTGTAATTATGTCTGAGAACTGCAGAACAGAAGGAGCATAGGGACTTGATTCCGATGATACGTAGCTGCTCGTCACCATGCACAGTCCGCTGCCAACCTGGTGTCCACATCTCGAGTCAACACAAGAGGAAGTTGAGAAGTCTTGCACTAAATCCAGTCAATGATCAACTCTTTGTGACAAGGTAACAGGGCCTGTGGACTAAGGCATTTGCATGTTTTGATGTGAGATATCTGGCATAGCCCCATGTTTTTAATAATTTTTCGGGACAGCTATAATAAGTTTGTTGCTGTGTGAATTGATGTTTCATGTCAGTTGCAAACTGGCTAGCAAAGTCGATATCTTTATTTGTAGATACATAAACTACTTTTGTGCATTAGACCTGTTAATAACCTTATTATACTGGGAGCATTTCATGTAGTCTTGAGCCTACCAAAGTCTATCTGCAAGCCAATTTGGTTGGGCAGATTGGGCATGAGATCCATTAGATCATTCAACATAACCCATCTCTGTAAATGGTGGTGGAGAATAGGGTGTGGAGAGGCTGCGGGGGTGAGATGGGTGCTTGAAGCTAGATATGGAGCTGCTGAGAATGGTGCATTATCAAAATTGCATATCAGGAGGGATCTAAAAGATGCAGAGATTGGCAGTTTGGCTAGTATGTTGGAAATGCTTCATGGACTTTCCATTCCTAGTTCGGTCAGGGATAGGCACAGTTGGAACCTGTCAGTGGATTGCAGGTTCTTGGTGAAATCTTTGGCTTGTTACTTGTTCGAGAGGGCTTCCATGGCTCCTATTTCAGGACAATTTGAAAGGATGTGAGCAGTAATCAGGGCCTTTGCGTGGTTGGCCTGTTTGGGAAAGATTCAAATGGTGGACTAGCTGCAGTGTAAAGTTTGCTTCTGCTAAACAGATCTATAATGTACCAGGAGGTGGAAGAAACAGTTAACCACCTCCTCGTGCACTGCAGGATAGTTGAGGAGATTTGGCAGGGGTACTGGACATGTTTGGCATGTACTGGGTTTTCCCAGAATCCATAGTGCATTTGTTTGATAGCTGGTATGCCACAGCGTGGGGGACAGCTGGTTGGTGTCTGTGGAATGGAGTGTTTTATGCAGTTATGTGGTCTCTTTGGCTTGAGAGAGATATGCTCATATTTAAGGGGAAGTCAGCCACAGAGAAGGTAACAGTGGAGAGGATTAAGAGTCTGCTCATTTACTGCGCAGGAGGAGACAGCAAGTTCTGTGGTATATCTAGGGACCTGTTCTAGCAAAACTCGATGGCAGTTTTGGATTGTAACTTATGGCAGTTTCAGTAATTCGATGTACTGGTGTGCTTTTGAGCCGAAGAGCCCAAGCCCATATCATGGCCGCCTGATCGAGCTCATTGTGGTTTCTACTTGGTGGTTCAACGGTGAAATTCATCAAATAGAATCTTTACTGTGGACAACCTAAAAAAAAAAGGAAAGAAGAAGGAAAATAATGATGGATGTGGTGGATCTAAGCAAAAAATGGAAAGAAGGAGAATCTCAATCAAGCTCAATCCTCATTAGAGGGTCTTGCCTTGATGATGATCTTCTGGAATTGATCAAGGAACTATATTAAGTAGTAGGACACCACGGGAATTCTCTTCTCCTAAGGGTTTTTGAAGCAAGTGCTGGCAGCGTTGACATTGAGTCGTACTTCTTAGCCTCTTGAGATGTATGAGTTCTCATTTTCTCTAATTTTAGGCCATCTTTATTGATGAATAATTAACTATTTATTCAAAAGCAAACGAAATAGCAAACAATGAACAAGGGCTAAAAAGAAAAAGAAAAAAGAAAAGAAAGAAAGAAGAGAAGCCCTAACTAAAGCCACACAACTAGCACAATACAAGGAAATCTGCCCCAAACAACTCAGAAAAAAACCCACAACACACACATCGGTAATAGCCAAACTCCTAATGAGGAGAGCCACAAAAGTCTTCAATTATGTTACGGGCTCAATGCTGACCTCTATGTAAGCCTTCAATTATTGGAAGCTCACTTTCTTCACTAGTGGTCCCCATACATCTTACTTATTCTTTGATAGGTTTTTAAGGTTTCCAAAATGGTTTGCAGGAAAATGGTACATGCACATTCAAATTGTTCTTGGACAAATTCTCAATGCAAACCATTGAGTTGTCTTTTCTCATACTTGCAGACTGCACATTACCTTCTCTTTGGGACTATAAATCTACTAATTGAACCTTCCCTTATTGTTGGCCAGTCAATCCTCACAAATGGAGATGGACCACCATCTGGTCTCTTTAGGACACTGCATAAAAAATTTCTTGTATCCATTGTGCTCCACTAACATGTTGGTCAATACATTCTTGCCAAGAAAACTGCAACCATTCCTCTGATAAAGTGTCTGAGAGACATGCTATTTGTGAAGTCTGCTAGCCTTGGCCCTCAACTTCAATGATTTTCTCTGGGAAGAGGTACATCTACGTGGAACCTTCCCTCTGGGAAAGAGCTGTAATTGTGAATGCTTCTTTCATTGAGAAATGCATGTACCAGTTATACGGATTTTGAAATTACATCAACCTGCATGCTGTCTTCCCATGGTGCCAACTTTGTAAAGTAGAAGGGAACTTTTGGCACTTAAGTATAACGGAATGATTGCCCCAACATGAGAAGTATTTATTGTAGAAATCTCTACTGCTGTGCTATCTGTTGCTATTTTGTGATGTCTTCTTTTTTCATCCGTTTGACTGTATTGACTGTTGATGTATCATGTACTGAAGTACAGAAGCTATAGAAAAAAAGTGTGAGGTTGAAAAGCTTAACTATCCTTTTTTGAACTGATAATTTGCATGTGAATCTATGGATCAGTATTACATGTTTCTTTATAACACAATCAGTACTGTTTCCATAATCGAGTGCAATGGTCCAAGCTATACAACTTTAGATATGTTCCTGCCTGTTTAAACTATTTGGCATAGATCTCACTTTCATGTCTACTTGGTTTCCTGATGATTTTGCGTGTCCATTGTCGCACTTTTAATTTCACATATTTTCTTTGGAGTTTATTTTCAGATTATATAATTTCAACTTTATTTCCCATGTGAATATTATTGCTTTGGTCCGCCAACTTTCTCACAAAATGATTCTTACTGGTTTTCTATGATCTGTTTTGCAGCGCATTGGATGGCTTTGTGAACTTATGGCAACTTCAGGCCAAAGGGTTTGCTTTTTAGCCTGTCTCAACACTACAAGATACCGCATTTCTTTTTAATCTAGTTTGTCCAACTGCAGCTAGTTTTTCTGTCTTGTCTTGAGCCTTCATTTTGCATAGATAATAATTAACTAGTAAGAATGAAAAAAATGGTAAAAATAACACTGTAAAAAAAATGGAATTTATTTCCCCGAAGCTATTTAAGGAAACACTTTGATGGAGTAGACCCCTACATACTGTCATATAATGGGAACATGACGTTGAGGAAGATAACCATTGTATACCTGTCAAGCATATTGAGTAATTAGTTCCGAAAGAATGGTTTTCTACAAGAGATGGTGGACAGTTCAACTCTCAAAAAGTAATTGATATTTTCTTATGGATTGAAAAAAATATCTGTAACTGGTTCTTCTCAACAATTCCTTACCATTTCCCCCCTGCACTAGGGTGTCCACCTTTGGAGTCTCGGATTCATAATAGAAGTTATGGCATGAGTTTGACGCCGTCTGTTGACGCAACCCTCCTTTATCTGGGCTTGGGACCGATCACAAGGTACTATGTAAAAGACTGTTACATACCCTGATTACAATCAAGAGCCTCCAGCCTGATTACATTCTTTTGTTTTGATCCCCAAAACCAAAATGGGCATAGCTCTACTCTAAAAGAACTTTCCAAGTTTCATCCGGGTTTAAATAAAACAAAACGAGGAGAATTTAGAGAAATTGAAATGAAAAGAGAAAAAAATTGGACCTGTGTAGAAGTATTGGTCGTATTTGCCTTGTTTCGGTGTCGATATGGCCAACACAGCCCATACAAGCCTTTTTTTAGGGGACAGGCCAAAGTGGATCTGGTACGGGCGTATTGGATGATTGATACAAATAACAGAACGATGGCGATAAGGTAGCTTTATTTACCAAGGGGTAGGGCAAATGATGACATGTGTTAAATTTGTAGTACTCTTACCAGTGGATAAGTCTACTCTGTGCTATTTGGGTAGGGAGTGACTAATCTAGGCTGTAGTAGTTGGTAAGGCATCCAGGTCCTACAATTGTATATTTCGGACAATTGGCCATTTGGAATGACATTAATGCAGGAGTGGAGTTGAATGAGAGGGGTCAGTTTTTGAAAAGTGTTCCTACAAAAACATTTTGATGTGTGTATTATGTTCAGGTGTTGTGATTATCTAAAGTTGGTTCTCTAGTCAGTGAAATGGATTTTCTTTAAGGTATGCTTGCAGTCAGAAGGGGTATTAGCATTAGTCTTGTGAATAGAAAGAGGTATGTCTCTAAGACTGTCACTTTCTTTGAGAATCTACTTCATTTCTCCTCACCGACAATAACCACATTCTCTACATGAATGATGCTCTTCCTCTTTTGGTCATCGACGATTCTCCTAGTCCCATTCAGGTCTCTTCAAATCTATGTAGAAGCTGTTGAAGGTGTACACTTGTGGCTCGTTTGGATGCTTGTAATTGGAATGCATTGGAATCCAAATCACATGGTAAATGGAATCGATGCAAATTGGAATCCTTAGTTGTGTTTGGATGCCTATAATTAGAACACAATGGAAATAAAAAATTGCGTGTGTGTTTATTTTATTTTATTATTTTATTATTTTATTTTTAAGTTAGAAGGGTAATGGGGTGAGAGAGGCTCGATGTTTGGATGCCTGGAATTGGAATGCATTAAGTAAATCAATTTTAACTTTTAATGCCCCAAATTAGTAGATATGACATTTGACGTAATAATTGTAATAAGCCGATTGACATATATACTTTGGCCAAAATTAAGGAAATTCTAAGCCTCGGATGGGTTATCGAAGTGGGGCCTGCTTTCGAAAATCCAACTGTTTTTGGCATTTGCATCTAATTCGTAGCCTTTTGAGAGGATTCCAATTCACATGATTTTGTTGCACTCCATTTCACATTGATTCCAACTATCACAGTTTACCATCAACCAAATAACCCTTTTAGCCCATGTGCATCAACTTACCACCGATTACAACCGTTTACCTTCAACCAGATGACCCCTTGGAGGAAACATAGGATCAACCCATAGAGATGATCGATCACTATCAATCCTTCGACCCGATTCCTTTCCATCTCCCGACTTACCAATTGCTCTTTGTAAAGCTAAGTGCTCATACACACCTAACATTGTGCCTTATCATTCCATCTCACCAGCTTTTAAAGCCTTGATTTCTTCTATTTCCTCTGCCTTTGTTCCTTTTAGAGTTGTAGATTCCATAGTTGATCCTCATCGGAAAGCTGCTTTGATGGAAGAAATGTATGCTCTTGAAGGAAGGGAACATGGGACTTGATTGAATTTCCAGAAAGGAAAGCATGTGGTTGGCTGCAAGTGGGTATACACCCTGAAGTACAATCAAGATGGTTCAATTGCTACATACAAGGTTGTCTTGTGGCAAAGGGGTTCACCCAACTGTTTGGCGTGGACTGTTAGGAAACATTTGTTCTTGTCGCCAAGTTAAACTCCATGTTCTTCTGTCAATTACCACTCAATTGTAATTGGTAGCATCATCAATTGGATGTGGAAAATGCCTTTTTTTCATGGCGATCTTCACTAGGGGATGCATGTGTCTCTTCCTCATCCTTCCAACCGGCATAGGAGGAAAGTGTGCAAGCTGAAGAAATCTTTATGGTCTTAAATAGTCTCCACAAATGTGTTTCAAGAAGTTTAGTAGAGCCACATCTCAAATTGACTTTTATTGAAAGGCTAAGTGATCATTCTTTGCTCATAAAGTGCTCAGGAGCATCCATAACTATTATAGTGCTTTATGTTGATGATATTTGTCATCATTGGTGACAATGAAGATGGGATTTTTTTTAATGAATACGAGATTGTGGTGGCTTGGTTTAAGAAATGAATTTTCATCCCTCAAATGGAAATATGCACCGTTTCTTCTTTAAGAAACCGGAATTTGGGGTGCACGGACTGCAGAGACTCATATAGAAGTGAATCATCGTTTGCATCATGACTTCGACGCTCAATGATCCTTACATGCATCAGCTTTTAGTGGAAAAGTTTATTTACTTTATCATAACTTGACTAGGCATTCCCTATGCTGTGAGTTTTATGAGTCAGTTTATGTAGTATTCATGTTCTCACAAACTTGATTAGTTTATAGAACCCTTTGCCATGTGAAAGCTGCCTTGGGCAAGGGTCTTCTTGTATGCAATCATGATCATATTTAAGTTTGGGGGGTGTTGTAATGCAAACTGGGCAGAGTCTTCTAAATACAAAATGCCAACAATTGGCTATTGATGTTTGTGGGAGCTAATCTTGTTCATTGGAAAATCAAGAAGTATATTATTATCGCTTGCTCATCGTTAGCGGCATGATTGCTCTATGGCACATGGCATACGAGAGATCATGTGGCTTAGATCCTGTCGAAGGTATTCCGTAACGATAACAGTGGTCGTAACGACCACCACTGTTACCTTTACGATACGGGGTGTAATAGCCATTATGGTCTCTCTCTCTCTCTCTCTCTCTCTCTCTCTCTCTCTCTCTCTCTCTCTCATGGAAGAAATCCAAAAAACCTGTATCAGCCCTATAACGGACTATTACGGGTCCTTTACAGCTTTTATGGGGGGTGTAACGGGTTGTTGAGAGCTGTAACGGCCTTTGCGGTTCATTTTTTCCGTAATGGCCGTTACAGCCTTTACGACCCTGTAACGTGTAACGTTTGTCACCGTTACCTTTATATAACGGCCTTTGTGGCACATCATGATCTTGTCTTTAAGACATGGGATCGATGTTACCACTCTAGTTGCATTGCATTGTGACAATCTAACAACTACTCATATTGCGTGTGATCCTCTCTTTTAAAAAAAAAAAAAAAAAATTTTAAAACGAAAGAAGAACACACATTGTAGTTGATTGTAACTCTATGTGAGAAGATTTCTGATGTAGGACTGATGCATGAACTAAGTAACATGTGAGACCAAATAACCGAATTAAGATATTTAACAAAAAAAAACAAACGTCACTATATTCATCACAACTATCATGAAAATCAAAATAAAATCATGCATAATCCTATAGCCTAAGTTACCAACATCGTAACTTAAGATCATTAATTAAAAAGAAACTAGGATCTAATGGATGTAAGGACATCCAATTAGCATAGGATATAGTCTATTTCAAAATAGGAAACCTAATACAACATAGGGTGAAAATTAGGGTTTGGGTAATTTGGGAAGGTAGGAAAATTGAGAATTTTAGGTTTAGGGTTAGGGTTTGGATTGCGAATGGGTATGGGAAAGTTGGATTTGGGAGAAGACAAAGATTTGAGATGAGAGAATTAAGAATCTGAAGGAAATACCTGGATGGGGAAGAAAAGAGAAGACAGTGTGGGGATAGATGGAGACTTCGCACCTCCGCTAATGAAGATTAGCCTCGCACCAATCTTCCTTCCAAACCGCATGGAAGTATCTTCAAATCGCATGAAGGTGGAAGAAGAAAGCAAGAGCTTCTCTCTCTCTCTCTCTCTTAATCACAAAATTCAATGAGGGAGTGGTCACACACCTTCCTCTTTTATAGATCCAAAAAGTTTCAAAAATTACAAAAATTCTTGTCTTGTGAACTTTAACGAAAATAGCCCTAGTCTAAATAAAATCAACTAAAACACTCATAATGTGTCCAAATATAAAATAATCAAAAACTAAATCCTAAAATATGATAAAGTCTAAAACTGATGTGGACGATCAACGATCCAATGGCCCGATCGTCGCGTCCCTCCGATCCAACAATCTGGATCACTCCATAAAGCAGCCCATGTGCATCTTCCCAGTGTGGGGTCTTCCAGATTCTCGCACATTCATATGAGTCTTTAGCACGATCACGGGTATTCGCCTAGCCACAGGGAAATCGGCGTGGCCCGCTTCCTCCTCTGATATGTACGTAAGGGTGTACGTGACTTGATGTCCCCATCAATTTCTTCCCAATTACAACGTACTTAGTATGTGTGGTCCAAGGATTAGTTAGCAAATATTCTCACCAACGCTATTTCTTCTTCTTAACTTCAGTGATTGTGTGTAATTCGGGCATGTGTGACATTTATGCTTTAGCTTGAGGGGGAATGTAAGAGGTCGTGTGCATGTGTACATTCGTGTTTTTCTCAAATCCAGAATGATTGCGATTGAATCTCTTTCTTGTCAAACCATTTGCATCACCATTTCTTTCCCTACAAATATAAACAAAAGATACAATGATGACTCTTCTCATTTCCCTAATCTCCTCTAACCATCTGACCAACCTCCAAAGATTTTCATATGCTGATGAGGCCCATTTGGTCACATTTGAAGAATCACCCTTTATTATTAAATAGGAATGAGTTCCTTCATACTAACCGCAAGTTCGTAACTTGTGCCTCATTGGAATTGAAATTCCCTATCAGCCTAAACAAGAACTTACATATATACTTCCTATCGTCCCTTGAGATCCCTCCAATCCCCACTACCTGGAGGTTCATCAGTCTCGCTAGATTATTATTATTATTATTATTATTATTTTACATTAATTATATAGCAAATCGGGTTGTGTCCTTGGATTTTAACATTAAGTAGAAGTTCTTTGTTTAAAGGATATACATGGATAGCCATGCATGAACCATGTGGTTGATGCTAAATGAATATTTTGAAGTTTATTCAAGCATGTGTTATTCAGAGTATCCCCGATATTATCCCTATCTCTAGCTCGGCGATACCAATAACATTGGTAGCAATACCGATAACACCGGTAGTCTCAGAAATTCCATATAACGTCGATTTATCGCTAAGTATCACCAATGTATCGCCAATATTTTCGACTGAGTAAATTCTAGGTGTCGCTTCTATTGTCAATGTATCGATATCGCCAATATTTTCGACTAAGTAAATTCTAGGTGTCGCTTGTATTGCCAGTGTATCGGCGATATTTCGATAATATCGCCAATGTATCGATGCCACCAAAATTATGTTTATTAAAAAACTCTCCATTTCAATTTTTTTATGGGCACATGGTTATATGCAATGTTTAAATTGTCGATGATTATATTGATCATATCACGATGTTATCATTATTGCAACATGGGTGATATTGAGACCACAATCTTTCGTTTCCTTTTTGGTTATTGACGATTTTCTTGACAAAATAGTATGTGTTGTCGATATTCTGAAATATCGATAGATATTTGAATGGAAGGTTGGACGATAGATGGGATGGATGGGATGGTTGGACTGGTTTCTTACGACAACACATGCTTTTAGGCCCCCGTTAAATGGAAACTTATTATGTGTGCATTCTTTTTGCAAAATTTTAATTCCTAAATATGCAAATATGTATATTTTAGCATCTCCTGAAGTTTCACTAAAAAAATCCACCGTTTTCCCCATGTTTCCTCACATTTCCGGTTATCGACGATATTATCGGGGATATCGATATTGTTTCTGTATCTCCAGCCAGTGAAAGTTGTAGCTATACTAATACTTTGAACAATGGTTGTTCTAGCATCAGTTGCTCCGATCTATTTAAGCATTACTTTTCTTTCTTTTTTTTCTCCCTATCGTCTCTTTATGTGGAGGAGATTGAGGAATTTACTAGCTCCATGAGCCTTATTTATCAAGTGGATGTGGATTGTTACATCACAGGTAGGTGGGTTTGGGAGCTGGAAGTTGGGTAAATTTGCAGTTAGATCATTTTAATTGGTGATTGCTTCTATCCCATCTCACATGAATCATGACCTGTTGTACGACATATAGAAGTATAAAGGCGCCCCCGAGAGGCTAGCATTTTCTTGTTTAGTCAGGAAAAACAAGGTGCTCACAATTGATAACTTGATGAAAAAGAGAATGCTCATCATGGATGGGTGCACTGTGTCTAGGGGAAGCGGAATCAGTTGATCATCTGTTCATTCACTGCACCTTTATCCAGAAATTTTGTGGAGGTTGTTCAGCCTATTCGAGGTAGATTGGGTTATGCCAGGCTCGATGGTGGGTCTTCTTGTGGGTCATGGCATGGTGAGGGGTTGGACACAAGAAATGGACTGATCTGTGGCAAATATATTTGTTTGCAGTTCTGTGGACGGTTTGGCTTGAGTGGAACAGCAGGATCTTCCGGGACAAGAGGCAGGTTCCGGGACAAGTGGGAGCACCATGATATGGTGTTTTTTGAAGTCAAAAGATCAGCCCTTGAGTGGGCTAGGGCAGCTGAAGTTGTAGGAGATGTCGATAGGGATGCATTAAGGGGATGTTGGGCCGTTTCATTCGGGCTGCTTTTGGAATGATTTGCATCTTCTCTTATAAATAGTTTTCGCTTTGGGATACAATTTTAGAGCCCTTAAAAAACTAGAAGACTATTGGAATTTACTTTCACAGTCAATTATTTTGGCGTCTACATGTCACAATATGAAGATTTTGCAGAGTTCATACTTGCAGATTATTCGATTTATATTCTAATCTTTCAAATAGCTGCATCTTCTTTTGGGTAATACCATTAAAAAAAAAATCTTATTTAGGTAGTCTTAATGAAGAAACCGTGATCACAACTTGATGTTTAGTTTCTCTGTTTAGAGTTCTTCATCTCATAGATGGGGAAAGAGGAAACCCTGATAGATGTTTGTGCAGGAGAATGGATAAGGCTAAAGAGGCAATACCAAGAAGCATGAGGAATTTGAAGTCCAATAATGTTCCTTAGGAGATGATTGACAACAAATGGGATGCACAATTCTGCAGCCTCTAGACAAGTGGTTACTTTATTAAGCTGAGATTCTATTCCAGCCCCATTTTCTCAAGGCATATAAAGACTTTTTTTTTTTTTTTTTGGTACTAAATAACCGTTATGACAGAACAACGACATTATGAAGTAGGTTGTATGTGAAGAACCACCTCTTGCTGATGTAGAGGAGCTAGGTTGACAAATCGGACAACAAACCAAAATAGAGGAAGATGATTGGACGAGTAATGCAATGGGGAGACAACGTGGGTGGAGGTGGCAGTGATGCTGAAGAACACTATATCTTTTAACTTCTAACTGATTAGACATGAACACTACTATGGTTCTGAATATTGCACGATTGAATTTTAGTTTTGGAGGGCCAATTTCATGTTCATTCAATGATGCGTAAGTCAGTTTTGTTGGACTCAGAAATAATGTTGATGGTTAGTTTGATTGATGTAATGTGTTTTTTTTTTTGCCTTGAAAATGTAACTTTTTTTTTTTCCAGCTTTCTGAATATTTTTAGCACTTCTATCACAGTTTTCCTGAAATAAGCTGCCAAAAGAAGAAGTCATTTTGATAGGGAAACCATAACATCCATTGACATGGATTTGATGATTTAGGTCTCTTAGTCAAGAAGAACACTATAAACTACACCATATCTAATTGCTTACACATTTCTAACTGAGTCACTTACCTTGGGATTTGCCATCCAAACTGTCAGTACAAGTGCAATGCGAGAGCATTGGATAGTCCAAAGCTGTACATGCTCATGAGAGCAAGTAGTAGTCCTAAGTTCTTTAAGCACTGACATTTCTAGACAATTATGTAGTTAGATGTTTGCTTATTACAATTTACACTTCTTGGTCTTTGAGTTGGGCAGTGGATAGAAGAATCCACTGCAATGTTATCTAAAACTGTATTTTTGGGCCAACAAGTTCCTGTCAATGTAGTGAATGTTGGATCCTAGAGGACATTGATTGAAGCTAGTTGCTTTAGGCAACCAAGCATTTGATGTTTATGTCGTAGTTGGTTGATACTTGCTTCCACTCCAAAACAAGATTGATTAGTTATTCTCCTCGTTGCAATTCTGTAATTTACAAATTGGGTGACCCTTCTTTGCTCTGGTGTTGTCTGTTGCTTATAATTATTTATTATTTTTTGAAATTGCAGATCTAATGCATCATTACTTAGTTATACGGATTGTGTTTCCCCAAAGCAAAGGAGATGGCCCGAGGATATAGCCTGGCACCCTGACGGAGATAGCCTATATTCTGTGTATACTGCTGATGGTGGTGATTCCCAGATCTCAATTCTGAATCTCAATTCCTCACAGGAAGTATGAAACTGCTTTGGAGTTGATTATTAGAATTATGCTTGTCACTGTAGATTTTATTTTGCTTTTTTGTCTTTTACCCCCTTCTCTTCCCTTAAAGCAGTTGGAAGCTCATCAAAATAAAATCAATAGTGCAATCCCTGTAGAATTTCACTGACAAGAGAATAGAACAGGCCATAAAACGTAAGCCACGACAAATTAACATCAAGGATAAATGACTTAAAGAATGACCCAAAAGACCTCTTAGGACCTGAAAAATGTTGCATCCTCACAGCATACTCCTAATGATAAGATTTCCAAATTTTATGGCTTAGTTTCCTCTGTGGAGTAAGATCTGGGTGTCACATTTGCTCAAAATTTTGGGACCTAACATAAGGAGGTTAGACTTGTAAGAAATTCGAGAATAAGAAGAAACGTAGTTTGAGATACATTTACGAATGTGAGGTTACAAGTTCAATCTCGCAGGTGTAGAAGAAGTGATTTGCAATATCTAGGCTTGATGGGTTTGGTTGACCCATCTCTCTCATCTCTCTCTCTTCCTTGTTTGTATTGTGTTGGTTGTGTAGCCCTTTCATTTGTTCGGTTTCTTTTAATAAAATAATTGTTACCATTGTCAAATGTTTTCTGCCTACTCAAAGAAAGACAAGTTAACAAGCCTGATGAAGCCAGCTATAAATTTGAAAGTTCTATTAAAACTTATCCTGACAAGAAGCTAAATTTCTGTTAATAGAAATAATAAAATCACGTGTCAAGCACACAATTTCAAAAGAGGGTACAGTCAGTAAGATGCAGCGAAGTATTATAAGTTGCACAACCTCAATGCACACACGATAGGGGAAGTAGAGGTGAGAAACGCAAAGGGGGTTAGTGATTCCTCATGCCTATGTGATTTTTATAGGAGGCACCTAGCGTCTTCAGAAAACCTCAGCTCTTGATATTAATAAAGTGATTTTGACTCAAATGACTATCATAATGGCATTGAATTTAGAGATTTAGGCGAGGGTACTATATACCCGTTCAAACTTCAATTTGTAGTCTCACAAGCACTACTTATGTAAATATTACAAAGTACTAAAGAGTATGTTCCTGGTTTGTAATAAAAAGGAATCTTGGGGAGTTTCTTCTCATAATAAATGGAAATTCAACGAGTCAAAGAATGGTTTTAGCTATTAAGAGAGAAAAAAAAAGAGTTATTGGAAACCGAGGTTAGGGAGAACATGCAGATAAGTGAAAATGTAGTGGAATGCCTTTTTGAAGTCTTCCAATAATCATGCTTTTGGCAAATAAGTCTTCCAATGATTCGTTGTCTTGGATAAAGATTTGGCGGTTAAGTCTGTTAGTGGGGATTTGGTCCATTTGGAAGGAAAGAAATGAAAGATGTATCAGGAATTATCATAATCAAATTTTAAAGGTATTTTGGTGGGCTAAAGCATGTGTAGTGGAGTGGACTATGTCAGCAAAAGTTTTAGCTCAATTTCCAAATAGTTGGCTTAAGCTTAAAGTTTGTTGTTTGGGGATGTATGTTTTCTTTTGGCTTTGGCCTCATATCAATAAAATGATCAATGTTATTAAAAAAAAAAAAAAGATTTGTTTTTTCTCTACCAGTTCAAGTCGGGCCTTCTTCATAGCTCGACCCTTTGAGAAGTCAAAAGAGGAGTGGATGAAGTGGTTTCTTCTACATCTTTCAAGACCATCATTGCATCATTTGGTAGATGTCATATCCATTCACATAGGGATGATATTCCTCTGTTCTTCTGACCAGGGTACCATTCTACCAGTATTGGATTTCATAGAGTTTTGGAGCGCTAAGCAACCAGAATTATAGGAGAGGATAGAGAGATGGTAGGGGGAAAAAAACCTTGCAGTCGAGAATCCTCTTAGTCATGGAGTTTAGGCAAAGGTGGGTTCTATGATAATTTCCAAGTTAATCTAGATGTGTGGCAACTGTCTTGGTTAAATGGCTGCATTTAAGGGTAATTGTGTAATTATGGGTTAATAGAAGTTTCTCGGGGTGGTCCTAACTAAAGCAATGGTGGCTTTGATGATTGCTACTTGTCTCAACCCTTCGGGGCTTCTGAAAGAGGGTCGTTTGTCTAATTGTGTATGAAAAGGGGTAGTTCTATCAAGTTGAGGCTTTAAGATGTACAATAGGCTTTCTAGCAGAGAATGTGATGGATTGATGGAAGGGCAAATACTATTAAGTTGTTAGATGTAGTAAGGGCGGGAACTTCAGAACATAAGGGATTGATGGTTTTGAAATTGCGTGGAATAGGATACCATGGTTATGCGCGGAAGCTTGGTTGAGCTATAGAATGGTAGCTATGTTCTTTGGGGGGGATTAGAACCAAATAAAATTTATGTATTTTAACACAAATTGCTTATTTAAATTAATATGTCAATTAAACTAGGTAAGACAATTAACTCTAAGGCTTCCAAGCCAATAGATGGTCCAATCACATAGAGTACTAAAGATATGCTAATTATGCAAGTAGTCTATAATTGATAGTGTACATGTGTGTGGGATGTGCGAACTATTCAAATCTTAGCATTCATCTAATCATGCATGCATATAATTCTACAAAACAATCACATTAAGCATAATTGGAAAAATGCTCAAATAACAATCCCAAACACAAGCATGCATAGTGGTTCGGTTTCCCTACTCTACTCCATGTGGACGTACTCTCCCTGAGTGTACCGGATTTCACTATCGAAGGTTTTAAATTAGGTTCACCTTTAACCTTTACAGCCTTACACAAGGACCGCGGTCCTCCACAAGAACATATCTAGTGTACACTCCCGCCGAAGGCTCCAGCAAGAGACTTTAGTTGGTTTTCTATCAGCTAACCAACAACCTCGCTCTTAGTCCAATGACCTACGTTTACTCCCGTTGGAGGCTCCCACGGAGACTAACACCTACACACCTGTGTCCATTGAATTCGATCCTACGCAAGAACCTATCGAGTTTGGGTCACAAACTCTTACCCTAAATCCTACACAAGGAAATAGAGTATGGACTCACCAAATGACACTTGTCAAATTAAGCCCCTTTGGCGCGTCGTGCTTGAGTCGCTTCTTCAAAGCTCTCTCGTGCTTGAATCCACTCCTCAATTACTCCCTTGATCGTTGATGCCAATGCTTGCCAATGCTTCAACTCTTATGAACAAACACCCTGCATGCGATGTTCCGTTGAGGTGACCAAAGTGTGAAATTGCGGTAATGACCGTTTTAGTTGAAATGGGAATATGCCAATATGTCCTAGAGGCGGTGAATAAGACTTTAGTATTTTATGATATATTTAAAAATCCAATCAATCTTATCCTGAAAGAATATGCATGTATCAGGATTACTTCAAGGTAACTCTAATGGCTTCCAAGCCAAGTAGAGGATCCAGTCATAACACTACTTGAATGATACATAAAATGCAAATCTTAGTTTATGATGGATGTGACTGTGTGTGAGAAGTGATCTCAGATAATCAATTATGAAAACATTTAAGGAAATCACACAGGTAATGGAAGACAATAGCAATCTCAAACACAATCATTTTTATAGTGGTTCGACTACCTGTCTACTCCACTTCCGGCGGACGCACTTAACCCTTGAGTGTACCGGATCTCACTAAAGGAGGTTTCACAACAGGTTCACCTCAAACCGAAGGTTTTAAATCAGGTTCACCTCTAACCAGTACAACCTACATTTAGGATGACACACCGTGTTTACATGACACACTTTATGCTCCCATGAGCAAGGGTCAACACACAACACCCGACTTTTAGGCCACACAGGCTAAGGATCCACACAAGGAACCTCACCAGTTTATGCTCTCCATAGAGCAAGGGTCAACACAAAGCACCCACCACGTACACTTCCGTCGGAGGCCTCCTGTGAGGACTTGCAAGGGGTGAGAAACACCTTAGACCCAATCCTACAGAAGGAATGATCACAAGGGTACTCTAGACTCTAATGACTTACAAATAAGTAGATGAGCCCCATTCAGCACGTTGTTGAAGATCTCCTCCTTTGATGACGAAGACTCTTCAGCTTCTTTGATTTGCAACTCAGAAGATGTACCAATACATGGTGACGAGTTGAGTCAAGGATATGATGGAATCCTATTCTATTAAACATTTTCCTATAAGAGAGAGCGCTTCCAATCATCTAAGCATTCAAGGCATCCCAACTTAATGTTTTACCATTAAGGTAGTAGCTGCAGGATCCTTGAATGCAGAAGTTCATTCCCCAATCCACTCTATTGAATGTCAATGATGAGGGTGGATTGGAGGATGAACTCTCATGAGAGAAAAGGCTTTGGGTATATGATCTAAGGTTAAACACTCAAAAGCACTCTCTATTTTCTCTACCAACAACCAAGGGCAAGCTCTCATTAAATAGACAAAAGGTTCCAACGGATATAAAATGATCACATTTATGACAGAGTTCGATGTCATCGAGCAAGGTCGATATCATCAAGTGTATACTCTCGATCGCATCGACTGGCCACTTGATGACACGAACATAACTGTCAACTGCTTTTGAAAACTTTTGCCAACTGGTCGAGGAGATCGAACGTGCGTCGATGTTATCGGATTTCGAACTCCGATTTCATCGACAAGAGGTTCGATTCCTCGACATTTGAAAATGAGAGAGCACTTACCATTGAAATATTTCGGGTATGATATGATCGATCATCACTCGATATCATCGAAATTTGAATGTCGATGATATCGAGGGCAGTGTCGATTCATCGATAATTCTAAGGAAATTTCCTATAAGTTTGCTGGACAGTTTTTGTCCACTTTCGATGATATCGACCATGCCTCGATATGATTGATATTTAAATATCGATTTTATCGAGTAACCTTCGATCCGAGAAAAACAATCTGAAAAACTTGCTGGATAGATTTGTGTCCCAAACCGATATCATCGAAGGTCTACTGATCTCATCGAGATTTGAATTCCGAGGATATCGAGGAGCCCTTCGATATATCGAGATTTGCATGATTTGCCTTAGCAGCTCTTAGGACACAAACAAACTAAATGTCAATTTTATCGAGTCAGCTCGATGGACTCGAGATTCAAACTTCGATGATATCGATACGTCCATCGATTCATCGATAATTCAATCCAGATATCTTTGTGGTTGCTGGACATCTTAGGTCCTCATTTCGATAAGATCGATTGAGCTTCGAGGACATCGACAACAGTGTTCGATTTCATCGAACCACTTGTCGATAAATCGACAAAGGTAGAAAACTTAAGGATTTTCCTGTTCTGTTTAAAAAGTTTTCTAACCAAAAACCCTAGACGGTTCTATGCAATTTTAAGGTTTTAATTACCTGGTGTTTTGGGACATGGGATGTGAGGCTAAGATATACCTGTGACAAGTTTGGGCACACATCCAATTGAGGCAGATGCCTGATCAGTCTTCCTGTGGGGCTCCTTTGTCTAGCTGACTCAACGCTCACGCTAATTGGCAAACCAGGGCACTTTCAATCTCTCCCTTTGTCAATTACGTGACAAAACACCAAAACACCCTAGAACAACTTCTATACTGACACCCTAAATTGTGTATACATGAACTTTACATAATTGTACAATGCTATCTAGTTCACATACACAAACATTCAGTAGCTGCTCCCCCTCAACAGCAATCTCCCCTTGTCTTCTTGCAGCTGCTCCTAACACGTACCACCATCCACAAATAGATACACAATTTTCCTTCGAGGTGTGGAATTATTCTCCCCCTTTTTGTCAGTCATTGGCAAAGGATAGCATAACAGTGGATAGTGACTAAAGTTGAAGCATATGGGAGAATCAAAATTCAGGGAGCATAAGCAGAGTAGATATAAAAGAACATCCCTTGAAAGCATATCAGTCCAAAGAAAAGGCCGCGATGGCTAATAGTATGAGCATTAAGATTAAGCATCACAGACCACAGTTGATATAAACTAGATAAAATAGGGGAGCGGGGATAAGATTCACAGATGATAGCAGCAATTAAAGCAGACCAGTAAGCATTAAAAAGAAATATGGCAGTAAAGATATAAATCATAACCAGCCATAAAACTCATTATCCAAAATATGTACTGCCCTAGGTAGGCAGTAGTATGACCTCCATCCCAAAAAAATTAGGCCCATCCATGGGCACTCAACAATAAACACAAGCATCTAGCCCATCCATGGGCATATACATATCTAAAAAAGAACTTGTCAGACTTTGCAAGTTAGTAATCCAGCACATACACTCATGTGAGCGTAGGGCATTCAAAAAGATACCAATGCCCATATGCGGAGATGAGAGTAGGGTGTATGTGACAGCTCCCAGATGACAGCACTATGGCGGAGGAGCAGAGGAAGATGGTGATGTGTCGTCGTGACGGCAGGTGATCAGATCGACCAATTGTTGTATGGACTGTTGCACCCTGTTCACCAGACGTTCCAGGACAGTGAACCGTGCATTCGTTGATTCCTTAAACTAAATGACTTCTCGCTGTATCGCTCCAATCCCATCCTGATGCAGCTTGAACCTTTTGGTATGGCCAGGGTCGGACGGGGACAGAGCTGGTTGGGATGCGATAGGGTCACCTTCAACCATTCCAGCGCCTTCGGCGTGAGCAACCCCCTCATCATGTTCTCCTTCTTCGGCAATTGAAGTGTTGAAGGGGAAGTTCCGGATCGTTTGTTGTTGGAAGACCGATCGCATTGCACATAGTGTGAATGATCCAAGGATAGGGCAAGTGAACATCCCTTGACGTATGAATTGCATAAACTAGCTGATGCACAATTAGAGTAGGAAGGCAGATTTTGATCCCTGTAGCTATGGAGTGCACTACCATGGCCATGAACCCAGTGAGATCCGAACGATCGGTACCTCTCGGATATATGTTGGAGGCAAAGATCCCATGCAAAATACGATACCGAGGTTCCATGAACTTTGGTTTTAGCGCATTGCCTTAATACCAGGGGATATCACGACCATGACATAGAAATTTTGTAACCATGGACCGGGTTTCAACATTCTTAAGGTCCATGTCAGGGAGACTGATGGGTGATAGAGTAAGGCCAAGAAGGTTTGCAACAGCTGCAGGAGTAATTTCTACATCATCACCATCAACCGAAATCGTAATGGATGGAGGATCACCCAGCGGCGAATGACTTGAAGCAAAAAAGTTGTAGGTACGGTCATAGTGACACGGACCGCCAAAATCGAGAAGTGGCAGCCAGTCAATCACAGCTAACAGGGGTTCTAGATTGTATGGTTTCAGACACTCCCTGTCAACCCTCCTTTCATGAACGAGTTTTCTCCCAATGTATTTGGCCAATGCCGGATTCACCCTAGCAGGAGGAGGGGCCGGTGCTTCAGATTGGGACCCGCCAAATGATGTCTGCCTTGTGCGCTGGTGAGTAAGGGTCCCATGTTCAGGAGCCCTTGCCCTTTCCCTTGGGGCAAGAACTTTTTGCCTGGAGGATCTGGAAGATTCTCCAGGACCGGACAATTTCCCTTTGTCCTTTCCCATTTTCCGGTACTCACAGAGAAGAGTATGATGAATGTGGGGATAAATGGACAGAGCTTTGCTTGAAAAAACAAGACATACCCAAAAAGTACAAGATGGAATCTCAATGAAATGAGAGAATGGAAGGGGTATACCGGATTTGAATGACGTCTAGGACTTCCTGATTGCAGACTGACCAAGAGGAACGAGCAGGGAGGAAGAAAAAATGATTTAGAAGTGAAATGCAACTTTTCCCGCTCGACCGCCTTTTATCGGGCGGCACACTTCGATATCATCGTACATTGTTTCGATGATATCGAAGCGCTCTTCGATAACATTCTCGATCATGAGACTCTTCCCATTCCAAAGAGGTGTCGATGATATCGACCCTTGGTCGATTTAATCGAGATGAGTTATCGACAGACATATCGAAGGTGTATATTTTTCATTTTCTTCCAGCATTTCGACAAACTTTCATGTATAATATAGTATATCTTTGTATCAATCAGTATACACAGCAAAATTTTGTACAAGCATTGTACAATCCAAAATTATAAACATCAGAATGTTTATGTACAAAAAGATTGAGGTGAGAGACCTTAGATGTATCATTAAAAGTTCAGCAAAATTGCATTTTTTCAACAACTATCCAGGTCTCGATGCATGACCTGGACATGCTTTCCCATGCTCAAATATTTCTAGGCATATGGATCAGCCCTTCCTTTGCCTTTAATGACATAGCAGTGGTTATTTGTACGAGAACCCTTCATCACTGGTTTACCTAATAGGTCTAGGATCCCGCATTCTTCCTTGTTGAATGTAACCACATGCTCATTGTCACATATTTGAGAAATGCTTAGAAGATTATGAGTTAATCCTTTTATACAAAAGGCATTCTCGTTTTTTAGCATATTTATACCTTTGATACTTCCCTATCCTATTACCTTAGCAGTGCTTCCATCTCCATAGGCGACTATCCCGTCATTAAGATCTGAATAGTTTGGGAGAAGGGATTTGTCACCCGTGACATGTCTTGAGCAACCGCTATCCAGGTACCACTTAGCATCATTGCCTGTTATATGATTTGAGTGAGTAACAAGGCAATTTTTCTTTTCTTTTACTACCCATTTTGTGACAGGGATAGTGGTAGTTTTTGTTTCTTTAATCAAGTTGGGCAACTGAATCATGTTTCCTTGTCTCACAAATTCATTAGTTTTCTTGTTTAATTCAGCCACTTGATCCAATAACTCTATCCTGTTAATCATTATAGGAGGTGATGGAGGTGTATTTCTTTTATCCATATTCCTAGATGGACACCTGACATCTTGTTTTCTGGTTGGTCTGAATTTACTTTCATGCTTTTGACCATAATTGGGTTGTCTCTTCCCAAGAAATATGCATTCAAACTTATAATGACCAGAGTCACCACATAAATGACAAACAGGAGTAAGCTTAGTTTCACTTCCTGAAGTAGCAGATTTTTCAGCTATTGATGCTGCATTGGCAGATTTTGTTTTAGACTTATCATATCCTAAGCCACTCTTATCTTTTCCTTGTCTTCCTATCCCTAACAGTTTTTCTAACTTCTCACAACTCTGGGAAAATTTATAGTTTGTTTCAGCAGATTTTCTGGATTTCTCTAAGTCAAACCGGAGTGTGTGATTTTCGTTTTGAAGGAGCATGTTTTTATCTTTTAGTAGTTCAACCTGTTTGTTTAGTTTCTCAGACTCGGATTTAAGGAAGATATTGATTCTTTCTAGTCTATCATTATCTGAGTGGTATTGCTGTAAATCATCAATTAAGTGTGTATTGATTTCCAATGTTTTATCTGAATCTTTTTGCAGCAATTTATTTTTGTTTTCAGTTATTTCGAGTCTCTTAAGTATGTTGATGCTATGAATGTAGAGTTGATTGTAAGCAACCTGTAGTTTATCCTTTTCTTCTTCTTCTTTCTCAGTTTCCTCATTATCTGATGGAAATGATTCAGTGGCCTGTGGTTGTTTGACATTCTCAGTTTCGATGGGAGTGATTAAGGCAGTAGAGACCATAAGAGTTTTCAGAGATTTCTGGTCTCCATCGCTCTCTGAGTCGTTACATTCTGAGTTTGACTCTTCTGTGTCATCCCATGTGGCTGCCATCGCTTTTCCTTTGGTTTTCCTATTTGGGCATTCAGTGGACAGGCGTCCAAACTTACGACAGGAATAATATTGTGGTTCCTTTGTCTTTCTACCAGATCTACCTGTAGAGTGTTTGTTGTCCACCTGTCTTCCTTTAAATGGCCGGCCACGATTTTTCTGAAAGAACTTTCTGAACCGTTGTGCTAACAAGGCCACTTCCTCATCTTCATTTTCTCTTTCACTTTCAATGTCCTCAGTTGATGTATTCTTTGAAGTTTTGAGGATAGTAGTTTTGGATTTAGGGGTTTGTTTGAAGTGTAATTCAAATGTTTGTAGGGAACCTACTAGTTCTTCTACTTTCATTTCATCTATGTTTCTACACTCTTCAATGGTTGTTACTTTAGGATTAAACCGTTCTGGTAATGATCTTAGTATTTTCCTACAAATTTTTGGGACCGGAACTTTCTCACCTAATCCACCCATGGAGTTGCAAATGATGTTTAGTTTTGTGAAAAACTCTATGAAGGTCTCATGCTCTTCCATTCTGAGACTTTCAAACAGTGATGTTAGAAGTTGCAGTTTGGATCTCTTCACAATGCTTGTTCCTTCATGGGTTGTTTCCAACAAATCCCATGCTTCTTTGGCTGTTCCACACATACTGATTTGATTGAAGACTTCTTGGGACAGCACAATAGATAGCATTCATGGCTTTAGCCTCAGAGGTTTGGTTTTCTTTATCAAATGTTGTCCACTTTTCTTTGGCTCTTGGTTTAGTGATAGTTGAGCCATTTTCAAGTACTATTTGATCAGTTGGTGGCACATATCCCCTTTCCCCCTTTCCACAATATCCCAAACATCATGATCTAGAGATCTCAGAAAGTAGTGCATTCTAGCCTTCCAGTATGCATAATTTGATCCATCAAACACTGGAGGTCTAGTGACCGATGAGCCCTCTCCTTTGGCCATATTACCAACTTCAGTCAAGATCACTCTCTAGGCGGTGAAGCCCTTAAGAGAGACCCGCTCTTATACCAATTGAAATCGCGGTAATGACCGCTTTAGTTGAAATGGGAATATGCCAATATGTCCTAGAGGGGGTGAATAAGACTTTTTAGTATTTTATGATATATTAAAAAATCCTATCAATCTTATCCTGAAAGAATATGCATGTATCAGGATTACTTCAAGGTAACTCTAATGGCTTCCAAGCCAAGTAGAGGATCCAGTCATAACACTACTTGAATGATATACAAAATGCAAATCTTAGTTAATGATGGATGTGACTGTGCGTGAGAAGTGATCTCGGATAATCAATTATGAAAACATTTAAGTAAATCACACAGGTAATGGAAGACAATAGCAATCTTAAACACAGTCATTTTTATAGTGGTTCGACTACTTGTCTACTCCACTTCTGGCGGACACACTCAACCCTTGAGTGTACCGGATCTCACTAAAGGAGGTTTCACAACAGGTTTACCTCAAACCGGAGGTTTTAAATCAGGTTCACTTCTAACCAGTACAACCTACACTTAGGCTGACACATCGTGTCTACACGACACACTTTACCCATGAGCAAGGGTCAACACACAACACCCGACTTTTAGGCCACACAGGCCAAGGATCCACACTAGGAACCTCACCAGTTTATGCTCTCCACAGAGCAAGGGTCAACACAAAACACCCACTACGTACACTCCCGTTAGAGGCCCCCTATGAGAACTTGCAAGGGGTGAGAAACACCTTAGACCCAATCCTACAGAAGGAATGATCACAAGGGTCCTCTGGACTCTAATGACTTACAGATAAGTAGATGAGCCCCCATTCAGCACGTTGTTGAAGATCTCCTCCTTTGATGATGAAGACTCTTCAGCCTCTTTGATCTGCAACTCAGAAGATATACCAATACATGGCAACGGGTTGGGTCAAGGATATGATGGAATCCTATTCTATTAAACATTTTCCTATAAGAGAGAGAGAGAGAGCGATTCCAATCATCTAAGCATTCAACGCATCCCAGCTTAATATTTTGTCATTAAGGTAGTAGCTGCAGGATCCTTGAATGTGGAAGTTCATTCCCCAATCCACTCTATTGAATGTCAATGATGAGGGTGGATTGGAGGATGAACTCCCACGAGAGAAAAGGCTTTGGGTATATGATCTAAGGTTAAACATTCAAAAACACTCTTTATTTTCTCTACCAACAACCAAGGGCAAGCTCTCATTATAGGCAAAAGGTTCCAACGGATATAAAACGATCACATTTATGATAGAGTTCGATGTCATCGAGTAGGGTTGATATCATCAAGCGTATACTCTCGATCGCATCAACTGGTCGCTCAATGACACGAACATAACTGTTAAACGCTTTTAAAAACTTTTGCCAATTGGTCGATGAGATCGAACGTGCATCGATGTCATCGGATTTCGAACTCTGATTTCATCGACACCAGGTTCGATTCCTCGACATTTGAAAATGAGAGAGCACTTACCATTGAAATATTTCAGGTATGATATGATTGATCATCACTCGATATCATCGGAATTTGAATATCGATGATATCGAGGGCAGTGTCGATTCATCGAAAATTCCAAGGAATTTTCCTGTAAGCTTGCTAGACAATTTTTGTCCACTTTCGATGATATCGACCATGCCTCGATATGATCGATATTTGAATATCGATTTTATCGAGTGACCCTTAATCTGAGAAAAACAACTTGAAAAACTTGCTAGATAGATTTGTGTCCCAAACCGATATCATCGAAGGTCTACCGATATCATCGAGATTTGAATTCCGAGGATATCGAGGAGCCCTTCGATATAACAAGATTTACATGATTTGCCTTAGCAGCTCTTAGGACACAAATAGACTAAATGTCGATTTTATTGAGTCAGCTCGATGGACTCGAGATTCAAACTTCGATGATATCGATACGTCCATCGATTCATCAATAATTCAGTCCAGATATCTTTGTGGTTGCTGGACATCTTAGGTCCTTAGTTTGATAAGATCGATTGAGCTTTGAGGACATCGACAACTGTGTTCGATTTCATCGAACTACTTGTCGATAAATCGACAATGGTAGAAAACTTAAGGATTTTCCTGTTCTATTTAAAAAGTTTTCTAACCAAAAACCCTAGACAGTTCTATGCAATTTTAAGGGTTTTAATTACCTGGTGTTTTGGGACACGGGATGTGAGGCTAAGATATACCTGTGATGAGTTCGGGCACACATCCAGTTGAGATAGACGCTTGATCAGTCTTCCTGTGGGGCTCCTTTGTCTAGCTGACTCAATGCTCACGCTAATTGGCAAACCACTGCACTTTCAAAGTGATGGGAGTTTGGGTATAATCTCCTACAACTAATGAAAAATTGAACTCCCAAGGGATTCACCTTGATGGACACTTTAGAGGTTGATAAACACTAGGATTTGCTAATAGAATTGGTGTTTAAACTCTAGAGAGGGCTTAAGATCATGATCTTCTTGTAGAGGAGCTTGGAATGCTCATTAGAGTGAAGAAGCAATAAGAAGAGAGCATTGATCTTATTGGGATAAAGCCTAGGAGGTTTGATAGAGCTTGGGATGCACTAGGGTCTCTAAAATGCCAAAATCGATCATTTTCCCAAATTTCAAACTGCAATATTTATAACAAAAAAGCTCCAACGGATCTCTAATGGCTAGTATTCGGTCGGACTGAAAACAGGGTTGGTCCGACCAAAACTGTTAAGGCATGGTCATTTCTGAAAACTGTAAGTTCGAGCTCAGGTCGGGCCGAAGTTTAGGTTCGGTCGCACCGAAGCTAGTCGAAAGATTCTTCGACTTGAGCTGAATTACACGAATTTCAGGGCTTTGTTGGTGTCCTGTTTTGAGCACTTTCGGTGGGATCGAAGGGGGGTTCAGTGGGACCGAAGGTAGCCTGAAATTGTGCAATTTGTCTTCCAGCAACTCGGGACCTCTAAAGCCAATCTAAGCATGCTTAATTAATGCTCCTAAGGCTAATGGGTGATCAATAATATGTTTATCTATTAGGGTTAAGATCATCTAAAGGTTTGGGTTGTTTTAGGTTAAGGGTTAGGGTCGCCAAGGCACCTTATATACCTGTTCTTTGCTCCTTGATGCTTCATGTCCTCTTGTGTCTTCGGTTTTCAACTTCCAAGGGTTCAACCGACTACATGACACATGGACTCACATGATTGACAAATAAAATGCACTAACAAGTGTTATTTTCGGACAACAAACTTGTGAATTAAGGGAAGTCATGCTTTGACTTGTATCCAAAGGTTTTTTTTTTTTTTTTTTTTACTTTAAGACGTTATTTTGGTGTTAAGGTTTGTTTGCTTATTTTGTGTTTGGGTTGTGATTAGGGTGGCTGTCTAAGTTTAATGTGGTTCTAGGTTTTAGAATTGATTAGGTTCTTTATCATAGGGTTGGTGTGAAATCGAGTTTTGTATGCTCTTCAAACTTGACTCCACACAAAAACCTTCCTAGTGTAAAAAGTGGGAAGCAGATAAGGTCCACCATCTTTGGTGGAATATGGGGAAGAGTGGATCAAAGTATACAAAAAGAGGGAAGCAGATCCGACGTTTACCTAATGAGGCCCAGTGGAAGGATTGGTTTATGCTCTTTGTTTCAGCATGTCAAAAAGGGATTTAGAAGATACCTTCAAGGACATTAGATCACTTGGAAGGGTTGTCTTGCCTCGGTATAAAAATTTTTTTAAAAAAAAAGAAAGAAAGAAAAAAAGATCAGCTTCAAACTTTTCTATGCACAGGGGTCTGCTTGAGATTGATGGCGTTTGGTTGGGAGGAAGAATCTCAAGGGTGCATTGGACAAGGTATGGTCCTAAGGTGATCTTAAAATTTAAAGGGAAAACAAGGTTGGTCATGAGAAAAGGGCTTTCAGGTTGTCAAACTCCAGGGGTTTTCAGGGATAAATGTTGTTGAAAATGACATGCTGATGCATAAATCTTAGGGAAATGGGGGAGATATTGTTGTACTTGTACTTGTATCTTTAGCAGGCACCTTGACCTTTTATAGTGAATATGTAATAGGGCTCAAGGATTAAAAAAAGAAGAAGAAAAAAGTGCAAATAGGCACTCAGATAACCAGGGAGATGAGAAGGTTGGGTCAAGCATTTTGGGAATTCTGATTCACATGAGTCAAACCATCACTAGTGGAAAAGTGGATCTCAAAGAGACATTAGAACCCAACCACAGCGGGTAATCTGAAGGTGAGGACCCAACTCTCGCACGAGGCAGAGGTGGAAAAGTGACTGCGAGAAGGGACTTTTCTCCTATGGGGCCTTAGGAAAAATACCCCGCTGGTTTAATGCTATGGAATGGTGCTCGGATCAATCCAGATGGGTTTAGTTTTACAATATCCCCATTACTACCTAGGCTATTGAGTTGATAATGGTCTTGTGCAATTGTATTGACAACTTTGAGGAGATTGATCCACAATCGGTTGCAATGGAGTATGCATTTACTTAAATCCAAGATCTGCAGTATGGGAAGGTAAAGGCACACAAAGTTCAGTGACCTCTGGGTTGACAACTTGGATTCATTGTTGGGTGGAACAAAGGGAATCGCGAATCTAGCACTGCCCTAGGTCCTTTTAGCGTTGATGAATAGGTCCAAGAACCCATCACTTGGAAAGGTGTAGAAGTGGCCCTGGAGGTTGTTCGCTTTGATATCAGCAATAGGAATGGGGAGTTTTTAAGTGCACCTTAGGTCGTCCCAAAATCACGAAGCGAGGCAAGCAGGAAACTGTCTTTTACAAATCGAAATGGTTCAGGATTGTTGCGAGGAAGATGAAGGTCCTCCATGTTTGGTGGAACATGGTGTATAGATGTGGAGGGAGAAGCGTAGAACATGTATTTGATTAGTACTGGTGCCACTAAAGGTGACAGGATAACTCTCTGTTATACTGTATTCAAAATTTTAAAGCTGAATTGTGCAGAGATAAAATAAGGGTGAGGTGGCAAGGAAAAGGGTGCATCTTCCCATGTGGACTTGCTGAGGTGGCCCAACAACTTTGCTTCTCCCTTGTTCGAAGGGCATTTGGATCTTTGAGATGGAGTCAATCTGCATTGACTAACAGAAGGAGCATATGTCCAGGCCTAGGTACCGACTCAAAGAGGGGTGCTTATTTGAATAATGATGACAAGAAGTATACTTGGAAAATGTGTCCTATGTATCGGCTTGGCGCCAATCTAGTGGTGGGGAAAGGTATATAAAATGGACTGTCATTTTGGTAAGTATGAGGAAAGAGTTGTTTACAGAGTATGACAAGGAGGGCAAGCTGGAAATGTGAAGTAGGGAGATCATGATCAGGGCTGAACAATCGTTTGGCGAGTCTTAGGGTTCTTTAAAGGGGGTGATCTGTGAGAACCCCACCCACAACAAGCGGAGCTCGTGACATGCGTAAGGTGTTGGTCGCTGATGCTTGCCATCCATCCAATTCAAGTTCTATGTCCGGAGGATGTTCGACCTCCAAGTGCGTGAGTTGTGATTTCTTGTAATAAACTCGGTAAGACCTTGCCGGAGTCGAACCCAAATACTTGTACGCTCCAGAAACTAAGTATGCGGAGGTGCAGCTTTCTATCCATGCAGAAGGTGTAGATGGTCAGTTGACTGTGTTGCCGATCCATCCAATTCAAGTTCTATGTAGGGGAGAAATAATGTCATCAAGTAAAAGCAATCAGGAGGCTGCACAGATCAAGTGTCTAATTAGGATGCTGAAGGGAGGAAAGATGAGATGGCTTTGCGATAATTAATCATTGTTGTGAAAATCATTGTTCTCTTTTGGGAACATGAAGAGGATTTCTTGGTCCTTATCAGCTTCAGAGAGACAGGCACTCCCTTAAGAAGTGGCAAAAGAGAAGGCGTGAACTGCTGAGTCTGAAGTCTTCAATCAACCATGTTGATGGTGTCATCCGATATATTAGCCAATATTATCAGTGTTGGAGTTCAATGATACAAGATCATTAGGAATTGTAATATTCTTCCATATTGGTATCAATGACATTGCAGTATCTCGTGATATATTGATAGAGGGAGGGGACAATATATCTCAAAATCATCAAGTGGAAAATTGGGAACCTTGATTACCCTGCTGAGGATTTCGATCAAACCTGGTCGATTTTGAAATTTCGTGCGAGCCCCTCCCTTTATAAATATTCCTTTTTTATTGTAGATAGGATCGATACATATCGATGATGCATACACAATGCATCATAACTTTATCTGCGTCAAAGGCAAAGGCATATTTTTTGTTATCTGTATTTTTATTTTTATTTTGTATTTTATTACTTGCATTGAAGGATATTTGAATGATAAGAACTCATTTTGGATATAACTGCATCTCTTTTGTCAGACAACGCATAGCTTATTCCTCTATACAATGGTATGTATACTTGTTTCTTGTGATGTTTCTCAGAATTCTGTCTTCCATGAAGGAATTAAATATGTTGAAGTCAATTGTCACTTATTTGGGAAAAACTTGCACCCAAAGAAATTCTCACTCAATTAATCAACTGTAAAGATCAACTAGCCGATGTCTTCATTAAGCCTCTTCCAAGATCGATCTTACTTTACATCATGGACAAGTTGGGCATGACTAACATCTATTCTCAAGCTTGAGGGAGAGTATTGCGGTGTATCATAATTAATAGCATGTCTTGCGTTGTACCATACTTGTAACAAGTACGCTGTACCTGTACATTTTAATGTACCTTAAGAGTTAGGACTATCATACTAGGAGATAAAGTGATAAACATTGGCATTATGCAATAATTGTAATGATCTAAAACGCCTTGTATCATTAAGGGGCATGCCCCCCCTTCTCTATGTAAGTAATGCAATCATTTCCTTCCAATTGTAAATCTTCCCATCTAAAGATTGGCTCTACATTCTCCTATCGTTCTATTGTTCATCGTATCAGAGCATGATCATTCCTAGATCTACCCATTTGTAGTTGTCTGCCTCTGGAAGGTTGTATGATCGTGGACATCATATGGGGCCTACTTTCTTCTTCTTCTTTTTTTTTTTTAAAAAAAAAACATTGATAGTATCATTAATAAAAGGATGGAGCCAGAATATACAAAAAAGAAGAAAACACCAATATACAGCACCCGCCCGCATTATGTTACATGAACGGGAGAAGATCAGACGCATTCAAAGCTACCGCCTATTCTATAACAAAACATTTAGCCCTATTGAACACATCTGAAGCTTTCGCCTTGCTGTTTTTAAAACAACGATCATTTATTTCTAGCCACAAAGCCTGTGACACCCCATCACTGTTGCACCTTAAGGATACAACGCATCCTGTGGGCGATGTGGCCCTGAGCTTCCACTGAGCAGGAACAAATCCGTGAGGGTTAGTTGGGCTAATGTGGGCGGGACCACGAGAGCACTGGGTCTGGGTGAGCTACCGGTCGATCGGGACCCAGAGCGGACAATATTGTTGGGTGTCTTTGTACAACAACAACGCGTCCTGTGGGTGTGTGGCCATGCTTCCGCTGTGCAGGAACAAATCCGTGAGGGTTGGCTAGGCTGATGCGGGTGGGACCACGGAAGCACCGGGTCTAGGCAAGCTACCAGTTGATCGGGACCCAAACCGGACAATATTGTACCTTAATTGGAACAACGCATCCTGTGGGTGATGTGGCCCTGAGCTTCCGCTGAGCAGGAACAACTCCGTGAGGGTTGGCTAGGCTGATGTGGGCAGGACCACGGGAGCACTGGGTCTTGGCGAGCTACCAGTCGATTGGGACCCAGAGCAGACAATATCGTCCAGTGTTAGTCGGGCTATTACAAATGGCATCAGAGCCGAGGAATCACTGATTTAGGTTTTCAGTTTGGAACCTAAAGATGATTCCTGATCTTTGAAAGGAATCACTGATTTAGGTTTTTGTTCCAGTTATCCTCTTTATAACATGTCTGGACTTGTTTATTTCTCTATGAGGACTCTGTTTACCTCGTTCTGCTGGACTGTTTTGTTCCTTTCTCTTGCTGGTTTTGCGGACTATTTTGCCTTCCTCCATTGCTAGTTTGTTGCAACTGTTAAAGGATTGTGGTATCTGACTACTCTGTGTTGGATTTCATGGTGTATGTGGCTATGCCTGCCTTATCATCCAATCTTCCTATTCCTTCTTCAAATACCAACACAGCTGTTTCTCAAAACGCCTGTGAGATTAATATCTTGGAGAATCCTATTCTCCAGATTACTATCATTAAATTCAGGGAAGGAAACTTACTCCAATTGTCCCAACCCATCAAGAAGTTTGTTGGAGGGAAACAGAAGCTTAGCTATATTGACAGTTCCTTTAATAAGCCCTCCAAAAGTGACGCTCGTCACAAGGAATGGTAGTCTAATAACCTTTTGATTATGTCTCGGTTGTTGAATTTCATGGAGGAGGAAATTAGCCGAGGACTCAATCTGTTGCTAACAACCAAAGAAATTTGGGATACCATTCATAAGTTGTACTCTGATCAGAACAAAATGGCCCAAATTTAGCAATTATGTCAGGAGATTGCATCTCTAAGGCGAGGAGGAAAAGGGGGTAATTGAATATTACATGCAAGTTAATAAGCTTGAATATTACACAAGTTATGCCATGTAAATAAGAAAATTAGAAATATAGCATGTAAATAAAAACATAGAACTTGGGCTGTGGAGTTCTATTGAATATCACCCAAATTGTGGATAAATGAATTTGCCATAAGTAGACAATGATCAATTCAGAACTTCAAAATGGGTCATTGTTGACCGGGCACCTTAGCAAAGGTAGATCAGAACCCAGCAGATTATTCTGCAGCATCACTTCCATTAACCTTCTGTCTTGTCTATTATCATCAATAGAGTATCTCTATTCAATGAATAAACACAGTCTGCGAAGGCATATTAACCTGGAAAGCTCATAATGAAGTTACAAAATCTGGTCTATCAGAATCCACGAGGGTTTGCTCTATTAGTCCTTGTCATGGTTTACATGGATCAGGTAGGCATGTAAACATGTTTGTTGTGTGCATGATGCGTGATAGCACACCAAACTGGAAATGAAAGGCTTGTGTCATCACTTCCTCTCACATTTTAATATCCCTCTTTGTTGTTCACATGCAGATATGTTGCATGACTAAATTATGACTTGGTTGATAATATGTTTTATGGACATGCAAGTAATTGAAGGGTACCATTATAACTTTCTGATTGTTGCAACCTTGGTCTATTATATTTTGGGAAGTTACCAAACATGAATTTATAAGCAGCAGCTTTATCTTGCTTATTCCAATAGGGCAGCATGTGATGAATGGGGCTTTTGTGTGTGTGTGTGTGTGTGTGTGGAAATCTTTGGTCGCTTATTCCAATAGGGAGGGAGGGGGGGAGGGGAGGGGAAAGAATCTCTCACATGGTCTATCTTGATGGTCATTAATTTTCAAGTGGATAAAGTCATGTTGCTATCCTCCTCATAACCACACAAACACACATCATTTTCTGTCTTACAGTAATATTTTTTTGAAGAGAATGTTAAGTTTGATTATGATATTGTGTCTGCAGAAAAGAGTTACCTTTTTAGAAGAAAAGCCTCATCTCAAGGGCATTATAAACAGTATCATTTTCATGCCTTGGGCTGATCTATGTTTTACAACTGGTGGGAGTGACCATGCTGTGGTACTCTGGAACAAGAAAGATGGTGAAAACTCATGGAGACCGAAGGCATTGCACCGAAACCTACATTCTTCTGCTGTCATGGGAGTTGCTGGAATGCAGCAAAAGCAGATAGTAATATCTGCAGGTGCAGACAAACGAATTGTTGGATATGATCTACTGTCAGGGAGAGCTGATTACAAACATCAAATTGAAAGCAAATGCATGAGTGTTCTACCTAATCCAGCTGACTTCAATCTATTCATGGTGCAAACAGGGTAATTCTTAAAACTGTTATAATTGTGATATTTGTCATTAAATTTATTTTTTTTCTTGAGCCAATGATGCAGGACAATTAACCATTTGCTCTAAAAGCTCGAACTGTTAAAGTATGACGAATTAATCCATTTATCTCATAGCTCAGGCCCCACATCGCATGAGTTAGGACCTCGGCCGAACCCCCTTCATGGGCCCCAAATCACATGGGCCGCCCACCCCGAGTGTGTCCCCGCATCCCACGGGCTACCCCACTCGAGCCCGGTGTGAAATGTGCATTAATCACCCCCGGTGAGGAGTCTCGAACATGAGATCTCCCCCGTGGGCCCCAAATCACATGGGTCACCCACCCCGAGTGTGTCCCGCATCATCCCACGGGCTACCACGGCTCGTGTGAAAATGCCCCTGCATTAGCCAAGTTTGCATGCAGTATCGAATTGAACTCAGTAAACTGGGAAATGACCAAATTGCATAATGACCATTAGTAATCATCTTGACGAGTACAATTTTGTTACTTTTCAAATTGGCTTTGAAAGGGCTGCAACTGCGACTTGAAGCCTTCTTTTTCATTATGAATACTAAGATGACTACTGTCTGGTCCTTTCATCTGTATTGAGGACTACTTCCTCATTACGGAAGACATGGGAATGGCCCGGAGATTTCTACGCTTTATTACAAGAAGGGAGAGGCTTAATAGCAAATACATCATATGTGGTATCCAAGCCTGCTCTCCCCTCTAGGAGTGAACCTTAACCAACTTTGATTGACGTGTGGTAGGCATTTACATACTGATTTTTGCATGCAAGGTCATGAAGTCGTGCACTCTGCAGCTAGCTAGTTTTGCTCACAAAATCTTTTATTTCTCCCAATGTGGTTGTAGTGATGACTTTTTTTTTCCAGTCCTTTTTTGCTCATTGTTGCATGATTCTTCTACTTAAAAATTTTTGGTCAGGCTTTGGAATCCTATTCTTCCAATGATGCTTCGGGTCATAAAATTGCTAATATTTTGTTGATAAAAAAGCTTACCCTCTAGTCTCTTATTTATTATTATTATTATTATTTGCCTCTCCTACACTTCGTTTGAACTTCCTGCTACTTACTAAAGTTTACTCTTTGCAGGGCTCCTGAGAAGCAGCTTCGGCTATTTGATATCAGGTTAAGGCAGACAGAGATTCATGCGTTTGGGTGGAAACAAGAAAGCAGTGAGTCACAGTCGGCTCTGATAAACCAGGCATGGTCTCCTGATGGTCTATACATCACCTCCGGCTCGGCGGACCCAAAGATCCATATCTTCGATATTAGATATAATGGTCGCAACCCGTCCCAATCGGTGAAAGCTCACCAAAAACGGGTTTTCAAAGCTGTATGGCACCACTCCCTACCACTTCTCATCTCCATTTCTTCGGATCTGCACATTGGGTTGCACAAGATTATTTAGGAGTCTTAAGGGACACCCATTAATTGTATTCATCTTTCTTTTAGCTCATTTTTTTGTTTAATGGAGGAAAATCACTGCATTTGTATCAAGGTTAACACCCCACCCTAATTGATGTTCATTGTATGACAAGTTGGCCATGTAAGCTCTGGCCAAGGTTTTTGATGGTTTAAAAACCTTGAAGAGGTGTAGGATTTGAGGATGTATCAAAATCCAAAATCCCAACAAACAGGAAGATCAGTAGCATTTGTTTATATATAATGCTTTCCTTTAAAATTTTCTCCTGTGTATTGATGAGAGTGCCAATCCAAAGCCCTTGGTGCAACCGTGGGTTCATGAGGAAATATGAGTAGGATGTGTTTATCTGGAGGAATTATATGATCCTCGATCAGTGAATGTACATAGGATACTTGGTTTCAATTTGAAAATGGATTTTTAGAAAAGGCCGCCCTTTTTATAGGTATTCTTTTGGCAAAATGGAAAGATTCATTAAATGCAGCAAAAAAATAGCATGATTGCATGCTTTTTATGGCTTTATTAGATAGAACCACTCATGTTATTTGGGTTTAGAATCTCTGGCGTGCATTTTAGATGTCGTCTTATTTATGCCACTTCCATCAAACTGAAGTAATACTTGTCCCTGGTTTGTTTATAAAATGAAAAATACTACTATCATTGGAAATGAAGAAAATAATGTTTTTTCTAATAGTACCCAAAGGCCCCTATTAAATATGAGAACTACACATTCACTTATAGTTGCTTGTGGTGTGTCTTAAAATCCATTTTCTACCAACTGATGATCAAGATATCACAAGTTCACCTCATGCACCTTATAATTAGTACGTGTAAAGTGTCTAGATGTGTACAAGTACATAATCTAGATAGTTGGATGAGGTGCGACAATGGACCACACATGCCCAACATTCGATTTGATGATTCTAACAATTAAGTGATGGATTTTCACTTTGTACACATGCGGCCCACCTTGCCAGCTGTATATTATTGAAATTATGATGGATGTTACAGATATTCATTTATATATATATATATATATATATATATATATATATATATATATATATATATATATATATATATATATATATATATATATACACACACCAATGTGTCAGTACAACGATCTAGACTGTTGGTATTATGCACCATGGTCAGAATTTTTACCTTGTACTCATTGGGCTCACATTTATTGTGATTTAGATCATTGAAATTATGTTGGAAAGCCATGTTTTCTATTTACACTGATGGGGTCATAGGACAACGAACCAGACTGTTAACACGGGTATGAATTTTTCACTTTATATGCATGGGCCCCACTTTTGTGGTGATCCAGACTGTTGAATTTATGTTGGACATTTCCAATTTGTATGGTGCACCCTTGGAGACGTAGTTCAGCGACCCAAATTGTTGATATTATGTAGTACAGCCCGGCTTTGCACTTGTATGCATGGGGCCTGCATTTCACTGATTAGAAGCGATGAAATTATACTGGACCATGATATTAGATAGCATGGTCTGGATTTTCACTTCTTATGCATGAGGTCTGCTTTTGTAGTAATTGAGACTTGGAAATTGTGGACAATCAAGATTTCTATTTCGTGTCTGCAAGCCCAAGGGCTGTGATTTTAACAGTAGATATTATGGAAGCATGTGTATGCATAGAGCCCAAATATCCAGTGACTTAGAGCATTGGATTATGTGGGGAATTGAAGATATCCATGTTTGCACCAATGGGCCAATATTTCAATTTCCCAATCCTTTCCTCTCAAACTTAGAATTGCTGTTGGTCGCAACCTTGGGGCAAGATGGGTCTCAAAGTGTCCGTTAGATCAATGAATAGATCATACAAATGCATTGAAGAAATTAATTGCTGCAATTTAGTTTGATGAACCCATTTTTTAAAGATTCTTCAGAATGTTTGAGACTGTTGGGAAGGGATGGGAGCAACTTGTGCTGTTCCCTTTAATTTCGTTTATATTTTTGGTTTAAGATAATGTTGCATTTCTCAGGTTATTTTCCAAAACAAATCAATGTTGTTAATGAAACCCAAGAAACAAGATATTGAAATATATGCATAATCAGGTAAAAGAAAAGCATAGAGACCATATTTATTTGGGAGCAGCCTTCAATTGCATTTCTTTTCTTTCATTGCCCAAGTTATCGGGGCCCAAAACACTCGTGAAGATACAAAGGTGATCAATTTGCAATGTCCACAGATTGATTACAGCACCTACTGGGCTCACTGCCATAACATATATGAAGATGTGCCTTTCATGGAGAACCTTTTGTTTTTTTTTTTTTTTTTCCATGCCACAGCCAATCTTTCTCCTTTTGCATTTTGCCAAATTGCTGCCGTTCATATGCAAAACCTTAAAAATCCATGATGGACAAGCTAATGCAGATGTTTATACATACCTCGCACCACAGTGATAAAACTAAGAAATACACTCCTACGAAACACTTGAATTAAAGGTAGACACGATGAGATTGATTGCGGTTGGACCTATATTGCTAAAAGCTTTCTAATTTTAGACTAATTTCAAACCTTTTGATTATGCCACTTTTCTAGCTAAGCCTGGCTCTATTGGGATGGGCTAGGCTAGGAACTTAAGGTAGCCTGTTTACACACCACATATGTAGCAAAGAGGTAAATATGTTTGTAATTTAAGTCCATATATCGGATGGAAATGGCCGTGTAAAGTAGACGTCCATATATCTGCGGGTACCCACAATACTCAAATCGCTTGGGATTTAAAAAAAGGAGGTGGACTCTCGGAAGAGGCTGGCTCTAGGATCCGACCCATTGGTAACAAGAATACACTTTGTTAAAGTTTAAAAAATAAAATAATAATAATAATAAATGATTAATAAGCCATTAAATAGGAGTTACGTACAATCTACACATTCCTACTGCAGCTATTAAGAATTTACCAATAATCTACTTGGCTTAAATGTAAAATACTTGAAGAAACTATTTCTTAAAATTGAAATCATTCCTGTGGTGTGGTCCACCTGAAATTCATTCTTCTTAATCTTTGGGACCACGCCCTAAAATAAGCTGGAAAAACACATGGATAGCATTGATATACAATGCATGCATCCAGGTGGGCCCTATGGTCAAGGTCGCAACCAAGTCGCGCTTGAAACCCTAATCCCTGTCTCCCTCACTTTTTTCCGTTTCCCCCAATTTCTTGACCACTGTCTCCCATCTATCTCATAGCTCAAATTATCTATCACTCATTTCTCTCTTTCAAGTCTTGCCAGATCTAACACACTGTTTGATTACTTGGAGGAGGAGGAGGAGAAGAACCCGTAAGAGATTTATTTCGATGGTTTGGATCCGTTGATAACAACTCATTTATAGAGTTGGAACGTATATGATTCAAATTGTTGGAAGCAACTTGGCTTTCTCAATCAATGCCAATCTTGAAAGCCTCAACAGAGCCTGATTATTATATAACTTGTGGACCACACACAAGATAATTTAATAAAATAAAAATGATCCATCTTAATGTGCAATAACTAAATAATAAAAATTAAAAATATAAGAACAATGGTCCACCATGATGGACTGGACCATGGGACCCTCCAAATCTTAGATGAGCCACACCACAATAAACAACGGTAACTGAATGCCCACCAATAGAATTTTTTGTGGGCCGCAAAAGAGTTGGATCAAGCTTATATTTATGTTTTCCCATATCCACGTGTGACCTTATCAACAGGTTGGATGGCAAATAAACAAAACGATGGGCCCTATGTAGTCTTTAACGGTGGACATTCAATCATCACTGTTTCCTGTGATGTGACCCACCTGAGATTTGGATTTGGCTCATTTCTTAGTCGAAGCCCTAAAACGAGATTGCAGAACCGATGGACAGTGTGGATATATCAATACATAACGTGGGCCCCACTGTCACGGCCTCACCGAATCGGGCGGATTCAAAAGCAAGAAAAAAAGCAGCAGCTTGTAACCCTAGCAACCGGAGAGAGGCGCACGGCGATTGGAGAGAGAGAGAGAGAGAGAGAGAGAGATTGGAGCTGATTGCAGGTAGGCCATTTCTCCCCCTTTCCCTCTTTACAAAAATCCGAACGTTGGGCCTGTAAGTTACTTACGGGGAAGTGACTTCTCACCCCCAGCCCCCTGCAGTTTCATTTTACCCAACTTACAGGCATCCAAACAGGCCCTTAAAAGTCTACCCTACTTGTCTGTTGATTTCTAACCCCGGAGAATTGATTTTGGGTCATTACACCTCCTCCAAAGTTTGATATTTGCAACCCTTTCAATCCGGCAATTCATGTATTTAAACTAGTATTTCCGGGTGGACCTCTCTTTGGATTGCCCATTGCCTGAAATTACTTTGATCAGGTGATCCAAACCATGCGATCAAGACTCAAGATATGGCAATGCACCACCAAATACATTCAGTAGTAGATGGATGAACGATAGAAAATATACGTGACCATTCTACCATCTCAGTGATGGAATTTATAATAGATTGGTTTGGGTCGGATTGAGTATAGAGGTCTTCGGTTTGGGTACCTCAGGTTGGAATTCTGCTTGCGGATTGGCTCCTCTTGTGGTCCGGGTGAGCCACCCGATTTGCACCCCTACTTTATAGTGGGGCCCACATGCAATCTGGGCTATTCTTTTGCATTTTTTGTGGCCCATCATACAGGGAGCTAATCACATGGCATTTTCCTTTTCCGTTTCATGGGTTTGACCAAAATTCATATGCATTGGACATGGCCAATGGCCTCTTTCTTTTCTTTCTTTCTTTTTTTTTTCTTTTTGGTTACCAGTAAGGTATTACAAGGTTAAAATAAAATAAAGGTATAATAAGGTAACAACACCTTGTAATAATAATAATGATAATGATAATATACCATCTGCAATGAGCTCGGTGAGTTGAACAGTGAGGTGGATGCACAATATACCATCTACAATGGGCTCGGTGATTTGAATAGTGAGGTGGATGCACCTAGGGTGCAATGGGCTCGGTTATTATATTGGCACGTGTGCCGGCATGTGGTTGGTATAATTTTTGTGGATATCATATCAATGTTTTGGATCACTAAAAAGTGGACTATTGTTGTATTTTTTATTTTGCTTGATGGTCTGTGACCCTTAAAAGTGTTTGGCCCATGCTCAGCGAATGGAACTGCTCATTTGTTAGGCACATCACAGGTGATTCACTTTGCTAAAAATATATGTAATTGGAGATCATCAGTAGGTTGTCTCTTTTGTTTTAGAGACGTGAACTCCATTAGAATTGTGGTGAACCTGAACCAAAACTGCACCTTTGATCAAATTGTTAGGACCTTTTGCAAGTTGGTTGATATTTTTTGATTTCTTTCTAAATTTTGATAACTGAAGTTGGAATTTTTTTTCCAATCTTCGCTTAGTAGTGACCAATTCAAACTTGAAGAAATTTATTAGATTTTATTCTACTTGGCTGAGTTCACTTCATTTCTTTTTAAGTTCTAATAAAAGTTGCTTGTAGAAAGGAAATCCTTTGTTCTGATGATGGTGCAACCTGAGTTCCAATTCAATGCAATGTCAACATGCAAATCTCAAGAATAAACAAGAGTACACACACTAGAATGTTTGAGTAGAGAGGAATGAGCAACTTTATTGATATTGAAATTTTCCTGGCAGTGGCTAAACCAAAACTCATAAACTTAGAAATGTGGAATGCCTAGCTCCTACACCACCCCCTGTCATATACCCTAAAGATAATCACTATGAATCTTAAAGGGCCTGTTTGGAATGCGGGATTTGGTGGCATGAACACGATGATTACTCTTGTAGTATTGTCTAGAAATACCATGGTATTTTGACCATCAAATCCCACGTTTGGGATTGAATTCTTCCTTTGGGAAAAACATTGTATGACGTGAAACCAGCATTTGGCGGATGCTAGAATTGTAATCAACGGACCTGATTTCACTTATGATGCCTGTCACTTGTATTCATACACAAGTTGAGTGTCATGTGTAAGGGGTGGATATGGATGGATGGTGTGGATAAACATGCATCAACGTGGGGCCCACAGATGCAATGAATTTCAGAATCCACCAAAAATCATGTTGTATCTCCTATAGGGATTGGAAGGTCAAATACTTGGATTAATTTAATCCTTCCCATTGATTCCAAAAGCCGGATGGAATTGATACCCTCCCAAATCTTGCAACAAACAACTCAAAATCAGCACATGGTGGGATGTGGGCTTACATCAGATAAATGTTTGAATTTTGATTCCTTTTGAAAATGTGTGTACACTTCTTTCCAGTATTTTTATTCCTTCCGAAAATGTGTACACACTTCTTTCTAGTATTTTTATTCCATTTGAAAATGTTTGTACACTTCTTTCTAGTACTGGGGTAGGTCATACACGGTAGTTATGAACTTGTGATTAAGTTTCGTTTCCCAGTCTGATACTGGTTGGGATGATAGGATTGGTTCTATAATATATGCCAGTGGTTTGGGCTTGCCTATTTTAAGGCCTGATTGCTTGCACCCACTTTTGGAAGAAGTCTATTAAAGGCCAATCTAAGTCGGGAGCCTCTGGTAATAGGTTGATTCATGACCTTGATTGGCAGGCTTATGCCTGAATTTTGAAGGCCTGATTATTAAACGGATTGGGTCTAAGCCTGATTTTCAGGCCCGACTGAATCCTACCTGGCCCATGCCACCTATTGCCGCTTCTCTTGGATTGCGAGCTTCATTTTTGTAGTTGTAGATTCCATGGCATTTGGTCATTCCAAAGGAAATAAATCAATGGTCAATAGTAAATGATTTAAAAAATGGATGGTTTATGGGGATAGATGTTTCTAATGGAGATTTCTTTCTAGGATTTCTGTTGTTTTCAAGAATGGGAGGAAAGTAGTCGAAAGGGTTTCTTGTTAAGTTCATTAGGGGGGCCACATCTAATCATTTGCAACCATGCTACAACACTCAGAACTGGTTCTCAAAAGTTGCTTGCAGACTTGATTTCTCATTGAGAAATGATAAGGCGATTCACGTGATTGTTGGGGCAATTAGCAGCCAATGGCACATTTGAGTGGTATCTGGGCCACCTTGATCATTCCCTATCCAACAAAAAAATAAATAAAAATCAACAAGCTCTGGTAAGTAGTTGGGGCACCTGATGAATGGCTTAAATCTTGCCTGTGTGTGTCACGTTGGTACATATGTAACAAATCTCATATGTATATATTTTTTTATGAACAATGTTTTCGTAATATATTGGCGAAGCTAAAGTGTTCAATCATCCAAGTAAATAGTTCAGCGACATAGTTCAGCGACCTAACTGGCTAGGATTCTCCCGCTCATTAGATGAGCTGGTATTTGTGTGTGAGTGATCCAGGGTTCAATCCCTGGCAGTGTTACTTTTCAAAAAATTAATTATAATAATAAATAACTGGCTAGGAAATGTGTGGACCCACATAGGTTCCATGCTGATGATCTCAACCATTATTTCATGTTATCTTACTCTTTTGCTCTTACATTTACTGAGTTTTGAAGGGGGTATAGAGTGTATTTTTTTCCTATTTCCAGCCGCTGTTTTCTCTGAGGATTGCAATGCTTGCTCCAAATCTTACCATTAACTGACATATTCATTTTGATTGCAATGCAGCTGGGAACATGTTATCTGTTAGAAAAACAAGAAGAAAAGGCTTTCAAATGTTGTCTTTAAGGATTTATATGATCCTCAACTAGAGGATACATCACTTGTCTTTGTGCACATAGCTCCAACAAATGGGCCAATGGTTTGGTGATTCAAATCATGGGTTGAGGGCCCCACTACATATGAAACTTGCAGCAAATTTTTCCAGAATGGAGGGCTTTATCCATCCAATCTTCAGCCTTTTTCCATCGAATCAAACATGTTACCGTAACATTTTATTAACAGTTACTTGTGCATTGACAGTTGAAGGGTCATGATTTTCCCATTTGCAATAATATTTTGGCCTTTGGTGTTTTCCCTCTAAAACTGGGTCCATAAGACCAGTTCAGGCGTCTTGATCCCTGGACCCTAGGCCCGACATAGTACACATTTCCTCGAGCTGAGGATGATATAATTCCTTTTCATTGTCATGTTGTCTTGTTGATTAATTGCCTGTCTGATGAATTAAATCATTCATTTTCTTTCAGGAGGATGTTTGGTCATTCATTAGCGTAGAAGAACATGATGGTTGAAGCTGAGGGAGATGATTAGAATCTGCAGTTGAGATATTCCACTCAAATATGCAATAATTGCCATCCACTCTTGGTCGGAAAGGGGCATTTCTCTTGTTGACACGTCTCCCCCGTGTTGAATAATACTGAGAAAATGGAACCACCGAAGAGCAACAACTCAGCACGTCTGCCCAGGAAACGCTTCTATAGAGCTCGTGCCCACAGCAATCCCCTCAGCGACTCCCACTTCCCTGTCCCCATCACCCCTTCCCAGGTTGATTACTCCTACCACTTCCCATACTTCTTCCCCTCGAAAGGAACTTCCGATGGCAATGGCATGGCCATCGATCAGAAAATCCGCTTTGCCGATATTGGTTGTGGCTTCGGCGGCCTGCTTGTCGGCCTTTCGATTCTCTTCCCTGATATTCTAATGATCGGCATGGAACTCAGGGACAAGGTAACGGAGTATGTCAAGGAACGTATCCTGGCTCTGAGGGCTGCAAACCCAGACCACCAGTATGAGAACATCTCGGTGGTTCGCACCAATTCAATGAAATACATCCCCAATTACTTTGAAAAGGGGCAGCTGTTGAAGATGTTCTTCCTCTTCCCAGACCCTCACTTCAAGGAGAAGAACCACCGCCGGCGAGTGATCAGCCCGCATCTCCTCGATGAGTACGCATACGCTCTCCAAGTCGGGGGGATTATATACACGATCACAGACGTCGAAGAGCTTGGAGAGTGGATGAGGTCTTGTTTGGAGGACCACCCTCTCTTTGAAGCCGTTGCAGAAGAAGAGCTGAAAGTGGACCAGGTGGTGAAGCTTCTGGCCAGTGCAACTGAAGAGGGGCAGAAGGTTGCTAGGAATGGAGGCCAGACATTTCGGGCAGTCTACAAACGCATAGCAGTGGCCCATTGAACCCCAAGTTGATTGATTCTCACTGGACCGGAGGCTCTTGATCCTTGGTGGATTGAGTAATCTTTGATACATTGTTTCATTTGTCAGCAACTCAGGTTTTCATAAATGTGACAAACATGTACAAGATCCAAAACCGATCATACCAGTGAGACTGAGTATGGTCCATCCCATATTAGGTTCATTTCTGGTATGTGTGATTGATGAAAGTGAGCCATAAACACCAGTGGCTCCTGTTTAGGTAGCCAGTTTTGATTTTGAAATGGACTCGGTCTCGGCTGAGTCATTGAGTTTCTCTCCACTATTAATGGAAATTTTTGTTATTTGCTATGAACATTTTACCTAAAGGAACAATGAAGCTTTTGAGCTCTTAGATGCCATTTCTTTTGATTGAGAGACCTATTTCTGTTGAACCCAAAAATACTATTTCTTTTGATAGAGAATCATATAGAACATACTTTTATGTTCTTACTATTTTAAGTGTCTATTGCTAGTGTGATTATAGTTTAATTATTAAATATCGAGTTGATTCAATAAAGATTCAAGTCCTTAACTTGACCTGAAAAAAAAAAAAAAAAAGTCGTTCGAGTCAACATCACCCTTCTACATTTGATAATTATCTTCTAATAGCCAATTCTTTGCATGTTTGTGTGGCCCTTGTGACCAAACTAGTCTTCGGGTCACAATACGTTGTGGCAGGACCCATGTAATGAATGGTCTGGTACTTGCACAAGGTGCCATAACAGATATTCTTGTGTCACTCCAACAGGGTGCCTTCTTATTTACTCCTCACTGTATCACCTAATTAGATACTGTCTCCGAACCAAGGGACAAGCAAAAAGAGGGCAAGGGGCAACCTGAAATTCTAGCCTATGACTCGTGGTCATTGGATCTTACCTGATAATAGACGAGTCTAGGGTGAAATGGGACCCAATGGATCTCTCACTATCTCAAAGGAATGGAACCTTGATGCAAATGTTTTCTTAGGAAGGTCTCATTTTTTTTCTCAAAAGCCAGGCCAGGCCAGAATTCCAAGAACCAGTTCATATTTCTTCACTTTGTCCCATTTTCTTTTCTTCAAAGATCTCAACCGTGGAATCTTTCTAGAAATTGAGATGATTCTCATTCCTGGATCGGCCTCAAGAAGAGATAATGATTTCATTTCAGATCTTTTTGAATGATCAGGGTTGAGAGAGAGAGCCAATGGTGGTGTATGTCCCAAGTGAAAGCACCAATGGTTAAAAAGAATCAAGTTTACTATAAGACCTCTATGGAGAAGAGAAGAAATAATCAGAGCACTGGATTTCTGCATAAAATAGAAGCAACTTCACACATCGGTGCATGCAAATGTGAAATTTACTAACTGAAAACCAAAGTTCATACATACGGTTGGAGTTTTTTTTTTTCCTTCTAATAAAAAAAAATTACAGGTGAAAGTGGTTTCTCCTATTTGGGACAGAAACAAATGCAATAAAACCATTCCAGAGAATAACATAATAAAGTTTTGACCGTATTTTCTAACTTTTGGCATCCAAATCCATATGGGCTAAAATTGGGTGATGTACTGAGTGGTCGAAGTGGATTTCAAATAAACATTATAGTGGGCCCACCTGAGCCGAAGACTCATTTACTTTGCTCAACCCTCTACCCATGTCCCCTCATCTTCTAACCTTGGCACCGCGCCCCTCATCTTCCAATCCTCAACCCACACCACCATCTCTCTCATCCGGAAGCCCTCAAGCTCAGGCTCAGGCCCAACTTGGTTTGGGTAACACCCACTAAAATGTTACTCAATAACAAGGGTTTGTCCACTATATCTGGATATCCTTGATGATTTGTGGAAACAAAAGCTACATTGGCTTTATGTATCTCAAGTGGAATGATATCGAATGGAGCAATGAAAGTATTCAGTAGAGTTTGTATCAGTTGAGTTGATGATTCAGGAATATTTCGATATTCTTCATTAATCCATAAGCATAAATTCAAGTTAATAGGTTGCGAATTGAACTAAAGGATCAAGGCATGTAACATTAGTAGAAGGGACGGGGATATCGCAGTCGTCGACTCTTCCATCCTAACATGGATCATTGCTCGAAGGGCCAAAAATATCTATATCGTACTCGATACCCAGCAACCGAAAAAACGATATATCGCAATCGTCAAGTCATTGATCATGACATGTATTATTGCTTAAAGGGTTAAGAATATCACAATCGTCGAATCATTGATCATAACATATATTATTGCTTAAAGGGCTAGAAATGTCGCAATTGTCGAGTCATTGATCATAACATGTATCATTGCTTGAAGGGCTAAAAATATCACGATCGTTGATCATAACATGCACCATCGTAGAATTGTTGATCATGACATATATCATTGCTTGAATGTTGCGTATTGGGGTATAGTATGTTCAAATGTAATGGAAAGTGTATGCTCATTGCTTGCACAAACGATGTACGCCTCATTTTCTCTATCTACAGTGTTATCTAAGTAGGTGGACTCTATCCAAAAAGAGCATATATGCGAGGAGATTTCATTGTCGTTGATTGTATGTGGAGGGAGTAGTCTACGTATTGCTTCACCATACATAACATTCATTCTCAAATCAAATTCATCCAGTGTTATCTTTGTAATCTAATGCATTTTATCTAGGATTTCATCGTACGTAATATCATCCCTTACAACAGTCTCTTTTGAGTCCCCACCTACATATGAGAAACATTCATTTTCATATACATCATTCCCATCATAATAACATAGAATGAGCCGACGAACCATAATATTCTAATATAGGTTAACCTGCAACAAAAAATAGATAGTGTATTGTTATGTTTACAACATTGGTATTTTGGTGCCTCTTTGCATCTCGACATACTGATCAACTCAATTAAGGTACGATTTATGATAAACAGGCCAATTAATACAACTATGACATTCGTGGGCAACCTCATTTATTAAATTAACAAATTCATCCTGGCCTCCTGGGGGTAAAACTAATGCCCTTTGTTCCTAAGGGCCTGGGTTAACTATCTAAACCCTTGGCAGGTTGTGCTATTAGAACCTGCCCCTAATGCTTCGTTGTCCAGTATAAATTGCCTTGGAACGGAAAAGTCATGGTTCATATCATTTTCTTTATTACCGCTAAATCAGTCATTCCTTCCATTTCTTCCTATGCCTACGTGAGATGACATATTCCGGCCTATCAACTCTTGAATTCACCGAATGTTGCTAACCGGTATTTCCGGAGGAACGTTGCCCATTTGGTGTACTTCAATGTTATAATGAGCGTTATCCGATAACCTATCATGAAGAAATGCTGTGAATTTGTTGATAGTTTCAATTTGAGGCCTAGAGTACTCAAAAGCCACTTTCAATCAAATGTGTGGCACATTGACGGACAACAATCATACCATTTTCTATTGTAACTTGATCAGAAGTGTGCATTTGAATGGCACCCGCACGCACTATCATAAGCATTTTAGTCATTCCTTCAACATATTCATAAGCCTTTATCCTGTAGATCATACTCCGTTACCCTATGATCATAATGGATGAATTTCCACACCTTGACCGTGTGAGATTGGACCAGATGAATAGTTCTGATCAACAGTTGCGGGACAGCTGTACTTCCAATTGGTCCCTGATCAACAGTTCAGCTCTAAGAGATATACAACATTCGGGTGGGAAGGTTGTACGGTGCCCTTAGAATGAGTTTTGTACGAAGCACAGCAAATGGTTCAGCGATCCAAAACATTGATACAATGGGTCCACACACAATAGATGGTTTGAATAATGTATGATCTGTGGGATTTGGGTAATTGGGCCATCCCACATTTCTGTCTGCAGTTTTCATCACTCCATGTTTTAATTGGATGGTGCGGCAGAAAGATAGTCATTTTGAGACCATACAAGGTGGAGCCAATTGGTTCAACGATCTAGATTGTTTGATCTGATGGGCCCATCCTGGAACGACCATTTCCAAAAATCTTCCTTATAGGGCAATAAATTCTAACTCTTGCACCAATTGCCTGAAATATACTGTTAAGTAAAAATAAAAAAAAAATGTCCACATTCAACAAAGAAGGGAGCCAATAATGTTTGTCCACCATCCAGAGTGGAACCCAATCAACAGTCAAGATCAAATGGGCCTTTCAACCCATCACAGAAGAAAGTAAAAAATTCAACAGCCATACTTATGAGAGATGTAGCTCAGAAAAGCTCAATAAATCGCTAATGTAACAACAATCGACAACCATTCTAAATTTCTGTTGTGAGGGGATGCATCGGTAACCAAATATTCTAGAGAGAAAGGAGAGACTACAAAACTGACATGGTTGCATGCTTTACACTGAAAAGAAGCTGGGTATCAGCGAAGGCTTCCAAGATGCAAAATGTTCAGTGTGGTTTGGGCACATAACCATCCACCGCAAAGTTTCTCATAGCAGCTGGCAGCGCCAATCGAATCCCATTGAGCTCAGGCTTCGCAATCACCTGGCAGGCTAGACGAGACCTGTAAATGGCCCATGAACAAAAACTCAGTAACTGGTTTGTAATTACAAATGAGAACTCACATTTTGGTTTCCAGAGGGGACCCACGTTTCCGAAAGCCCAAAGGCAAGGTCCAACATGTCATTTTCCTCATCAGTAGGATCTTCTAGCTTGTTGTAGAAAGCCACATCCTACAGCAGGAAGTTCAACAGTCAGCTCGTGTTATAAAATGTCACCATATCTCAGAACTGCTAAAAGCAACATCCTAAAGAATTGAGGTCCAATATCCAGTAATCTAAACCGTTGATCTGGTGGACCTATATGGTATGGGCCATGTCCAATTATCTCTGCAATTGGAAAATTGAATATTCACTATGAATGAACCACACTGCCCAATCAGGCAGTCAAGATCATCCCTTGGGAGGTTTTTGGAGTATCTCCATCTACGAGGGTCCACCATATGAAAATTTGGATCACCAAAAGGAAGGTCCTACACCTACCGATTATTGGGCCTAGCAAATGCATGGCTGAACATTATACACTGCCTCCATCCTATATGCCATGCAACAAAAAAGCCAGGTACGTACCATCAAAATCACATGACATGTTGAACATGAAAGCGAGCCTTCACAAGCTCCAGTAATCACATCAGACGGTTCATCAATGTCTCGATTCATTCCAGTACTTCATTACATACCTACTCTTGAGTACCGGATTGAGATTTATTGTGCTTTCAAGAAAAGAGTACTGATCACCTACAGCTGGTTGTAGGTAGTTTGAAATATAACCTGTCATGTGCCAACGAGTTGAGTGTACAAGGGGCCATGTAGAAGGTGGGCTCCACCATGGACATCACCAGGAGTGAAAATCAGGCAGATCCAATCATCAGACAGCCACCGTGCATGAAACAGTGGACGGTTTGAATCTGACCTTAAGACAGTCTGATGCAACATATACATGTAGCTGCCTGATTATTGGCCCAGCTGATTTAATGGCGGGGCCCCACCTCTGCAAAGCCCAGATTCCATACACAATTGACATGTTGGCACATTTGATGGGTGTACCTTAAGCTAACCTACAAGCATTGCTAGTTGTTCAATCCTAGCAACTTGAACCAGGATTCTCCATTAAATCAAGATTGAGTAGGAAGATTTCTTTAACTAGATTGAGTTTTTAAACACTACTGCCAAGTGATTTAATCCAAACTTTAAGAAACCAATATCAACTTGGTACCGCCAATCCCCAATTAGGTACTGCTTGGCCTATTCTTTGAGAAAATCAACAAGCCAAGTTGCTAGTTGTGCATTAACATATGAAATGAAAACAAAAAAGAAAAGACATTTCTTAATAGTTAACCTAGCCAATAATCAACTCGTTTTATTGCTTTTTCAAAATCGAGGAGAGAGAGAGAGAGAGAGAGAGAGAGAGAGAGAGAGAGATGAATTTCTAGGTTCCCTACAAAATGGCATTTTAGATAATGCTTGTACTTGATTTTAAATATACAAAATCAGATTAGATTGTCCAAGCAACTTCTTAAATGAAATTTCTCTTGAGAGAGAGAGAGAGAGAGAGAGCCTTGTTCATGGAAGGTTTGAAGACTGAATTATGATAAAGCATGCCTGAATATGTACCTTCGAGTTCTATATCATTTTCGTGTGCTGCTTCTAACATTGACATTCCAACAGGGACCTTGATATGCTTCTCCTCTCCACCCTTGTCAACAAACGTCACGGATATTCCGAAAGGGTACCAAAACTAAATTATGGAAAGATTTCCAAAATAACATACGCTGTTCCTTATTTGCTCATTGGCAATTGCCCCAGCATTTGAAAATTGAAAAGCTTTCCAACATAAACATAAATCCATTGCTTGTTTGCTCATGGGTGATTGCCTTGGCATTTGAGATTCACACTAAAAAACTTGATTGCTATTAACCCAACCCTGAGAAGAACTCAAACTGAAAAAAACAAGTGCACTAGCAGACACGTACCAATATGGCCCAAATGTGTGAATTCCAAATACACTCATCTGACAGCCCTTCCTGCAAAAGAACTGGCCCTAAAATTAAGTGACGTCCATCAGGTGGGCCACACGTCTACATTGAATGCGGACCTTACCTTCCACTGATTGTAAACAAGCAGCCCAGCTGATGGATGGACCTGCCTGACTTTTGGGACAGGACAGATACACAGCAAGGCCGCCTAATTCGATCTTACAAATCCGCATTGGCATGTGTTCCAGCAAATACACTTGCAGTGTGATGTCCATTCCCAGGGCTCAAACTCAATTGGATGTGTTGCTATTAAAAACTATAGCCAACTCCATGCTTTCAATATAAACAAAATGAAAACACATGAAAGGCATAAGCTCTTACAACCACCTGGAGGAGCACGTGAAAAACACTTACTTTTCTTTCTCCTCATTCTCAGCCTCACGAGCTTTATCAACGGCTGTGGTAGAATGAGAATACTTCTGAAACTGAAAATTGACATGATTTAGCTCTTATCGAGAAAAAATAATGCCATGGCTATTTTACTTTCGTAAACAGTCCCCGAAAAAAAAAAAGCTCAAGTTAAAAAAAAAAACAATTAAGAAGAAGATCTCATAAATCAAGATGCATCTAATCAGAAGATAATTTAAGCCTAGAAAATAGATGGAATCCAGCACCATCACTAACTCATTAGCTTAAGAACGGGGGGGGGGGGGGGGGCGATATCAGCCGATATATCCCATGATATTTCTTGTATCCCACCTGTGCAATACGAAACGCAAAAGTAGTGGGATATATCCCACATGTTCGATCTAGTGAGCATTTTTTTTTTTTCTGTAAATCATGTTAAATCAATGTCAAATTGTTACGAATCCATGTTTTGCATGAAAAATCATGGATTGGGATCTTTGATTTTGAGGCTTGGAGAAGAAGGACCAAGTTGTGGAAATTTGAGAAATAAAATAAAACTTTCTCAATTTCTCACAAATCGGTTGCAATCTGTGTCCAAACATAAAATCAAACATGTATATAACCTAATTTAGTGATTCTTCTTTTGCTTTTGAATGTATTGCTTGTGTTTCCACATGTCTTCTGACATTTATAAATTATAAGAATAAACTTTGAATATACTTGCATCAATTCAATTAGACAATGTATAGATTAGGACCTCATACAAAGAAAACCTATTATTTGCACTTGTTTTTTATAATGTTTTGATTTGTAAATGTGTATTGATGTCTTTTTTAACAATCATTGAAATTTCATTGAAAAAATCGACCAATTTCCAATGTTTCCAACAACAATGATACATTACGCAATACAACCGATATATCCCCATGAGATAACCGATACGTATACATATCCCAGGGGTGCAATACGTAACGCAATACCAATATTTCAAACACTGGGTGGGGGGGAGTTGTTTTGAAAAATCCAGGTCCAGCTGGGGACTTGGAACATCAACGGTAGTGTGATCAAGGAATTTTCAAGGCCCATAGGAATCAAAGACTCAAATTATGCAGAGGCACCAGTGCATAAAGCTTGAAATATCTTTTTTGAAGTCTCTTCAGCCCGTCATGATTGAAGTCGATTCTAGTAATACAATTGCTTGGGCTACAACCAGATTATTCTTCTGGAAGTGGCAGACATTATTGAATAAAGTGCAAGATTTGTGTATTGGCAGGGGCCAGGGAGGTTTTGATGTAGGACAATTAACCATTTGCTCTAGAAGCTCGAATTGATGGAGCATGGCGAATCAATCCCTTTATCCTATAGCCCAAGCATTACATCGCATGGGTTAGGACCTCGGCCGAACACCCCTCGTGGGCCCCAAATCACATGGGTACCGCCTCACATGAGCCACCCGCCTCACACGGGCTGCCCACCTCGAGTGTGCCCCTGCATCCCACAGGCAACCCTACTCGAGCCCAGTGTGAAAATGCCCCCGCATTAATCACCCCTAGTGAGGAGTCTCGAACACGAGACCTCCCGCTCTGATACCAATTTGATGCAGGACAATTAACCACTTGCTCTAAAAGCTCAAATTGATAGAGCATGGCGAATCAATCCCTTTATCTCATAGCACATGTCCCATATCACATGGGTTAGGACCTCGGCCGAACCCCCCTCATGGGCCCCAAATCACATGGGTACCGCTTCACACGAGTGGGGGCCGCCTCACACAGGCCACCCACCCCGAGTATGCCCCTGCATCCCACTGGCAACCCCACTCGAGTCCAGTGTGAAAATGCCCCTGCATTAGGTTTCCTTTTCATTAGTCCCAAGAGAAGTGAACTTTGAGGTGGATGATCTTGTAAAGGTTGGTGCTAGTAGAAATGCATTGTGGTCATGGACGGCAGCTTATTTTTCTTTCTGTTTTTATCTATAGTTGTTTGCCGCACTATCTTGTTGCATCATGTAGTTGTTTTTCTTGTAAGATGGTCTTACGCACCCCTCCTTTTGGGGCTATCTTGTTTTTGGGTTTTGTGTCAGCTCAAGCAATGGTTTAGATCATCGGGTGCAAAAGAAACAGATATCTTTGTGCTTTAAAAAAGAATATGACTAACCAAACGCTGGAGGAAAGATACGATTTGCTAAAAGAAACAGATATCTTTGTGCTTTAAAAAAGAATATGACTAACCAGAGATTGGCGATAATGACTAGGTCTTTGCACGTATCCCATTCTAGAGATAGAAATGACTCGACCTGCCAAAAGAGTAATTTCAGTATCAAAGGAAACAAAAGAGAGAAAATATATCATATGCATAAACATTGTGCAGCTATTTAGTTGCTTTTTGCAGTAAGTTACCTGCCACCATTTTTATTTTATTTTTGAGAAATGATAATTTTTATTAAAAGGGCTCGAGAAAACGAGCAAAGAATACAACACCCACAAGAGCCAAAAATCATGCTCATGCCCACGTCTCCAAGTAGCCAGAAAATCTTCTAATAACCTCCTCGGCACTAGCCTAAATATTTCTAAAACAACACTCGTTCCTCACTCCAAGACAGCCCAAAATGCCGCCATAATAAGACGCCTCTACCTGGCTTTTCCAATTTTCCCCACACCTCCTCCCTGCCATGCCCAAAGAAGCTGATCCACCGACTCTGGCATCACCCAAAAGATGTGGAATGGCGACAAAAAAATAACTTCACACCTTACCGGCAAAAGGGCAATGGATAAAAAGGTGGTCGATATTCACTTTCTCTGCCACGCACATGCAACGAATATTGGGAAGAATCATCGCTCTCCTCTGCAGATTATCAATAGTCTGGATTATCTTTCAACAAACTAGCCACACGAAAACTGCCACCCTAGGAGGGGCTCCGTAAGATCAATGATCAAAGGGATGCCGGAAGGAACGCCACCCTGGTTCCGTTACTATACCAAACATACTTCACCGAAATACGTCGGAAGTAATTCTCACCCACACCATAGAGTCTTCCACTTGCACCTCTACCTTGGCGTGCCAAAGAACCTCGAGAAGACAAATAAGGTCCCCTGTTTCAAGTCTAATAAATTCTTGCAACAAGGAGGTGCCCACACTACCAAGTCCTGCAAGATCGAAAAACAATACGCTACGGAGACAAATCGATCGGGAGCCAAACATGCAAGACTATGAAACCTAGTTTGCAACTCTTGATCGCCACACCACATATCTACCCAAAAACGAGTACAGGTCCCATTGACCACTTAGAAGGATATGCCCCTTCAAACTAGGTGCTCAGTAGCCACCACCACTTTCCACACCCCAAAAGCCTCCAATTTGGTACTTAGCATGACTAAAAATTCACAACAGTTCCTCCCTAGAACATGCATGCAAGATGCATACATCAAGGCAGCAAAAGGGAAAGCCAAAAAGAAGGGTTGGCCAATGTTGGTAGCATTTCTTTCAACAACATAGGAGAGTAAAAAAAAAAAAACTTGCTTTTTGTGGACCAATTGATCTAAACTTTAATGTTTTCTAATGAGACTTCCAAGGATAGCGCATTATTTAGGGGACTGAAATAATCTATTTCTGCTTTGGAGGGTCATCTTATGGCAAATGGCAACTTGTAAAGCACTGGTCTATATCTTGCACTTTGAGTACAAATTTGGGTCCTACGGATGTAGGCATATTGATGCAGGACCAATGCATGAACCAAATATTATGTGAGATCAATCAGCAAAATTAAGGTAATTAAAAAAAGAACATAAAACTTACCATTATCATTACTGATATAAAGTAAACCATAAGAATATCATGCATAATATTAGCCTAGGTTACCAACATCATAGTACAAGATCATTAAATAAAAGAAACTAGGATCTAATGGATATAGGGACATCCAATTAGCATAGGGTAAAGCTCTTTTTTTTAAGTAGAAGACCTAATACACCCTAGGGTAAAATTAGGGTTTAAGAGATTAAGAAATCTAGGAATTAGGGTTCATGGGATCAAATTGGGTGAAAGGGTTAAGGGATTGAGGTATGAAGATGTGGGAATTAGGGTTTTAGAGGGATGGGATGTAAGGATTAGGGTTAATTGAAGAATGGGATGAGCTAGGGTTTAGTGAATTAGGAAAATTGAAAAGTTAGGGATTTCTAGGTTTAGGGTTAGGGTTTTGGGAAAAGATAAGAGGGTTTTGATTTAAGGGTGATGGGAAACCAAAAGGATCAAGGTGTGGCAATACGGCCAACCTGCAGGGTTCACACGTGTGGTTGTACGGTCACACGTGTGGCTAGGCTGGATGGGTTTAGGTCTTTTAGGGTCTGCATTGTTGACGGGTATGGGAAAGTGAGGTTTAGAAGAAGATGAAGATCTGGGATGGGAGAATCAAAGAACTTTGAAGAAAATACATTAATAGATAATGAAAGAGTGATGTTGTGGGGATAGATGGAGACCCCACACGTCCGTTGATGAAAATTAGCCTCACACCAATCCCCCTTCCAAATCACATAGAAGTATCTTCAAATCTCGTGAAGATTGAATAAGAAGAAAACAAAAAAACAAAAAAAAACAAAAAAACAAAAAAAGCAAAAGCGTCTTTTTTTTCACAAAATCCAATGAGGGAGAGAGTCAAACACCCACCCTTTTTTTATAGCTCCAACAAGTTTTGCTAATTACAAAAAACACCCGGTCTTATGAAATTTTAATAAAAATGGCCCTAGTCTAAAGAGAATCTACTAAATCACTCATAAAGGTGTCCAAACATAAAATAATCAAAACTAAATCCTAAAAGATGATAAAATCTAAAAAATTGATGTGGACAATCCATGATCAATGGCCCGATCATGTAATCCATGCGATCCAACGGCCCGATCGTCACGTCCCTCCGTTCCAACGGTCTAGATCACTCCTTATAGCAACTCATGTGCATCTTCCCAGTGTGGAGTCTTCCAGATACTTGCACATGCACATGGGGTCGTCAACACGATCATGGCTAGTCGTCTAGCCACAGGGAAACCGGTGTGGCCCTCATCCTTTGATACGTACGCAAAGGTGTACGTGAAGTGATGTCTTCATCACATATCAATTGAACAAACTAGTTAAATATAGATTTTTTTTCTTTTTTTCTTTTTTAAAGATGAAGCGCTTTTATTAGGGCCAATGGCCAAAAAGAAAAGAAAACAACAAGAAGAAAACGAAGAGAGAGAGAGAGAGAGAGAGAGAGAGAGAGAGTGAGAAAACGGGACTAAACCTTAGGAAGCCAACTCGGCCACTCCCTAATATGAAAAGTACAACCCAAGCGAGGAACCCCTAAGATTACAAGTCCCTATGACTAGGGGGAAGCCAAATTCCCCTAGAATCCTAGGCACAGAAACAATAAGCTACAGATATATTTTGAATTGGGCAAAGGTTGGCCAGATTAAATACATTCACAAAGAAAGCTCTCCACACCACAAGTCCTCCCAAAACCTGACTATCTCATATCTCCAACCAGCAAAGAACCATTGCAACGATAGATTTCCAAATAAAGGAGGCCCTATATAAGGATGATTCCTAAATCCACCACTATGCTATTATGCCAAACATACAAGTCCTAATTAACAACATCCAATTGTCTGATACTTGCCCCACCCTCCCCGATAGGTTTACACACCTCACCCAATTCAATAAATGAACTTCTAATCATCCACCCCACCCTGCCATAAAAAAATCTCTTCTCAGCCCGTTGATCCAAGCCAAAACAGACTTGGGACACTTGAAAAGAGATTTTTTTTTAATTTTTTTTTTAATGTAGATAGGAAGATTGGAGAGAGAAGCTTTAATGAGAGTGATTCTCCCCCCTAGGGATAGAAATTTACTCTTCTCCAAGGAGAATTCTCTCCATTCTCTCTACCACTTTATCCCATAAGTGAAGAGCCGATTTGCCCAGACACAGGGGAAGGCCTAGATATATCGAAAAAAAAGAGCCAGCCTTGCAGCCAAAGACCTCCACAAGCTGGGAAACCTTTTCCTGATATATATCAAATCCAAGGAACTATTAATATTAAGGCCAAAAATAATATCACTTTTATAAATAAATAAATAAAAGGCTGGAAATAAACCTAGATATTAAATCGCTTTTTTTTTAAAAGGCCAAAAATAACCTGAAACCACCTCATCGCAATCCACAAATTAGCAACTTGAGACTTAGAAGCTTCACAAAACAGAAGGGTGTTATTGGCAAATGGGAGATGGTTAATACACCAAGAGAAATTGGCCACCCGAAAACCATAGACCAAACTTTCATCTTGACCTTTGGAAAGCATTTTACTTTGGGCATCCGCAACCATGACAAAGAGGAATAGAGACAGGGTCTCCTTGTCAAAGGCCCCATGAGACTTTAAAGAAGCCAAAGGGGGATCCATTAATCATAACCGAAAATTTGGCAAAACAGACGCAGGATTGAATCCATTTCAAACCAAAAATTAATATGCCCAACATATAATCTAAGGAGGACCAATCAGAATGATTGTAAGCTTTTTCTACGTCCAACTTCCGTATAACCCCCTGCCTTCCTGCCTTAAAACAAGAATCCAAAGTCTCATGAGCTAGCAAGGCACTATGCAAGATTTGCATGTCGGTCACAAAAGCACTTTAGAAAGGCAAGACAACCTTATGGAGAACCCCCTCTGATTCTCTAACTAAGAATTTTAGCCACAATCTTATAGGGACTACTTATCAAAATGATGGGCCTAAAATTCTTTAGACTATCAACTGCTTCCACCTTAGTTATAAGGGTATGAAAGTACATCCCGATTTAGGGGTGAGATCTCCCAATGCGAATATATATATGGCATGTGCAAGTCAGAATTAATAAGATCCCAAAAGACCCGGGGGGGAAGGGGGGAAAAAAAAAAAGCTAGAGAAAAACCATCAAGGTTTGGTGCTTTATACCTCCCAGGTCCCAGACTGCATCCTTGATCCCCTCAACTAGGACCGGGGCTTCCAAAGAATCAACATCCTCAACTAAACGAGATTCAAAGGCAAGATTGTCTAAATTAGGTCTTAGAAATCCCTCATTTGACAGCAAGTATTGATAGAAATTCACCATAACATAGCAAACAGGGCCTTTATCAACCAATCTTTTACCATCAACCATCAAAGAGGAAATACAATTGGACATCGCTCTACCGCTGGCAATGCCATGAAAGCATTTGGTGTGCTTGTCACCCTGTTTGAGCCAAATAACCTGCGAATGTTGACATCATTTTATTTCCTCTTCTTTAACCCTAGATTGGAACTCAGAAGTTAACTCATCTCTAGAAGAGTGATCATCGTCTAAAAGCAACCGACTCTGTTCTTTAATGTCTAAAGCCTGGATGTTGTTTAGGAGGGAATCCATCTCCAACTCTCTACAACCAAACACTTCATGATTCTAGACTACAAGCTTAGCTTTCAGAAGCTTCAATTTCTTAAAGAGCCTGAAACCTGCCCGACCAAAGTAAGACCACCAATCCGACACCAATAACTTAAAACCCTCAACTTCTAACCAGGCCGACACCAATAACTTAAAATCCTCAACTTAACCAGGCTAACTCAAATCTAAATGGTTGGCCCCTGGTTGAGGACGTCCACCTCCAGGAGGCTGGACAGTGGTCAAAGGAAAGATTAGGAAGCCCAGACTACAACACCAAAGCGAACTTTTACGCCTATTCCAGCGACACCAAGATTCTATCCAAGAGAGATATAGCTGGTTGGTTTTGACCATTGGATCGGGTATACTTAACTCCTTCCATGGGGATATCCACGTAACTAGCTTTGGCACCCAATCTACAAAACCCCAGATGCAAGCATTAAACCTACCCCATGTAGCTTCTTATGAGCCAAACGGACAACATTGAAGTCCCCTCCCACACACCACGGTAGGGGTGAGGAAAGCTCATCCCGAAAAAGAGACCGAAGAGAGGGGTGATTCAAGCCGTAAACCCCTGTAAATACCCATATGAATCCAGATGATATTTTCTGAAAAACCTCACTAACTGATAAGACACTGACCCAACAATCCTCTCTACACCAAATAGAGGGATTCCAGCACACTAGGATACCCCCTGAGGCCCCAACGGAGTTTAGGGCAACGTATTCAATATCCCTACAACCCCACAGCGACATTCCAAGACTTTTATTGACAGACTGTAACTTAGACTCTTCGAATAGCAATATATTCATGTATTTCATGAGGCAGATGTACTGGAGGAAAACATCGCAACAATTCTAAAGGAGTTTAGGGACCTTTATCATCATCGTAGCTTTGTCCTAGCTATTTGGAGTTTGCTTCTCATGGTCTAACAAAATTTCTTGACAACCAGCAGCCCACCTGAAAACGTTTTCCCAGTGGAACTCTATGAATTTGGTTTCCCATTGTAGCTTTCTGGACCTCTACGTATCTGCAATATCTGCCCCTTGTATTAGCTGTACTTTCCCAGCAATCAAATGAAGCTAGCGTAATCAGGAACCCATTCCCTTCTTGATGTGATCCCTTCCCTTTTTCTTGAATTAATTTTCCTGTTAATTCTCGAAAAAGAAGAAGGGAGGGGGGGGGGGGGGTGAACAGAAGCAACAAATATGAATTGATTACACCAGATCTCTAAAAAGTCACACCACAGAATACATTCATCAAAAGACTTCAATATATGCTCCTTGATCCAACTGCTGGTCAAGATACAATCTATGGATTGTAAAAAGATTGAGCTAATAAAGTGCCAATAAACAGACCCAGTATAAAAGATCTCCTGAAGCTAAAGGAGTTGTACAAGACTCCGTTTGCCATTGCACGCCTATAGTTCTGCACCCACAACCAGGACCATCTTTTACCAATCAGACATGCACACCTCTACATGGAGTGGAAAATCACATAATTAAACACTAGTACCTGCACCATTCTCAAAGGATCACACAGTGCTAGCAAGCCCAACTTAAAATGGAGATAGCCATAGGACTTCCTACATACTCTCCACTAACCAAGCCATAGCAGACACCCAATGACCTTCCCACCTCCTGAGTGCAGGAACCGTACCTTTGGCATATTTATACATTCTTCCAAAAATCTAAAAACAAGCATTCCAATCAGCGAATTAGTCATGAGTCATAAGTCGCCCTGAAATCTAAAACTAATATTTATACAATCTGCAAATTAGTCATGAATCACCCTGATGCATGCTTCACAAAGGTCATACCCAAGCATACCCAAGAAACAAAATATTTTGACCTCAAAATGTTAACCCTATGCTACAACTTTCAGTGAACTCAGATTATAAAAGATACACTTGATGGGCTCCAAGACAAGCAGCATATATCAGGGTCCAAACTCACTGCAGCATTCACCACCAAGTAAGCCATGATCACAGTCCACGAAGAACCAGATTTCCGAAGCAATGCATGAGGATTGTCAAATAAGATAAGGTCTTTGATTTAAATAAGATAAGGTCATTGCTGCAACTTGCTAACTGAATTTGGCACCCACTGGTTTGTCATTTTCAGATCATCCAAAGTCACGCTCACTATCGAGACTCACTCCAACGTCTGTGCATGCAATCACTATGTTTAGGCATAGATTGAAACTTCAGAGACCATCTCACTGCATCAGCACAAACCAGACTATTATCAAGTGTCATGAACTTACATATTAGTATAGCTGCAGTTGCCAGGTCATGCTTTAGTCAGATCTAGATTCCACTTTTCTATTCATAGGGTAATTGGTGAATCCAATTCCTTGGGTTTTGTTCCTCATTAGTTTGCTTGATTTTTAAATCAATTTGGTAAGTTTGTAGATTGATTCATTTAATTAATAACAAATTTAAGGATTGAGGAGTCCAAACCAATAAGCAAATTTTGTAGATTTAACCACAGGGAATTAACCAATTTATTCATACAATTCAGAGCAAATGGAGGACTGATCCTAGTAAAGTGTGTAAAGTAATAAGAGTGCCTGAATTTAGAACACAGCAGGTAACCTAACATACTTGACAACTACAAGAACAGCAAACAATCAATAGAATCAACAGAGAAAGAGAAAGGATTTGAATTAGGAATTGAAAAGGAAGTTAGGAGCATGAGATCATACCTATTTTGAACTCCTTGACCATCCAAAGCCCAACTTGTGAAAGTTTGGAGATGAACATAAACGTTATACACAAATCTGAAATTTTACATTTAAAATTGATTAACATGTTAACATAAAACTATTCTTGCTTTAAAAATTGGTATGTAAGATCATTTGGATGATGTCCTTTTAAGGTATCCAAAAAAAGGCTGCAAAACATTCAATATAAATCCCTCAATCACAGTTAGAGCTGTTGGTCGGCTAGGATCATGCAGGACGATGTCAGTGCAGCCCATTTAATTTTCAGGGCTGAAATTTAGGCCAAGCTTACAAGAACCAAATGCAGATTACATAGAAAATTGGGCTCAGATTCAGGCTCAGCCAGGGTTCAACAGAAATCATCATCATCTAAGCCTTATCCCAATTAATTAGGGCCAGTACATGAATCTTGTTTAGCAATTCCACTATCAAGGGTCGTAGCTTCAGTTAGACCATAGGTGTCTTTAAACTGCTCATCCTTCAGTTAAGACCATTCAATGTCTTTAAAGACACCTTTTTATTTCAAAAAATGTCTTTAAAGACACTTGGTGAGTGGATTCCATTCAATGCCCACTATAAAGGATCACAGGTCGTAACTGATGCAGGACATGAAAATTAAATATGATATGCGAGATTTCAGGCTTAAGATCACATTAGTTCAGAAACAATTACACAAATTCCATATCCCACATGAAAGTCCAAACATTCAATTAAGGGGAATCTATGCGGGTCCAGGCCTACATATGATAGGGCTAGATCAATAAAAATTATGAACCAAACGATACTCAAAGATAAGAGATAATTATCCACACATGCATAGTAATTAGTCCATAATCCAAGGGATTCAGAAATTCCGATTTGGGGAACCCTAGGGTAAGAAAAAGGGCATAAAATTAGATATTTGAGTAATTTAGGGTTAGGTTTAGGGATTTTGGATGAAAGCGGAGTGAAAGAGATGAGAGAAATGAACCAGAGAAGTACCGCACGCGTGGACAACAATATAGCCCAGATGTACGTGCGTGTGATCCGGGCCGCACGTGTATGGCGCCCACTATTAAAAAAAAATCACCTTGGCCCTGGTCGGCTAGAGATGGACTCCAAAACCCCCAAATCTCAGTTCGATCCGATGTACGGTTTGTGCGTGGTGCTCCGTTGAAGTTTCAGCCCTCCTGTAGGGCCAGATTCTGAAATTCCGCTGTGGGGAGGAAAATTGCTGCAATAGATGATTGATTCGAAGTGTAGATGATGGAGTGAGATGAAAAGAATGAATGGTAGAAGATGGGTAGTAGAGATGACGATGGATGGGGCGAATCGGGATATATGTGCCTTCGCACCACGGTAGTTAACCCTTCGATGAAGGGAGGGCTTCACACACTTAATTAGGCTTCACAACTCAGAGAGTAGGAAAACGCAAAAAATTTTATTAATCTTCAATGAATGAAAAAAGCTACAAGGGGTGCCTATTTATAAGAAAACCCTATACCCCAAAACTCGCGCCATGTGCGCAACCTATTACTTGGCGATAGAGTAAACCAAAATAAAAACTAATTAAATAAATCTAAAGCGTTCATGATGTTCTAAATAACATTAATAAGCAAACCTAAAATATAAAATCAATCTGACTAGTGGGCCATGATCATGAGATCCCATGATGGGGTTTTCTTGGCTATCGGGCCCACTCTCTTGAACCAAAACTCCGTGTTCTAACTAGGAGGCCCTCCCTGGACGTCGTCATCAATCCAGATCGACCGTGGGGCCCTCCTTCTGGCGTACGTGTGTAGGGGGCGGCGTGAGTGTGCGTGTGCGCATGATGCCCCCATCAGTAATTGAATGCAATTGCTGAAGAATAGGTGTTATAGCCCCATATCACATACCAGGACATAAACTTGGCCCGAGAACCAATCTCAGACTTAAAATGTAGGGCATCCGACCCGGACCAATGATGAATAGCCAGGCCCAGTCCAGTCATCAAGCGGCCATCATTACACAAAAAGGACAAACAGTTTAAAGGCACTTGGATGGATGGGATATCCCTAAAACTTCTTTTCTATTGGAGTGTTTTAAGCATTGATTATTTCACTGTTTTCCTAACAGAGTGGGCTAGGGCCAGGGCATGAGGCTAGGGTCAGGGCGTGGGACTAGGGCCGAGTTAAGGCTTGCCCTAGCCTAGCCCATTGCTACCCCTAGTAAATAGCATGGATCCAGCTTTATTTCAATTGTCTAATTCCAGCCACTAGGGCCCACAATGATCATCCATAAAAGAGGCAGTCAAGTTATCGATCCTGAATGGTTGGGTCATTAAGCATGCCCTGCCCGTGTTCCCAACAATCCACGAACACGACTGGACCGATGGCCATGATTAAATTGACCATCCATGTGCATTGTCACAAGAAAACTTTTTATACTGCCTTGGCTGTGGATTGATCATCCACAAGGCCATGTACTTTTGATATGGTACACCAGAAAGGTCATTAAGCTGGTGGCCCCCTGCTTGTGCATCTATTGTATTCCCATTTCTCCCACTTCACGAGAATTTGCTTTGATACTTTGGGTGGGTGTGAAAGCTAATACACAGGTATCAAAAAATTGCATACGTGACATGCTTGTTACCTAAAATAGACAATGCAAGCCATGGGAACCATTTCAGATAGACATCAAAACAAAATAGAAAAATTGTACTTTATTTTATTCCCATTAGATGATTAACGGACATTTAAGGGACAGACACAAAAATCATTCAATGGTCCCAATTCAACAAACAACTTCCTAGTAATCAAAGGTTATAACAGTTTAATAAATTTGATTTTTAAAATATGACCGATCTATGTTTTCTCCCAAAAAAATGGATGGTTTAAATTGAGTTCATTTATTCTAAAATAGCAATTTTTGGGTGCCTGAATAACAACCATCACACGCTACCAGAGTAGCAAGTGACTTCCAAAGAGAGAGAACAAATTTCCATTTAATGAGATGTACATCTCTTCTTTCCTTCCCAAAGGAAATCTCTCTACAGCTTCTTTATCTTCATTGTTATTACCAAAATGTAAAATAGAGATCAGAATTATGTGAAAGATCAGAACCCACATCAACAATACCACGACCTCAATAGCAAGTAGTGCAAGAATCCCCAATCCAATTGAATATGCATACATCTTCCCTCAAGGATTAAAGCACGAAGTAGCATCAAGGATATGCTCCTAGAAGATATTCCCTAGTAAGAAAATGAACTAAGCTCGTTCCCCCATAAAACCCTTGAAAAGCTCCAAAATACGTAATATAATCTCTATCAAGCATAACAACGGTGCAAAAAAAGAAAATGGAAAGGGACTCGCTTGAGTAATCGACCACGGACTTTCCCCCCAATCTCGAAATTACTCTCCAGCTCCCCCTTGCAGGACCCATCTCTCCTTCCTAGAGCTCTTCCCCTTCACCCCTCCTTTTTAGAAGATACCTTCTCTACTCCTCTGTCTTTTGTCACTACAGAATCAGTCCTCCCTAACTATGTCGGGTTGTCTAGACAGGACATATGCTGCCCCATAGGAGATTTCTTGAGAATGGAACCAGCAAGGACCAGATGCTATTTCAGAAGTATGCAAAAATCTGTATTTGAAGATGGTTGAGGAACTTTTTTGTGTTTAGTTCCAATTGCATAAATGAGCGTGATGTGACAGTGGAACAAAAAGCAAGGGTTTAGAGTTGTAGATAGGATGCATGGAAGAAAATGGATTGTATGACATAACACTAAAATGTTTGCAACTTGTTCTCTAGATATTCCATTGAATTCCGTCAAGTCCACACACGTATATAGCCCTGCCTATCAAACCAATACACAATAATGTGGCATGCATGTGCAAATATCCAAGCAATCATTCAGTCCAACCACACTAAGTAGATTACCTAGGCTGAAATCTAGTAGGTCTACTTAGCTTGGAAAAACATATTTTATCCATCCATTAGCTCCAGGCAAAATATAACATTCCACACGCTAGCGTCTCTATATATGATTATATTCAATGCAATCCTTCATGTTGACCCCTTCATGGATGTAAATGAAGAAGAGTCATGGAAACAAAGAGGCATGAGTTACCTCACCAATCCACATATCTTCCCAAATCCACACTCAACCCGACTCATAAAACAATCCTGCTCCTCAAAAAGCTACACCTTGCTTAACAACAAACAGCTTGGAAAAACACATTCTATCTATCCATTAGATTCCTGAAATTCATATTCAATGCAAACCTTCACCTTGACTCCTTCATGGATGTAAATGGACTACAGACATAGAAACAAAGAGGAAAGAGTTGCCTTGTCAATCCAAGAACTTCCCAAATCCACACATCATCCAACCTTACCTTGAAAAGGATCCAGTGGAATATAAAAATTGTCCATCGACTAGATCTGACTGTCAAGACCCGACCCTAGCAAGAACCTATCCTGGTTGACTAAGCCGAGGTACGGGTACCAGGAACCGACCCAAACCCACTCCATTAGCCCTATCAACAAAGCTCTCTAAGAGGATTGTTAGGCGCAGGCGTGGATGAGGGTCTCATCTATAAGCCATTGCATGTGTAGAGCAATGGAATATAGAAGTTGTCCATCAAGGTCAGAGTGTCAAGATATTCTCACCAAAAGATCAGGTTGATGGGCTCACCAGGTGCGCCCAATTCAATCCTTTGTTCAAGTAGTCAACTAACCTGCAAACCCAAAACAAGGCTACCCGTAAAAGTCCAGTCTCGTCAAATATTGACAAGAGATAATTATTATGTGGTTTTTTGCAATTTTGCTTTCTTTGTTTTTCATTGGGCTATGTTTCTTTTGATTACCCTTTTCTTTTCTTTTTTTAATCTCCTTTAAACCATTTGGTCCATCATCATCATCCAAGCCTTATATTCAGCTTCAGCTGCATGAATCTTGTTCTATTCAGGGTCAGCTACAAGAATCCCATTCCGCCATTCCACGCCATCAAGGACCATATCCTCAGTTAAACCCTCATCAACATATTCTTACTACTTCCCCCACGTCATTTTGGGCCTTCCCCTTGTCCTTTTATAACCTTCAATTTGAATCAACATTGCCAAACTAAGTGTGCTTCCTTTTGCCAGCCAAGTTTGCCCTGTTGTGATTTTGAACAACCATGATCACTTGGATAGCATTGTAGCTGATGCGAATGTAGCAGTGAAGAGCTAGATCCTGAGGAAGGGGAAGAAACATAATAAAGGGAAAACCAATGATGATGGATATTGGCCATCAATCAACGAAATCCAGAGAGTACATCCAGAAATGGACTTTCCTGGGCCATCAATTTCAAAAATGAATTTCTTGTACCCATTGCATCCATTGGATAAGTTCTGCATTGCAATTTCACGGGCACATGCGTGCACATGCACACAAGCAAACATACACAGACCCGCACAGACCCATAGTTGCACCTGCACGACTGAGCGCACATATGTCCTGATCCACTACAATGCGATGTGGGGCCCACTGTGATGTTTGCATGACAATCAATCAGTCCGTGTTAGACCCCTCATGTTCTCATTGGAGCCCAAAAATCCGGCCAATCCAGAACTAAGGTGGGCCAAAAAGGTAAAATCATTCCTAGAAACTCTAAAATAATGTGGTGTGGCACATCCGAATTTTGGTCATCCTGAATTTTGAGCACCGAGGAGAACGTGAGGAGTTGCATGTGATGGACGATTTGCATCTTGGGAGCGGCAGCGCTTGGAGTAGGCATGGATGATGGCGTTCCATGAGTGTCGTGCGTGTTGAATGCTGCCACAGCAATCATACACTCAATCATTCATTGAATGCTGCCACAGCAATCATACATTCATTCATTCATTGAATGCTGTCAAACTACTAGAAGGGGAAAAAAACAGAGTCTTCCCAGCACACTCCGATTGCACCAACAACAAACCGTAGAAAAACCAAAATTCCTACCAAAAGAAATCAAATCACTCGAAAAACCTTATATTTCGAAACAAAACCCTATGCAAATACAAATTTCCACAAATAACTCCAATTCCACCAAAATCAAACACTATCACATATTTTCTAGAAATCATAGGCGAATTGCATACCTTCCTATGCGAAAACTGAGAAACAAAAAACCTCTGAAACGAGCCGCCAATAGAAACGGAATCTCGCCAGAGATCGGGTTATAGGGTTTCTGGAATCCAAAAATGAGAGCGAGAAAGTGGGATATGGAATACCAAAGAGGATTTTAATAATCCCTCTTCCAAAAGGACGAAAGCCTTTCGCACGAAGTTCGTGGGTCCACACTCCATCATGATGTTCCTACAAAGTCCACCCGGTACATACGTTTTTCCGGATTATTTTATTGAATGAGACGAAAAAAAAGTCAATGTGCCCAAAGTCATATAGGCCGCACCAGATAAAACAACTGATATTAGTGACCACCGTTTAAACATTTTATATGGGCTACTAATCTTGTGTTTTCAGGAAACGGACTACTCGGTGCTCTGTGGGCCCCACCATGATGTACGTGTTTCATCTATACCGTCCATCTATTTTTCCAGATAATTTTATGGTACAAGAACGAAAATGACTTATATCCCAATCTCGACTGGACCACCTTACAGGAAATAGTGTTGAATGAGCGTGGACCATTAAAAACCTTTTGGAGCCATAAAAGTTTTGGATCAATATGATCTTTGGTTTTTTTCTTCATCTGTCCTGTATGACCTAATCAACGGATTGGATTTCAAATAAACAGTACAGTGGACCTTAGGAGGATTTCAACCATGGATATCTAATCACCATCGTTTTCCTGTGGTGTGGTCCACCTGAGATTTATATCCCTCTCATTTTTAATATATAAATCTAAAATAATATGTAAAAATGGATGAACGGAATGGATGAAACACATACATTATAGGGGGCCCACAGAGCACCGACCACTAGCCATGGAGCCCCGTGGCTAGTGGTCGGTGCTCTATGAGCCCCGCCGTGATGCACGTGCTTAAATGACTATGTAAGCATCAAATAGGGCCCTCAAAAGGTTTCAAGATGGAAAACTATTTCTCCTGTTCTCCATCTGCTTCAGTTTTGGAACCCCCTGATTTTTAGTCATCCACACCATCTGCGTTTACATCATTTAAGTAATATCAATTGTTATCAGCCATATAATTAATGGCCTACTCAATATACATGTAAGATTGTCTGATATTGTAAAAGTATAAATATAAACCATTCACAAGGTAGACCCATTGTTCGGATTGTATAGAGGTATGGTCTGATCATACTAAGTAAACTCCGGTAGGCCCACTGTGAATGTATGTGGTTTATCCATGCTGTCGTTCTTTCAGCTCGTCTGAGGAGTTGAGATCAAAATTGAAGCATATACAAAGCCCAATTGAACCATACCATAGGAAACATTGGAGATAATGATTTCCACCATTGAAACCTTACTAGGCCCCCAGTAATGTTTATTTATCATCCAACTTGTTGATAAGATCACAAAAACATCAATAAAGTGAAAACACAAATATAATCTTGATCCAAAACTTTTGTGACCCTTAAGACATTTTCAATTGTAGACATTCAATTCACATTGTTTCCCGTGGTGTGGTCCATTTGAACTTTGGATGTGCTTCACTTTTGGGCTCGAGCCCTCAAATTATCTTCTAAAATGGATGAAATGAGTGGATAAAATATATAAATCATGGAAGACCCTACTGAGTTTACTCAATCCACTCAGCGCACTGAATTACTCACTATGCGCTTCCTTCTGGATGACCCTACATCTTTGCCATAAGTGATATCAATAAATCATCACCTCCTTGCATTATATACATAACTAACAACTAACATTTAGTTTCTATTGTAGACAACTTGGCTACTAACACTGGTCGGTGCTCCGTGAACTCTCACCATGATGTATGTGTTTTATCCATGCCATTCATTAATTTTTACATGTCATTTTAGGGCTTCAACCCAAATATGAGACAGATTTAAATCTCAGGTGGACCACATCATGGGGAGATAATAGTTATTGAGTGTCCACCTGTAGACACCCCACCCACGCTAATATCTTGAGAATGTTAAGACAATCCGAGAACCATGATCATATCCTAAACCAAACCTTAATCCTAACCTGAGCTATTACGAGCCATCATTCAAGCCAGCCCATGTCCAAAACCGAACCATTTCTCGGGTCATTTTTGTATAACAATCGAGCCAATTTCAAGTCATTTTGAGCCAAATATTCAAAACGGACTTTGTTTCACTCTCAGGACCCAAAAAAGGACCCACCAACCAAATTTCGGGAGAAACTGTACCCGAGGCTCGCGGTAGTCAAACTACCGCTTCCTCTTAAAAAACGTGCGTGGAACCAGCCACACGAGTTTTATACCAAACCTAGCCCGGGCGGTAGTTGGACTATCACCGGCGGTACCCGAAGTACCGCCACTTGCGGCCGCGTGTGGACATCTGAGGACAGTTGTCCCAGAGTCTGAAAGTCAACTTTCTCCTAAAAATACCCCTCAATCAAAGCCTATTTACCCTTTTACCAACCCCATTAGCCAATAAGAGGGTGTCATGTGGCATCTCTCTCATCTCCACCAACCATCACTTGCCATTTCAGCATTCACCCCTCCCAAAGCCAAAAATTATCATAAAGCCATTGGAGAAGGCTATAAATAGCCTTCTCCTCTTCTCATTTAAACACACCTTCTCATCTAAGAGAGAGAGAGAGAGAGAGATAGAGCAAGAGAGAGAGAGAGAAAGGGAGGGAGGAAGAGAGTGAAGGAAAGGGAAGGAGCTCCCAAGTCTCCAAATTTCTAATCTTTTAGCCACCCCCTAACCCTTCCTCTTGACTTTTCCAACCCATAAGTCTAGCCTAAATTGGTCGTAGTTCAGTCCATGTCTTAGCCTGCTCAAAATCAAGTCAAAGATCCATCATTTTACAAGCATTCATCATGACATCTACTCCCTTCTCAACTCCCCTGCTTCTCTATATTTCTAGTGAACGTATGCTCTGTGACTTGTCGTACATCGGATCCTGTCACATCAGAAATTTCTAGTAACTTAGTCCATTTTCTTACCTCTTTACATAAGCATCATCACATCCGCCTTTTAGACATGCCGTTGGACGTATGCTTTGTGGCTTGTCGAAGCCTCGGATCTTACCGCATTAGAAATCTACGTGTATGCCTAGTCCTACTTCGACCACATCATTCATCCCTTAAGATTGTTTTACCACACAAAATAGAGACCGTACGCTTGTACGGACAGAGTGGGTGCCTAACACCTTCCCTCTCTGTAACCGAGGTCCCTTACCCGGAATCCCGGATCGCAGATCAGGAGTCAATCTAAGGTAGAAGAGCCTTCGAATTTCTCTAACCTTACAAATCTTGTGGTTCTAGCCAACCGCGGGATTTGGACATTTTTCGGCTAGTGGCGACTCCAACATCCACAAATCAGCCTAATCACCCCCACCACCAATACATTACATACAAATCAACGTGGGCGCCGATTTTTCAGTGTCTACAGAATGACGACTCCACTGGGGACATGCCAGAGCACTGAGACCCAACTCGAAAACGTGTGGTATTCCAATTTCAAGGGACATTTATCACTGCATTCACAAAAACAAAAAATTAAAAAAGAGCCGGCAACTCTGCCATCTCTAGAAGCATCAACATCCGCGCCGACACCTTCAGCAACTCCAACAGATCTGCCAGCTACTGTAGCCATAAATGAGATGGCCCAAAATCGCAAAACATTGCAGGAGCTATTACTTTACCTAGTACCAGGCATCATACCAAACATGCAGACAATACAGCCTAGTGTGCAAAACAACTCAATCCAACAAACTCCTCTTACTTTCTCCCTCATTCCTTCAGTAAATCATGTTCTCCCTCTTCCTGCAGAATCAGCCCAACACACAAATGGGAGCAACCCTCCTGCACATCTTCCTCCTAATAGGAGATCCAATCAATTCCAAGGGGCAAAACCCCTCTCGACCGGTCCTTCCGAAATTGAAGAGCTCCGAGAGCAATTGCAAGATATGCAGAGGAAGCTACGGAAGCAGCAGGGGGTGGATCTCTCATCCACCAAGTTCAGGGATCTTTATCCCTTCCCTGATGCAATGGTACCTCAAAACTTTGAGGTACCAAAATTCAAAAGGTATGATGGTACGAGGTGTCCTATGGACCATTTAAGAGCATTCTGTGGAGAGCTTAATACTATGGCAGGTAATGATAAAGCGTTGATCCATTTATTTCAAAAATCCTTGAAAGGCGATGCGTTAGATTGATACACATCATTAAACTACCATCGAATTAAAACTTGGGAACAACTTTCCCAAGCTTTCATTGATTGTTTTGTGTACAATCTTAATGTAGCGCCCAAAAGGGTGGATCTTACTGCCTTAAGGCCGAGGAATGACGAATCATTGTCAGCTTACGTTGGACGGTGGCGGGCAATGGCCGCTAGAATGAAAACACCCATTGATGACGGGGAGCAAATCTACATGATCATCCACTCGGCAAACCCGAGTATCTCTGGATACCTCGTCTCTTATCCATATGCCAACTTTACCTAACTCATCCGCGTCGGGGAACAAGTCAAAGCCGGAATAAGGGCTGGGACAATCTCCTCCTGGTGGCCTCATCAGGCCTTCCCAGTACAACGGATAGTGGAAGGAAGGTAAAAGGTTCTCAATTCGCTCCTCAAGAAGGACAATAGCAACAACAACAGTAAAGGGAGATTCCTCAGTACCCCAATCATGGTCAGCAGATGAGGATGACCCAGGAACCTAGGCAGTTTATACCGATAGCCCAAACTTACAGTGAGATACTAGCCATGCTAGTCCAAAGGCAAATATGTACTCCGGTACTGCCTAGGTCCCCACCAAACCCTCTACCGTCAAACTATAATAAGAATGAGTATTGTGCATACCACTAATCCCGAGGCCACATGACGGACCGTTGTTTCACCCTGAAACATGCGGTCCAAGATCTGATTGATAACCAAATGATTGTGGTTACCCCTCCTGCTGTCGCCACCACCGACTACATCCTTTAGAATTCTTTGTCATCGTATCAAGTATGCCCCAATTCATCAGGAACCCCTACTAACAATATCAGTCAAGGAGAGCCACCCCCGGTCAATCCAGTCCAATACATCCATCCAATCACTACTAGCCCAACAATAATACCCCCAAGTCCAATCTATTCGCTCTCAAATGTGCAAGGGGCATCTCCAGTCGGTCCAGTCTCCATTCCTCCAAGTCTACAAGGGGCACACCCTACCAGTCCAATCTATTTGCTCTCAAATACGCAATGGGCATCTCCAGCCGGTCCAGTCTTCATTCCTCCAAGTCTACAAGGGGCACACCCTACCAGTCCAATCTATTCGCTCTCAAATAGGCAAGGGGCATCTCCAGCCGGTCTAGTCTCGATTCCCCCAAGTCTACAAGGGGCACACCCTGCCAGTCCAATCTCTTCGCTCTCAAAAATGCAACGGGCATCTCCAGTCGGTCCAGTCTTCATGCCCTCAAGTCTACAAGGGGCACACCCTACCAGTCCAATCTCTTTACTCTCAAATATGTAAGAGGCATCTCCATCCAGTCCAATCTTCATGCCCCCAAATCTACAGGAGCCACCACCAATCAATCTAATCCATACATCCTCTGTCTCGCAAGGGGCATCATCTGTCTATCCGACCCTTGCTCCAACCGTCATGCTCCAAGAGAAATCTCCTTCCTCAATCAACATACCACATGCCCTAGCAAAATCAGGGCCGAACTTCAATCATGGGGTAACTTTTCAAGAAGGACATTCTGCTACTCAAAAGGATTTGCCTAGCTCTGCTCAGTCTTCGATCCTTCAAGAGAAGAGTCTAGGACGAGTGGTTCCTGCCTCTAGGAGAAAGGTCGAGGAAGATATTAATGTCGAGATCTTGATTAGCCCCAAAACATCAACCATCACTTTTTAGGTCTTTGACATCATAGCTTCATTTCATCTCCTCCCTGATCAGTCTTGGATCCATAAAGTCAAGGCTCTCTCTTCGACTCTTTATCAAAAGGCCAAATACATTTTCGGAGACAAGGCACCAACCGTTTTGGATGATCCCGAACAAATCTTTCCGATAGAAGCAATCAACCATCAAGAGCTAGATATCTCGATCATAGACATACAATGCTCTGATGAGGATATCCCATACCATGGTCTCGAGTTCAAGGCTGTGAATTACATGCCTCTTGCGTGTCCCATTGGATCAAACTATGTCTTCCCTTCAGTCGAGTACCAACCTTTTTATTATTAGCTCGAATAGCAAGAAAATGCAGGCATGAGAGGACTGAGATATCAGCCTTCTAAGGGTGAGCTACCAAAGCACAAATGGATCGGAGGAGGGCAAAATCGACAAGAGGAGGATGATCCCTTCATCCACACATCAATCAAATCCATCAAGAAAGGGATCATCCATCCGGTTGGCAGGCCGAGATCCACAGTGGAGGATCAAATGAGCCTAACTGGGCTATTTGAAAATGACTTGGGCAAGGGGTAAGAATTTTCCCTAATTGACTGGACCACAGTCTGGGTCCCACCTGAGCAGGAAGAATCTAAAAACTCACAATGCATCGGAGATGAGCTGAGGAAAGTGACATCCAACACCAACTCAGATCCCAATTCCAAACTCATCACGACATTTGGACACAACAATGAGGGCCCACCTACTGATCCGTCTAGCCCTACCTCCTAAGGGGAGGGAGTGCAGGGTAATAGCTGGTGCGAAATCCCCAAGATGGTACAATAAAAAAAAATAATGTTTGACTTATTGAACAAAATCAGGCAATCCCTGATTCACATTGCCGTCTTTCTCCAAAAAAAAAACAAAAAAAAATCAGAAAATTCTCAAAAAACTAAAAACACTGGATATTTCCAAAACACAAAAAAAAAAATAAATCATATACTTGTTAAAATCCAAAAAAAAAAAAAAAAAACCAAAAATATTAGATATTTTTGAAATGCCAAAAAATTCAGATACTTGTCAAACTCCAAAAACAACAGAAATTTCTCAAAACATAAAAAACAATAGAAAATCTTTCAAAACCCATAAGCAATAATGTGTCAAATGCGTCTGTTACAAAACCCGAGTTTAAAATCGACTTATATGATTTCGATCTAGAGTTAGACTTCAAATTCATGGGTTTAAACGAAGCCCAAGATTGGGAAAATGATGATCCAATTCTCAAGCTAGAGGATTCCCTCAGAAAGCTCGAAACAAAAGTCAATGTCATCACGGATAATTTTGAAGATGTGAACTTGGGATCCTTTGAGCTCCCTAGAACAATACGCATCAAGAGATCCTCGCCTCCTGAATATAAGCAGACAATGACAGAATTCCTGAGACCCGGGGCTATCTAACTTTGGGATTCTCCTATGAAGCCTTACTCAGATCGAATGAAGAACTAGTCATACACCATCTGCTATGAAGCCTGAAGTCAAGCCCATCAAGCAAAGCTGTCAAGATCATGCCTGAAGTCTACAATAGAGTCCTATTGATAAACGATGGAGATAAGCTATTGTAGCATGTCAGGAAGTGCTTCAAGCTATTGTAGAGTCCTACCCAATGTCAACAGCTTTACGATCGTGATTGAAGACAAAGTCAGGCAGCTCACTAGCCGACCAGCAATGAATGGGGTCTAGCTTCCCACCTCTGTACAAAAAAAAAAGAGAAATTAAAAGAAAAGTAACATGCCTAAGCAAAATGGGCGAGGTGAAAACCCGAAAGGGCGCCTCAAGTAAAAACAGCGGGTATGTAGCGGACTTTGGTGAAAACCTAAAAAGGCACCAAGGGTAAAAAAAAAGCACAGCTGCCAAGGGGCAGGCAAGAGCAAAAACTCGGGACATGGTGAAAATCCGAAAGGACGCCATGGGCAAAAATGACGAGAAAGCCGATCGTGGTGAAAACCTAAAAATGTGCTACGGGCAAAAGTGGCTAGAAAATAAAAAAAAAATAAAACAAAAAGTGCAGGTACAGGAGAAGCCAAGGCAATGTGCAAAGTGAAGAAGCACAAGGAAAAGATAAGTCCCGGATCAGAATTCTATCAGACTCTAGCCAAATCCAAGGGGCATGATCCTAGTATGCGCTACTCTCAGCGAATCGGGATTCCTAATAAACAACTCAGACTACTGGATTCGACGTGGGCTAAGTTCAATATTCTGATTCCACCATCCAAGCACAAATCCAAACAAAAGCAAACACCGACAAATTTAGTACAAACAAAAATTTTCATTCCTTTCCAAAAAGTCTTTTTATACATTATTTTCCTTTCTTTACAAAAAAAAAAAAAAAAAAAAAAAAAACATTCATGCATATACAAGAGAAGCAGCCAACAAAGTCGGGGATCCATAAAGTCAAAGTCAAAATCCCAAAGGGCCACATTTCAAGGCCCCAGAGGCCCACAGTTCAAAGCCCTAGAGGCCCACATTTCAAAGCCCACAAGGCTCATAAGTTCAAAGCCCCAAAGGCCCACATCTCAAAGCCCTAGAGGTCCACATCTCAAAGCCTCAGAGGCCCACATTTCAAAGCCCCAGAGGCCTACATTCCAAAGCTCCCAAGGCCCACAAGTTCAAAGCCCCAGAGGCCCACATTTCAAAACCTACAAGGCCCACAAGTTCAAAGCTCACAAGGTCCACAAGTTCAAATCTCTAAAGGCCCACATTTTAAAACCCAAAGGCTCACATCTCAAAGCCCACAAGGCTCATAAGTTCAAAGCCCCAGAGGCCCACATTTCAAAGCTCCAGAGGCCCACATTTCGAAGCCCCAGAGGCCTACATTCCAAAGCTCACAAGGCCCACAAGTTTAAAGCCCCAGAGGCCCACATTTCAAAACCAAGAGGCCCACATTTCAAAACCCATAAGGCCCACAAGTTTAAAGCTCACATGATCCACAAGTTCAAAGCCCCAGAGGCCTACATTTCAAAACCCAAAGGCTCACATCTCAAAGCCCACAAGGCTCACATCTCAAAGCCCGGAGGCCCACATTTCAAAGCTCACGAGGCCCACATTTTAAAACCCACAAGGCCGACAAGTTCAAAGTCCAAGAGGCCCACATGTCAAAAACCCACCAAGCCTATTTTTCAAAGGCCCATGGTTCAAAGCCCATGTTTTCAAGCCCATTTCCTAGGCCTACATATTCAAAACAAGGCCCACTACGCAAACCCGATCTTAAGGCTCATGTTCCCCAATTGCCCCATTAATTCATTAGTGGAGGCCATCTGGCTATTCAATCCATATCACTGCATAAGAAAAATTGGACGACGACGCCCTCCTGCGAGATCAGACGGATATTTCAAAAATCCCAAAAATATCTCAAATAAAAACTGTTAGCCCCGCCAACTCACTAGTGGAGGCAATGCGACTGTTTACTTAACTTGTGCAAATAAAAACCGAACGACGATGCCCACCCGCGAGATCGAATGGATATTTTTCAAAAAATTTAAAAGTATTTTCAAATAAAATCTCCAAGGAGTCTAGCTCTAAAGAGGATAGTTTTCAAAAAAATTTCAAAAACGCACGCGGCGAACAGTACACTAAGGAATCTTCCATATTTTCCAGTTGCGGTCAGTGCAAACAACTAAATAAGACTTGATCCCTTCCAGTTTCCTCGGAAGATGATCAAATCTATACATGATACATGTACGATTAGCCTGATCTCTATATCTGGACGGTCGTACGAATGCTAGTAGAAATGTGTGGATCTATTTCTGGGAAGAACAATCAAAACTCGAAGTGATAACAATCCATTGTAACCAAAGTGTCAGACTCAGTAGACTGCATGACAAACGATTACCTACACATATATAGTCCGGGATGTTCGTAAAATTTGATCGAATCTAAGTCGGCATAATGAGTTCCCCGTAAGGCCGTACCAATGCGCAGGGCAGCTAACCACTTTGACGATCAAACAGAACGAATACTCGTAGGGTGATTACGTAACAAAGGAACGACAGATCAAATAGTACGGGAATCCTCGTAAAGCTGCACCAACACGCAGAGGCCTTACTTTTAAGACTTACCTTCCAATGCTATTAACAATCTGACATGAAAGGGTTAAGTTTGGTGACCCGTAAAGCTGCGACAAATGCGTAGGGGACAAACACAATGTTTTCCTCAACCCTCGTGATATGTGCAAGTAACCTCTTTTCCAAACAGTCAACTGACAATGATACAATGGCGGACAACAGATTTGAATCACTATCCTTTCTGACAAGAAGGGTGGGGTGTCCACTCGTTTTGGCCTTCGGTTGCTTGCAACCTCGGCTAAAGAAGGGCATCTGTAGACACCCCACCCAGGCTAATATCTTGAGAAAACTAAGACAATCCGAGAACCATGATCATATCCTAGACCTAACCTAATCCTAACTTGAGCCATTACGAGCCATCATTCAAGCCAACTCATGTCCAAAACCGACCCATTTATCGGGTCATTTTCGGGTAACAATCGAGCCAATTTCGAGCCATTTTGAGCCAAATATCCAAAACGGACTTTGTTTCACTCTCAGGACCCACAAAATGACCCAACGACCAAATTTCAGGAGAAACTGTACCCGAGGTGGTAGTTTGACTACCGCGAGCGGTAGTCAAACTACCGCTTCCTCTCAAAAAATGTGCGCGGAACCAGCCACGTGAGTTTCAGACCAAACCCAGTCTAGGCGGTAGTTGGACTACCGCCGGCGGTACCCGAAGTATCACTACTTGCAGCCTGCATGTGGACATCTGGGGACAGCTGTCCCAGAGCCCGAAAGTCAACTTTCTCCTAAAAATACCCCCAAATCCGAGCCTATTTACCCTTTTACCTACCCCATTAGCCAATAAGAGGGTGCCATGTGGCATCTCTCTCCTCTCCACCAACCATCACTTGCCATTTCAACATTCACCCCTCCCAAAGCCAAAAATTATAATAAAGCCATTGGAGAAGGCTATAAATAGTTTTCTTCTCTTCACATTTAAACACACCTTCTCATCCGAGAGAGAGAGAGAGAGAGAGAGAGAGAGAGAGAGAGAGGGGGGGAGGGAGGAAGAGAGTGAAGGAAAGGGAAGGAGCTCCCCAGCCTCTAAATTTCTGATCTTTTAGCCACCCCCTAACCCTTCCTCTTGACTTTTCCAACCCACAAGTCTAGCCTAGATTGGTCATAGTTCGGTTCATGTCTTAGCCTGCTCAAGATCAAGCCAAAGATCCATCATTTTACAAGCATTCATCATGATATCTACTCCCTTCTCAACCCCCCTGCTTCTCTAGATTTCTAGTGAACGTATGCTCTGTGACTTGTCATACATCGGATCCTATCACATCAGAAATTTCTAGTGACCTAGTCCATTTTCTTACCTCTTTGCATAAGCATCATCACATCCGCCTTCTAGACACACTGTTGGACGTATGCTCTGTGGCTTGCCGAAGTCTCGGATCTTGCCGCATCAGAAATCTACGTGTGTGCCTAGTCCTACTTCGACCACATCATCCATCCCTTGAGATTGTTTTACCACACAAAGTAGAGACCGTACGCTTGTACGGGCAGAGAGGGTGCCTAACACCTTCCCTCTTTATAACCGAGGTCCCTTACTCGGAATCCCGAATAGCAAATCAGGAGTCAATCTAAGGTAGGAGAGCCTAAGGATTTCTCCAACCTTACAAATTTCGTAGTTCTAGCCGACTGCGGGATTTGAAAATTTTTCAGCTAGTGGCGACTCCAACATCCACAAATCAGCCTAATCACCCCCACCACCAATGCATAACATACAAATCAGTGTGGGTGCCGATTTTTCAGTGTCTACACCACCATTAAAAACCTCCTAAGGCCCACTGTAAAGTTTATTTGACATCCAGCCTACTCATAAGATCAGACAGACCTTGTTGAGGGTAAAAATAAATTGCACCTGGATCCACAATTATGTGGCCCCTGTAGGTTTTCTATTATATGAGTTCCATCCTCACTGCTTCTCACGGTGTGGTCTGCTCAATGCTCAGATCTACCCAATTATCGGGCTCATGTTTTAAAATTGTCTGACAAAATGGACGGTCGACATAGATAAAAAACAGTCATCAATACCAACTCCACCAACCCTGTACAGGACCGTATATCTTTAGCTAAGTCCAATGACATGGCCTTTTATGTCTCGATCACTCTTTTCATTTTCAATCCACCAAAAAAATATCAATAAATCTGATAGATAGCCAATCAAAACAATTTCAACATCATGATGATTATTTGCTATCCAAGTCCAACCAGTGAGTGGGCCAGCTATGGACCCAACCACGTTGTACATGGTTATTCAGGCCATCCCCATCCTGTGATGGGGCATGCCCTATGTATGTGTTTCACCAGCATTGAGGAGGCCACTGCGACATACCTTTTTAATCCAAACCGTCCACCCATCTTCCATATCATTTGGTGGACCTATCGCAATCCCAGGTGGACCACGATACAAGAAACTGTGAGTTTAAAACACACCATTGTAATTGGGATGAGGGACCCATGCCAGACTTGGGAGAAGTGAAAACGTAAATTTCAGCTTAGTCTTAAAGCTCTAGTGGACCCCATTATAAGAAACAATGATCAACGAATGTCCACTATTGAAAGCTTCCCGGGGCACACTATGAAATTTGTTTGACATCAAACATGTTCACTGGGTCATGTGTGACTTGTGTGGAGGAGAGAACATAAATATCATCTGATCAAAAGATTAGCGGGTCCCACTACCTATGATGATGTTTTGGGCCATCCCACCTGCCATAGGATCTAGTGGACATGGATGGGTGAGCCCCACAAATGAAGTAGATCTTTACCCACAAATGGACACATCATAGTGATTTAATCCTTACCATTACAACCTTCCCGGGTAATCACTGTGATGCATATGTTCTACCCACCCTGACCACCTATTTTTCTAGCTTCACATGATGTGTGCAAAAAATCCTCTTCGTCCTCTAGAAACAGTCTCGATTGAGGACACGGATTGCCTACTGACATTGTCACTAGCCAATAGCTACTGGATGGTACTCCGTGGGGCCCCACCCTAATGTATGTGTTTTATCCACTCCGTTCATCCATTTTTTTCACATCATTTTAGGTCCTCAAGCCAAAAATGAGGACGATCCAAATCTCATATGAGCTACGCTAAAGGAAACAATGGTGATTGAACACCCACCATTACAAACTTATCGGAGGCCACGAAAGTTTTGGTTGAAGCCGATATATGTATTTTTCCTTCATCCAGGTGTCTCTGTGACCTAATCAATAGGTTGGATGGAAAATAAACATTACAGTGGGCCCTAGGAAGTTTTTAATGGTGGGCATTTAATCACCATTGTTTTCACGTGGTGTGGTCCACTTGAGATTTGGATTTGTCTCATTATGGGCTCATGCCTTAAAATGATATAGAAAATTAGATGGACAACATGGATAAAATGCATATATTATGTTTGGGCCCACAAAGCACTGTCCAATAGCCACCTCGCTCGTAACGTCAGTAGTCAATCAGTGTCCCTTGATTGAACGCCTACCTTTAAAAATGCCTAGGGCCCACCGCCATCTGTGACTTATGAGGACGCCCACTGGATAGTGGGGTCCTATAACACCCTGCACTTTTCAGTACTCTGGTGTTATCATAAAAACCTGACTTAGTAACACACTCATATTCGTTTTAGCTTAAATCAAGTCGTGGTGAGATATTATTCCATGGAGCAAATCACCCATCTTTTGATTTTCAAGATAGGCCATCATATCATTTTGAAATCGAATCATATACCATTAATTATGGGTCTTAAATCATGAGATCTACTGTACCCTACATCCTTAACAACCCGATGGTCAATCCACACCTAGAATCACGCAATCTAGTCGATAAATACTTAGGTAGGCATCTAATTCCACTTAGAGTTTCCTCGAGAACCATTAGAAATGCCAACAATCGGATTTGGAGATGATTCAATTGTTGAATTGACATAGATCAACAAAATAACTCAATTTGACTGAGTGTGGCCCACCTGAGCTTTGGATCAGCCTGATATATGGCCAGTGCTCCTACTTGGACCCATGAATCTGATGAATGGATCGGATTTCCCAAGGCACCATTGTGGACCCCATGTTTAGGATCGCGAGTGCACAACGGGGCATGCACCCATCGTGCACTGAATCGGGAGACCCGGTCAAACCCACTTGACTTGAGCCAGTGAGGAAATTTCTTTCCTTCTTTCAAGTTCTCCCGCCAATAAACAAACAGCGTTGGTTTGAATTTGGGCCCACCATTTATGATCACTTAAGTGATTTGAACCATCCATTGTGTCCGTAAGATAAATCTGACCAAACCACAAGTTCTTTCACACGTTAGCACGCATGTGCTCATGCATGATCCCTGGCACTATCTACCGTGCGTGAATGCATTATGAAAATAACTTCTCCACTTTCCTTTACAAGGCGGCAATTCAAGCGGGGATCTCCCCTAGCATCTCAACCGCTTAGTTAAATCCAAGCCCTTCGTTTCGACCTCCTTTCTCACGACTGAAAAGCGAAAGAAAATAATATTTTCACTGCTGGAAGCGGGTGACATCTTATCCATTCCTTGCACCTTAGAGATCTTATAAGGACATCTTAGGCGTCAATTTTAGGGCATCATGAAGACTCTTTGGCAACGGAAAGGAAATCTCGCACAATTTATGAGAAATATCATCCACGACTAAAAATCTCTTGAAGTTCCAGGATTTCATCACAGCCATCCAAAATGTGGGTCCCACCATGTTCAATGGTCCAATCCAAGCCATCCAGATGCCTTGGATTAGAGGATTAACCATCCAACATCAATTCGCCATTATCATAGGGGTTATCTTCTTCAAGTGGTTGAAAAACCCATCTCCGTCGGGTGGGCCATATTCTTTGATCTAAGACAACCATTCGGTGGGTCATGATGTTAGAAGTACACATGTAACGTTGGATTTCATCCATGCAACCAGATCCATGATTAGTTAGCAATGGACACAAGTTCTTGTTCGAGTTATAATCACAAAGTTGTGACTAATCTCGGGGATTAGTGGTCGATCCTTCTAAACACCTATTAGGCTATAAGTAGCCTTTTTTTAATGAAGGAAACCTACCAAACCCTATAAGTGAGGAGAGTTATAAAGGAGTGAGCATCGTTCCTGTGTCGCACCAGCTCGACTCGGACCGAGTCTCGCAGCGAGACTAGCCGCTGCTAGAAACAACTGGGAAAGAGGAGAAAAGTAAGGAAGAAATAGTGAGAGATGGAATAAAGAGGGAGGTAGGGAGAGAGAGTGTGTAACATCTCAAAATTTATGGCCAGAGTTTATGCTCGTGCATGAGGAAAACAAGTGTTAATAATGTATAAACTGGATGCTTTGGAAATCGCACCCTTTTTTTAGATCACATCCAAATACATTCAGGAAGGTATATTCACGAGAATAAAATCAACTACTGATTATTTTATTATAGTAAAAGAATTTCAGAAAATAATCAAATGCCCTCTTAATGGGAGCTTGTTACATCTATCGAGTTCACAGCGAAAGTGTAGAACTAAGTCATAAAAACTATCTTCTTATTCTTTTAGTATAATCTTCCACATGGAGTTTGTTCTCTATGTCTTCAATCTGTACATCACCTGATAAATTGTACGATTGGAGATGGTCAACGACCTACTCATAGTGATGGTTATCCTTTAAGATTAACATTAATTTAAAATATTCATAAAAGTATGTAAGGGTTCTGATACATCCCATAGTTAACTAATACGAGGGTATCAAAATGCATAAATAGCCTACATAAGATGCATGAGTAGCAAAGTATGTGGGGCTCATCATGCGTAGTAATCATCAAAATGTGGAATACAATTTATAGAGAACCCGGCTCGACCCGTATCATATAACTATGGATATTCGCGACATAGCCAATGCTACCATAGATTTACGTGAACACCTCAAGGCACACAGCACATGAGCGGGGTGAATTACGTGACATGATTTAATCATGGAGCAACTATTTGTGACATCCAATTTCGAAAGTGATGTGACACTGCATTTGCGAATTACACACATCGATTTGTGCACCACTACCTAAAAACCCATGGAATAATGTGACGACCAAGAAGGTCTCTACCCAGAGTACATTACGTCCATGATAAAATATTTGAATCACTAGTTGCAATACATCTTATACATCACTTGCACTTATAGAGAGATAGATTGAATTATGGGAGTTCTGGAATATCAAGGGAGTTCTAGAATATCAAGACACGTGCCCAAGCCTTATAGGTATATTACACAAGGCTAATATAATAAAGAGAATAATGGCAATGGCCAACTCAGTAAAGATAAACGTGACAATGGCCATCATAATATAGAGGAGAGTGATAATGGTCAACTCAATAAAAGAAGAGTAGCAATGGCTAACTTAATAGATAGACAAGTGGCAATGACCAACTCAATAATAAGGAGAGTGGTAATGACCAAATCAATAAAGATGAGAGTGGCAACGGCAAGGCTTGTATCCATGACCTCACATAAATTAATAAAGATCTTATGTAAACAACATCATAATATAATCTTAAAGGGCAAATAATTGATGATAAAACATATATATATAATTATAGGAAGAATTCAAAGTAACTCGAAAGCATGTTAAAGGCAATATAGAAAAATCACGAAGGCATGTAAAGGCAAGATAAAACAACAAGGTGGCATGTAAGGGCAAAATAAATATAATAACTCAAATTAATGTAAGCCTAAAGGATAAAACCCTCACCTTGGGCTATCTGATTGTCCTCTCCTAGGATTAACTGTTGAGAGGTACTTCAACCATTTCCCTAATTTTACCTAGTTGGATTAAAGTATGGATCAGACTTGATCTAGGTTTAGAGAATTTTCAGAAACTTTATTGATAAACCGACTTGACTCGGTTCCACATGGCGGTGTTTTCTATCTCTATTGCTGAAAAAAAAAACAAAACAAGAAACGGGTCTTTTAAGAAAAGAAGGAAAACTAATGGGGTCCTGATTCGTATATGGGGCAGCTGCTAGATGACGTTTCTCTTTCTCTTTCTCTGTCGTTGGTGGTTGATCGGAGTAAACCTGATAGGCCAAGAACACCCGGACTTTATTTATTTATTTTTCCTTTCTTCCTTTTTTCCTTTCTTCCTTTTTTTTTCTCTCTTTTCATTCTCTTTTCTTTTCCTTTCCTTTATTTTCTTTCTTCTTTCTTTCTTTCTTTCTTTTTTTTTTTTCCTTCTTGCTGGTCTGTCTGGACACTTCTTGCTGCCACTGGTTGGAGCTCTCTCTCTCTCACGTTTTCTTTTCCTTTCCTCTCCTTTCCTCGTTCTCACCATCTCCTCCCTCTCTCTCTTTTGTCGTGCCTTCACTAGGATCGGACGTGAGCCTTTTATAGGCTTAGGGACTTCTAGACCTTTCCTGCGTAACCTTACGCAGGTTTATCTTTGTGGGCGAAAGGAACCATGAGGATTCGCAACTCATGAGTTTCTGCGTAGCAGGGATCAGGCAGGTTTGCGATCCCTTTCGATCTTTTTTGTCGACATGGAAGGGGTCGAAATCCTCACCCCAATGGATGCGGATTGTGTCCTACCCCCTGCCTAGACGGTAATCCGCCCAGGCAGGGCTATGTGGGGCCCACCATGATGTAAGTGTTTTATCCATGCCGTCGCTTTTCTCATATCATTTTAAGGTATCAGACAAAAATTGAGTTAGTTTAAGGGCTTAAGTGGACCACAAAGTAGGGATTGAAAGTACACCATTAAAAACTTCCTGGGAGCTGAAGAAGTTTTGGATCAAGCTGATATGTGTGTTTTCACTTCATCCAAGTCTGCATGACCTTATTAATAGGTTGGGTGGCAAAAAAACATCATGGTGGCCCTTAGAAAGGTTTTAGGGATGAGTGTCATTATCACTGCAGCTTTCTTTGATGTGGTCCACTGGTGCTGTGTATCTCCTTCATGTTTTGTCTCAAGACTTAAAATGATTTGACAAAAGCGATGAATGGCGTGGATAAAAAATTTACATCACGGTGGGTCTCACGGAACCCTGCCCGGATGGATTACCGTCCGGGCGGGGGTAGGACGCAATTTGCGTCCCACCCCAGTGGTTTGGATGGTTTAGGTTGGGGCTGTGATCCCGAGTTTGGTCATCCAGCGTGCACAAAGGTTGGCTCGTTCTGATTTTTCCTCCGCCGTTTACGTTCGCTGCGGAAGGTTTGCTTGTGTTATTGGTGGGGTCCACGATCACCGACGTCTAGGAGTTATCTTGGTGGGCGGCTGTGATGGTTTGGAGAAATTTGTATGCAGATAGCAACAATGAAAGAGGAATGATCGGAAACCTTACTATTTTCAGAAAGGAGCAACCGCACGCGATCGACTTTCACGTGAGTCCGTGTGCACACGTGTACGTTCCAATGGGGGAAAATGTTGATCGGTTTCGTGTCCTCAACAATGTGGACGGTTTGGATCCTCAAAGGGGTTGCTGATAGTGGACCACAATCATGTCAAACATGGGAAGTTTTTGTTTTCGGAGCCCATTGCACGCACCATTGTTGGTTTGTGTTTGTGCACATGCACGTGTGCATGGGTTCATATGGACGAGATGGGTTTACTCGGACCGAGCTCCCGAACATGGTGGACAGTTCAGATCATCCTGATGGATGATCTTGGTGGGCCACAACTCGTTCCAGCAAACGGTTGTCCGAGTTTGGCGGAAGGAAGAAATTCCATTCCTTTTCTTTCTACAATTCGTCGGGTTAAAGCCCTTTGACCCGATCGTCTGTTTCAGTGCATTGCTAGTGCACTTGTATGGTGCATGCTCGTGCTGTATTGTGGGGACTACAATGATGTTTTTGAGTGAATCCAATCCGTCCATATGAAGGGAAATGTCTGATTACGACTATCTGTGGGGTTTCCTCACTGATGGACACCAAAGTCAATGGTCACTGGATGATTTGTAAATCGGACCACTTGTATAATAATCTAATGGCTGAAATTTGACTTGTATGGATAATTTATGATACACAAGCATAGTATAAAATTTTACAATAAACGGATAGTGGAAACCACGTGGTCTAGAATTTAGTGGTCTAGGTTAATGGCATTTTCATTATTATTGCTAATCTGAGAGTTTTATAAAATCTAATGGTTCTACCTATTTTTATGCACCTTTATGAACAATTCTTATAAATGGACTTTCATATAAATCATTACGGATAATTGGTTATTCGCTAATTCACTTAAGGGAAGGTGCATACGTTGAATCACTCGGTGGATGGTCTTGTCTTAACATCAACGATCAGATGACTTGATCTATAGATGGAGATCATTCCCAATGGTTAGGTTTGTGTCTGGGCAAGGATGTAAGCCTAGGATAGTTGGATTGGTGTCGTACACATGTATGTATTACATTGAATCTTATGGTAATGCTCGAGAACCTTTGATGCTCGAGTATCGAAAAGTTTGGCGCGTTACAGAGAGAGGGAGAGAGAGGAGGAGAGTGATAGAGAGAGAGATAGAGAGGGAGGGAGAGACTAAGCGTGGTGGTGTTGCACTCCCATTTTAATGCGAGTCAGGGGCTGCTGCACTGGGCCGCTGTCCGAGTTGGGGACCCACCGACTCATTGGGTCATGAGCTATCGACCATTGCAACGCAAGAAAAGGAATAGAAATGAGAAAGGAATGAGAGAGGGGGGGAGAGAAACGAGAGAGATAAGGAAGGAGCTTAGGTCATGGGCTACTGTTGGGTCAGGTGGACTTGACATGTTGAGTCTGAGTTAGTTGTGGGTCGTCGGCTGGGTGGCTGGACAAGTAAAAAAGAAGAAGGGAGAAGAAAATGAAGACGATAATAAGAATAGAAGGATAAAGAGAGCTCTGGGGCTACCAAATCTATTGATTCGGATTGCCTCGAGCTGTGAGTTCGAGTCAAGTCGAGTCAGCTGGGTCAAGATGGGCTTGGGTTTGGCCCAAGTCCAGTTGGAATTTCAGTAGGGAAAGAGAGGAAGCAAGAAAAAGAAGAAGAAATGAGGAAGGGGGTGAGAAGAATAATGAAAGAGAACTCGGGAGAACTTGTTGAGTCGGGTGCTTGGCTCGCTATTGAGTCGGGGAGTGATCCATATAAGGTCGAATTAAGTTGAGTTGGTGTTCTTCAAGCTGCCGCCAAGTCAAGCTGCCTTGACTAAGTAAGAGTCACGTGATATGGGCTGTTGGGCATGGTTGAAAAAAAAAATGAAAGGAATGAAGAGGAGGAGGAAGGAGAGTCACTGGGTTGAGTCGATTTTAAACTGATTCAAGTGCGAACCGAGCTTGCGATGTGAGATTCCCTCTTAAACCTTATTTCGAGGGTTTGATTATAATATAAGTTTATTAGTTTATTTTCTTTATATTGAGTGCATGGATCCTGTTTTTCCAACTTTTCCCACTCAAATTCACACTTCATCGATTTGTATCCAATATTGGTCAATTTAAGTCGACCCGTGGAACTTCAAGCTGAGAGGTTAGTAATTTATACGCCTCTTTTGTTGAAATTCATATTTGACTATGTACTTAAAAGCATGTCATGAAATTCATATTTCACGACCCTAGCCCTAGGTTCGCGGTTATGGAATTAGCTACATTAGGGTTTGCAATTAAAACTATAAGGTTGATCCTAAGTATTCATTGGTGATGATTTGGGCTAGGAATTGTGTCTAAAGTACAAAATTTTGTTATGAGAACTTGAGAAGTGAATCCAATTTTATAGGGTGAGGACTCCCCTTTAAGCTTTTCACTTAAGTTTATTAATCTTGACATAGAGATGGATAATCTCTTATATTTAACATCTCTTAAGTTACTTGATTAATTTACTTGTCTCACCCGATGAATATGTAAATTTCTTGCGTAATTGACTCCTATATTGAATAATTGACATGTCTATTTAATTTTAGTGAGCATGAGTGATTCGATTGGTACATATTAACTCCAATTATAAAGTTGATTAATTAATTAGATGTTTGCCACTTGTGAATAATTGACGGTGTTTTTGAATGTCCTCGAACTAATATACATTTCAGGTTTGTGAATCAAATTGGATTTGTCGTGGATTTACTATCTTACGGACTACTTGTGTCCCATGTGGCTTTAATCGTATATTTCCCTTACATGGCTTTGATTGAATATTTGCCCATTTGTGCCTTTGGTGGAAAATCTATCCCTTTGAGGCTTTATGGTTTATTTTGTACAAACTTCTGAATTTTTAGATAATTATGCGGAATTCATATGATTTTTAAATGACGTCGGAGTCCGTGTGTTGATTCTTTATTCATCCTGCGGAGTTCAGTATACGAGACCTCCTCCATGGGCCGCACCCACCCCGAGTGTGCCCCTGCATCCCACAAGCAATCCCACTCGAGTCCGGTATAAAAATTTCCTTACATTAATCACCCCCAGTGAGGAGTCTCGAATATGAGACCTCCTGGTCTGATACCAATTTGATGCGGGACAATTAATCACTTGCTCTAAAAGCTCAAACTGTTAAAGTATGGCGAATTAATCCCTCTGTCTCTTTGCCCGGGCCCCACATCACATGAGTTAGGACCTCGGCCGAACCCCCTTCGTGGGCCCAAAATCACATGGGTCGCCCACTCCGAGTGTGTACCCACATCGCACGGGCTACCCCACTCGAGCCTGATGTGAAATGCGCATTAATCATCTCCGGTGAGTAGTCTCGAAAATGAAACCTCCTCCGTGGACCGCACCCACTCCAAGCGTGCCCTTGCATCCCACAAGCGACCCCACTCGAGCTCGGTGTGAAAATGCCCTTACATTATATTCATCACTACGACAACCATTGATGTTATCACAGCATATCAGTTGATGCAGGTGTAGAGCGAACCAACGTGGTTCACTTGGTTGTTGGAACATACACTTGGGGCTTCTCCGACTGATTCAAATTGAAGGTTATAAAATGATAAGGGGAAGGCCCAAAATGGCACGGGGGGAGTAGTAAGAATATGTTGATGAGGGTTTAACTAAGTATATGGTCCTCAATAGAGTGGAATGGTGGAATATGATTCTTGTAGCCGACCCTAAATGGAACAAGATTCATGTAGCCGAACCAAAATATAAGGCTTAGTTCATGATGGTGATGAACCAAATAGATTAAAAGATATATATATATATATATATATATAGGAAAACGCTTCTTCCGTGCGTAGTATGTACGAACTTTTTTGATGACCTATCATACGTGATGAATCTCACAAATCAACGGTTCAATTGAAGCAGAACCTCATGAAACCCAATAGTATGAATTTTTACTTTGATTCGAAACTTTGGTGGACCGTGAAAAATGTAAACAGCTTCTTTCCTTGATTTGAATTTCTCTTTGCTATGGACGATATGGATAAAAGTTTTAGATAAAAGTAAAACTTGGTCGTAGGGGTTTTCACTAGGTGCTATTCACATGAACGGTTCAGTTTGTTAATCACGTATGATGGGTGATGGTTCGTACTAACGAAATAGATTAAAGATATATATATATATATATATATGTAATGGAAATATAAACTGTCTAGTGCACCCGACTAAAGTTGGGAGCTTAGAGAGTGCCAAAATTCAAACCTCTTGTTTGTGTACACTTGATTGCCAAAATATGGCCATTGCAATTTCATGTGTAAATGTGTAAGAGATCACTGTCATTTGTCAAACAGGGATGTGTTGGGTTATGTATGGTTGGCTTTTATGTCACAACTACTTTATCTCTGAGGAGTATGTTCGCGTTTTTATTATTTCAACTGTCATTATAAGCATTGCTTTATTTCAATTGAATTCACTTTCCAATATATATTTGTTGAATATGCTCCAATAATATTTTTCCATTGGCATGCTATAGGGATTAGCTGATTGGTGATAGTTTTTGCTTACTTTGGTGAACCTACAAAGCTCTCATGTACAACTCATTCATCTTCGGTGAACTTAGAAAGCCTAAGCAAACTGTATGTTCTCAAAACCTTGAATTGATCTTGCTTACTTTACATTTTTATCGCTTAATTTATATTCTTTCACATAGATATCCAACTTGTAACCTCTCATTACCTGCTTTGCAACGAGACATTACAGTGCATGACAGTTCTTAGAATGTTAAGTTGTAAGTGGTTATGTAGAGTTGGTTGGATATATTTTATTTTTATAAATGTTCTTAATATTTAGTTGGATGATGAGTGAATATAAAAAACTTATAATACACACACACATTTATATACATATATATGTTATCAATGGAGGATATCTTGTTTAGGGAGATATGATATTCTTGTAGCTTATGGTATGGTGCCCCAATATTGGTTATATGTTACTAGTATATGAGATATAATAGGTTAGTTACTTTGATTTTACTCGTGTAATTTTTAGAATTTGCTTACTTAGTTTACACATTTTGATGTGTTGGGGTTTGGGGTTTTGTTTTTTTTTTTTTGGGTTTTGGGAGCTTGGAGTGTTTTTTTTTTTGGATTTTGGTTTAGGTTTTAGGGTTTTCAGGGTTCAAGGTTCACGTTCAGGGTTTAGGGTTCGGTTTTCAAGGTTTAGGGTTTATGGTTTATAGGATTTTTGGGTCTAGGGTTTAGAGTTTTCCAGGCTTAGGGTTTAGGGTTTTGAATTCGTGTTCAACAATGTGTAAAGTTATTTCACCAGCAAGCCCTTGTTTGAAATTGTTTATGGACGAGTACCTAAACATACTATTGATTTAGTTCCATTGGCTAAATTGTTATGCGTGAGCGTTGCTACATAACATATTATGGATCACATCATAAGTGCACCCATTGATGTTCAGGCCAAGATGCAAGCATTAAACAATGGTGACAAGGAAATAACTTACACACATCGTCGCCTGAAGGTGTTCAATATGGGCTACAATGTTATGGTTCACTTGCGCATGGAGATATTTTTGATCGGGACGTATAACTAGTTGATGAATAAGAAAATTGCTCCGGTGCCTATACTCCATAAGATCAATGATAATGCCTACGTCGTTGATCTTTCCGAAGGTATGGAGATCTTACGCATGTTCAATGTGGCGGACATGTATAGGTATGATGAACTTGAGTTGGAGTATAACTCAAGGATGATTTTTTTTTTTTTTTTTTCAAGTTGAGAGATCTGATGTAGGACATGGAGTAAGCATGTGCCCATCACATATGGATAGGAAGAAGTCCATAAAGAAATCAACATAATTTTAAGCTCCTACCAAGGCATTGAGGTGGACCCTAAAGATCGTCCAAGGCAAGTGCCAAGTCAGCGACTCATATCAAAACTAAACGTGGACCATGCATCGTCTTAAATAGGGAATCCTATTGGCACTCATAGAGGGCTCCACTAACAGTGTGAACTGTTCAAGTGGCATGAGTGCCCGTTGGCCTTATGCACTAAAATATTATGGTAAAACGGATGGGCAACATATCCGTCAAATACATACATCATGGTGGACTCCACGGCATGGGACGCATATTACGTGGACAGCATGGCCCACAGCTGCAGGCCTGTACAAACAGCCCGATGGGCCTAAGGCTACAAAGGTGGACGTCCACCTAACCCAGCCTTTCATGGTTCAATCACTTGACCCCTAGGTTTGCCACGATTTTTGTTGTGAATATACATTAGATCATTGGAACGGACGTCCCGAATAAAATATATACATCACGCTGATCTCTGCCTCAAAAAAACTGTGGAGACAACAAACGGGACATATCTAAAACACTTACAGTATAGTATTGTGGGCTCAGCCCCTGGATGAGTGCTTTGAATAAACCTAAACATCATGGTGGACCCTATCATCCAGTGGGTCACCTAGATAACCACATACATCATGGTAGACCCTACTATCCAATGGGCCTCCTCATAAGTCATGAGCCCAATAATTAAGTAGCTTTAAGCGTTGAGCAGACCACACCATAAGAAATAGTGGGAATGGAACTCACACCATTACAAACCCACTGAGGCCACAAGAGATGTGGATCGAGCTGGTATTTATTTTTCCCTTTCATCAAAGTATGTTTGATTACATTAGTAGATTGGATGTCAAATAAATATTACAGTTGGCTTTAGGAGGTTTTTAATGGTGGACATTTTATAACTATTATTTGCCCGTTGTATGGTCCACCTTCGATTTAGATAAACTTCATTTTTTGAATCAAGCAACGGCGTCCATAAAATACATACATCATGACCAACATCACTAGCCAAACTCGTTCCCAAAATTAAACTTACATGTCCTTACACTTACCCGGGTAGTAGACTCCCTGGAGTTTCAACACCCACGGTGGTGAAATCCCACGGCGTGCGTGCATGGGTGTGTGTGCGTGGGGTGTGTGTGCGTGTGGCGTGAGTGTGTGGGTGGGGGTGTGTGTAAAAAAATAAATACAGAAAATTAAACTGCTGGTTGTGAGTTATAATGTAAGATAGTAATGATTCATTCGTATCATTTGTGGCAATGATGTATGGTTATCCAGACCATCCAAATAGTGGGTCTACTGGTAGATGGTTAATATTTATACTTTTACCATATAAGAAATCTTGAACGTCAATTCGGTGGGCCCTTAAAAGCACGTCTGATAACATATCATATTATTTAAATGATGTAAAACGCACATTGTGCGGATTTGAATGCAAATGTCATTTTGGAAGAGGGATTTCTAAAACCCTCTTTCGAATTCCATTTCCCACTCTCTAGTTCTCATGTTCGGATTCCAGAAACCCCAAAACCCGATCTCCATCTCCGGCGAGATTCTGTTTCTATTAGCTGCTCGTTTCAGAGGTTTTTTGTTTCTCAAATTTCGCATCGGAAGGTATGCGATTCGCCTCTGATTTCTAGAAAATATGTGATTGGGTTTGATTTTGGTGGAATTGGAGTTATTTGTGGAAATCTGTATTTGCGTAGGGTTTTGGTTCCAAATATAGGGGTTTTCTAGTGATTTGATTTCCTTTGGTAGGAATTTTGGTTTTTCTAGGGTTTGGTGTTGGTGTAATAGGAGTGTTTTGGGAAGACTCTGTTTTTATTTTTTAATTTTATTTTTCTTTCTTTCTTCTTCTAGTAGTTTGACAGCATTCAATGTATGATTGCTGTGGCAGTGTTCAACACGCATGACACTCATGGAACACCATCATCCGTGCCTACTCTAAGCGCTGCCTCTCTCAAGATGCAAATCGTCCATCACATGCGACTCCTCATGTTCTCCTTGGTGCCCAAAAATCAGGATGACCAAAAATCAGATGTGCCACACCACATTATTTTAGAGTTTCTAGGAAAATTCAGCCGGATTTTTGGGCTCCAATGAGAACATGTGGGGTCTGACACGGACTCATCGATTGTCATGCAAACATCACAGTGGGCCCCACATATCACGTTTGAGTGGATGAGGACATGTGTGTTCAGTCGTTCAGGTGCAACTATGGGTCTGTGCGGGTATGTGTATGTTTGCGTGTGTGCATGTACATGCATGTGCCCGTGAAATTGCAATGCAGAACTTATCCAATGGATGCAATGTGTACAAGAAATTCATTTTTCCAATGGATGGCCAATGAAAGTCTATTTCTGGATGTACTCTCAGGATTTCATTGATCGATGGCCAATATCCATAATCATTGGTTTTCCCTTTCTTCTCTTTCTTCCAATTCCCCAGGATCTAGCTCTTCACTGCTACATTCACATCAGCTACAATGCTATCCAAGTGATCATGGTTGCTCAAAATCGCAACAGGGCAAAGTTGGCTGGAAAAAGGAAGTACGCTTAGATAATTTGGCAATGTTGATTCAAATTGAAGGTTAGAAAAGGACAAGGGGAAGGCCCAAAATGACGTGGGGGAGGTAGTAAGAATATGTTGATGAGGGTTTAACTAAGGATATTGTCCTCATAGAGTGGAATGGCAGAATAGGATTCTTGTAGCTGACCCTGGCTAGAACAAGATTCATGAAGCTGAACCCAAATATAATGCTTAGATGATGATGATGATGATGATGATGATGATGAACCAAATGGATTAAAGGAGATAAAAAAGAAAAGAAAAGGGAAATCAAAAGAAACATAGCCCAATGAAAAACAGTGTTAGCTAAAATGCAAAAAACCCACATAATAATTATCTCTTGTTAATATTTGATGAGACTGGACTTTTAGGGGTAGTCTTGTTTTGGGTTCGCGGGTCAGTTGACTACTTGAACAAAGGATTGAATTGGGCGCACCTGGTGAGCCCATTAGCCTGATATTTTGGTGAGAATATCTTGACACTCTGATCTTGATGGACAACTTATATATTTCCATTGCTCTATACATGCAATAGCTTATAGATGACACGCCTCATCCACGCCTGCGCCTAACAATCCTCTTAGAGAACTTTGTTGATAGGGCTAATGGATTGGGGTTGCGTCGGTTCCTAGTACCCGTACCTGGGCTTAGTCAACCAGCATAGGTTCTTGCTAGGTTCGGGTCTTGACAGTCTGATCTAGTTGATGGACAATTTTTATATTCCATTGGATCCTTTTCAAGGTAAAGTTGGATGACGTGAGCATTTGGCAAGTTCTTGGATTGGCAATGCAACTATTTCCTCTCTGTTTCCATGTCTCCAGTCCATTTACATCCACGAAGGAGTCAAGGTGAAGGTTTGCATTGAATATGAATTTCAGGAATCTAATGGACAGATAGAGTATGTTTTTCCAAGCTGTTTGTTGTTAAGTAAGGTGTAGCTTTTTGAGGAGCAGGATTGTTTTATGACTTGGGTTGAGTGTGGATTTGGGAAGATATGTGGATTGGCGAGGCATCTCATGCCTCATTATTTCCATGACTCTTCCTCATTTACATCCATAAAGGGGTCAACATGAAGGATTGCATTGAATATAATCATATATAGGGACACTTAGCATGCAGAATGTTATATTTTGCTGGAGCTGATGGATAAAATATGTTTTTCCAAGCTAAATAGACTTGCTAGATTTCAGCCTAGGTGATCTACTTAGTGTGGTTGGACTGAATGATTGCTTGGATATTTGCACATGCATGCCACATTATTGTGTAATGGTGTGATAGGTAGCGCTGTATACATGTGTGGACTTGGCAGAATTCAATGCAATATCTAGAGAACAAGTTGCAAACATTTTAGTGTTATGTCGTACAATCCATTTTCTCCAATGCATCTTGTCTACTACTCTAAACCCTTGCTTTGCGTTCCACTGTCACATCACGCTCATTTATGCAACTGGAACTAAACGCGAACAATTTCTTCAACCATCTTCAAGTACAAGATTTTTGCATACTTCTGAAATAACATATGGTCCTTGCTGGTTCTATTCTCAAGAAATCTCCTATGGGGCAGCATCATAACAGAGAACTTACAAGAGTACCTCCATCAGCATTCGTTTCATTACATATGGAGTTTACCAGCTTCTTAATTATCTTCTCAATTCTCGAATCACGATATAGTTCTCTTATATTCTGTTATTTTACTTTAAAATGGTTTTTTTTTTTTTCATTTCGAAAGATCACTGAATATATATTGAGAAGAAGAAGGGAGGGGGAAGAACAAGAAGGAAACAATTACAGGGGCAAAAAGATTTGCCGAGAAGGCAAAACTAAAAATTACACCCCAAGAAAAAGAAAATCTACTTGATTAAAACCTACAACATAAACTAGCCATTCAATCAGTAGACGCTTGGCTTTACTGACGATATGCACGATGGGATTGGAGACGTCCCTGAAACACCTGTTGTTTCTTTCTTCCCAAACCGACCACCAGATAGCTATGATTGCCATGTGCCAGATCTTCGTCCTCTTCTTACCCAACCTGACCCTGTGCCAGGCTTTGATAAGCATAGAGATCGAACCAGGGAGACACCATTTCAAATTGAAGCAGCTGAGGAAATCTGACCAAATTTCAAAAATGAAGGGGCAGGAGAGTAAGAGGTGGTCAATATTTTCTTCGTTCTTCATACAAAATAGGCATATGTTGACAATCGGCAAACCCCCTTTTCTCAAATTGTCCACCGTTAGAATTCGTTTGGACCCCACTAGCCAGGTGAAAGCATCATGCTTGGGGGGAACAGAATACTTCCAGAATTTTGAGGGAGGGTGGATGTCAAAGGAGATCGAGCCTTGGTCCAGGTGATGGTAGAGGGATTTGATTGAGAAGGTGTTGGAATTGTCCGCCTTCCAAATTAGCTTGTCCGGGCTGAAGATGTCTGGCGTGCTCGAATTAATGCATTGAAGAAGACCTGCAAGCTCGTCAATCTCCCAGTCCTGAAGGTTCCTCCTAACATCGATGATCTAGTCGATCTTATTGTCTAAAACTGAGAAGTAGTCAGCAACAAAAGACATGGGGTTGGAGGCTAGACGATGAATGTTTAGAAATCAACTTTCAGGGGGGCCACCCACCCAGATATCTTCCCAAAACTGTATCTTGGCCCCATTTCCGAGACTGAAGCCGATATAAGGAAGAACTGCCTTCTTAACAGAAATAATCCCCTTCCAAAGGGGGGAGGCCCAATAACGAGAAGAATCATTTGACCACCAACCACCTCTCGATCTACCATATTTTCCTTTGATGATCTTGTTCCACAGATTATCATCCTCTGACCCCAGCCTTCAAATCCACTTTCCTAGGAGGGCTATTTTCATCCTCTTCAAGACTTTAATACCTACCCCACCAAATTCGTGCTGTTGACAAACTTGAGACCAATTGACTAGGTGGAATTTCTTGGAATCTTCCTTTCCGTTCCAGAGGAAGTCACGCCTGAGATTTTTGAGCCTAGATAGCACCGCTGCTGGACATTTTAGGAGAGACATGCTGCCTTGATGAGAGTGGAAAGGTATCTGCACTTGCATTTGGCCAGATACCTTTTGAACTTATTGATGACCTTTTCCCAAATGGATATAGGTGGCGATCCCAAACATAACGGGAGGCCCACGAAAGAAGCCGGGAGGGAGGTGGTGGAGCAACCAAAAGAGCGAGCAAAAGAGCTGACCTCTTCGTCTGTAAGGTTAACGCCGAACATTTTTAATTTGGACAGGTTGATTTTGAGGCCCGAGACTGCTTCGAAACACCTGATCGTGGTGCGGATGTTGTCGACCTTAATCGGATCTGCATCGCTGAAGATGAGGGTGTCATCTGCGAATTGAATATGGGAAACCGGGGAAGGAAGGCCTCTCATTCTGATGCCACTGAGAATGCCAGCAGATTGGCCTGCCTGGATCATACTGGAGAGGGCTTCTCCAACGATTAGAAAGAGGAAAGGGGAGAGAGGGTCTCCCTGTCGGATGCCTCTGGAACTCTTGAAAAAGCCTTTCGGGGTGCCGTTGAGGAGGATAGAGAAATGAGCCGATCCTAAATACTCTCCAATCCATCTACACCATTTGTCAGCGAATCCCATAACGCCTCATCATGTATTGGAGGAATTTCCAATCGACATGGTCGTAGGCCTTTTCGATATCAAGCTTGTAGCAGATAGATTTGCGACCATCTTTGAAAGAGGAATGCAGACATTCATTAGCTATCAACGCACAGTCGATGATCTGTCTGCCTGAGATGAAAGCACGTTGATGAGAGGAGATGATGTTGCTGAGGATTAGCTTCAAACGGGTGGCCAGGACTTTGGCCAGAATTTTGTAGGGGCCACCAAATAGACTTATGGGTCTGAATTTAGAGAAGGAACTTGCGCTAGGAACTTTAGGGATAAGCGCGATGAAAGAAGACCCTAGGCCTTTGGAGAGGATTCCTCTGTCGTGCAATTCTTTGAAAAACAGCATAAAGTCTGCTTTGTTAAGCTCCCAAAAAAATATGAAGAAGCATAGAGGAAAGCCATCAGGGCCTGGGGCCTTGTCGCTGCCAAGAGAATTCAGAGCCGTCTTCACTTCTTCCTCTGAAAATGGAGCTACAAGGGAGTCAACACCTAGGGGACTGAGATTGTCGAAGTGAAGAGAATCCAGGCCCGGTCTGTCCCAACCATCGGCGCTTAGAAGGGAACTGAAATGAAGGATTGCTTCCTTCGATATTTCTTCTTTATCCTCGATGCGGCGCCCTTAACATGAATGTAGATGATTCTGTTGCACCTGGCGTGCATGCTGGCTACAGAGTGAAAGAATTTGGAATTATTGTCCCCTTCTTTTAGCCACTTGGCGTGGGATCTCTGTTTCCACGCGATTTCGTTGTCAAGAGCCCTAGCTGACAGGGATTGAATGAGTTGAATCCTTTGAGATAGAATCTCCAGAGACATGGCCTTTTTCCGTTGCAACATTGATCACCTTAATTTCAGCCCTGATAGATTCGGTGTCAACTTCCCTCTTGGATAACACATCTTTGTTCCATCTTTTGAGCTCCGTCTTCAGCCTTCTGAGTTTGGTATAGAGATTATAACCTGCGTATCCCTCCACCTGGAAACTGCCCCACCAGTCTGAGACCAACTGAAAAAACCCATCATAGTTAAGCCAAGATGATTCAAACCGAAAAGGCTTTGGACCCCAATTGAGATCTTCAGAAGACAACATTATCAGGCAGTGGTCCGAAGTTGATCTTGGGAGGGTGGTCTGAGAAGCAGAGGGATAGGTCTTCAGCCAGTCTGGAGATAGAAGGAATCTATCTAATCTGGAGAGGGAGGGCTTCAATATGCAGTTGGTCCAGGTGAATCTTGAACTTAGAAGAGGAAGATCAACGAGTTGGAGGTTGTCGATCCAATTGGAGAAGGAGCGCATAGTAGAGGAGACGATGCGGCCGTGGGATTTTTCTTTAGCATATCTGGTGATGTTGAAGTCGTCGACAAAGCAGCGAGGGCCTTGGAACTTCCTCCTAGAGGAAGTCAGCTCAGACCAGAGATCAGCCCTACTAGAATCGAGAGTTGGGCCATAGACTGAGGAGATTAAACGCCTCTGGTTAGAGGAAATATCGGTCAAAATGACGGAAATTGAATAGGACCTGGACCAGGATTCTTCTAACTTCCATTTGGATGATTTCCACGCTATCAGGATGCCACCGGAAGAACCTGAGGCGTCCAAAGAGACTGACCCAACGGGCATCAGAAACCTTCCACAGGGAACTCATCAGTCTGTCACTGAAAGACTGAGTTTTTGTTTCCTGGAGACATAGGATATCAGGGTTGTGAGAGCTACATGACTCTTTGATTAGACTCCTTTTCTGCTTGGGACTGATGCCTCTGACATTCCATGAAATGATCTTCATTGGGGAAACCAGCTGCCCCAGGAAGCCTGACGAGTCGGATCGTTGCTAGGATCCGGACCCATGACGAAGGAGGGGGCGAGGCATTGCAGCTCTCTGTTGCTGCAGGACTTCGAGAGACGAGGCTTCGGGGATCTGGAGGTGGAAAGAGGTCTTCCACGGGATTCGACACATTGGAAAAGCGCGATGAAGTTCTCAGGGCAATCTCCGAAAGATAAGCCAACAGATCTACCGACGTGCCTGATCGCATCTCTGATCCACTTCTTATTCTTGATGGTGTTGATGAGAGTCTCCCTGTTCTCATTATCAGCCGTGTTACAATCTAATAGGGTCCCTTGCTCAGTTGAAGGTCCGATGCGGATTTGGAGGGGTTCAGCGTCAATGATTCGATCCTCTATCTCTTCCTGGAAGAGGGGTATGAGGGCGTGCTTTGGGATCGAGGATAGAGAGTTGGTGGGCGATGGAGGAGGGGAGGCTAGAGAGGAAGGATTATCGAAGTTGTAGGATAGACTGTTCGATTCTCCCGGGCCAACACACTCGGGAAGGGAAAGATCAGGAAGACGGATGTGTTGATTGAGAGAGAATAGACGGTTCCTCAACAGGAGATCGGGAATGGGCAGGCTGTTGATGGTGGGAATGGGACGAAAAGCTGAGATGCGTGGATGGTCAGGGGGTGGGTTGGGTGTAGGAGAGAGGTTAAGGTTAAAAGGCCTACCCGACACCAGATCCGGATCCGACCTGACCTTGCAAATAGAGACTGAAACGGACCCGACTTCTGGATTCGGATCTGAAAGGTAATGGTGATCTCCACCCACTTTCAAATGCCCGACACGTGGGTGAAAATCACGAGGGAGAGCGATGGTAGAATCTTGTGCCGAGGATGGGGTTGGACCGAGGAGACTCGGCATAGGAGGTAGGGGACACGCGACAGGATCTGGAATTGGCGTAGGGATGAGATTGGCGCCAGCTGTGGCCAATCTATAGCCACGCGGCGCAACAAAATCTAGGAGACGGGCTGAAGGCGGGAGACGATTTCTCGGGCGCGCTAGCCACGCGTGTTGAAGAGCGAGGATGTCGACGTTGCGAGCGGACTGATCGAGGACCGCCCTGGCCATCATGACCGGCAGGTGTCATGATATCGAGATTCTGTGGTTCGCGGGAGCATGCAGCTATGTGGGAAGTCGCGTCTTCACCGACGCCGACGACGGAAGAGGGCTGTTTCCTCAGGCTCCACAGATCCCCCCATTTAGGCAGCGGGGCGTCCGACAGTTCGATTTGAATCGGCAGAGAGATTCCGGTTGTTGACGAAGACGACGATGTGGGATGGAGGGGTTTCTCCTTTTCTTCTCCGGACCCGAACCCTGAGAACTGCTATTTGTTCTCCACACTTGGATTTTGGATCTAGTTTTATGAAAGAGCCTACCATGGACGCCGTAGTCACGAAGAAATCTTCGTGCCATAAATCCAAGGGAATTGCCCATATGAGAATCTAGACTTCCTTCAAACCGAAGAAGGAGAAGTTGTCCCATCTCAGGATATTCAGAATGGGACCATCCTTGTTGAGAGCCCTTGCCATGCAAAGGAGATCCGAATTCACGCCCGGACCTGGGTTAATCTAGAGCTCGTTGTAGCCAATTGGTTTGATGATGTAGCCGTACAGTTTAACGTTGCAACACTCTTCGATCCAGCCTTGAACTTGGGATACCGACGATCCCTTCTAGCCGTACAGTTTAACGTTGCAACACTCTTCGATCTAGCCTTGAACTTGGGATACCGACGATCCCTCCTTGCAAATGGCTACGACTGGGTCTTCCAGCCCTTTTATTGCACGGTTAAGGGATGCCTGGTTGATGTGCACGACATTCTCCGAGATGGAAATGGGAGGGTCAGGCTGAGATGGAGGTTTGAGATGGGTTGGATGCTGCAAGAACTGGGAATGTTAAGGGCCAAGAATGTCGTCTCTAAAAGACGTGTTGCCGAAAAACTGCATGGGATTGAGATGGGAGGTTGCGCTTGTAGAATCGGGTACGGGCTTGGAGTTGCCAAGAGCGGCTTTGTTGGGTCTTTGTCTTGGGCCATATCTTGCCATTTGCACCAGCAAAGGGGAGCCACCGAATCTCATACTGTGCAACACCTACACCGCCCGAGCCAGCTCCTCCTTTGAGCCCATCCTGATCAGGGCGAAGCCTTTGTAGCGGCCAATGGACTTGTCTCTGGGCATGATGATATCCATGACTGCACCTGCACGACCAAACACCCTGGCCAGATTGATGGGGAACCATCCTTCTGGATATCCTTTCACGAAAATGTTTGGAAAATCCATAGAATCTTTGCGAGGCTGAGCCTGAGACTTCTCTTTTTGCTTATTGTTCGGAGCCTGGAGCCATGGCTGATGGGAATCGGCCGGAAGGTGTTCGTTTAGGTGCTCCCTGACACGATCGTGATTGTCCGGGGGGAGAGGATTGGAGTCATCCATTGAGACCGACCTGGGATATGGATTGTCGGTGGTAGGGTTCAGAAAAGGTTGAGGTATCAGTCATCGGATGTTGAGGTTTCGGTCATCAGAGGTTGGGGTATCGGTCCGGGAGACTCCTAATGTTTTGATCAGTAACCCGCAAACACTTTAAAATGGCTGTTACCACTTACAATACTATTTCTTCAAAGCATTTGATGTCCCAAATATCCTAAACATGTGTCAAGAATAAAAAACTTACTAGCCTTATTTCTCACAAAATTATAAATTTCCTTTGTTTAGAGGCTACATTTTCGTTAGTAGGTTGGCTAAGTCCAAATTGGAAATACAAGGGTTAACGGCAATCTGGCATTTTCTGAAAATTCGTGTTTGTTGGGATGACAATAATCTATTTTGATTGGAAACAAGTATATCTTTCTAAAGTCTGCCTCTTATCTCTCTCCTTCGTGGCTTTTCTTTGGAGGAAAGAGTTCGTTAGGTTTGATAATTTGTCAATTGATGTGGCGTCGTGCTTTCTGTGTAGGAACTTGGTATATATATATGAACCTTTATGTGTTGGTGTTTGGAGAATCTGTTCTAAATGATGCAGTATGTATTTATATCACCGAACATGAATGATATTACAAACAAGCAGATCAAGCTTGACCCTAGCCACCTTGAAGATTCAGGACAGTGGTATTGTCCTCTCTCTCTCTCTCATAGTGCTGGCTCTTTTTAAGCATCATCACACCTTGATCGATCATAACCCATTATATTGACAATAATGCGATTTATAGTGGCCAATTTATCACGATATGAATTTATTGCGATACATCGACTCACAGCAGTTGTATAAATGCAAACTCTCAATTGGAACACACGATGTTTTTGCAGTTTTTTGACGATAATGACATAACGATAATTCAATAAAGTAAAATAAAATCCAAGAAACTAAAACAGTCATTTGCCCCCTTTTTTTTGGATCCTGTTTGTATGTGTATTTCAACTACTTTGTTTGAGTTGTTTTTCATCAAAACATGAATTTGGTGGAGAAATCGTAGTCAGAGAGGGATTTCATGTTGGTACCCAAAAGTTGAGAAGAATGTGAATCGTCTAAGCTCATTACTTTTCAATAGATTTGCAGCAAAATAAGTTGAACTCCATGTCTATGCAATTATATATATATATATGTGTGTGTGTGTGTGTGTGTGTGTGTGTGTGTGTGTGTGTGTATACACACACACACACGCACTCACACCCCCACACACACCACAGTGGGTTTTCACCACAATGGATACTGGAACCCATGACCTCGTGTTGAAACTCTTCTGAGTCTACCACTAAGGCATGAGTAAGGACCCAACTCCATGTCTATGCATGATCTGGGCAATGATATGGATTTCATTCAGGAAATTTTGATTTACAAGGTAAAAAATGGCAATGAGAGCATAACTTGTTGATTTTATTCAACATGTAATAGACTATTGGATTGCGTTTGATTATAATCAACGTATGTAATAGTCTCTACCATACTATGCCTGTGGGAGTTTTATGCTCTCATTGCTGGTCTCCAGCCTGGATAAAGAGGAGGATTGTGTTAGGTTGGCAGCTGGCATCAAACTTATGCCAAAACTTCCATCTTGAATCCGAAGGAATGGCGGAAAAGGATTCGTGTAGCCGATCTCAATTAGTTGGGATAAGGCTTCGATGATGAAGTTAAAAACGGAACAAAATTGTGGGAACTTGAATTTCTTCTGTTTATACCTGTAAAATTGTTGATAAGGCTTTAGATGATGATGAAGGTAGAATAGGAACAAAATTGTGGAAATATGAATTTCTTCCGTTTATACCAGTAAATTTGTCTGTGTAAAAAGATGTTTATTGATGAGCGTGAGGCCGATCTACCAATCAGTTAAGAATCCTTTATTGTTATTTGGAAAAAAAAAAATAACATTTTAAATAATTAGTAAATATTTCTGCAATGTTCCCACAGACTGCAATACGTTTAAGTGACATTTGTGATGTTTCCTGATATATCCCGCTATATTTCCAATTCTGGAAGGTGCAATGTCTTGTATGATTGGTACTTAAAACATTGACTTACATAGAAGTCCAAAGGAATTTGAACTCTCTAGTATCTTGTCTCAACATGGCTGTTAAATATCTTTTTCTGTAAATTCTAAAGGAAGCCTGAATGCTATTTTTTCATGTTTTAAATCATGATCTCCGTTCTTATCTTTGGTATTATATTTTGGCCATATAGATTCTAGGTGGGATTACTACCAACCATCTCAGAAGTTGCTTTGGTATTGTTGCAATTTCCTTTGCTTTAAAAAAAAAAAGAAAAAAAAAAGAAGTAACGAGAGAATATATTAAAAGAAGGAAAAAGAGAACAAAAGGCAACTGCTGAGGTAGCAGGAGCCGGAATTACAAGCCAAGAAAAAGAAGACTACAATCTTTAAGAGAAGAAACAATTGCTGCCCATTCAATAATGAGAGATTTGGCCCTAGAACCCACAACCTGCGAAGACGCTTGAGAGTTGTTGAAACATCTGTCGTTCCTTTCTTTCCAAATCGCCCACCAAATGGCCAGAATGGCCATCTTCCACAGCTTAGATTTAGCGTTGCCCATCCTGAAACCATGCCAATAAGCCAGAAGAGAAGACGTGGAAGCAGGGACACACCCACTGACTTGAAAAAGCGAGAAGAACTCATGACGAATGTCAGTAGCAAAAGGGCAGTGGACGAACAGATGATCCACTATTTCGTTGCTGGCCATGCAGCACGAGCATATGTTGACCAGCTGCATCCCTTTCCTCTTTAGATTGTTTATAGTGAGGATCCGATTTTTGGCCGCCAACCAACCAAAGCATAGGATCTTGGGGGGAACGGTGTATTTCCAGATGAAAGGATAGGCACCCGGGGGGGGGGAGAGCAAGGACTTCATAAAGAGACTTAACAGAGAAGCAGGAGGATTTGTCCTTAACCCATATAAGTTTGTCTTGTTCGGTGTGGGTTGGATAAGCTGTGGATAAGAGATCAAGCAAAGCCGCATAGTTAGCAATCTCCCAGTCCTGAAGACTTCTGAAGCATCTGATGTCCCAAACTATCCCAGTAGTTGACTGACGGAAAACGTCCGCGATGATAGTATCCTTATTAGCGGCAATGCGGTGAATGGAGGGGAAGTGGTCCTTGAGCTTGGTATCCCCTAACCATATGTCTTCCCAGAATCTAATTGCCGTCCCATTCCCTAGGTGGAATGCTGTATTTTGAACAACGTAGGATTTTGAACGTAAAATACCTTTCCAGATATGGGAGGCTCTATAGGAAGTAGAGTCGTTGGTCCACCACCCACCATTAGAAGAACCGTATTTACCTTTGATAAGGGCATTCCAGAGGGCTGCCTGCTCAGTACCCAGATGCCAAGTCCACTTACCCGAAAGGGCCTTATTCATAGCCTTCAAATTTTTTTTCACTAGCCCCTCCATCCCAGAAGTGCTTGCAGACCTCTGGCCATTCCAACAGGTGAAATTTATGTTGACTGTCTTTACCGCGCCATAAGAAGTCTCGTCTCAATCTGTCGATGCGGGACAAGACCGCCAGGGGGCAGATGAGGAGGGACATGAAGTAGGTGGGGATGTTGGATAAAGCGACTTTGATTAGGGTGAGCCTTCCTCCCATAGAAAGATATCTGTATTTCCAAGTGGCCAGCGTCTTCTGAAATTTGTCGACGACCGTATCCCACACCGAAATCGGCAGGGCCCCGACGGTGATGGGCAAACCAACGAACTGCATGGGAAAAGGGGCAGGCGAACAACCCAAGGTGGAAGCATAAAAATTCAAGTACGAGTCTGGCACATTAACCCCTAAGATTTTGGAGTTAAGCAAATTAATACGAAGGTCGGATACAGCCTTGAAACATCTCAAAGACGTGAGGAGGTTAAAAATTGTGTCAAGATCAGCTTCAACCATAATAAGTGTGTCATCAGCGAACTGAATATGGGAAATTGGAGACGATAGGCCCGACATAGTAATGCCCCTAAATAGCCGACCATTCTGACCCGCTTGCAACAACCGAGAGAGGGCTTCAGCGACGAGGAGAAACAACAGCGGGGGAAAGGGGGTCTCCCTGACGGAGACCCTTGGTGCTATGAAAGAAGCCTTTAGGAGTGCCGTTAATAAGGACTGAAAAGTTCGACGATTGAACACAGGCCTTCATCCACGATGTCCATTTCTCACCGAAGCCCATTCGGAGTAGTAAGTAGTGTAAAAAGTTCCAGTTGACGTGATCGTAAGCCTTCTCGATGTTGAGCTTGCAAAAGACCACTTTCGTTCCCAAAGAATGACAGGAGTGAAGAACTTCGTTAGCTATGAGGGCCCCGTCAATAATCTGTCTTTCCTTTATAAATGCGTTTTGATACTTGGAAACTAGCTTGCCAATGATTGAGGACAGTCTGATAGAGAGAATCTTCGCTAGAATTTTATAGGTTCCGCCAATCAAGCTGATGGGTCTGAATAGGGAGAAAGAGGAAGCCCCCTGAATTTTAGGGATCAGGGCGATGAAGGACGCACCTAACCCCTTAGACAACTTACTTTTGACATGGAATTCGGTCAAGAAATTCATAACATCAGCTTTTACTACGTCCCAACACTGCTGATAGAAGGACATGGGAAACCCATCAGGCCTGGGAGATTTGTCTCCTTCCATAGCTTCTAGCGTCGATTTAGCCTCTTGTTCCGAGAAGGGCAATTCGAGAGAGAGGGCTTCCGAGTCAAGGAGAGAGAAGAAGGGAGTCCCTTCCATGAGAGGTCTAGACCAGCCTTCAGATGAGAGGAGGGAGGAGAAATGATCAACCGCAAGCTTCGAGATTTGATCTCGATCATCGATAACTCTGTCATCGACCATGATACTTTGAATAGCCTTTGCCCTGGCTTTCATGGAAGCTATTGTGTGAAAAAATCTGGTATTCTTGTCTCCTTCAGTTAACCACCTCGCGCGCGACTTGATCTTCCACGAAACTTCATCCTCGAGGGCTCGGGTAGAAAGGGATTGGATGATGTGGATGCGCTTAGATAAGAAATCTGAAGAGAGAGAGAGTCACCCTCGACCCCGGCGTCTAACCGTTGCAGATCTGCAAAGAGACTTTCCGATTCCATTTCTCTGATTCTTAGGACTTCAGTCCTCCAAACTTTTAGCTTATCCTTAAGCAGTCTCAACTTGGACAGTAAGCAGTGACCGGCAAAGCCGGTAACTTGAAACGATTCCCACCAGTCGTTTACCATTTTTTTGAAACCAGCGATATTGAACCAAATGGAGTTAAATTTAAAAGGCTTCGAACCCCAATCAGTATCAAGAACTGATAGGAGGATAGGGCAATGGTCGGAAGTCGATCTGGGCAGAGCCGATTGAGAGACGGAGGGAAATTCGTCAATCCAGTCCGAAGAAAGGAGGAACCTGTCCAGCCTGGACTGAATCTGCGCCTTTCTGCCGTTAGACCAGGTGAATCTAGCACCCCCCAGTGGGAGGTCAACAAGCTCCTGCTTCTGAACCCATTCAGAAAACGCTTGCATGGCCGGGGTGGAACGCCTCTTCCGAGAGTGCTTGTCGACAAAGCGGATGACATTAAAGTCACCCACATAGCAGCAGGGGCCTGAAAAGGACTGTCTAACTACAGTTAGCTCATCCCAGAAGATAGACCTTAAGGAGTCATCGTTAGGACCATACACACAGACAACCATACAAGTGAAGGAGTAGGACTTATCTCAAAGCGACACCACTTTGAAGAAGGTGCCAGAGAAAGAGGCGTCTAGATCCCACTTGGAAGCCTTCCAGGCAATGAGAATACCCCCCGAAGATCCCTTTGCGTCTAATGAAACAAACTGGGCGTCTGCAGGGTCCCAAAGAGAAGCCAGGAGAGCAGACGAGAACGAAGGGACTTTAGTTTCTTGAAGACATATGACATCCGACTTTTTCTTGGAAATGGACCGCTTAATCAGGCTTCGCTTCTGCTTAGAGCTCACCCCCGTTACATTCCATGAGAGGATAATCATTGGGGAACCGATCTGCCCCGAGTAGCCTTACGCCCTCTATGAGCAGAGGACGTAGCAGAGGAAGGTGGAGAGGGTTGGATACGATGAAGTTCTCTGTTACTAGTCGACCTGGAGACCTGCTTGGCCGGGAGCTTCCCCGGGGGTAAGGGCCTTCCCCTATTCTCGATGAATTGGAAGAGACCTGTATAATCTTCGGGGCGATTGCCAAAAGATAGAGCCAAAGCACGGCCCACGCAGCCCACTGCATCTCGAATCCACTTTTTGTAGTGAATTTCTTCGTAAATTTCCTCCTTGCTCTTTCCATCGTTACGCGGGGGAGGAATGAGGGGCTGCTGCTGAGAAGGGATGTCAGAGCACATCTGAAGAGGTTCCGCCGCTATCACATCCCCCATTGGGTCGTCCTGGAATAAGGTGATGGGTCCCAGATCCGCCCAGTCTATGCCATAGGAGTGTTGAAGATTAAGGGAAGAGGTGGAGGGTGGGGTGTCTAGGGATTCAGACAACACGTCATCGGTGAGGTCTCCTCTGGATGAGACAAGGAGTTGGATAGGACGGATAGGGGTGAGGGAGGAGAGGTGGGAATGGCCATTTGGATTAGGTATCTCAGACTGGATCGGGTGTGGGTAAGGGGGGATAGGATTGGGTATAAGGAGAGGACCTCGATAAGGAGAGGAGAAACGGATACGGGTCTTTAGCGGGCCTGGCTTAACAGACTCGAAACTGATGAGAGATGTAAGGGTAGGAGCTGACGTACGCTCGTTTATGTGGCGAAGGTTGGAACCGTCGATCAGGGCAGTGGGGGAGGCATGTGGAGATGACGTGGCGGGAGTAGAAGCTTCAGCTGAGGTGCCTGAGTTCGAAATGACCTGGCTAGTACGTGTCTGAATAGTATGGGCGCGACTGGAAACAAGATCGGTCACCATTAATTTGGTCTGATTTTCCCGGCCACTTGTCGTGATCGTAGAGAGAGGGCGAAGATATCTGTCAGTGTTCGACGAAATCGCATGTGACGAAGACTTCAGAGGCAAGGGGGGTGAGGCACGTGTACGCTGAAAAGGCCTGATGTTGCCTGGAAAAGTGGCTTCAACAGTTGAGGTAGAGGACGTCAAAATCGGTGGTCCGCGGGATGATGGGACCAGTACTCCATCATCACTCTGGTGCTCCCGCTTGATTGTTGGCTCGGACTGAGTCGGAACCCGATCGTTCCAGACATCACCCCATCGCGGATGAATCATGCCTGGGATTTCCTTTTGAACAGGAAGAGAAATGACTCTGTTATCTGCCTGAATATGAATGTGAGGCGGTAAAGGAGAGCCTTTATCACGTCTTACTCTTGCCCGAATGACACCAACTTCGACTCCTAACTGAGTTTTAGAGTCGATCTCTAGGAGGAACCCCAACGCAGACGCGGCTTTGATGAGAAATTCATCATACCAGCACTCCATTGGGACATCCCATATGAGGATCCAGATATTTTCCTTGCCGAAAACTGAAAATTCCTTCCACGGAATGATCTGCTTGACCGGGGTAGACGCATGGAGATGGCCGGCCATGGTTAGCATGTCGGGGTTGAGGCCTGGACACACACGCACCCAGGGGGCGTTATAGCCCAGAGGTTTGATATCGGAGTTACCGTAGTGAAAACCAATGCAATCTCTTATCCAAGAATGCATCGCTGGAATAGACGCACCTTCTTCTGTTAGGATGACGACCAACTTTGCCAGGTCTGAACGATTCTTGTCGAATATAGCGTGGTTGACGGAGACGATAGGGTCGGACTGGTCTTTTGTTGAGCTGAAGTCGACTGGACCATCCGATGAGGCTGGATGGGAAGGTTGACGAGGATGGGTCGTGGGATCTAGCATTGGAGGGAGGGGCGTGTGTAGACCTTCGGGTCTAGAGAGGGCGTCCTTGAACGAAAGTCCGGTGGAACGCTGCTTGAGAGCCGGACCTTGCGGAGCAGGACGATTGGGTGGCAGCTTTGGAAGGGGAATGGATATACGATTCTAGCGATGCGGGGGAATCAGTGTTTCCAGGCTGAATCGAGCCCACTGAACTAACATATATTTTTTTTTTCCATTGTAGCTTACGCCATGGAGCATGTCAACCGCTCTGGCAAGTTCCTCTTCACTGCTCATGCGAACTAACACGAATCCACGATAAGCCCCTGAAGCTCTGTCCTTAGGCATCACCACCTCCATAACAGCACCAGCTCGCCCACAGATTTTTTCTAAGTTTAAGGGGAACCAGCCATGGGGATAGCCTTTCACGAATATGGTGGGATAGAATGGTTTTTTAGTCCGAATGTCGCCTGTCAGCTTACGGTTGCGACGGGAGGGGGGGACGACGTTCCATTCTCGGTCATAAGATGCATTGGAAACATGGGAAGGGTCCATCTGGAGATGAGAAAATCTTATGCGATCATCTGTGAAGGTCGGAGACGATCAACGACAACGGTCAGCGAAGGTCAGAGAAGATCATCGGAGAAGCACATTCATCGGTGAAAGTCGGAGAAGATCATCGGCGAAGGTCATTCATTACAGTAATTGTGTTGGTGTATCTGACAACGATGAGGGGAGTTCAAACCTATCTACCAGCCGAGTACACCGCACACCCCCAAACAGCTGCGACACGCCGCCTGTTGAGGCATCCCCCTACATTCCTCATGGGCCAGTCCTGCTCTAACAAAGGACGATTTATTCAATCCATTTCATACTGCTCGACCTGGAAATCGCATTCCGTACTAGGCAAAGGGATTCGCCGTTCTGCCGAGCAGGTGTTTGACGAAATGCGTGTGTGTGAGGCACAGCAGGATGGAATCCCTACGCGTATGACGGCAGACGTTTCACTCGCAGGATGGAGAGGGAGAGAGGAGAAGAGCGCGAATGAAGGTGGTGATAGTTACTCTTTTAACTTTCACCATTCTTTTAGAGGAGCTATATCGTCGTGCCTAATAAAGAGAAGCACTTTCCCCACAACTGCGACTACAATTTTTCCTTTGCTTTATGCCTGTGTTTATGCCTGTGTTTAACTCAAACTTCTACAAAATTCCTTTGCTTTATGCCTGTGTCGTGCCTAATAATCGAGCAATTTCCTCCTGTTTATGCGTGTGTTTAACTCAAACTTCTACAAAATTCCTTGTTTCCTTTGCTTTATGCCTGTGTTTAACTCAAGCTATATTGTCGTGCCTAATAATCGAGCAATTTCCTTTGCTTTATGCCTGTGTTTAACTCAAACTTCTACAAAATTCTGTAGGAACAGTAAAATTTCAGGAGTAATTGGAAAGCTCCCTATCTGAGTTTGTATAAAATCCTCGATCGGACCGGAAAATTTATCATACACATCCTCCTGATTTAAGTTGATAATGTTATTCTAATTCTAGATGAGGAATGGACATTGAAAGCTAGTTGCGTTGATGCTCATGTGCTGTCAAAATGAGTAGACCAACAACTCGCAGTAAAAATAAAAGACATAGGCCTGGTGACATTGATGGTTCTTCGTCTGCAATCTTGAGGTTGGTATAACCTTACTGATTATTGACTTTGATAGTTCTGTTTCCACATCTGATTTCTGTAGCCGCTTGGTTTTATTTTTCACAGGAAAATTCATGTTACTGGAGAAATTTCACAAGATGACATTCGTCAGTTATATTTGATTTGGAAACCCTTTTGTCAGGGTTGCCGTGTCAACACGAAGGACTCCCCAAATTGCTTTTGTGGGCTTGTTCCAACTTCAAATGGAGCTAGGAAATCTGGTTTGTGGCAGAGGATGTCAGAGATTATTCAAACTCTTGGCCCTGATCCCTGTAAGGATCTTCGTTCCACTGACTCACCAGCAGGGTTGACTAATCTGGGTGCAACATGCTATGCCAATAGTATACTTCAGTGCCTCTATACAAACAAATCATTCAGGGAAGGCGTTTTCTCTGTTGAACCGGAGCTTGTGAAGCAACATCCTGTCTTGGATCAACTTGCACGCCTATTTGCCCAGTTGCACTCCAGTAAAATGGCGTTTATTGATTCAGCTCCATTCATTAAGACTTTGGAGCTAGACAATGGTGTTCAGCAGGATAGCCATGAATTTTTTACTCTATTTCTTTCTTTGCTGGAACGGTCTCTAAGCCATTCAAAGGTCCCCAGATCCAGAACTTTTGTTCAAGATCTTTTTCGTGGAAGTGTGTCACATGTGACTCAGTAAGCATAATTTTGTGGTGCGATTTCAGATGGGTTGCTTTAATTTTTCTTTTTCGTTCTACCATTCCTCGTCTTTATCAAATACAGCGAAAATAAAAGTGGTTCCTGTCTTTAAATTACTGAAACTAATTGAGTACACTCACATCCTAGTCTGATTGTTTTGCTGGTAGTCATTTTTAATGCACCGGGGCTGGTTTTTGTCTTTAGATTAGCACCCGCATTTAGCAATTCCATGATTTCTTTTGCTTTGTCCAATTTTGTGATTAACCAGAGAACTAGCTTGATTTGTGACTCACTGAGAGGGTCAAATTTTGGAAGCGACATATTAAATACTGAGTTGCTCATGGACAAAATACCACAGTTAGAAATCCTTAAAAGGCTCTATTTTGCTTCATCTTATTGTTGAATGCATAAGTTTGCAAGAAGTCTGAGGTAACGAGAGTTGGTGCAGTCTGGTGGTTTGGTCAGCTCAGATAAAAATTATTATTATTATTATTATTATTTGAGAAATAGCTCAGACAAAAATTAATGCTTGATTTTATTCCATTTCGGTCTTATTTGAAATTGATGTTCTAATCCTTTATTTACTAAAAGAATAAGCATTAGAGACATTTATCATGGTAATATACTGTGCCATTATTTTAAAATCTTGTTAGCATAATTTATTCTCTCTTTATTTTATGCTTGTTTTAATATGCCTAACTGGTGTTCTTGCATTCAAAAATGAGTTTTCAATTTTTCAGAAAGTAGTTAAGGGTTTATTTTTCTTTGAACCATCATGAACAAATTCTTCAATCTACGTCGTTTGTAATTTATCTCATATGTGCTTAATTTTTATTAATAGGTTGATATTTATGTCTCTGTGCATGCACACGTGTGTATAGATGTATAGAGGGATGCGCTCTGGTGGAACCGGGCATAAGTGGGGCTAACTTGATGTATTCACAACATCGGATCCATCCATCAGATTGATCACCTCACATTATCCCTAGGCTCCAAGAATCAAACCAAACGGCAACTCAGGCAACAAACAACATGGGACAAGTTGAGAGGGTACATCCCCCCAGCCGTGCCCCCGGGGGTGGTCTTCTCAGTATGATGATCAAAGGTGGGTGCCCTTGTTCCCTGTGCTTTGGTTCACTAGAGTTCTGGCTCCAGCTGATTTACAGTCCTTGGGGGTAACCTGAAGGAATAAGGGGGGGCGGTGTGGTTGGGTTTGGGGGTCTTACACATTTTGTGTACAGGGAATCCGGGTTGTCCAGGCCATTCATCTGCTTTGGATGAAGGGTCAGGACACAAGTCAGGCTGTTCTATAACTCAAGTGGTCCCCTGGGCATTATCAAAGGTGGGTGTCCCATCCTACCTTGTTCCCTGTGCTTTGGTTCACTAGAGTTTTGGCTCAAACTGATTTACGGTCCTTGGGGTTAACCTGGGGGAATACATCTGAGGACACGTTGGATGTCATTCATACACTGTGGGTTGGACATATGCGTGGTACCGACACCATTGGAGCGCACCTCATATATATGTATCCTGTGCAATCAATAGTACTTGAGCTTCAGGTGCTTTCAAGCTGTGTGGGCCCCACCATGATTTGTATACATCAGGGATGCCTGATTTTTTTCACCACAGGGGCCCAAAAATCAGTCCAGTCCATGATTCAGGTGGGCCATCCCAATGGGAAAGAGTTGACAGGGGATCCCGAACCTTGAGTGCACAGGAGATGACAAGACGAGGATATAAAGATGAATTCATGCAAGGGAACGTAGGAGTAGGCCCCATTAGGGGTACCAAGATGAGGGAAAGTAGACTTAGATGGTTTGGCCATGTACAACAGAAACCAGGAACTGCAACGATTAGGAGCACTCTAAAAGGGAAAGTGGAATGCCCAGAAGGATGTGGGTGGAGGTGGTAAGAAAAGACTTGAGCACTATGGTGATGCAGGACAATTAACCACTTGCTCTAAAAGCTTGAACTGTTAGAGCATGGCGAATCAATCCCTTTATCTCATAGCCCAGGCCCTACATCTTATGGGTTAGGACCTTGGTCAAACCCCCCCGGGCCCCAAATCACATGGGTACCGCCTCACATGAGCCACCCGCCTCACACGGGCCGCCCACCTCGAGTGTGCCCCTACATCTCATAGGCAACCCCACTCAAGCCCGGTGTGAAAATGCCCTTGCATTATATGGTCTAACTGATGATATGGTCTGTGAAATGCAGAACAGGATTCATGTAGCTGATCCGAATTGCTTGGGATAAGGCTTAGATGATGATGATACACATGCACGCACATGTATATGTGTATATGTATGCATATTGTATTACAAGCAAATAACATTCAAGTCATAATATATAGTAATTCAAGTCAATTTCTTGCAGGTCTAGTCTGCTGAAAGGAAAACATTCAAATGAATACTTCAACTACAAAAGAGCTGTATTTTACTAGGGCTTTTGAACTGGCATGTGGACGGTTAATATTGTACTTTGATTTGTGTTCGTTATTGTTCATATTCTTTCTATAGTCTCTTCCCACTGATTGATCTTTTTGGAAACACACAAGCTAGTTGTGGATGTTTATTTCATGTTACCAGTTGCGTATGGGGCACACAGTGGTGTCTAGCATGCCTGTCCAGCAGGTTTGCCCCCTCATGAAAATGGGGTGCCTATCATGCTGATTAGGGTGTCCTAACTGCAGGGTGGAGGCTGGAGCAACATTGTTGGCGAGGTGGATTCCTTGTACGCCACAGGTGGCCCCACAGATCTAGTTGCATGATCCGTGAGAGGCAATGTGGCCCTCTCTCCTCGCCAACAATAAAGCTTTCCAAAGCAAATTTGGAAGCATTGCCAAGGTTGTAGTCGGCAGGGGGCAATATCAATCTTGTGGGCCATCATTGGAAAATAATTTTCGAGTTTGTGAGTCCCGATCTCTTCAAAGTGTGGTTGGAGGTTACTAAGGGTGGAAGTAATCCTGATGATATGGCATGACTGGCATCCTCTGCCTAGAGGTAAGTGGAATCTAAACTTCGAGGAAGTTCTAATGGAAACTCTGTTTTCATTGGTCTAGGTAGATTATTTACAATGGTATGGGAGAAGTTCAGGTGCATTTGTGGGGTTCATCGGCACTGCAGACTTGAATGAAGTAGAGGTGTGTACTCTATGGCTAGGCATGAAAGAGTTGGATTGGTGACATGCCCCCTCTTCGATTGTTGAAGGGGATTTGGCAAATGCCATCCAGTTGGCTGATTTCCCCTCGGCCTCTACCTGGTGCCTTGCTCACCGGGTGTGGATATTAGAGATATGGTAGTATCTCAGTTTCATTCTCTTATGTAAACAGAGAGGCTAATGCCACTGCCAATGAGCTTGCAAGAAAATGAAGTAAAATCCTGGATAATGTAATTGTGGATTGTATCCTTCCCCCTTCAATATTTCCTTTTGTTTTTTTCCCTCTCTTTTTTCCTTTTAAAATGAGATCATGTGCCATTAAAAAAAAAGCATCTTGACAGTGTCTTTCGAGTCATTCGCATACAGGCAATCGACAGGCATTGATCTGATCCAAAATAAAACAAGTGACTGCCACTCTATCATGTACCCTTATAAAATAATGTCATCTTAAACTGTCTTTGAGTCATTCGCACACAGACAACTGGCAAACATTTCGCTAATCCAAAATAAAACAAGTGACTTCCATTCGATCTGATACAAATCACACGCGTGGCCCACCTAACGAGTGGATCCGCCGAGTTCTGGTCTGTGTGATCTTTATGGATGTGTTAACTTTTTGGGCAGGTTGGATGTTATGCACACAAGGGAAAAGTGGCAATTATTTACTAGTTATCAATCTGATCCAAACTAAAACAAGTGATAACCACTTGATCTGATCCAAGTCCAATGTTGGGCTCACCTAATGAGGGAACAGACCTGATTTTTGTGCTGTCTTCTTTGTGCAATGAACCTTTTGGACAGATTGAATATCATGTGCATGTAACACTGGCGATTATCTGCTAGTGGGACCAACACCTTAGCCACTGGGTTGAATATTGCATTTACCAATGTTGGTGAAGGTGTTAGCCCAAATGGTTTTCCTTTGGCTAGGTTGGATGTGTCCAGCCTGCTTTTCACATTGGGAACTCGTTTTCCCTTTTCCTAAAGTTTTCAATGTGTCTTCATCTTCCTGAGAAAAATTATTAACTAGTGGGACTGTAATTTAGCAATTGAACTAGGGGGAACCTCCCCGATGGGTTGGATTTTGTACACAGCTGACGCATTGACATTTATCCACTAGTTGGACGATAGCTCTACTGTCCAACTCGTGTGAGTATACATATATGCGTGCCTTTTCTTATCAATAATATTCCCACTCTTCAGTGGCTTTGGTTAAATGTATTCATTTATTGGCTGTTATGTTGTACTCTTTTAATTTCTAGAGGTACTGATGGATACTTGCTATAAGGAACCTTCTGCACTGATTGCACTCCCGTTCTAGAATTTCACTCATGCCGTGCTTGCATTCCCCAAAACTCTCTTGGTGCTATCACTAATATCATTACTCCATTAAGAAGCTGTGCTAAGCCCACATGTGTATTCAGGTCAGTTAATGCAGACGCCTCCACATATGCCAGCACGGTGGGCAGGTGCAATGTCCAAGCCTTTTATCCAGTGGACCTCACTGTGTGGATGTTTCTGCCCAAAGATGAAGGTGGTCCATTCAGTAGGTGTGCCATGATATTAGAAATAAATTGACGGGTTAGAAAACTTTGGCTGATTTTCTCAGCCACACATGTTTTCAGTTCATTGTGGCCCACCTGATAAGCGGACCGACCTTATTCTTGTGATATGGAATCTAGAGTGGTACCTTTTTTATGGATGGCTTTGATATTGTACGTCCACCGCACTGGCATATGTGGTGTGCTGCGCATTCTGTCTTTTGTACACATGTGTGGGCTTAACAAAGCTCTCCATCAAGTATCCAGGTATTTAATAAGCTTGTTTAATTAGGGCTATGGTCTATTTCTAGTTTCAAAAGGAATTTAGGCCACATTTTGTTGCTATGTTTTAGTGATTTTTCTTGTTTCATTTTTGCAATTTGCACTGTGATGCTAGTTATATAATTCTTTATGATCTTGGTTGATAAATGAACTATGACCTGCAAATTTGTTTTTACAGGTGTTCAGTGTGTGGAAAGGAATCTGAAGCATCTTCAAAGATGGAAGACTTTTATGAACTTGAGTTGAACATCAAAGGGTTGAATAATCTCGATGAGAGTTTAAATGATTATCTTAGCATGGAACAACTGCAGGGGGAAAATCAATATTTCTGCGAGTCATGTGGTAGACGAGTCGATGCTACAAGATGCATTAAGCTTCGAAGACTTCCTGCTGTTCTTAATTTCCAGTTAAAACGTTGTGTCTTCCTTCCTAAGGTACTTAAGTTGAGACCACGTGTTCTCTATGCTGGTGCTCTCTATTATTTTATAAACTCTATGTGGAAGCTCTTTATGTATCCCCTTTTAATGTATAAGTTACTTTATTCTAGCATCTTTTTGTCTGGTGAAAATTTGGTTTGTTATTGGTCCCTTTATTAATGAAAAGGAAAATCCACTGCCCCTTTTCTGAGTCTGTTTCGTTTCTTTTCCAGACTACTACAAAGAAGAAACTAACGTCAGCATTCAGTTTCCCTAGGCGATTGCATATGGCCGAAAGATTATGTGATCCCTCTCAATCTCAGTCTGAGTTAACATATGACTTGTCAGCAATACTTATCCACAGGGGAACTGCTGTTAACAGTGGCCATTATGTGGCACATATTAAGGACAAGTACAGTGGGCATTGGTGGGAATTTGATGATGAGCATGTCTCTAAGTTGGGTCTTCACCCTTTTGGGGCGGAATCTTCGAGCTCATCTGCTCGACCTGAACAAAATTTGCAACCAGCTTCCTCTGAACAAGTCGGCTCTGTTGGGAATGGGAATCATATGAATAGTTTTCAGCCACCATCTTCAGATTTTAATATTGCTAGCCATGAAGAGATATTTTCATCAACTGATGCTTACATGCTGATGTATACTCGTATAGATACTAATGAGAATGGTAATAAATCCTATATAAAGCTGAGAGCAGACAATATGGATGTGGACGAAGAGCTCGTTTCTGGAAATGGCTCTCTTCCATTGCATCTTTCTGAAGAGATAAAGGAATTAAATGCATCATATGTCAGCAGTTGCCAAGAATACCAGCTAAAGAAGGGAAGAGAGGTGGATAATATCACAGAACGCCGGCAAGAAGTGAGATTAGTTCTTTCCGAAGCTCCTGTTTCTTCCCTCGAAGATCCATTCTTCTGGATTTCAACAGATTGGCTTCGCCAGTGGGCTGATTGCATTATTCCTCTGTAAGTTGTATCTTCTTTGTGATTTTCTTATTTTGTGTCATTAGAAAATGTCTGTCTACGTCCATATTTCTGCTGCTACACATTTCTTTTGTGTAGATAATGAATTGCTGAGGCAACTTGCTTTTGGGTGTTGGGTAACGTAAATAATGGTGCTTGTTTCAATTGTGGTTAAGACTGAGATGCGTGTGTGAGGAAATTGGGCATCCTTGTTAAGGTTCCTGATAATACATGATCATTGGAACAACTATAGCTTTAATGGAACATCAATTTCTAATTTCTAAATGCCAGTTTCTGTGACCCAGTCGAGGAAACTGTGTCTAATATGAGTGCCTTTCAGTTTTAAACTGTCTCTTCTCTTCGTCCTGGACATGCTTATGATCTACGTCAAAAAGATTGAGCACTAATATTTTGACTAGTATCATTACTCATTTATCTTTCTATACTCATATATGGTGGCTAGCCGGATTTGTTTGGAGATGCAACTTGTTTCAGCCTTCATAGTCAGTTTTTGTCTATAAAATCTGTATTGTTTAATTGAGGTTTTTCCCTTCTATTTCTAGTCTCATGTCGTGTGCGGATCGCTTAAAAGATAAATTTTGACTCTTCGTTTGCCTAGGCCATGGCATGCGGACTTCGTTGAGTAACAGATATGAGATCCATCACCTACTGCTGTCATGTAGGTTGCTTTATTCACTGTTCTAATTGTTGTCCAATGTTTCTCCAGTAGACATTGTATTAGTGTGCAAAAATCTAAGACAATGGTTTCCTTTACCATTTTAGGCTCATTTTGACACCGGCTTCGTGTGATCATTCCCTTTGCCTCTATCATCTTATGCTTACATTCTTATCGCCTGCAGTCCCATTGATAACACATCAATTCAGTGCTCACACGGGAAAGTTCCGGTTTCAAAGGTTGGCTCCATGAAGCGGGTGTCAAACAAAGCTTGGAGTATCCTCTTCTCTAAGGTGCAAGCTTAATGTCGTTCTAATTAGGTTGCATTGCATTATTTTTTACTTAGTTGATATAAAATCCTTGGAGTATTTTAATGGCATCTTTAGTTTATATGCATCTCTCCAACTTCTAAATTTCTTGATTCATATCTTTTTTTTTTTTGTTAAACCACAAGAAACTACATTGTGGAAACTGTAATTTGTTTATTTCATTGAGAATTACAGGAATATAAAGAAGATGTGAGAGATCTATAGAAATCTGAATAGATACACATCTTAACAAAAAAGGAAATTTGCTCGGAACAAAAAACTAAGTCCAATCCAAAAGCCCAGCACAAATACAAGTTAAGTCCAAAAGTCCACAAAAATAAAAAAAGACATCTTCTCAAAAGGCTTTGTATGGGGAGGATACATCCTTGAAAGTGAGGAGTCACAAGAAAGAATAGCTGCGCATGGATTAACATGCTCTTACAGAGCACCAAAATAAGTTGTCCTTAAAAATAGGTGGTAGATGTGATTGACAGTTTGGTACCAAAACACCACGGATTCTTCTTTTGATCGGCCACACAGAGATGAAATGGAAGGATGTTGGTAGAGTCCCACCACAACTTTTGTAAAATGGTGGTGAATACACAAATTTCACCGTCTTGTTCTTCTTACCAAAGATAGCTCGCACCAGAAAACATGGTAGAGGAAATCAAATCCAGCTGTGACTGTGGTCGGATTGGTAGATATTTGGCTGGAAGGAACATGGGCTAAGGTTTCTAGTTGGTGGCAAGAGACTACATTGTGGAAGTAAGAGACTACATTGTGGAAACAATAGAAATTGTTTATTTCACTGAGAATAACAAGAATAGATAGAAGAGGTGAGAGATCTATCGAGATTTGATCATATAAAAATCTTAATGAAAAAGGAAATATCCTAATCTAGGAAGCTTACCCTAATCTACTCCAAAACTTCTAATAAAACTGGCAGTTACCTTTCAAACAAGAAAAAAAAGCATTCTTGATTTATGGGAGGCATTTCCTTTTATTGAACAATTCATTGAATATTTACTGGAACTTGCTCAAGCTTCTTTTGTAAAATTTAGAAGGGCCCCTGATTTCTAGAGTGTAAAATGATTTTCTTAGCCAATTTATTTATTCATTTATATTATTTGATTCTCTTGACATGATTTTGGGGCCTTTATGGCTCTCAAATTAACTGGAAATTCTCAACAAGTTACTACTTCAATGGTTGATTCTTTCTTTGGAGTCATTACTTTTGATATACGTGTATTTGTTCAATTCTCTCATGGTAAAGTTCTAGACGATAAAACAACTACAAAGAAGTTGGAGAAGATCTGCTTTTCGGTATAATGAGAACAATAGAAATGAGAGCATAATAATATCCCTCATACACATACACCAACACCTTGGAAGTAGAAGACAACAATGCACCTTGGAGTTTTGCAGATAAATAAGTGATGAATAATTAGCTTGATGACAAACTTATCCCGCACAGCATCATCAATGTCATACTCATCTTAGCCTTCTCCTAGCATATTTGATTCACCTGACACTTTTTTGGGCATTCAAATAACCCAAATTAATTGTAAGTTCTTTACATGTCAATCCTTGGATGGTTGATTATTGGCTTGCAGGCACTGCCTATTATTATCTATTTGTTATTGATCCCATTGAGAAGTTTAATGCAGGGGCATTTTCACACCGGGCTCGAGTGGGGTTGCTTGTGGGATGCAGGGGCACACTCGGGGTGGGTGCGGCCCACGGAGGAGGTGTCGTGTCTGAGACTCCTCACTGGGGGTGATTAATGCGCATTTCACACCAGGCTCGAGTGGGGTAGCTCGTGGGATGCGGGGACACACTTGGGGTGGGCTGCCCATGTGATTTGGGGCCCATGAGAGGGGTTCGGCCGAGGTTCTAACCCATGCGATGTGGGGCCTGGGCTATGAGATAAAGGGATTAATTCGCCATACTTTAACAGTTCGAGCTTTTAGAGCAAGTGGTTAATTGTCCTGCATCAGAAGTTCTGGACTGTAACAGAGAGTTGGATAATATTTGTTTATCACTACCAATAGAATGATAAGATACCTCATAGCCATACACACCAACACTATGAAAGTAAAATACAACAATGTGCCTTGGAGTTTTGTTCATAAAGAAGAGGAATAATTTGTTTGATATAGAAACTATCTTACTTAACATCATCATTATCAACTTGGTCTTTCTTCTAGCAATTTCTAGTCGGGTAAAATTTTTTATGATCGGCTGCCCACTGGATCAGCCTTCATATTTTAGCTGGGTTTTGAATTGGCCATGGTGGAGGCTCAAGATCACTAGATATAGTCATCTAGTGAAAAGATTTTCTAGCATCTACTTTTGGTGATAGAGAATCTCTCTTAGGTAGCTTTTAGGTGCCGTTTGGAATAAGGGCTTATGGAAGACCTGGATATTTTAGTAACTAGGTATTGCAATACTTGTGCATTGTATTTGTGTTTTTTTTTTGGAAAGATGAAATCATTTATTAAGTAGAGCCAAAAAAGGCACAAAAAAACAGAGACTAAAAAAAAATATGAAAAAACTAACTTACAACAAGCCAATACTATGACTGGAAATCACCCAGTAGTTCTAAAAGTGTCATAGTTTTGTATACTTAGAATATTATATTATCATTTATTCTTTATTATCTCTTATTCTCATTAATGTTCTTATTTCTTGTAAAAATCTTTTACAAGTAAACCATTTGAGAGGGATAGTGTATCCTCAACTTCTCCATTCAATCTCTTTCATTTGTCTCTTCTATTTCTCTAATATCATGTGTTAACATGGTAACAGAGCATGATTGGGGGTAGTCTCATCATGGCATCATCTTCGTCATCAGGTTGCCACCACCTTCTTCATCTCCACAGTATCAATAAACCATCACCCTATGCTACCATCATCAATGATGTTATGATCTTCATGCCATCATGCAATCATCTTCGTCATGGCATGGTCTCATCATGGCATCATCTTCGTCGTGGGGTGGTCTCATCATGGCATCATCTTCGCCATCATGTTGCCACCACCTTCTTCATCTCCACGGTATCAATAAACCATCACCCTACGCTACCATCATCAATGATGTTATGATCTTCATGCCAACTCTACAATTCACACATCATCCAAACGACATCTAGACTTTGTCCATATGATGGTGCAATGATCTGCGCGCACCCGTTGGGGTTATACTTTCTTCTTCTTTTGTTTCTCTGGTGAGAATGATGGATTCCAATGAGAAATTGAAAGCCTAAGAAGGTTGATTGGAAAGGAAAGAGAACCCAATCTCAAATGATAGAGTTCTCGACTCCGTGTGTTGACAACTTCCCAGAGGAATGGTCAGAATCGACTTTCACCATGATGTTTGGGAGCTCAAGTAAAGAAAGTTCGGCTGAGATTGTTGAGATTAGGGGCTAAACCTTCATAAGGATAGGAATGAATGAGAAATCAGTGAGGGCTTTGACGCAAATGAGCATGAAATCGTTTTCGGGGAGAACTTACAGTGCAGAAGGCGATTTATGGTCTGGAAATTATAAATGGCATGTTGGAGATGCATTAAGGGAAGAACTTGAGCTTTGCAAAGAAGGCAATGAAGGGCATTGGTCGATATTTAGATTTCAGCTTCAATAAATTTGGGGTTGCAGGCCCGACATAAGGTCGATTGGTGAGATGGTGAGTGCAAAAGCCAACAGACATTAAATACAAGTGGTGTACCAGTTCCTCTAGCCCCAGAAGTTCGATGTTGAGCATGAGTTGATGAATTAGAGAAGGGAAGATGGATGAAGATACCGTATGTGCAAAGGGAAGGATGTTTGGTGGATGAAGATACCTCGCGATCGAGAGCTATCTGAATCGAGTCTTGCGGGGTAAATGAGAAGAAACACAAGAATTAATAGGCATTAGACGACGGAAAGGAGTGGATATAAAGGAAAGATAGGGAACGGATCACAGGGAAGAGGAGGAACATTGTTTATATGGGAAGATCTTGGGAAAGGGTGAAGGAGGGTTGGATAGCTGCGATGACCCAGGGGAAGGTGGAGACACAGGGAGGAAGCTCAGGGGAGGGAGTCTTCAACGAAGGAAAAGAAGAGGGTAGTGAGGAAGGGTGGGTGAACGTCTGAGGAACGAAGAGCAGGAGGGCAAAAGGTAATCGACCATTGACATGATGTTAGTATTTTCAAGAAGGTTTGTGGAATCTATTCCTCTGGAATGGGACATATATGCTTTTTTCATGGTTTTTGGAGTAGGCGATGTCAAAGAAGTTATTTTTCTTTGAGATTGGAAATCGGGTTCCCTCTGAGGGTTAGTGTTCGTCTGAATGGCAACGGATGAGGAGGTTGAAAGGGCGGTGGCGAGTTTACACGGTCGAAGCTTCAGAGGCTTTAGGATATTTTTTCGATGAAGTGGATTTGGGCCAGAACAAGTTAATAACAAGATAGAGATGAAGGGGAAGCTTGTCCTTAAGTTGAGACAGAAGGCAAAAGCTATCGAGAGAGATGGTGCTTCGAATTCAAATATGGAGGAGAAGTTATAGTTGGATAGTTGTACCTTTGCGGAAGTGGTAGCAGGGTCATTGAAGGGGAGAATTAGAAAGGGAAGAAACCTGAGGGAGTCTCGTGAACGCGTTGAGAGACAACATACCATGGGTTTGGAAGGAGGGAAGTGGGGAAGAAACCATTGTCTATGTCTATCCTCAGTTAGTGGGGGACATAGGCAATCCGCTTAATTGGTTGGTAGTGGTCCAAGTAGCGGAGGTGACAACGTTGGAGGATATCAGAAAATGGGTTAAGGAAGTTTGTAGTTTATTCGACGGGGAATTTTCATTTTTCTCGGTGGGAGAAGACGAAATTTAGATTGCGTTAAAACCAAGGGTGGAGGTCGGTTGCCTTTTTTCGAAGGTGGGCGGCACATGCTGGAAGTGGATGTGTTGATTTTAGGTGGGGAAGGCCTATTTTCTTATTCGGGGAGCTCCTCTCGAGCTTTGGATTTCAAAGGTTTTTAGTGTCCTTGGATCGTGCTGGGGGAGGTTGTAGCCATTGATCCCGACATCGAATTGGGAGCTAAGGTCAGCGCAGCCACCAGAAAAGCTTGGAGGGGGTTCTTTACCCTACCTCCATATCGATCAAAGTCGGGAAGATCTCCGTTTCAGTTAAGGTGGAGGAAGAGGTGTTGGGAAATCAACCACGCCGGTGGGGGAAAGTTTGGAAGGAAAGGCCGATTTGTGCATAGCTGCCTTGGAGGAAGATGGAGTATTGGGATGTGTCCACAACAGATTGATGCTCAGGGAGGCGATAATAGATCTTTAACATGTGTCTCTGGATTTGAATGGAGGGTTGAGATGGTTGTGGATCATATCAAAGCTTTGCATTAGTATGGTTCAACGCCCGAGGCGAATGCTTGTGTCAAGTGTGTGGAGGCTGGATGTCATCTCCTTTTGACATGTGGCAGGAGGAGAAGAGCAGGTGTAGAGGCGATGTGAGTCTAAAAAAAAAAGAACCTTTTGCTTCCAGACATATGGATGGCTGATATGTATGAAGCAATTCCATTGTTAGAAGGAGGAGGAAAATTCGACATGTGGTTCGAAGGTGTCTGAGTCCAACTCTGAAGCAGAAATTGATGAAGTAGGTTGGGTATCTTTTTTGGTTTTGAACGAGACTAACTACGTGTGGTGATGCGTTCGAAGAAATCAGAGGATCGTGTGGTGGGTCTGGTGGTGAAGCAGAGTGGTTGATGGTTCTGGAAGGCGCACGCTCGTGCGAAGGAGATGCACAAGTGGAAGCAAGCAAAGCCAGATCCCTTTCCGCCCTTGTACATTATCCCAACCGCGAGGTGAGTGCATCCACCAAGCTCATATGCCTCTTAAGTCTGTCACGTGTGAAAATTCAATTTTTCTTTCATTCAAAGGAGGGCCGTCTCCTCAGGAGTTAGTAGGGTCCCCCGCTCTGAAACAAAGGTCATGCTAGGTTCATACATCGGATGTAGAACTTGTGGGCGGAGTTCTAGGGGTCCAATTTCAAGCCTCTCTGGCAGTGGAGGAAGAACTAATTCATTTGGCAGAGATGGTTGAAGGAGATCATGAGCCGTTACTTCTTCCTTGGCATTTTGAAGGTAGTAACCCAATGGTCAATGAAATACTAGAGGACGAGGAACTTCTGAACGCAACTGTTAAGACGAGGGCAGAAGTAGGCCAAGGTAAGGATCTTTTGGTACCGACATGAGGGTTTCATAATACATAAGGACGGACTGTTGCTTTGGAGCAACAATTTTACCAGGACTGTTTCGTTGGGAGTCGCGAGCCCTCTGCCTGTGATAAGAAATGGATGAAAGATGCCCTGGGTTGGATGGGAAGAGTGGTGGGTGTTTCTTATGGACGTTTAGATAACGATTTCAAAGAGGTAATGCAATGCATGGCAGCAAGAGGTAGTCAATGGTTGCAAGCCCACAGGTGGTGAGAGTTAGGAAATTGCTAAGGCATGGCGGGAATTGTGCAATCTGGAGTCAACTGTCAATTACGACTTTGATAGTAGAATATACGCACAAAAGAGGTGGCTTGATGGTGAGAAGGTTGCTCAATGAAATTTCTACTTGGAATGTTCAAGGGCTGGGGTGCAGGGATAAAGGACTGCATATTTGGGATGTTTGTTGAAAGGAAAAGGTGCAATTGCTATCTCTACAGGAAACAAAGTTGTAATACTTTGATGACAAAAATGCTCGATTCCATGTGGGGGATCAAGTCCAAAGATTGGGTGGTGCTAGATGCAATAGGCGCTGTAGGGGGGATTGTAGTTGCCTGGAATGATCAAAAGTGGATCAGAGTAGATGCATGGGTGGGTTCATTCTTAGTTTTTGTTGTGCTTAAGGAGAAGAATTCCAATTTTCTTTGGACCTTCACGGTAGTATATGGCTCGTGTCAGTTTGCCCATAGTCCTCATTTTTGGGATGAATTAGAAGCAATCGGGTCCATATGGCCATACCCATGGTGTGTGGCTGGTGATTTCAATGTCACGTAGTTTTCTTTTGAGAAGCTAAGGATTAGGAAGATCACTTCTAGTATGAAAGACTTTTCTGAGTGGGTTCAATGTAATGAGATGGTGGATTTGCCACTTGAAGGAGAGCCATGATCACCTGGTCCAATGGGCGGGTGTTGTCGGCAATGTCCCGCATCGATAGGTTTTTAGTTTTGGCGAATTGGGTCAAGAAGTTCCCCATTTCCAAATAGGTGGCTTCCTAGGATTGTATCTGACTGCCATCCAATTCTTTTGGAAATTTATGAAGAAAATTGGGGGCCAAGACTGTTTCATTTTCAATTGTGGCATGGTTAGAAGTTGAAGGTTTCAACAATCTTGCAAGGGATTGGTGGTCTTCATTCGAAGTGGAGGGTACACGGGTTTCATTCTTAGCCAAAAATTGTCTTCTGAAAGGAAAACTTAATGCTTGGAAGAAGGAATTCTTGGGCAGCAGGGAGGAGGAAATAGATGCAATACTCTCAGAATTCCATGATCTAGATTTGAAAGAAGAAGGTGGATCGCTTACAGAAGGTGAGAGTAAAAGAAGGGTAGATATGGGTTAAATCTATGCGAGAAGGGTCAAGGAAGAAGAAATCAAATAGCGACAAAGATTGTGTGTGACATGGCTAAAAGATGGCGACATGATTCGAATACAAGGTTTTTTTTCCTTCACAATATGGCAAGCGCCAGATCAAAGAATAATCAAATAGGTAGCTTAATGATTAATTGCAGAAGGGTGGTGGACAAAGCTCAAATCTGCAATGCTATAGTCCAGTTTTACAGACAGCTATTGACTGGTGAGAGTTGGGAGGTCCCTCTACTGGATAACTTGCATTTTCCAAAGTTATTGGAAGCTAAAGTTTTGGCTCTTGAGAGACTGGTGTTGGAGGAAGAAGTCAAGGCATCGGTGGATTCTCTTGGAAGGGACAAAGCCCCTGGGCCGGATGGCTTTGCCTTGGCCTTTGACCAAGTTTTTTGGGAAGAGATCAAACAAGAGAGTCTCCTTTGCCGAAGATTTCTTCTCAGCCCTTGTAAATGGATCTCTTGTGGGTTTCTTCAAAGCTTCTTGAGGCTTGCATCAAGGTGATCTGTTATCCTCATTTCTGTTTGTAGTTGTGGCAGATGCCTTGAGTAGGATGCTACTATAAGGTCAGGAAGTGGGTTTAATTCGAGGTTTCAAGGTGGCTTGCTCGGGTCGATTGATTACCCACCTTCAATTTGCAGACGGTACAATATCATTTGGGGGGTGGGGGATTGCTAGTAAATATGGAACGAGGCTGGGAGGGTGGTTGATTAGAGGCTCCTCAAAATATAAACTTTCAGGTCTTTGGTAGACCATATTCTCAGTCACGTCAAAGTTCAAAGAAGGCATCTCGTTTGCAGTTGGTGCAGGAACCCGAATTCACTTCTGGGAGGATCCATGGATAGGGGATTGTGTGTTGAAGGACGTGTTCCTGAGTTTGGTGAACTTGGGCTACTAACAAGAACATCTCTATAGCTGGTTGCTATTCCAACATTGGTGCCGATATAGTATCTATGCCCCTAAGCTGAAGAGGTCTATCTGATGAGGAAACAGAAGCCATCTTGAACCTTTTGAGAAACTGAAATTGGTTGTGATAGATGAGACGGTGGAAGACATGGTCATTTGGAAAGACCATATTTCCCGGAAATTTTCAGTTCAGTCCTTTTATAAGTCCCTAGTTCCCCCTTCCACCCCATCTTCACATAGTTTTCAATTTTGGAGGTATGGAGCTCCTCTGAAGGTTGCTGCTTTGTGTGGCTGGTTAGAAGGAACGGAGTGCTCACCATGGACAATCTTTGCAAAAAGGAATGACGATTCCTAATATCTGTTGTATATGCAAAAAAGGCGCATAATTGGTGGATCACCTATCCACTGCCCCAAGGTGTGTGATTTATTACTTTCCACTCTCAACATTGCTTGGAAAATAGGATGCATGTTAAATGTATAAAGAAATAAAATAAATAGTAGGGTAAACCATAGAAGTTTCTCAAAGACTAATCATCATATAACAATGATGATGTTATCATGCGGCATGTAAGGACAGACTGAGCAAAATATAATTAACATTTGCCAATGCGCATTTGGTATATGTTACCTTCATCAACATCATAGCCTTGGCCCAACTATATTGGACTTGCTTTAGAGTTCCTATTTCACTGATCGTTCCTATCTTGGCCATCCCTTCTCACCATCTTGGGCCAATTCTTCTAGGTCTTACCTTCATTCTCCTTTTAGGCCCTATAACCATAGTCAAATTCCCTTATCAGGGTTGTCTTTGGTTTTCTAAGCACATGATCGAACCATCTCAGTGGCTCTAGCCTCATGGGTGTCTTTAATAATGTCGATATATTTTCTGAGACCCTTTTCCTCATCATTACCCGCCACATAACCTTCCTAGGTAGTTTATCTTATATACTTCATATTTATAGAAACCATTTTTAGTTTCTTCCTCATTCCAATATACATATCCATCAGTTGTTCAAGTAGAAAGTTTGATATAATTGAATCATCGCTATCATAACCTTGTCCCAACTATTTGGGTGTGGCTTTACAGTCTCTGTTTGGCAATCAAGATTGAATATATAATTGATATGGTTTATAGTTAAATGTTTTTCCTTCTAGTTGCACATAACCTCCCTACATGCTTTCTCTGTCTACGAAAATCTCATGTAGATTCTTTTTCTTTTCTTTGTACTTTCCGTTAATTGTCTACCTAGGAAAAGTGATCATCATTAAAGCATTGTCCTAAATATCTGGGATTCACTTTACAAGTTCTATTTCACCAATCAAGGTGGAAGATAACTGAATATGGTTTATAGTTGGATATTTTTTCATCCTTGGCTGCTGAATTTTCTCGAATGGAGATTTTTTCTTGTTTTGATCGTCTTCTTTTTGAGGGTTCATGTGCTATTTTATGATAATTCTTGTGTGCTGTTTTCTTTTCCAGTATGGAGGGGGACCGGTTTTGAGTTGTGACGACTGTTGCATTCTTTGCCTCAAGGATGAGGCGGAGACTGCAGTTTTTGCTGATAATTATAGGGATCGTAGAGCATTTATGAAGCAACTTGCTGAGGCGGCAATTGCAGGACACTCTCTTGATGGAAATCAGTATTATGTTTCTAAATCATGGTATAACTCTCTTATTTCTCATTTCTCATTTTCCTGTGACTGGTGTTTTCTTATTTCTCCTTATTTTGGTCAGGGGTTGTAATAAATGTGACCACTAAATGTTCCGAAGCATGATCAATATATCAAACTGTAATTACTTGATGTAACTCGATTAAATGTTTAATTTGTTTTAGAGAGAACTGCGAAGAACAGTGGAAAAGAAACAAAGTCTTGTGATATGACAATTTCCTCAATTTGAGAAAGAGGGGGAGGTTGATTTGCTTGTCTTAGCTTTTCCTCAAAAGTGCAATTTCCTTGTTTGTTGGGAAAATGCAATGGCCCTCTAATGTGATGTTTAAATTTGTTGTTATTGCACCTTTCCTCATTTAGGTAGATTTACACATTTCGAAGTGGCAAAACAAACAATGGCCATGGAAAAGAAAGTTCATTTCCATAGAAATTCACATTGCTAAACAATACTTGTAAGTGGAAAAGGATTCCCTTCCTTTTTTCCTTTCATTTCCCTGGTTTGAGGAATCCAGGGGATTTTCTATTTACACATTTTGGTTTCACCCTATCCAAGTAGGCCGTAAACTAATTGATCAACAATATGACCTAAATCACAAAGGCTTTTCCAGAATAGATTTTCTTTTCTTTAGGTTTAGATGAACCAAAAGTGTAAGTGATCAGTTTACTTGTTTTGAAAGGTTGATAGTTGAATATGGCCCATTGGGCTCAAGACCATGTAATAAGGCCCATAGGGCCCATTCACAAGTCCATGTAATAAGGCCTATAGGGCACATTCACGTTTTTACTATTATAAATAAGAGTAGAGGGCTAGGGTTTCAATACACCCCAAGCGTGTCATGTTCCTCTCTCTCTCTCTCTCTCCATCTTTCTTCTTCTTCTCATTGTAGCTACTCATTGGCCCTCAAGATTAGCACCATGTAGCCATTTAGCAACTTGAAAAAAGAAAACCGAAGGAAAAAGATACTCATAAAATAAGTAAAGAGAACTAGAAAAACCTAGGATTACAACACCTCTCTTCGGGCTAGGTAGAAATCTGAAAGCACAGAAAGGTAAGACTTTATTCACTTTCCTTACCCTTCTATTTATTTTGTGCTCTCTCTCTCTCTCATTGCAATCTGAAAACAAGGATGCTGGGGACATGCAAGGATTTTCAGTTTTTTTTTTTTTCCTGATTTTTGCAGTAATTGTGGTGTGTGATCGTTGATGTAAGCAATAATATCGGATGTATTGATGATGCAGTGCATTATACTGAAGGGGTCAAGCCGGTACCTTGTGATATTGGCTTATATTACCCAATCCCTACTTAGCTTGTTGATTATAATCCACCTCTGTAATAGACTATTAGATAGCTTGATTGTAATCAACCTATGTGATAGTCTATTACATTGAACCTACAGAAGTTGTCCTCTCATTGGTAGTCCCCCAGCCTGGATAAAGGAGGTTGTGTCAGTCGGCGGCTGGCATCCATCATGAATCTGAACAATATGACATTACAAACTCCCCTTGATTGAGTGGAGTGGAGGAATATTATTCGTGTGGCCAACCCCAATTAATTGGGATAAGGCTTTGATGATGATGATGATGATGTGGTTATTCCCCCTATGTTTCATAATTGTATGGTGCGATAGCAATAATATTGGCTGATATTACTGGTTGTATGATACATAGAACTTTGGAAATCACTGCTGAAATTGTTTTATGTTTACCAATCAGTTTTGATCGCAGCCATATCTTGTAGTTTTCTTGTTGAAGGCTTTCTGTGATTCCTTTCCTACAAACCTTTTATCTGGTAGGTTGTCACAATGGTTACGCAGAAAGAATGTTGATTCTCCATGTGATGCTGATAGCGAACCAACAGCTTCGATTCGATGCCCTCATGGAGGACTCTTGCCAGAGCAAGCTGCTGGAGCGAAGCGTTTGTTAGTTCCTGAGAGTTTATGGCTTTTTCTCCTTGAAAGTGCCAGTACAGTAAAGCCTGATGATCCTTCGGGTTGTTCGCCCTTCCCTTCGGATTCAGAAACTTGTGCAGTTTGCAGTTTGGAAATGACAGAAGTTGCGTGCTTGGAGGATAGCCTTAGGTATTGAAAAAAGATTTATCAATAGTTGAATGCTAATATTGTGGTTTAGTACCTTTCTAAAAAAAAAAGAAAAAGAAATCGTAGTTTAGTGTCTTGACTTACAGTTAATGCTAACAGAGCAGCCAAGCTGAAACAACGCCAGAATCATGAGAAGTTATGGCAGGGAAAAAGTGTTGCACTTTCTCCTGGTTGCAAGTATTATTTACTGCCTTCGTCATGGCTGTCCAAATGGAGAAGTTATGTCACAGCAAGTGGGAAGAATGTTTCTTCTTCTGTAGAACCAGAAAGTTTGGAGGATGTAATAGATTCTGTTAAATGCGTTAAGGTAAATGTCAACTTCACAAACTTTTCATGTGTTATCTTGGTTTCTCTGGTAGCTGTCTTGTGTGTATGTTATGTGCCTTTAAAAATTTTCTGTGAACTTCATGTGTACTGCATGCACATGTGCCAACTTTCCAGATGTGTAAGATATCCATGTTGAGTTAAAGATGGTGCCTCACAGCCTTCACCATGAGACATGCACACAAGCAGATGCACATGCAGCCACACATGTACGCTTGCCCACCCAACTGCATGCACGCATCAAAGATCATCTAAGCCTTACAGCTACACAAATCATATTCCACCATTCCACTCTGTCATGTACACTCACGCTGTTCATGTGCAACCACCCCCAATCACACACACAGACCATCTAAGCTTTATGGCTACATGAATTTGTTATGTCATTCCACTCTGTTGCACTCACAACACATATTCCGCAGTCCTTTACACGTGTCCAGGACAATCACACACACACAACACACACATCAAGGACCATTTAAGCCTCACAGCTACACAAATATTGTTTTGCAATTCCAGTCTATCACACGCACATTCCACTTTGTCCTTCACACACATCAAGGACCACGTAATCCTTAAAGCTATATGAATCTTGTTTTGTAATTCTACAATATTGAGTATATCCTCACATAGGTCATCAAATCTTTCTTACTGTCTCTACATGTCCTTTACACCCCTCTCACACCCACCGAGCCATGCCCACCCACTCACCAAGGGTGCAATTCAGGCAGGTTGGGTTGGGTGGAGGGTCAACCCCAGCCTGACCCAATCTCAAGAGGACCCAACCCAGAACCCAACCTGCCTAATTTCTAACTTGAGGTGCCCAACCCAAACTCAACCCAAATTCCTCAAACCTAGGTTGGCTCTCTTGGGGAGTTGCCTTGGGAATGGCAAAAGTCAACCGTGTTGTTATGTTCCCTTGAGTAAAAAATGGTTCATACTTAGTGGGAGGGAAAGGCAGTAAGTGAAGCGGGGAGAGTTCTTCTGAGCTTTCCAGTCACTCGGTGTCGCGAACGAGTTCTAAACCTGCAGTCGATTCATGTGCATCTCATCTTCCTTCATCCTTCCTTTTTCACTATTCTTCCTTCTCCATTCTTTAACATCCACCATTTAGGCGGTTAAAAAATTAGATCAGTGTGAATTTTAATTTTTACTTTGTGATCCATCTAAGTAGGAGTCCATGATTTGGATGTTTAATTCGTAGGCCAAAGTACATGATACAACCATCACAAGGAGGCTAATCGTATCAAAACATCATTCACCTGAGTCATTGTGTTGAGTCATGCGAGTCAAATATATGGATGGATTGAGCCAATTCCGAGTCTCAAGTTTGACAACCTTGTCCTAAACTAACCTGACATAGACCCAACTTGACAAAAAATGATGTGATTATTCCCAACTTGATGTCGAATATGATTGGAGTTTCCAACCCTACTCGAATAGCTTGACAACCAGACCCAAACCGACTTGAACTGAGGCTGCTCAGTTAGTTTTGGGTTGACTTGAGCCCACGTTGCAACCCTAACAGACAAAGGGCCATCTAAATCTTATGGCTATACATGTCGTTATGCCATTCCACTCGGTCAAGGACCATGTCCTCATATAGATCATCAAATCTTTTCTTACTATCTTCACCCTCATCCTTTATCCACACGCCTGCACGCACGCATCAAGGAACATCTAGATCCCATGGCTTCATGAATTTACCATTCCATTCAATCAAGGATCATATCCACACATGATCAGATCTGTTCTCTTTCCATCCACGTCCTTTTGTACCTTCCCCTTGCCCCTTTTAGAGCCTTGAACTTGTTCCCACTCACTCCTAATCGGTGCAATTCTTGGTTGTTGTTGCACATGGCCAAACCATCCAAGTTGACTATATCGTCATATGAGTGATCAAATCATCGTTTACAATCTGCAACCACGTCCTTTTTGCTTTGACCCTTGCCCTTTTAGAGCCTTGAAGAAACTTACTCCTAAACATTGCAGTTCATATTCTCCATTGCACATGGTGATGCAGGACAATTAACCACTTGCTCTAAGAGCTCGAACTGTTAGAGTATGGCGAATTAATCCCTTTATCTCATAGCCCAGGCCCCACATCTCATGGGTTTTTAAGACCTCGGCTGAACTCCCTTCGTGGGCCCCAAATCACATGGGCCGCCCACCCCGAGTGTGTCCCCGCATCTCACGGGCTACCCCACTCGAGCCCGGTGTGAAATGCGCATTAATCACCCCTGGTGAGGAGTCACGAACACGAGACCTCTGTAGGCTGTACTCACCCCGAGTGTGCCCCTGCATCCCACAAGCAACCCCACTCGAGCCCAGTGTGAAAATGCCCCTGTATTAATCACTCCCAGTGAGGAGTCTTGAACACGAGACCTCCTGCTTTGATACCAATTGGATGCAAGACAATTAACCACTTGCTCTAAGAGCTCGAACTGTTAGAGTATGGCGAATTAATCCCTTTATCTCATAGCCCAGGCCCCACATCTCATGGGATTTTAAGACCTCGGCTGAACCCCCTTCGTGGGCCCTAAATCACATGGGCCGCCCACCCCGAGTGTGTCCCCGCATCTCATGGGCTACCCCACTCGAGCCCGGTGTGAAATGCGCATTAATCACCCCTGGTGAGGAGTCTCGAACACGAGACCTCCTCCGTAGGCCGCACCCACCCCGAGTGTGCCCCTGCATCCCACAAGCGACCCCACTCGAGCCCAGTGTGAAAATGCCCCTGCATTACATGGTTAAACCACTCTTAAGCCATGGCTTCCTTGGATGCCTCACTGGCGGCCATTTACTCAGCTTCCACAGTAGAATCTGTAATGCACTTCTCCTTGATGCTACGCCAGCTCATAGTACCACCTCCCATCGAGAAAATGTATTCATTTGTCGAATGCTCAGCATCCGTATATTCTTGAAACTCCACATTGGTGTATCATACTATTGGCAAATCCTCATACACATAAACTAGGACAAGATCCTTCGTCCTCAAGTATTTCATGATATGCTTAACTGCTATCCAATGATTCATGTTGGGATTGTGCTGGTATCGGCTCACCACTCTCATTGCGCTGGCAATGTCAGACCTTGTGCACAATATAATATACATTAGGCTCCATGTACGAGACTCGTAGGGAACCCCAACCATGGCCTGCCGCCCCTCTTATTGGACAATCATTTCCTGTGAGAGCAATATTATACCTAAAAGGCACACTACCTTTATTGGAGTCGGCCATTTAGAAACTTACAAGCCCCATTTCCATTATGTTGCCTGGGAGAGACCCAATAGGCATGAAGCTCTGTTATGATATAGTCTAATATTGAGAATACCTCTCCCAAATCCTTCATATCAGAAGTGGTGGAGAGCCATACAATAGCCTTTGTCATGAATCCAATATCTCTGTATAAAGAGAATACCATCTACATAGAGGACCAAGAAGCATACTTCACTATAGTAGATTTGATATAGATGCAGCCTTTGTGATGAATCCAATATCTCTGTATAAAGAGAATATCGTCTACATAGAGGACCATGAAGCATACTTCACTCTAGTGGATTTGATATAGATGCACGGTTCACTCTATAAGAATGAACTGCCACATCAAAATGACAATTCCAACTCCTAGATGCTTTGAGGCCATATATCAATCGATGGAGCTTGCATGCTTTAAACTCCTGTCCAGGCTGGTGAAATCCCTCAGGTTTCTCCATATCTCTCTTAAAAAAAAAAAAAAAAACCACCGAGGAAGTCTGTCCTTATGTCCATCTCCCAAATCTCGTAATCCAACTTGGTAACTATGGCTAGTACAATGCAAATGGACTTTATGATAGCAACAGGAGCAAACATTTCCTTACAAGTCTATCCCTTCTTCATAAGTGTAACCCTTGGCTGCAAGCTTGGCCTTGTATGTTTCCACCTTTCATTCCTTCTGCTTCCTCTTGTATATTCATGTATATTTGATTGGCTCGACATTCCTAGGTATTTTACGAGAGTCCACACGTGGTTGTAATACATCGACTCCATCTTGGTGTCTATGAATACAACCTAATGTCTCAATTTATGCCCACTATGGCTTCCTGGTAGGCAGGCAAGTATGGTTGAAGACTGTCTAACGCTGTTGTGAAGACCTCTCCGAGACAGACGAATCTATCGGGTTACTAGTGGGGTCTCTGACTCCAACGTAATGTAGGTGTGGGCTGAGGATCTTGGATATGGTTTTCTGGAACAGGGCATCACAAGAGCACTCAAAGGCGAGATCTACCATGCGATCACCCTTATTATCTCGAACGAAGTCTTCTTCCAAGAAGATCGCATCTCTGCCAATCAAAGTTCTTTAGCTCTTAGGGTCATAGAATTCATATCCCTTGGATTCTTTTGGATATCTAATTAAGAGATACTTGGTACGCCTCGATTCCAACATACCAACATTTGAATCTTTCACAATTGCAAGGCACCACCAGATGACAATGTGGCCATGAGTCTGCCTGTCACCTTTCCACAGTTCAAATGGTGTTTGGGTACTGCTTTAGTTCGAATCTAATTCATTAGGTACATTTCAGTCTCCATTGCACACCCTCAGAAGGAAATTGGAAGCGAAACATAGCAAATCATGGACCTAATTATATATAAGTGTACGGTTCCTTCTCACTGTAATCCCATTCTATTGAAGTGTGTAAGGTCTGGTCCATTGAGCGACAATCTCATCTCTGAAACAACAATTTGAATTCATTAGAATGATAGTCCCCACCTTAGTTTGACCCAAACACTTTCATACTTCTTTTCAATTATTTTTTAACCAAGGGCTTATGTATTTTGAATGTCTCAAAGTTAACCGATTTATGCTGTATGAAAAACATGAGACCAAATCGAGAGTAGTCATCAATGAATGTGACGAAATACTCATACCCTCCTCTAGAGTTCACATTGAATGAGCCAGATATGTCAATGTTTACGGTCTCGAGGAGTTGAGTAGTTTGATCTTTGTTCCCTTTCGAAGATGACATCGTATTTTTCTTCACATGCATGTTTTCTGCCTATCCTTGTTGGGATGACAAAGCCGAAGGTGCCACATGTACACAGAAGTATCTTTTTCTCTAGCATTTTTTCTAGATCCTTTGGTCACGGTTTGCAGCACTTCAAGCTAAATAGTAGCAGTTGGGCTGGAAGATAGGATGTACAACCCATCCTTCAGTTTAACAGATGCTACCACCTTTCATTCATGGGAGGCTTGAACATTAATTATCATGATTGTTTGGGTCAAAACTCATTGATTGTAATAGTGTGTTAGATAGCGCTTGATGGTGATCAACCTATGTAATAGTCCATTACATTGCACCTTAGGAGTTTACGCTCTCATTGCCAGTCCCCAACCGCATCAAGTTGGCAATTTGTGTCAAACTTAAAGTTATGCCATAACTTCCAACATGAATTTGAACAACATGACATTTCAAAGACTCAAACACCTATGGCCTAACTGAAGTTATGGCCTTTGATAGAGTGGAGTGCTGGAAAAGGATTCATGTAGCCGACCCCAATCAGTTGGTATAAGACTCGGATGATGATGGCAATTGTTTGGCACAAGTTTGATGACTGGTTCCCACTTGACGCCAACCCTCTAACTGGGCTGCAGACTGGCTGGCAAAACATGTAAGAAGTCTATGACAGAATGTAGCTTTAATGAAAGAACAGTCAGAAGAGAAAGATTACCACTTATACAGGGAAGGTGTGTGATTTGATGGATTAACAATGTGTTAGACACTGCACTTCACTGTTGTGGTTAGGGGTGTAGCTTTGGCATTGATAATGCTTTGTTTTAGGTATTTACCATTTTATGCCATATCTTTATTTGCATCCTTTTGTTTTTACACCAGCATTCGCGACTGTTGGAAAGGCCTCTTGATCTAACTTGCAAACGTGGTGTCATCGTCCAGAGGACTTCAACGGTAAGTAAATGCACTAATGGATTTATCTTTTTCATTTTTTATTTATTTATAATGCTTGGGTCTGAACTTCAAAATCAATGCCCTTTGCAAGTAACCTCCTCGTGTCAAATGTGTTTTACAATGTTTACTTTTGAACTTTGTAGCTATTTACGTGCTTATGAGTTCCATAGTTTCTATTTATTTGTTATGAATAATCAGACTATATTAAAGAAGTGGAATCACATCAGTGGGTATGAAGAAACCCACAATCGGAAGAGGGAAAGATGCCCATTCTTGGCAAGAGAAAAGTCTATGGTCTTAGAACATCTAGATACTATTTACCAAGCATGTTGTCTCACAAGCTTATCCAAGATAACCTTAAGGGCTGTAATCTTCTTTTTCTAGGCGTGTAATCTTGGTTCTGCCATCTTGGCAGTCCGTTTTCTTTTTCTAATATATCGTTGCTTTTGAAAAAAAAAAAAAAAAAGATAACTCAACTTCCACATTTTTTAGTTTTCTGCAGTTGCCCAATGAATTATAGTTTTTAGAACACCCTTTGATAATCTGGCCAGAGAAGGTTTCTGGAATGATCTCAAGACGAGCGGAGAGTGATGGTTTCTGCTTCTGCAAGATGAGACACATCAGCCGTCTTGGAGAAGGCAGTGATGGTTACATGATTTGATTGCTTCGCTCAAATTGGTATTGCATATGAGGTGCTTGATCATCAAACCATGCTAGTACACAATGGCTGCATTTATCAGCTTGTTTATGGCTCCAAGTATATTATATGGCATATGTACGCTTTGGGTGGTGGCTTAGCATACAATTCTTAGTTGTCTGTTTCACATTGATTGCATCCTTTTCTTGTGCTTGTCGCAGTTTTCCTTTCCAGTATCATGGAAAGATTACATTATCACATGTGGCAGGTGTCTGGATTGCTGGACCTAGCTATCTGCTCTTGTAGCTGTATTCTAGAAATGCGTTGAAAATTAAATTAATGTGAGGAAAACTGCAAAATTATATATTGGACTTCTTCTGGATCCGAAAATAGTGCTTAAACAATATATAACCTGGGAAGCATAACACTATCCGGCTAATCATTAAGGGCTTGTTTGGATTACTACTTACCGCATTAATGTATTGCAAATAAGCAATCATGACCACTTACATTACACTGACAATGGTTGCAGTGTATTTTGACTAACTAACGTACGTGCTTGGGTAACTGCTCTGGTGTTGTATTCTAGAAATGCGTTGAAAATTAAATTAATGTGAGGAAAACTACAAAATTATATATTGGACTTCTTCTGGATCCAAAAATAGTGCTTAAACAATATATAACCTGCAAGCATAATACTATCCGGCTAATCATTAAGGGCCTGTTTGGATTACTACTTACCGCATTAATGTATTGCAAATAAGCAATCATGATCACTTACATTACACTGACAGTGGTTGCAGTGTATTTTGACTAACTAATGTACGTGCTTGGGTAAAGATGTAAATTGCAGAGCTGTCTACTGACTTGACTGATCAGGCATTTGGAAGGAAGAGGTAATCCGGCACAAAAAAACTGTCAAATCAAAAGCTGGTAAGAGATGTACACACCCTCATGCTTCCTATGAGGTGTTTGAATGTGAAGATCATCTAAGTTTGACTGAAGACCCGAACAAACACATGTGCAGAGATACTTGTGACTAGGGAACTGTTTCATAGTTTGGAAGATCGAAATGTTCAATGATCTGGTATAGGTTATCAAACATGAGTCCCATGGACTGTGCCATCTGCATGTGGGTGCAACATAGAATTGGAAAATAGACTTTACACATGAAATATACATATAGGCACACATAGCTCTCCGTAGATCACAAAGATCAAACGGCGATTTTTAAGACTCATACTTTCCGATTGCACTGCAGACTGTTATGGAATGGGTAAGAAGGTGTGGCATTGTATGTTCAAAAAGTCCATGTACAGGGCCCATGTGCAACCAATGCTAATATAGTAATGGGGTCTTCGGTTTTGGTCTCTCGACCAGTGTTTGAAATATCGATATTGCATTATGTATTACACCCTTGGGATATGGATCCGTATTGGTTATCGCATGGGATGTATTGGTTGTTTCACATAATGTATCGCTGTTGTTGGAAACATGCGGAAACATTGGGAAATTGGTTGAATTTTTCAAGGATACACATTTATAAATCAACACATCACAAAAAACAAGTGCACATAGTAGGTTTTCTTTGTATGGGGTCCTAATCTATGCACTGTCTAACTGAATTGATGCAAGTATATTCAAAGTCTATTCATATAATTTATAAATGTAAGAAGACGTGTGGAAACACAAGCAATACATTCAAAAGCAAAAGAAGAATCACTAGATCAGGTTACATGTTTGATTTTATGTTTGGACATAAAGATAGCAATTGATTTGTGAGAAATTGGGAATTTTTTATTTTTTTCAATTTTTTGCAACTCGGCCCTTCTCCAAATCTCGAAATCGAAGCTCCTAATATATGATTTTTGATGAAAAACATGAAAAATTATGGATTTGTAACAATTTGACACTGATTTAATATGATTTACTGAAAAAAAAAAAAGGGATCGAAAATCGAATCGTCACTAGATCGAACGCATAGTATATATTCCATTACTTGTGCATTTCATATTGCATAAGTGGGATACAAGATATATCGCGGGATATATTGGTCGATATTGTCGTTACCTAAAGCACTGCTCTTGACCACTCTGGCCAATGAGCGCCCCGTCTAAACTTCCACAACATAGAGCCAAACCTGCTGTGATTAGTGATCATTAGTGAGTGTGAATAACAATTCGCACAAGATTGCATTCAAACATTCAAAAGACCATGGACCACAAAATAAACATCTCCCAAATTCCAAACTAATGAAACAAAGGAAAGCCTTTGAAAAACACCATCGATGATAATAACACCTAGAAGTTCGACTTCCGACATACCCAGAACACGCTTACTCTCATTCCTTTCTATGACCATGTTGGTCTGATGCACTTGAGACCATTGCAGTCATGACAACTTACAATCAAAAGTGTCACACAAAAGTCAAGCAAAATGGGGGGATGTACTGCCACACATCTAGACGTGTGCATCAAGTCGAGTTAGACCGAGTTAGGTCCAACCCGAACTCAATTCGACTCGGTACTGAGTCCAACATGCCTTACTCGATCCGAGTCCAGGTCTGGGCTGGGCTAATCCGAACCGAGTCCGAGCCGGTCAGACATACTGAGTTGATCGAGTTGGCACCGATTCGGATTGGGTCATCGCCCCGGCCCATTGACAGCCCCATGAACTGGTTTCAACTGTTGACATTATTATCTCCACCAGTTCATGTGTGTGGTCCACTTGAGCATTGGATATGCTTCAATTTTGGAGATAAAATGGATGGACGGAGGGGATAAAACACATAAATCATGGTGGACCTCACAGAGTTTACTTAGTACGCAACCCGCTTCCATCTCCACCATTTCTTGTGTGTGGTCCATCCCCTTGACATTAAAAAAAAAAAAAAACTTTAAAAATAATCAGATAGACGCACTTGATGGGCCGTTGGTTGCCGCCTACCGGATGGGAGAGAGAGAGAGAGAGAGAGGTCGGAGGGTTGCTGCCACTTGTCGGATGAGACGGGATGGGCGATGCGTGTCGGACGGGAAGGGGTTGGATTTTTTCGAATTGGGGCATATGGCGCGTAGGCTAGAAAGGATTGAGAATTAGGTGTACACACACACACACCCCCTTTACCCGACAACTTGAATCGAGTCATGGGTCTAGTTTCGGGTCGAGTTACTGGGTAACTCGAACTCGACTCGGTTTGAGTTCGAATTGGGTGAAGCCTACTCGGTTCGGACTAACTCACCCATTTGTGTCGGGTGGAGTCGGGTCCGAACGAGTTGAGTTAGGCAAGTCAAGTTGGTTCGTGCCCAGCTCTACACACATCCAAAGTACAGAAACTAATCACTTGAACAGTAGAATACAGACCAGAGATGGATACCAAAATAAGTTCAGATGTGTGCTTGTAGCCAATGAGATTTGCTCGATACTACAGATGCATGACGGAATGTCATCTGTAGTCACCGAATGGTGTTATCTCGTTTACCGTATTTCAGAACTGAAATCGTCTCCTTGATCAAGGCTACATTTAGACAATGCTACTACGCCATTCTACCCATTCAAAGTCACATTTCATATGCTTAACATATCAGCGGTAGCAAATACCACTGTAATTTGACAGGGGAAGGCAGGAGGACCTACAAGGCCAATTGTCAGACTAGTGTCCTTGACATCCCCTGCCATAAGGACGTGCATGTGGGTGGAGGCGGCAGTTGCGACCTAGTTGTAGTAGGTACAATGATTGTACTTCAAGGGATTTTTTTCGTAAGGGCTGTGTGAAACTGCTTGCATGTGGATGAGCCTCGACAGTTTGTTGTCCGTTGTCGGATAGCATAGATGCAAGCCCTGCATGTGGGTGTGGCCTGCAATCGAGCCAAACTAATATCAGTTACAATCATCATTGCGGGATCAGCCCCTGCATGCATTGTAGATATTGCCAAGAGGAACTGTTTGTGGGTGATCAATTATGGATGCTTGCCTTCTCTCATGCTGGAGAAATGTCTTGCATGTAGGGGTGCACATGGGTCGGTTCGGTCCGGTTTTGGGGTGAAACTAGAACTGAACCATTCCATACGGTTCTAGGAATTTCGGAACTGGAACCAGACCGTTAGCACCCTAGAACTGAACCGTGAAAACCGGTTCGGTTCCACGGTTCTGGGCTTTTTAAAATCCAGCCCAATTGGTATGAATTGCAAGGGCCCACATTTTGGCACACTCGTTGATTTGATCACATATACCTGGACGTGAGTGGATACCCACAAATAAAGTAGATTCAACAGCTCTAGTAGGCCCCACTGTAGAAAATAGTGGTGATGAACGACCACATGTTGAAACCTTGCTAGGGACCATTTTGTAGAGATGCATTTATATCCACCGTCCTTCTAGGGACTGCACCACAGGAAACAATGGAGAGAGAGAGAGAGAGAGAGAGAGAGAGAGAGAGAGAGAGAGAGAGAGAGTAGGGGGCTTGCGCAGCTGCACACAGACCAACGGGGTTGGGTTGGGTAGACTAACGGGTTTTTTTTTTTTTTTTAAATTTTTATTTTAACATAAGTTTGATTCTTGGGTCGGTTCTTGGTTCGGTTCTGTTATACATATTCCTAAACCGGAACCGAACCGAACCGTATCCAACGGTTATTTGATTTTTTGAACTGGAACCGGTGCACTCTAGAACCGGACCAAACCGAACCGTTTGATCGGTTCCGGTCCAGTTCCACAGTTCTACCGGTTCGATGTGCACCCCTACCTGCATGTGCATGCATTCCATAATATACATAACATAAAATACATGTTAACTAGGGAGTCTCCCAAATGCTTCTGCGTTTTCACAGGGACATGATGTAGTGGTTGCATGGGGCTTGCATCGGGTATGTTCTCTTAGCTCACCATCTGCATGTGGGTGGAAGCCGTACCCATTGCCAATAATCAAAGAAAATAGGTGAGATCCTCTGTCCACCTGTGGGTAGGGGACATCCCAAGCATTCATATGGGAGGTCCCCTACCCGCAGGAATTAACCCTGCCAAAATGTCCGGGGATTACATCCCGTAAAGATTATTGTTGCTAACCTGGTGTTGACATGTGCCACCAGCTTTTGTAAGTTCTCGACGTGCGTCTGTATCACATAATATCCTTATTTCAAATGCAAGTTCTGTCACTCGGTGTGTATTTGAAAGAATGCAGGCAGTGAAGGATTTTCATCCACCCAATTGTACATGTGTCTTTTATCGGTTCCATGGCCTACCAGTGGAAGTGTTCCTTCTTCCTCAACAGTCCTACTTCCCATCTCTTCTCTTGCTTCACATTTAACTTCTGTTTTCTGCCATTATTTCTGGCAACATCACTGACGGGAGCATCCAGGTTCTTTATGGTATCCACCAGTCGATTGGATCATTTCCCTTCACGGATCATCACCAAAGTTCTACCCTCAACCATCAACATGTCAATGATTCTGGAATTTATGATGCTGTCAAGGAGAATTCACATCCTCCCCACAAATCTTTGATCGATTCTGGTTCAACCTCCATTTCAGATCCGATACACAATCCTTGGGCTGAGAACATTTCCACGTCCCAAGTGTGGAGGGGAACCCCCAGATTTGAAAGCACACCACACTCCCTGAAGAATCAATGTCTTTGCTCTATCAGAATATGCTTGTTAATGGCCCATATGGGTTTTCCCAACCCTCTTCTAGAATCCCGTTTGCTTCCCCCTCCAAAGGCAGCATAAACATAACTGAACCCCAGTCTAGTTTTTAATTTGCACTGTAATTTGAGTTATTCAGCATTTTGATGCCCATCTTCAAATCTCTTCCAATAACAATCTGTTTAAATCAACCTTCCCAACAAGATAAGGCCTTTACAAGGTGCATCTGGATTGATTGCAATTAATCTTTCACCACAACCCTTGTTTTTCCATCAGTCTGTCTCTCCATCGCTCCGATTTCCTAGATTCCCACCTCTGCAAGCACACTAACTGCCGCCTGCACCTTGTCCAAGTACAGGATTCTCATGTACAAAAATCTCCAAAGATTTACCATCATCTCTTTTTTTGTTATTGCTTTCTTGATGATTTTCCCAAACTCCTCAAACAGATGCGTGACATTGCGAACAAACCATTGGAGATCAAATCTAGCAACCGAACCAGAGAAGGGAACTATTCTGATATTTACTGCGACCTTCTTCATCTCTGTAGCCTAGTTGCTAGCCATTCGGTTTGGCAAAGTTCCTTCCCCAAACACATAAAACCTCCTAAAACCTCAGAATCCACTCATTCAACTCTCTGAATAGCTGGGTGTCCGGTGTCCGGCTCCTCCCCTAAACCTTTTTGCAGACGGCGGAAAGGCTTCCTACCAACCAAAGTTCCAATCAGAGCCCAGACCATCACTTCCACACCAAAAAATGGCATGTGACACATCCCCTCATGTCCGACTGGAATGACAATGACTTTTGGCCTCAAAGGTGTGGAGATAAGGTCAGGTGGCCATTCAGATTTCTGTTGAGGTGGTCGTTCAAATTGAATTAAAGAAATTCGCAGTACCTCCTGCATCATCACAGAAATCGCAAACTAAAATGTTGCACTGATTTTTTCTTGAAAAGGAATACTAACCCAATTTTCAATCTCTCTTTTCTCCCTTTTTGGTTTGCATCATCTTGAAGCCACTGAGATGCACCCAAGCACTAAAAGGTGGGGCAACTTCTCTCTCCAAATTATTGTTTAGCAGTTCCACAGATTGTAGAAATTCATATTGCCTCCAATGTATGTACGTATCATTTCTTTCAAATTGCATTTTAACGATTTTTAGCTGTCACCATGATTTATATGATACTGATTCAGGTATTTCTTTTATGCTCACTGTCTTATCAATGTTTAAAAAAAAAAAAAAAAAAAAAAAAAAAAACCTTAGATACAATAATTGGGTGCACATTCCATGTGGAAAAAACTTCAGATCTTAGCATTTATATTGTTTGCCATAATTCTAAAACTGATATTATTATCGTATTAATTTACATTTTAAATAATCCATTCTAAAGTTTCTGATATCAAGTCATTTTTCTTGTTTAAATTTCAGACAGATGGTTTGACACTCATAACAGAGAGTGATTGGAAGTTCTTCTGCGAGGAGTGGGGAGTTCCTGAAGAGAAAGCCATAGTCTCTGAAATTGATATCACCAGCTTCAAGGCAAATAAATTAGTTGGGTCTTGTGAAGAGGTGCCTATTTCAGAGGCACACTTGGATCCTTCTAATGATGGGGTGAATGGTGAGCTTGAGGGTAAACCTATCATTAGGACTTGTGCAGAGGTAACACTCAATTAATGTCTGATTTGATTTTCATTGCATTTGGAAAGGAAATGTAACAAGAAAATTTTTGGCCCTCCTAAAAAGAAAAAGAAACCACCTTGAATTATGTAAATCATCAGAGCTTTGGCTCTGATGACAGAGTTGTTCTAGAAATGGCAAGGTTTCATTGACGTAGATTTTGAAAGTTACATTCCGTTCTACTTGTCTCTCTCTCTCTCTCTCTCTCTATATATATATATATATATATATATATATATATATCTTAGTTATGATTATTGTCAGCAACTCAAAAATGCCTCTCAATTCAACTACCTGTTTTTCGTTGCTTGATATTCACTTAACAATCTCGCCATTATGTGAATAGATATGTGAAGATTGTATTGGGGAAAGAGAAAGCCATGAGTTGATGCAGAAGCTTAATTACCAAGATGAAGATATACGTGTATTTCTTGTTCATGGTAAGGAAGCTCCAAGATCAGTTTTAGAAGCTTCTGGAACCACATTCGAGGCAGATTGCCGTACTTCCAAGCGCTCTCGGAGAAACTCATCCTCTAGCTCAGTCGATTTGAAGGTTTCTGGTTCCACATCAATTTATCAGTTGAAGATGATGATATGGGAATCATTTGGGGTATGATGTTTTTTTCATGTTCAGGATTTTTTATTTTGGAGTTGCTTTGTGAAATTTCATTACTAATGTATTTCTGATTGCCGGTTCTTATTTAGGTGTTTTTTTTGTTTATATATATATATATAAATTTTGTCAGTTTTGTCCACATTTGAAGTAAAATTTATAGTCATAGACTCTTCTTTGGGCATTTAATCCCTTTTATTAGTATTCGTTGTTGACGATGTTTGTTCTAATCAATGAAAGAGAGGGAGGGAGAAGCATTGATTTATCAATTTTGATGTATTCAAGTACTGTTAAGTAAGCTTGTGGTTTCACTTACCGCTTCGAGCATTTGGAAAGAAGTGATGAACTAGGAAAATGGAGAGCTCCTACTCTTGTTAATCATAATTGTCACCCACCATTCTCCAAACGTATCTTATGCTCACAACAGTTGGCTTGCGAGTTTATTGAGGGTGTTAGATCCCTTTGTTGGTCTCTCCTCGAACCATCATTCACTGATGGACATAAAGCTTGATTAGAGGGGAAAGAAGCATGAGCATCGATGTTTATAAAGCTTGATTGGAGGGGGAAGAAATATGAGACCAACAGGTTCCTGGCTTCCCCTAAACAGTTGGGAAATACAAACTGCTTATCTAAATTTGATCATTTATTTTTGGCTGCTCTTGTTGTGTGCTTGGTCTACACTAATGAAGACTATTTTGGACCTTCTTGGAGAACCATCTAGGTAATTTGAATGGATGCTTCATACAATACATTTGTCTATAAAAATTGTTCACATGTTTTGGTCTATTGGGAACCTTGGAGAAGTGGCAATTGGAACAAATGCAGAGCCCCCCTTCTTTTATGCAAAGTAAATAAACAATGTTGTCAAAATCGTGACCGAATCACAATGAGGGTTGAATCATATACCATATATTAAATCATAAGACTTTTTATGATTTTCTTTGAAAATTGGAAAAAAAAAATCTGTAAAAATATAAATAAATAAGGAAAAAAAAAGAAAGAAAAAAACTCATTAATAATCCATTTCCCATCAATATGCACCCAGTAATACCACATTATGATAGTGTTAGAGGATTTTCGTCTTTCCTTTATTTTTTGTTGTTTGAGAAATTTACCTTAAAAATTGTACAAGAATCCTTCAATAGTTTTTGTTCTTTTTACGTATCGTGACCATATAATTGCATTAGAAAAGTGGCGTTTAGTTTTGTAGACTAACAAAAAAAGATTTAATTTCTAACCATCATTACCACAATACATATAGGTCAACATGATCGCCACCATCTATAAAACATTCTAGATAAGTCGAACATCAATTTGGTGTTTTGACCAATTAAGAAGTAAGAAATCATGAGAAATTGCACCATCAGTTAACATTGAAGAGAATATTTATCATTTAATCTCATAAAGAACAAATTAAAATAATTGACCTCTTTTGAATGATCTTTTTTTTTTTTTTTTTTTGAAAGGTTCTTTTGAATGATCTTAAAGCCCCCAAATTTAAAAACGTAAAATGAAAGCCAAGCAAAGCTAAAAATGGAAGAGAACAATTATGATTTGAATCCTAATCTGGATTTGCATCATAAATCGTAGGATTCATCTAGAAAGGGATTCAAGGTGGGATTCAAATCATTTTGCTTAAGATTTGACTCAAATTGTAAATAGTAGGATTTTAGCAACTATGATAAATTGTCTATTGACTCTATAATGTATTTTGTAGTCTCCTCACAATGAAAATCCACACTCTTCATTGACATGGGATGTGATTTTGAAAATTTTGACAAGCGGATGGCATTTTGGAAAAGTCTCTTTCTCGGAGGAGTTTTGCTTATCAACTTAGTTTATCTTTTCTCCTCATTGAAATTTTCATGTTCGCTAGCAGTAAGAACCACAAGAAATTTCATATTGCAAGGGGGATAAATCATCAATACCAAAATGGGACTAAGTCCAGAAATTATTATTTTTTTTTTTAAAAAAAAAAAGAAAGAAAAGAAAAGAAAAAGAAATCAAAAAAGAAAAGGGGAAAGTTGGTTGGTATCGGGCTCCTCTCCTAGTAGTTGTGGCACTTTGGGCATAAGCATAATGCTCTTTGGAGGAAAATGACTAGAAACAAATATTCAAAATGGGAGGGAGGATCTTGTGTGTGGGGACAGGGTGGTTTTGGAGATCCTGCATGTGGAAGAAATTTTTTCTTAGGCAGTTACTGCAAAAAGGTGGGGCTTACCTAAGGAATGTGAGATTTAGGGTTGGGGAGGGCGATAAGAATTTGAGTTTGAGATATTTAGTTATAGAATAGGTGGTTGGTGTCTTCTTTGCATTTATAGGGTGGTGATCTGAAAGGAAATGTGGATGAAGGATCGTAGAAAGGTAATAGGGGAAAATAGTGTGAAACATTGTTATCCCAAAAAATAAGAGGAAACGACTATGAAGTATGTCTACTCATGAGGTTTCACAAGGTTTATATTGCTAGAAATATGGTGGATCGGAGGATTTGGAAGTGGATCTCCAATAGTGAATTCTCTTGCAAATAATACTTTATGGTGTTATCAAGTTTGGATGGGGAACATCTGATTACGCCCAGTCTTCAGATGACTTTTATTGCACGACTAAAGCTATTTTCTTTGAAGCATATGAAAGATTCATGGGCAACTGCTATCCTGAGGGAAATGTTAGCAATGGCTAGAAGCCTAATGGAGTCTGCGTTAGGCTCATTGGCACATTGTAATATTTAACTTGGTTGTGAACTTTTGTTTCAGCTCTTGAAGTTTTCCTCTAAACACTTTTCAATGTTCTTATTACAAATTTTCCATTGAGCATCAAGTAGCCCTGTTCCTTTTGTAGTTAATGATGGATCATTTTCCTTGTAGGCTTAAGATGGATAAATTGACCTCTATGTTACCTTTTTACTGATGGTGAAGTATCTTACAGGTTGTTAAAGAGAACCAGAAGCTTCACAAAGGCTCCAGGGAAATTGAAGCTGACGAATCTTCTACTTTGGCTGACAGGAATATCTTTCCCGGAGATGTCCTCTGGGTCACAGACACAGAGATACATGAAAATCGTGATATAGCTGGTAATTAAGCATGACTACACTATCCAACCTACTTGGGAAGATCCTGACCAATTCTTATATTAGGATGCAGACTACTCGGTGTTAACTCCCATTTGAGAATTGAGATTTGCATGGGTTGGTTATGACACCATGCTGGACAGGATAATGATTTTGGAATGTGTTTTCCAGAGAAGAAAAGCGTCGGAAAATTATTGAGCAGACAAAAATGCCCTCACCTTTTTATATTGACTTAGCATAACTAAAACAACCTTATCTTTTCCACAAACTGCAATCTTTTCCACAAACTGCAATCAGGGCATTGAATTACTCAGCTCTATGTTTAAGTGGATCGTGAGAAGTTTCTCCTTTTTGGTATTCTAAATTTTTAAAACATTGACATTATCTGTAGCTAAATGACTAGATCCTCAATGGCTCTTCTTCATCTTCTTCTTCAGATGAGCTTTCAGACCCAAAGGAGTCTTGGCAAGCTGAGGAAGGGTTTCAGGGTACTCTTTTGACATCAGACATCTTTTGTCAGGTCTTTTTAAGTAGATCCATCTTTCTCTGTGTTTTCCTTTTTGTTTATGGTAGAAAGCAGGCTTGTAATCTAAAACCGTGTCATTGATGCGGGATCTAAAAGGTGTCAGTGCTTCAAGGTGACATGCCGAGGTGAGATGCAATTCTTTTCTCCCACTCCTCTCTGTTCATATTTTGGCTTTCTACATTTTCCGCTGTTTTATTAAATATCTTGGTTTTTATTGATATGGCTTTGGCATGATTTGGTTAAATTCTTGAAATTCCTTTGGAGTTTTATGTTTGGGTCAGTTGGCTGCACACCCAGTTCTCACAAGCACCTACTAGGATCTGTGGTCATATCGATAAAAGGTTTTCTTTGATCTTATGTTGGGTATTTCAATTTGCTGTTGCAAGTCTAGTCAGCTAACTGAGAGGGGTAGGAAGATATGTGTAAGTAGTTACTCCTCTTACGAACTACCCTCAATTTGATGGGTACCGTGCACCATATCATGAAGAAAACTCACTTTGAGTACAGTTCAATAGTGTCTCCTCCGGCTTCTGTCCCAGGTTGCTTTGGACTATGCATATGTAGAAAGCCTATTTTGTTTCTAGTACTCCTGCAATGAAGCGACTCCATACTACGAAAGAATTTCCTTGATATCCATTTGAATGAGAAGATGTTTCAGCCGTCTGTTTTCTCATTTACAGTATTATATTGTTATGTTTTTTCCCCGTCATTTAGACGAATGAAAACATACAACTCTGTGTTCTCTGTGGTGGATGGTAAGTTCCCCTTGCATCCCCAGCAACGTGTTATGTGTCCAGTGTGTATGACATGAAAACCATCCAAAAGGTGGGCCCATGGTGAGGATTGCCATGCGCAAAAATCAGACTGGTTGGATACTGAAGTGGGTGCCCAGTATGAAAACAATGAAGAATTCAAATCAGGCTCGCAGAATGTCTGGATCAATGTAGACATGTGGTCTGCCTGATGATTGGACCATCCTATTTCTCAACCAGACAATCTTCAGCTGGCATGCACCTTTGGGAATGTTTGGGTTAGGCACTTGGACCTGTTGGCACATGGGAAGGATGGTAACTCACTGTCCATTGAGATCTGGGACCATTCTTTATTTATACATTTTCTATATCATATATTATTGAGATTTTCTGGATTCTGCTGAGTTTGATACGTCATATGCAGGATCTGCTCACAGTTAAGATATAGAATGGGGCGTCTGACTCACTTGTGACATTCAGGGATATTGGCAGTGGATCCTATTCTTGGACACATTTTTTTGGCAATGCTTGATATTCGTTGGGCCGTGTATAATTGAGAAAGCTTGTAAGTGCGTGAGCAAACCCATTTCAAATCTATGGTCACACCATTATGCTACAAGTTCCTTCCAAACAACAGAAAAAGATGAAAGCATCAAATACTTTTTTTTAGGGGAGATTATCTCAACTTGTGTTTTTTTCCACTGCAGGTGACTATCATGGCGTGACTTTCAGGACGTTGGTACCGTGTTGATCAGTTGGTTGAAATGTTGTTTTTTTTAGCAGTTTCTTCTGCCCTGTCGAATTTTGTTTGCCACTGGCTTCATGTTTTTGAAGGCAAATGATGAAAAGAGGGCAGGAAAAATGACAGTTCTGGCTCAAGTTACATTATGTGGCCTTACCACCAACTGAAAAAAAAAAAAAAAAAAAAACAAGAGGAGAAAATCTCATTTGCTGTTTCATGTCAAGAACCATTGCTCTGCTCTCCACTGTGCATTGTGCACCATATTATATAAACTCACTGATTTGACATGCAAGTCGGTTGCCCATTTGGTTCGGTGAAATTTTGAGCCAAGTCGTGATGAACCTTGGTTCTGAGAATGGCAAGGGCAAGAGTCACTGGCCTAACTGTGTTCAATTTTCAGGTGGGTGTGGTACACTGAGCTGTTTATTCTCAGATCATTCTGATTTTTAGTCCTCAGTTAACTAGTAATGCCCATTTGATTGACAAACTCTTTGGTCTATGATACACTGCACAAATAAAGGGATGTCTATCAATGTTCCTTTCCCCAGTCATGGACCACCGAGCATTTTAGGTTATCTGATTAGCAATTTTTTGTCATGGAGCATCCACTGTCACAACAGGTACGGTTTGGATCATCATATGATAATGTAAAAAATGCCCAATTTATGGGAAGCTCATAATTGCCAGCATTGCACATTGAGTAGAGCCCCTTGGGGGCCGTTTGGTTTTTAAATTACAATTGTAATTCACTGTAAAAAGTTAATAATTACTTGCCATTGTAACTATGGCACATATACCGCAACAGATGACCATGACAGGTAGCGTATAAGGCTCTATAACCGAGTCACAAAACATTGTGGACGCAAAAACTGTGGGGCCCACCGTGAAGTATGTATCTTATCCATGCTTTCCAACTGTTCCGCCAGCCCATTTGAGGGTATGAGCCTAAAAATCAGGCAGATCCAGAGCTCAAGTGTACCACCAACATAGGAAACAGCGGGAATTAAGCACATACCAGTTAAAACTTCATCTTTGGATCAAGGTGGTATCTATGTTCAACCTTTATCCATGTATCGCCTAACAAAATGCCAACCAATCACTGGGGTCTGATTGGATGATCAGGTCTGTCCATGAGATTCCTCTGGTCTCATTCATCTGGCATGGCTCCCACTATGTAAACAATTTTAGTCATTGGAAGGTGTATCTCTGCCTCACCAAGGCGTGCGCAAGGCAGCCACTGCACACATACGTCTTCACATGGGTCCATATGGTAGGAATGAATGGAGCATTGAAAACAACCACATGGGCCCACATGACATGTATCAGTGAAAATGGATCATTTATCTGATGGGTCGCGATGTTAGAAATGAATGGATGGCCAAAAAGTTGTCTGTCAATTTGTTTTACTAAAACTGTGTACCACCAGACGAGTAGCCTGACACCGTGGAACCTTCTGATGGAGATCATGTATTCTGTATCCCTGGATCAGGACATGCACTGGGGGTGTCTCCTTTCAAGCACAATTTGCTAATATGACCTCGTGTGCAAGATCTAATCCTTCAGTCAGCCGGGTCGCATTGTTTGGATCTGCTGTCTCAAAATTCTTTCTTTCACATTTATCAGGTATGTGTTAATGTATAAGACAAACAAACAGTTTATGAGCCATCCATTTGATGAGTACAAGAGGTCGTGTGAGGATACATCTGAACCCATATCAAGGGTATTTTTGTCCATGCAAAAGTTTATAGTAAAATATGCTACGGCTTCATGCATTGGACCTGGAGGTGTGTATTGAGTTGGATCAGATTGGGTCCAACTCGACTCGATCCGATTTTTCCAAGAACCTGACCTAAACTCGATCCGATCCGAGATCGAGTCCAGCAGGGTTGACTTGATCCGATCCAAATCCTTGCTTGCCTGACCCGAACCGAGTCCGACTCGGTCAGGGAAATTGAATCGAGTCAGATCGAGTTGAGTCTGTTCGGTCGATTTATACTGGGCCGAATCAAGCCGAGTCGGAAACTCTTGTGCTAGGGAAATCGGGAGAGAGAAAGAAGGAGATGAGGGAAATTGGGAGAGAAAGATGGAGAGAAAGGAGGAGAGCCAGGTCAGGACGCTGTAGCTGAGCCAACACATCGTGTGGTCCACCAGCGAGCCAGGGCAGGACGCTGTAGCTGAGCCAACACATCGTGTGGTCCACCAGTGAGCCAGGGCGGGCCACTACTCAAAAATGTATAAAATTAAATAAATAAATAAAATTAAAATGGAACTTATCTAATCAATGGAGGAAGATGAACGATAAAGATGGGCGTCGGGCTGCTGAGTGGCCGGATCGAGATGGGTGGGTGTGGCGCCGCTCGTTCTAGTAGAGAAAGAGAAGGGATTATGACTTTATTCGGGTGAGGGTAATAAAAAAGTAAAAATATCTTATATAGGTACCGACTGGATCGGATAAGATCAGATCCAATCGGATCAGATCCCGAATCGAATCGGTCCGGATTGGCCACTGATCCGAACTTGACTCGATGTACGATCGGATCTGAGTGGGCCTACTCGATCTGACCTGATCCTGGCCTTCAGTTTGGATTGGATCAGATCGGATTCATCGGATCGAGTCGGATTCTTCCCAGCTTCAATCGGACTACTGTAGTTTGTATATGGCATCCAAAGTTTGCCTTATCATCATAATTGGACACTTCAGAACTCAGGCCAATACAACCACATTGCACCCACTACCTAAATTTGGAGAATTTCATATTGTTGTCTATTGTTTATATGATTTGACCCACTGAATGATTATATATGTCTTATCTTAGGGCATCCCCATTGGGCTCACTTAATAAACAGTTTCGTAAAACATATAAAAGATAGTATAGTGTGCGCTTATAGAACCTACGACAGCAACGATAATCCACAAATTAATGAAGCAGGTGGATAAAACACGTACATCATCGATATAATGTAAACTCGTCCTCCACATAAACTAAAGAGTTAGTTGTTAGTTGTGGATATAACGTATGATGGTGATGATGTGTTCATATCACTTGTGAAAATGATTTAGGGTTATCCAGACAATCCAAATAGTGGGTCCACCTGTAGATGGTTAATATTTATACTTTTACTGTAGAAGAAAATCTTAAACGTCTATTAAGTGGGCCCTTAAATGCACGGCTGATACCATATTATATTATTTAGATGATGAAAAATGCATATTATGCGGAATTGAATGCAAATGGTATTTTGGAAGAGGGATTTCATTTCTAAAATCCTCATTCTAATTCCATTTCCCACTCTCTGGCTCTCATTTTCGGATTCCATAGACCCCAAAACCCGATCTCCATTTCCGGTGGGATTCTGTTTCTATTAGCTATTCGTTTTAGAGGTTTTTTGTTTCTCATATTTCGCATTGGAAGGTATGCAATTCACCTCTGGTTTATAGAAAATATGTGATAGGGTTTGATTTTGGTGGAATTGGAGTTAATTGTGGAAAGTTGTATTTGCGTAGGTTTTTGGTTCGAAATATCGGGGTTTTCGAGTGATTTGATTTCTTTTGGTATGAATTTTGGTTTTTCTAGTGTTTGGTGTTGGTATAATCGAAGTGTTTTGAGAAGACACTGTTTTTTTTTTTTCTTCTTCTTCTTTTAGTAGTTTGATAACATTCAATGTATGATTGCTATGGCAGCATTCAACACTTAACAACACTCATGGAATTCCATCATCTGTGCCTACTCTAAGTGCTGCCTCTCCCAAGATGCAAATCATCCATCACATGCAACTCCCCATGTTCTCCTTGGTGCCCAAAAATCAAGATGACCAAAATTCAGATGTGCCACACCACATTAATTTAAGGCTGCATTTGGATGCCTGTTAAGTTTTTTAAGTTGTAAGTAAGTCACAAGTAACTTACTTACATGTAAAAGAAAGTTACCGGTAATCCTGTTTACATGTAAGTTGTAACTAACTTACGGGTAACTTAGTTTTTGTGTTTGGATAATATGTAAGTTAGTTACACGTAAGATGTTTTATATTCATGCAAACCGGAGTTTAGAGTATGAAATTGTTAAAAAATTGAAATGTCACATAAAAAAGTTTGGATAAAAAGTATGTAATTTTATTGAGCCCATTTAGATAACTAGTTGAACTGATTCTAAAGCTAAACTAATCGTTACGTGAGAACCATTATTTTTATTATATAATATAAGTCTAAATAAAATCTTCCATACATGCTGGGTCTTATATACTTAGGTGTTTTATGCTATACCTGAAGGATTTTAGCTTCTCCGTAAGTGGGTATATGTGTGTGTGTATGTGTATATGTATATGTGTGTATGTATATATATGTAAATGTGTATGTATATACACGTATATGTGTGTGTGTGTATGTATATATATGTAGAGTCATGCTCCCCTGCGCACCTACGCACGTGTGCACCTTTGCACACGTGCCATGGGTGTCTAATCTGAACGGTCCATGTGATGCGGAATCCTATGAAACCTTATGTGACAAATTTTCACTCTGATCTAAATTTCTGGTGGGCCATAGCAAAGAGAAACGCAAATCAAGGGAGGAAACTATTTTCATTTTTCATGGCCCTTCAAAGTTTTAGATCAAAGTAAAACTTGGGCCCGGGGGGTTTCACGAGGTGCTGCTTCATATGAACGGTTCAGATTTTGGATCCACATCACCTATGATGGGTTCTCAAAAAAGTTTGTACGTAGTACAAATGAACTGGTTCTCAGGTGAGCGTTTCGTATATATGTATATATGTATGTGTATGTATATGTATATGTATATGTATGTATATAAGTATATGTGTGTATATATATACATATGTATGTATATGTATTTGTGTATCTGTATATATATGTATGTATACATGTGCATATATATGTATATGTGTGTGTATAAGTATGTATATGTGTGTATATATATGTATGTATGTATATGTATATGTGTGTATTTATATGTATATGTGTATGTATATACACGTATATGTATATATGTATATGCATATATGTGTATGTGTATGTATATGTATATATATGTATATATGTATATATGTGTATGTGTGTGTGTGTGTATATATATGTATGTATGTATATGTATTTGTGTATCCGTATATATATGTATACATGCATATGTATGTGTATGCATATGTATATGTTTGTGAATATGTGTGTATGTGTATGTATATGTATGTATACATATATACACACATATGTATATGTATGTGTATATGTATATGTATATGTATATACACAAACATATACATGTATATATTATATATGTATGTATATATGTATACATGTATATGTGTGTGTATGTATGTATGTGCGTATATATGTATGTATACATATACACATACATGTACACACATATACATATGCATGTACATACACATACACATACATATAAACATATACATATACATACATATGTGTGTGTGTGTACACACACATACATATATACACATACATACACATACATACACATACATATAATACACACACACACACACACACACACACACACACATATATATATACACACACATATACATTCATATATATAACCATGTATGTTAGTTAATCTTATAGAAGTCATGACCCTTATCAACGGAAGCGGATTGCGTGCTGAGTAAACTCTTTAGGGCCCGTTTGGTCGGGCGGATTGGAAGGGATTGGATGGTAATGGAAGTTAAATCCCAGGATTGGCCAGGCGTGCCAAACAAACTAGGTGATTTGATCCCGGGATATAGCAATCCCATGGATCTTAAGACAATCCATTGATAACACCATCATTACCTTTAAATCCCATCCTATCCACCCTAATCCGTTTAAATTTGCCTGGAACGTGTTTGGTTCAAGGGATTGGAGGGGATGGGAGAGTTTAATCCGGGATTGCAGGCATGCCAAATAGACTCGATATAGCAATCCCGGGATATAGCAATCCCAAGATATAGCAATCCTATGGATCTTAAGACAATCCACTGACAACACCATCATTACCTTAAAATCCATGCCATCCACCCTAATACCATTCAATCCCTTCCAATCCAACTGGCCAAACGGGCCCTTAAGGCTCACCATGATTTATGTATTGTACCTAATCCATCCATCCATTTTACCATATAATTTTAAATCTTGATCCGAAAAATGAAAAATATCCAAATATCAAATGAACCACACAACAAGAAGCAATATGAATTGAACTTCTATCGTTGAAAAATTCTTGGGGGTCATAGAAGTTTTGGATCAAGCTTATATTTGATTTTTCCCTTCATCCATGTTTGTATGATCTTATGAACATGTTGGATGACAAATAAACAGGACTGTGGGACCTAGCAAGGCTTCAATGGTGTGAATCATTATTCCCACCGTTTCATGTGCTATGATCCACTTGAGCTTTGAATTTGCTTCAATTTTGGTCTCAATCCCATAAATAAGCTGGAAAAATGGATGGACGACATGGATAAATCATATACATTCATTGTGGGCTCAACTGAGTTTACTCAGTAAGATAAAAGATATGATTTACTTGTCAATAGGTTGGATGGTAAACCGATTGAGTATTGAGTTACTCTGTATGCTCTTATCGCACTGAGTAAACTCAGTCAAGCCCACCTTGAATGTATGTGGTCTATCCATGCCGTCCATCCGTTTTTCCATCTAATTTAAGGGGCTAAGCCCAAAATTGACGCATATACAAAGATGAAGTGGATTATACCACAGTACAATTAGGATAATAATTTCCACCTATGAAACCTTTCTAGGCCCCACGGTAATGTTTATTTGTCATCCAACCTGCTTATAAGACCATACAGACATGGATGAATGGGAAACAAAAATATAATCTTGATCCAAAACTTGTGGCCCTGAGAAATTTTCAATGGTAGAAGTTCAAGTCAACCGTTTCCTATGGTTTGGTCCATTTGAAAATTATATATGCTTCATTTTTTGGCTCAATTCCTAAAATTACCTGGGAAAATGGATGGACGGAGCGGATAAGATACATGAATCATGATGGATTACTAGCCTAGTGACTTACTGGCCTAGTGAGTTACTCACTAGGCAAACCGCTTCCGTTGGATGGCAAATAAATATTTAAGTGGACCCGTGATGTTTTTAATGTTAGGAATTTAGTTGAGATTGTTTCTTGTTGTGTGGCCCAGTTGAGATTTGGATCAGCTTATTTTTTGGATCATATCCTAAAATGAGCTTTCAATACGGATGGATGGTGTGGATGTAAGTAAAGTACATCACTGTGGGCCCCGCAGTTAGTCATCTGAAACCGCCCCTGCCAAACAGCGCCGTTCCGCAATTACGCAAAAGAAAAAGATGAAGGAGAGGGAAAAAGAAAAAAGAAAAAATTAAAAAGAAAAAAAGAATAAGGGTTAGGGCTTACCTTGCCAGAGAGAGAGAGAGAGGGAAGGAGACGCTGAGAGAGGGAGAAGGAGACGCTGAGAGAGAGAGAGAGAGAGAGAGAGAGAGAGAGAGAGAGAGAGAGAGAGAGAGAGAGAGATCGAAGGAGACGCTGAGAGAGGGAGAAGGAGACGTTGGGTCAGAGCAGGTAGGTGCACTTTCAATCCAGCTGCGTTTCCACCACCCTCTCCCAAATTCGAAATGGATAGCCGTTGGCTGTAACAAAGTAACCTGTGACTTGAAAAACACCTAATTCCTCTGTTACATTTCTAGCAATCTTACCTGATAGAAAGTTACAGGTTGAGACTTTGTTACCTGTAACATTTCTCCCCCAAACACAAACTGTAAGAAAGTCACCTGTAACTTTCTTACATTTTACACAAGTAACAGGCATCCAAACGGCCCCGAGTTTCTAGGAATGATTTTACCTTTTTGGTCCACCTTAGTTCTGGATTGGCCGGATTTTGCGGCTCCAATGAGAACATGTGGGGTCTGAGATGGACTATCGATTGTCATGCAAACATCACAGTGGGCCCCACATATCGTGTTGTAGTGGATCAGGACATGTGCGCTCAGTCGTGCAGGTGCAACTATGGGTGTGTGCGGGTCTGTGTATGTTTGCTTGTGCGCATGTGCATGCATGTGCCCGTGAAATTGCAATGTAGAACTTATCCAATGGATGCAATGGGTATAAGAAATTCATTTTTCAAATGGATGGCCAGGGAAAGTCCATTTCTGGATGTACTCTCCGGACTTAATTGATTGATGGCCAATATCCATCATCACTGGTTTTCCCTTTCTTCTCTCTTTATTGATGGGTTAAAAATTTAAATGTCCAGAAATCAGAGGTTAGGATTATTCAACCAATCTGATATTGGGACTGTGACTTTAATATAGGAGGATCCAAAATTTTAGTTGGTTTAAATTGAGTTAATATACACCACTTGTACAGTTCTTGAGTGCCCATGTATCAAGCTTTGTATGCTGTCGGAGCATCATATTATGTGCAACAGGTTTTTTTTTTTTTTTGGAAGGATTACGAAGATTTCATTAAAAAAAGAGAAAAACAAACAAGAGGAGAGGGGCCGCTGAGGAAGCGGACTGCCTAGACTCCTAAGAAAAGAACATTACAACCCTTAAGAGAATCTACGTTAACGGTCCATTCTATGATCATTTGTTTAGCTCTACGAACTAAAGACTCCCTCGACTTGGATTCATTTCTGAAAGTTCTTCTGTTTCTTTCTTCCCAAATTGCCCACCAGGTAGCCAGGAGGGCTAATCTCCAAATAGGGGTTCTTTGCTTGCCTAGGCCGACACCGTGCCTCGCCATTAACAACCGATTTGTAGAGGCGGGGAAGGACCAATTGATACTGAAAGGGCCCAAGATTTGAGGCCAGATTTGTTGGATATAGGGGCAGTGGATAAATAAATAATCTATCGTCGCTTCGTTTGCCATGGAGCAAAGGCAGATATTCAGAAGCATCATGCCTCTTTTCCTCAAATTATCGATCGTAAGAACCTTTTTCTTACCAACCAGCCACTCGAAAAAAGATATATTTGGAGGGGCCAAATAGAGCCAGATCTGCTTTGTGGAGATTTCTTCTTCGAGGTGGGAAATGTCGTCTAGGATTTTGTAGAGAGATTTGACCGAAAACAGACCAGATTTTTCAACTCTCCAAACTTATCTGTCTTCACACAAAAGATCCGGCTTGCTGGTGGAGATCCAATTAAGGAGGGCCACAAACTCAGCAGCTTCCCAATCCTCTAAATTCCTTCTACATACTGGGTTCCAGACCACTTTCCCACCGATGAAGGAAAAGCAATTAGCGACTGAAGAGGCCTGATTATGGGATATATGAAAAGTGTTTGGAAAATCCTCTTTGAGGGGAGATTTTCCCACCCAAGTATCTTCCCAGAAGCGTACTTTATCGCCATTACCAATAACAAAATCAATGCCTTTAAGGACCTTCTGTTTCATAGAAAGAATACCCCTCCATAGGGCCGAGGCCCTATAAGAAGAAGAATCTTTTGTCCACCATCCACCCGTAGAGCTGCCATATTTACTTTTAATTAACTTGTTCCAAAAGCACCCGTTCTCATTCCCAAGCTCCAAATCCACTTACCTAGAAGAGCTTGATTCATTAACTTGAGGCTTTTTAACCCTACACCTCCATCTTGATATTGCTTGCACACTTCCTTCCATTCAACCAAATGGAATTTCTTTTTCTCCTCTTTCCCATGCCAAAGAAAGTCACGTCTCAATTTCTCAAGGATAGCCAGGATTGAAGCAGGGCATTTGAATAAGGATAAAGTATAAGGAAGATTAGATAGTGCATATTTTATAAGAGTGATGCGGCCCCCGAACGATAAGTATCTGCACTTCCATCTAGCAAGATATTTCTCGAATCTGTCAATGACTTTATCTCATAGAGATTTAGGGGGTTTGCCTATGCACAACGGTAGGCCAACAAAGGATGTCAAAAATCTACCTTCGGAGCAATTAAAGAATTCAACGTAAAAACTATTGTCTTCTTGATCCATATTCACCCCGTACAATTTGGATTTAGCCATAGTAATGTTAAGGCTAGAGACTGTCTCAAAACATCTAATCGTAGTATGCAGTTTACTCACCTTCTCTTGATTGGCTTCATTGAAAAGCAACGTGTCATTGGCAAATTGGATATGGGAGATCGGAATATCGAGACCTTTGATTCTAATACAGCTTACGATTCCCTTTTCTTGACCTTTGATTAGCATTTTGGATAGGGCCTTAACCACAATAAGGAAAAGGAATGGAGATAGCGGATCTCCTTGACGAAGACCCCTAGAGCTCTTAAAAAAACCTTTGGAGAACCATTTAGGAGCATTGAAAAATGAGCGGACCCGATGCACTCTTTGATCCACCTAATCCATTTCTCCCTGAATCCCATATGAGCTTGCATATTGTGGAGAAAGTAATGCAGGGGCATTTTCACACCGGGCTCGAGTGGGGTAGCCCATGGGATGCGGGGACACACTCGGGGTGGGTGACCCGTTTGAGGCGGTACCCATGTGATTTGGGGCCCACGAGGGGGTTCGGCCGAGGTCCTAACCCATGTGATGTGGGGCCTGGGCTATAAGATGAAGGGATTAATTCGCCATACTCTAACAGTTCGAGCTTTTAGAGCAAGTGGTTAATTGTCCTACATCAAATTGGTATCAAAGCGGGAGGTCTCGTGTTCGAGACTCCTCACCAGGGGTGATTAATGCAGGGGCATTTTCACATCGAGCTCGAGTGGGGTAGCCCGTGGGATGCGGGGACACACTCGGGGTGGGTGACCCATGTGATTTGGGGCCCATGGGGGAGGTCTCGTCTTCGAGACTCCTCACCGGGGGTGATTAATGTGCATTTCACACCGGGCTCGAGTGGGGTAGCTTGTGGGATGCAGGGACACACTCGGGGTGGGCGGCCCATATGAGGCGGTACCCATATGATTTGGGGTCCACGAGGGGGGTTCGGTCAAGGTCCTAACCCATGCGGTGTGGGGCCTGGGCTATGAGATAAAGGGGTTAATTTGCTATACTCTAACAGTTCGAGCTTTTAGAGTAAGTGGTTAATTGTCCTACATTAGAAAGGCCCAATCCACATGGTCATAAGCCTTCTCGAGATCTAGCTTGCATAGGATGCCTTTCGATTTGGATCTGTGGGTGAAATCTAAGCATTTGAACACTATAAGAGCACTGTCGATGATCTGTCTGCCCAGGATGAAAGCACTCTGATTACCTGAAATAACATTCCCTATCACATTCTTTAGACGCGTCGCCATAACTTTAGCCAAAAATTTTGTATGGCCCACCTATCAGGCTGATCGGCCTAAAATCCTTGAAATTTGTCGCCCCCAGAAATTTAGGAATTAAGGCGATGAAAGATGCCCCAAGGCATTTAGAAAGGCGGCCTCTATCGTAAAATTCGTTAAAGAAAGCCACATTGTCGTCTTGTAGAATTTCCTAAAACATCTGAAAGAATAGAATTGGGAAGCCATCAGAGCCAAGGGGCCCTTACCTCGCCCCCCCGCAACATCCATCGTAGCCTTGATTTCTTCCAGCGAGAACGGGGCTTCAAGGACATTGACGTCCGCAACTGCTAGCCTGTCTAATTGCAAAAAGACTAAGCCCGGTTTGTTCTAGTTCTCTCCCTGAAGGAGATTGTTGAAAAATCTGATAGCCTCTGACTCAATTAGATGCTTATCTTCAGTTATGGTGTCGTTTACCTCTATGCTGTTGATCTTGTTGAATCTTAGCCATGCACTGGCGATGTTGTGAAAGAAACTAGTGTTCTTATCCCCTTCTTTGATCCATTTTGACTGCGATCGCTGTCTCCAAGCAATCTCATCTTCTAGCACTCTAGCTGAGATATTTTGGATAATCTGAATTCTGCTTGTTATTTGCTTTGCTGACATCGTTCCTTCTTCCGCTTTCAGATCAATTTTTTGCAGCTCTAATAATAAAGCTTCCATTTCCTTAGCCCTTTTATTCGATTCTCTCTCTCCATTGTTTCAGCTTGAAACTCAGCATGTAGCCATATCCTTCCACCTCAAATTCTAACCACCATTTTTTTTAAAAAGTTGCGAGAATCCCTATATCATTGTCCAAGAAATTTCAAATATGAAGGGTTTTGGACCCTAACTCTGGTTATCAGCTGAGAGAATCACTGGAGAGTGGTCTGAAGTGGTTCTCGGGAGGGCCGATTGAGAGACGAAAGGAAAATCATCAGTCTAGTCAGAAGAATTCAGAAATCTATCCAGTCTAGCTAGAGTTGGCTTCATTCTCCCATTCCTCTAAGTGAATTTGGCACCAAGCAGGGGAAGATCCACAAGCTCTCGATCATTGATCCAAGAGGAGAAGATCCGCGTTGCGGGAAAAATGTTGTTGAAGTGAGTTTTATCTTCAACATATCTGGTGATGTTGAAGTCTCCACATAAACACCAAGGACCATTGAATTTGCATCTTGAGGCGTTGAGCTCCGCCTAGAAATTGTCTCTACTACCATCAACATTAGGAACATAAACGAAAGTAATGAGACAGAAAATGAAGAGAATAGTTTTTCAGAATAATAGAAATGGAAAACTCCCCTTTCCAGCTCGATTCTAGCGACCATATAGAAGAATTCCAAGCCACAAGAATTCCTCCAGCGTTGCCTTTAGCGTCCAATGAAACCCATTTAACATCTTGGACTTTCCATAGAGAGCTCATCAGCTGATTAGAAAAGTCTTGAACCTTTGTCTCCTGAAGGCAAATCACATTAGGATTATTCCTCCCGCAAGTGTCTTTGATCAATCTTCTTTTTCGCTTCGACCCCACCTCTCTAATATTCCACTATAGGATCTTCATAGAGAAACCAAACTCCCTTGGTTATCGACATTCCCTGCTCCCTATAATAAACCGATTGAAGAGTTGAAAGAAGACATAAGACTGTGCAATTCTCTGTTGCTACGCGATCTGGAGGATTGCTGTCTTGGAGATCTGGTGCTAAGAAGCGGACGACCTCGGTTTTCAACACATTGGAACAAGGCTATGTAGTCTTCCGGGCAATCTCCGAAAGATAGCCCTAGGGATCTACTTACGTGACCGATCGCATCTCTAATCCATTTCTTCCTTTGGATTACTTTGATCAGCTCTGCCCTCTAAAATTCAGATTCCGACTTCGATAACTGAGTTTTCTCTAGTTGAACTGGATTACCTTCTTGCCAAATCTAAAGGGGCTCTGCTTCGATCAGGCCTGCGGAGCTGTGTTCATGAAATAGAGTGGACAGAGCCAGTTGGGATATCCCGCTCCTGGGGAATTGAATCGGAGGAGAAGGATTGGAAGGAGAATCCTGATATTTGGAACTCGACGACCGGAGATTGGGATCGGGATCGGGAGGCTCTTTAGACTCCCAGGAGAGGGGCAATGGCTCTGAAGGAAGATGGGGGCTATGATTTGTCCACCTGAGAGGATCAGGAATGGGAGGGCAGATGCGGATAGGGCCCTCGGAAAGAGACGAAGGGATTATTCTAGAAATCTTCAGGTGAGCAGGATTTGATGGAAGGTTCGGGGCATAGTGATTGGTTTTGATCGAAAATGGATGGGTTCGAATGGTCCAAAACTTACATGAGTGGGATGAGTTGGAAAGTCGAGTCTACCTGCGTGTCTAAGACTGCTTCGAGAGCATCGACCTGAGCTTCTGAAGCCACGGGACCCTTTTAGCAATCGGGTCTTGCGATTCGGGTCTCTTTCTGCTTCGGGTAGGTGACATGGATGAGGCTCCTCCGTCTGTGAGTCCGATAAGGCGAGCCGATTTGGTTGACATGTGTTATCCTCACAGATCTCGAGGCCACGCGTCACTTGCACCGCTGGTTCTGCAGCTGCTCAAAAGCTGTGTAGCGAGTAGCAGGCACGATGCTCCTGTGGAGCACATGAATCGTGCTCTTGCATTTGGATCCATGGCTACCGTCGTCTCATACGACGGATGAGAGTACTCCCTAGATCTCCATAGATCTCCCCAACGAGGGATCGGATCATATTTCTTTTCCATTTGAATCTATAAAGATACAATCCTATTGTCGACTTCCACTTGAATGTGAGATGGCAGCGGCTCTCCCTTCATATGTCTTACCCTTGTTCTGATCACTCCCATCTCCTCTCCTAGCAGAGTCTTAGGATCCATCTCGATGAGTTTCCCTAAGGTGGCTGCAGCTTCCAGGAAAAATTCTTCGTACCATAGTTCCAAGGGAACTGACCATATGGGTATCCACACTTCTTCCATGCTGAACAGGGAAAATTCTTCCCAGTACTGGATTTGAAGGATAGGACCATCTTTGTGTAGAGCTCATGCCCATATGAGAATGTCTAGATTAACACCTAGGCTCAGTTTGATCCAGAGTTCGTTGTAGCCGATCGGACGAATGCTATATTGCGCCGGCGTAACTCTGCAACACTCGTATATCTAGGTTCTGATTTGGGGAATGGAGACATTATCTCTGGTTATCACTACCACTGAGTTTGCTAGGTCTTTTTTTGAGCGATCTATGCATGATTGCTTGATGCGAAGCACTGAACCGGGGCCTGGGTTCGCCGTCTCCAACTTCCTACCCTGGTCGCTCTCTTGAGAATGAGTGGTGGTGTTGGAGGAGATATCTTGTTCCCTAACCGTCTCGATAGATCGGGTTAGCGCATCTTTGAACGATGTTGGTTTCTTCTGTTGAGGTTGATTTTGCACTAGGTCCTTGTCCGTTTTTGGAGTAAAGGTCTCCACGCCTTTTTTTAGCAGTTCAGGACCAAACCTAGCTCTTTGGACAAGAAGTTTAGCTCCGCCGAAACTCTTGCCGTGGAGCATCCATACTGCTCTAATCATTCTTCTTCTGAGCACATTCTTACCAATGCGAAGTCCCTGTAAGATCCAGTTTTTCTGTCCCTTGGTCTTACAATGTCCATCACAGCCCTTGCCCGTTCGAAGACTTTGGCGAAATTTATAGGTGCCCATCCGTCTGGAAACCCCTTCACAAAGAGAGTTGGATAGCTATCGTAATCTCTCCCTTTGCCCCTTTCCGATCTCGAGTTCCCTTTTCTCCTACGTATTGTTTGCCATGTTCCTTTTGTCTCGCGATCTTGCGAGGGGACCCCATTTGCCACTGACCGGCTCTCCGATTCCTCCAGCGCAGTCTTCTCTTTCCCCTTATCCTCCGGCGCAATCATCTCTTTAACTTGTCACGGAAATTTGATCAAAATTCACTCACAATGGTAACCGGAAACTTGTTGGAAGGAAATAAACATTCTGGTGGAATCCATGAAGTTTTTAATGGTGTGGATTCAATCACGACTGTTCCGTGTGGTATGGTCCACCTAAGATTTGAGTCAGCTTCGTGTTCGGATCATGCTCCTTGTTTTTTGATGTACATTTCTGCTGTACAGTTGATGTACATTCAACTGTATAGTTGTGGCCCCCATATAACCGTGCTGGCCTTTTTTTTTTTGGGTCCTTCGTTAATTCAGGGATTTGGCGCACACGTGTTCTTTAACACGTCTGCACGTGTGATTGTCACATGCTCGCGACTGTACTTGTAACCGTCTGTACTGATGGACTGTTTATCACTTTTTCCATTTTCTTCCGCTTCAAGTGTTGGTTTAATGCCCCAATTTCTATCCAAAGGAATCAAAATCTCTGAGAAGAAGAAGGAAAACGATGATTTCAGTCTTCAGAGCTTGAAATATGGAAGGATTATTATTCCATCGCAAGCAATTTCTGTAGGATTCGACATTTCTCCAGTGATCATTTCTTCTTTTGCTTTTTTCCTTTTCTCTTCTTTTATACAAGATATGGAGCTCATTTTATTTGAATTTCTCTCCCATTTCAATCATCTTTATTTTCATTTATTTTGAAGAATTTCATAATAATATCTCATCATTCCGCTTTGAATCTGATTTTTTTTTTTCTTCTTGCCGTTACCCAAGGAAAACCCCACACCTTGCTAGAACGTGGCCTTCATGAAGCAAACCCCTTTCCATAGTGTAAAAGCTCTTTAAGTAAATGATTCTCTAGTCCCCCATCCTCCTACTGAAGAGCCATATTTGCTTTTGAGGATTTCTTTCCAAAGGGCACCATCCTCTTCAGCAAGACACCACGGCCATTTACCAAGAAGTGCACAATTCATGATCTTGAGGTCCTTAATCCTTGCCCCTCCAACATAGTAGGCCTTGCAAACTTCTTTCCAATTGATTAGGTGGAGCCGTTTCTTTTCATCTATGCCTTGCCACATGAAAACTCAAGAGTCATGTATGAGATATGCCTTTCATCCATGCCTTGCCATATGAAAACTCGAGAGTCATATATGAGATGCGAACACTTGGAATACAAAAATCAAGAGTCAAGACCAAACAACTAAAGAGGCTAAAGCACAATTGGCAAGCAAATTGATTGATGTGGACCAATACCACATCCAACTTCACCATTCTAAACAACTTGACTGGTGCCTTGCACTGGTTTCTAAAACATTTATCATTCCGTTCCACCCTAATAGCACAAAGACTGACAAGGGGAAAAAGCTTCCATAACATCCTTTATGACCATTACCATCTCTGTGGCATGTAAGAAATAAACCCCCGATTGTTTCATGCCCCACCTAATGAGAATGATATAATTTGAAGAAGTCATCCAAGACTTCCTAGCCAAACGAGCGATGCATGAAGAGGTCAGCAAAATCCACATCCTTGACACACGAAATAAAAATGTTGGATGATCATGTGCCTTTTCTGTATGTTGTCCACTATAAGGATTTGGTGCAGGACGGTGTAAACTAGAATTGTGTGAGCACAACAATTATCCAGCGAAATAAACTAAGCAAATCAATTGAAATATTCACATTCCACATCATAGTAAAGATAATAATAAAGGGAACATGCAATGGCTGGAGACCATCATCACAATCCCGCGGTACCATATTAAAATAATGCACGGATTGGATCCGGCGAGGGATTTAACCTCCCAATCTTGCATGGTTTCAATCCAACAATCAATGCAGCTTCTCTAGTCCAGTAAATCAAAGGATTTCTAGAATAGGGACTGCTGGAAAATCTGAGAGATGGTTGGGATCAATTCTCAGATTTTCAGGGTCAATAGCAATAAAAAAAAGACTAGGCATAGCAAGAGAAGAAGAAGGTTGGAGGGCTAGCAATAGAATTTAGAAGACGAGAAGAGATTAGGGGAAGAGAAGAACTTACCACAGAGAGGGGAAGGAAGCACCAAGCTTTCATTAAAAAAACATTATTAGGTTTAGGGTAGAAAGCACCTTATTTATAAAATTCGGATTTAAAAGAAAATGACTAAACTACCCCTATAATAAAAGAAAAGAAAAAATGTGCAAAACAAAGCTTTCTAAATGAAAAAAAAAATAAAATCCTGCGTAACAGATCAGTCTTCTAACTCATCCTACGCCTGTGTCTTCCTAATGTGGGGCTTTCAATTAATCCAAGGACACGTGTAAGGTCTTCAAAATCATCCTTAGTTGTGCCATTAACCAGGTCTTCAAAATCATCTTTAGTTGTGCCATTAACCATGTCTTCAAAATCATCTTTGGTTGTGCCATGAATCATCATCGAGCCATAAAGATGTATTCGTCGGCCGCCTTCGTCTTTGATAAACTATGAAGGGTCTGATGTCCTCATTAGGATCCTAAACCAGGAACCCTTGTCTAGAAAGTGTGATGTTTTCTGGACTGCTGCACGTCTACTATCATTGCCAACGTTTTTCAAGTTATTCACAGGTATACTCTGTTTTTTCATATTGGTTAGGTTTCTCCGAGAAGTTTTCCAAACATTTTCGTGATGCAAAATGTCTTGAAATTTGAAACCCCAATCTAAACAGATCAGAAGTAAGCATAATGAAATGCTCAGAAAGTTGCCCTTTGTGGTACCTCCTTTTATTTCAGTTCCTTCTCTTTTCTTTTTGTCAGTCTATCGAAATATGCCACCTTTTTGCAGCATTGCATAGGGATGCTAAACAATCTTCATGTCTTTTCTATGGTGGTCAATCTTATATGAGTCTTTGGAAGTGCCAATTATCCATCATGGAAGTTCTTGTACAGTTGAAGGTTTAAAAGCTTGATTCTTGGTCAAGTTTTCCACAGTAAAAAAAAAAATAAATATAAGCTAACCCCCTAAACTCATTTTGGTCAAATCAGCATGTGATGTGGGACGGGATATCAGATTAACCAGAGTAATCAAAAGACAAAATAACGCTAAACTACCACAAGTTAAAAAATTCAGATTTGTAATATGTTTAAGGTTCAAAACACCTAACAATCAATGAGTTTATTACAATCAAGTGTCAACTTGAATCACATATTAACCTGAACAAGAGTTTGTTTATACATTACAACAAATGTTTTATCTGTTCACTTTTTTCCTTCAGTTTTCTATAAATAACAACACCATTGAATGATAAAAGCATAAAAAAAAAAGAAGCTAGAGGCTTGCTGGAAGGTTTAATCTGTTCACTTTTTTTTTCCTTCTGTTTTCAATAAATAACAACTCCATTGAAAGATAAGGGCATAAAAAAATAAGGCTTGAGGCTGTCGATCCAATCTTTGCTGCTCTGCAACTAGTTTATTTCCCAAAAACCTTTGCAACTACAAACTTGCCAACAATGCCCTACCTTCGGCTTCACCTAAATCCCTTCATCTTTTTCTACTGTTCGAAAATTGAAATCTACAACCCCACAATTGTACTACCAAATATAGAAGAAAAAAAGGTACATCTGTTGTGAGAATGGGTGTAAATGGTGGTTACAGTGTGAGTGAGACATTGCTAAATTGGCCACGCCAAAACTGGCACCAACCATAATCCTAACTACATAATTGGTGGCCTGAAAACAGATGGTCAGAAACAAAATGGCTATTCATTGACATTCGACAACCATCCATTGATTAAAATATCCAGTATCAACTGACCAATTCAGTGTTTGGGTTGAAGGCCATGCATCCATAAGATGGGCATGTTTTGTGTTGAGGATGGGAAACAAACCAAGAGGGCTCTTGGGCATGTGCTGTCCACATTGTTCATCATAGCAATGGTCTAGATAAAAGAATTATGGGGCCCCATATGTGAGTAGAGCACATCAAAGATGCCATTCGCCTCCTCACGCATCAAGTCTCTGTAATTTCTCCACAAAAAGTTACACTAGTGGAGGAAATGCCTAAGGTAGCGGTGGGAACATACGTGAGTAAGGCGCGATGACAGCCTTCTGCACTAGATTCTTAGAATTCTTAGGATCAGGTCCCCAACGGATCTCACTCATGTCTGGCGTCTCAAACGACACCTTGGTGAACTCTCCCACCTTTTCAGCTTTCCCCCTCCTACCTGCTCTTAGAACAAGAATATTACTATTATAAGAGAAAATACCATTACTTAGCCGAATGATTTTGCCCACCTCGAACGCATCACATTCACTCCCCAAAACGGGAACTCTCCCTTGACCCTATTAAAGACACAAAAGGATCATTAGAGCCAAAATCCCTTTGGAAAACAAAATGTTTAACCCGTCAGAAATGACTCGAATTTTCCTAAATACATCACTAAGGGCCCCCGGAATAAATCCTTCCCATTATAGCCTAATGCAAAACAACCAAGACGGAACCACATATATCGATCTCAATCCAAGGGAAAAAGATGTCCCTTTGGAAAACAAAATGTTTAACCCGTCAGAAATGACTCGAATGTTCCTAAATACATCACTAAGGGCCCCCGGAATAAATCCTTCCCATTATAGCCTAATGCAAAACAACCAAGACGGAACCACATATATTGATCTCAATCCAAGGGAAAAGGATGATGCAATCCTAATGGTCTCTCTTAGAGCCATCAACAAGCGCGGGGGGGGGGGGGGTTGACAAGAGCCCCCCCCCCTATTCCAGCTTCACCACTCTTCCTTCAAATTACGTGGAATTTAAAAGACCACCGATCCAATCCATCGGAGGAATTAATAGCAACCACAGAAGCAGTAGACGGCTTCTCCCACAAAATTTTCTGCCAAAATTTTTAGATATACTCAATCCACTTGAAGGCTTTGTGATTCCACCCACAAAATCAGATCTTCCTTGATTCTATCGGCGGCTGCTGGAACTGCCCTTTCAGAACCCTTAAATACTTGCTGGCTCCTTTCAAGTCACAGTTCCCAACACACTTCTAATGCAAGGAGATTCCAAAGAACTCTGTTCTCAAATAAACACAGACTACTTCCCTAACTCTCCAGTACTTTGTATAAATTTTCCCCCATCGGCCATTCAACTTAAAAGATCCTCATCACCGACACACAGACAATGTGTGCAAGTGGCAGTGCAGCGAGAGATGGTTGGTCATCTCCTCACTCTTGCACATCACAGACCTGTTTGGAAGAAGCATTGGTCATCTCAACATCACTCTTGGTAGAAGTCACATCAAACAGACCTGTTTGTCCCAAACCACAGAAGTGTAAGAATTTAGCCCTTCTTTCACCAACATCCATATTTTTATTATTATTGTTGGAACTACACAATGCTTCCTGAAGTAGACCCATCAAATCTGCAAAACTAGACTTTCTGTTTCTCTTAAATTTAATTCTAAAATAAATATCCCATAGAAGTTGTCCCCTAACTTCACCAAGAAGTTTTTAATATGTACTATTCTTCTCAGGTTTACCCTATAAAGATGCAGGTCTTTTTTTTTTGCCAGAGACAACATACCCACCCAGACATCCTCACATAACCTAACTCTGTCTCCTCTCCCTATCGTAAATCCCGTGCCTTCCATAAGAACCTTTCCCCATTTTTTCCTTCTGGCTCCTGCTCTACAAATGCACCTCTAGACTTCAGATTGTGCTCCATTGTTCACACAATTGGGTCCAGCCTCCACTTTCCAGCCCATATTCCTCAATAATTTCCTCCGCAAAGCATTGTGTTCATACTAGAATTCCACCACATTCCCCGATAAGCTCACATTCTTTTCCCTAATCATCCCCAGACCTAAGCCTCCTTCCCCTTTTCCCAATTGAACTTCAACCCAATTTACCAGATGGAATTTTTCTGATCTCACTTTCCTTCCCACAGAAAGTCCTTTTGAAGTTTCTCATCTTTTCAAACCGCTACTGGAAATTGAGCAAGGAGACATAGTACACAGAGAAGTTAGCTCCAGCCACCCTTATTAATCCTATGCTAAAGCATCCTGCAATAATAGAAAAAAAGAAAGGGACTAATGGGTGCCTTCTCTTAGGCTCATGGTATTAAAAACTGGTTTCGTATCGGTTGTATCAGCCGATACATAATGGGCATGGTCACCCTTGTTACATGATACCAGGGGTGAAAAATGAATGGCCGTATTGGACTGTATTAGCACCGGTTGTGAATATTTAAAAAAAGAAGTTAGGAAGCCAACACTTCGTTTCAATGTACTAATATGGTTCGAGGCGAATGGGATGCCAAAACCCTTTCAAAAGGAGTGATGAGAATGTCACTCGTAGGTTCGTCCTTTCCATTTTCCTTTTCAATCTAAGTTTCATAATCTAAAAACAAAAGGGTTGTACTAATGTCCCCACCAAGGTGTGCAAAATTGGTTATGTAGTGGCCATAAACGTAACGGTAACCATTGTCCAGGAAAAAGAACCGCAACGGCTGTTACCGGGCATAAAGGCCGTTATGCACAGTAACCCTAAAAGAAAACAACAAAAAAGAAGAAAGAAATACCTATTTTTCTTCTCTTTTTCCTCTTCTTCTTCCTTTTTCTTCTACCTGCTAGGGCTGCTACTCCTTTCCCCTCTTGTTCAACTCTCTCTCTCTCTCTCTCTCTCTCTCTCTCTCTCTCTCTCAAAAAACGAATGAATGTGGACCTATTGTTTTTTAAATAGTCTGCAGCTGACACCGCTCAGTGCACTTCACTGTTTCGGTGTATGGGAGCCACCTTGATTTATGTGTTGTATATACATGCAGTCCATCAGTTTTTCCAGTTCATTTTAAGGCATGGTCCCTAAAATAAAGCAGATCCAAGTCTCAAGTGGACCACACAGTAGGGATTCAATGCCTACCATTAAAAACTTTCCAAGGCCCACGATAATGTTTATTTGCCAACGAACCCATTGATAAGGTAACATGGAACTGATTAAGGGAGAACCCAAATAGCAGCTTAATAAAAAAAATTTAAAAATAAAAATCCCCAAGAAGTTTTTAATGGTGGGAATTCAATCTCTACTATGTGGTTCACCAGAGATTTGGATCTGCCTTATTATTATTATTTTTTTACCATGCCCTGGATTGAGTTGGAAAAAGGATAGATAGCATGAACATACAACAAATGCATCAAGGTGGGCCCTACATTCAAAGGGCCAGGGGTTTAAATATGACTTAAAATAAGTTGGCAAATACATTGACATGGGTCCCAAGAATATGGCATATTTTTTGGACCATGCCTTAAATTGAGTCAGCAAAACAAATTGACAAAATAAATGTACAAATATATTGAGGTAGGCCTCACCCACAATTGGTCCACCTAAGATCGGATCTGCTCTAAAATGAGTTGGCAAAATGGATAGATGACATGGATATACGACATATACATCGAGATGGGTTCTACCTACATGGCCCTAAAAAATTATACATGAGGCATACATTAATTCAAAATTAATCAACTGAATTATGATAGTATTGTTGCTGAGTCACAATCCCAAATTAAGGTGTTTGAATAATTTTCACCATTAATTTGTAGACACTTTATTTATTATTATTATTATTATTTTTTCAAATATGACCATTTGATACTTTTCATTTTTTATTGTCCCATAAATGTCTACCAATACATTAGTTGGATAAGTGCCAACAGATTGGATGAATTTGAGGATGATTTAGGGCATCGAATGGCTTGCCAAATCAGCCCTATATCGGCAAAACTATTCACCCAAATCTAACTTCAATTCTTTTTAAAGATCTATTTGGAGAAATGATATTAAATTGTTAGATATATGAATTACATAATATGACACAAAAGTCCCTATACATTGTATGTTGAAATGAAATGAAAGTAAAACCTGCAAATATGATAAAGTAAAACCTGCTCTAATGATCGTTTTGTGTCTTTAATAGGGTCAGGGGCTTTGTGGCTGGCTTTGCATTTTGGGAAGTGCTCCCCCCTTTTTAATTTAATATAGCCTCAGTCATTCTCTCCTTTCCTCTCTCTCTCTCTCTTGCACACACAGACATTCACATGTATACATTGGGGCAGGGCCAATTTATTGCTGCAAGTATCAGCCAATGCTCTGCATTAGCAAACAAGGGGCCCCACTTCTACGAAGTGAAAACCCGAGCATACCATGCAAAGCCTTGGGTCAAGGATCCTATAGTTCCTCTTCACTAAGACCCTGACACAAGTCACACTTTGTTATTCGAACATGCTGTACAATCGCTCCAGTTGTTCATGATTCCTTGATTTTCAAATTCAAGTGATAGAATTTGATTCATTTCTTGCCTTGTGTTCTCATTCTCTTTCCATCATATATGATATTTGTAGGTTCTATCATTTCAAGCAAGAATGGCCCCACTAAAAGATATAGTCCCGGCCGCTCAAAACAACATTAACACGGAATTCATATTGTTGGACAAAAGCAGCACGGTGAAGGAAGGGCAAGAGAGGACATGTTTGGCGTTGGTCGCAGATGAGACTGCCGCGGTCCACTTCCAGCTGTGGGGGAGTGAATGTGATGTGTTCGAGGCGGGCGATATCATTCGGCTAAGTAATGGTATTTTCTCTTATAATAGGAATAGTCTTGTTCTAAGAGCAGGTAAGAGGGGGAAAGCTGAAAAGGTGGGAGAGTTCACCAAGGTGTTCGTTGAGACCCCAAACATGAGTGAGATCCGTTGGGGACCTGATCCTAAGAATTTTAAGAATCTAGTGCAGGAGGCTGTCATCGCGCCTTACTCACGTATGTTCCCACCGCTACCTTAGTTATTTCCTCCACAGGTGTTCTTTTTTGTGGAGAAATTGTGGAGACTTGATGCGTGAGGAGGCGAATGGCATCTTTGATGTGCTCCACTCACATGTGGGGCCCCATAATTCTTTGATCTCTACCATTGCTATGATGGACAGTGTGGATGGTACATGCCCTGAATGCCTCCTTTACTCATGCCTGGCCCTTCCAGCTCAGCTGCCATTATCTGACGGTTTGTTAGGCTGGTAGCAATTATCCCTTTACTCATGCTTGGCCCTTCCAGCTCAGCTGCCACCCCACTGCTTTTCTACCATTATTTCTGCACAAGAGCCCTCTTGCTTTGTTTCCCATCCTTAATACAAAACATGCCCATCTTATGGATGTATGGCCTTCAACCCAAATACTGAATTAGTCAGTTGATACTGGATATTTTAATCAATGGATGGTTGTCAAATGTCAATGGTTAGGCATTTTGTTTATGACCATCTGTTTTCAGGCCACCAAGTATGTAGTTAATATTATGGTTGATGCCAGTTTTGGCATGGCCAATTTAGCAATGTCCCACTCACAAGGTAACCACCATTTACACCTGTTCTCACGACAGACGTATCTTTTTTTTTCTATATTTGGTAGTGCAATTGTGGGGTTGTAGGTGTCAATTTTCCAACAGTAGAAAAAGATGAAGGGATTTAGGTGAAGCCGAAGGTAGGGTTTTGTTGGCAAGTTTGGAGTTGCAAAGCTTTTTGGGAAATAAATGGGTTGCAGAGCAGCAAAGATTGGATTGACAACCTCTAGCCTTATTTTTTTTAATTTTTTATCTTTCAATGGGGTTGTTATTTATTGAAAAAAGAAGGAAAAAATTGAACAGATTAAACCTTCCAGCCTCTAGTCTTATTATTATTATTTTTTATGCTTTTATCTTTCAATGGTGTTGTGATTTATAGAAAACAGAAGGAAAAAAGTGAACAGATAAAACATTTGTTATAATGTATAAACAAACTCTTATTCAGGTTAATATGTGATTCAAGTTGTCACTTGATTGTAATGAATTCATTGATTGTAATCATCCTATGTAATAGTCTATTACATTGTACTTGTGGGAGCTTTGTGTCCTCATTTCCAAACCCCAACCTGGATGGAGGGTTGCTCAGGTTGGTGGCCAATGTCAAACACACGTTTAACTTTTCATCATGAATCTGAACAATATGACATTTGAAACTCATGCTAGGGTTCTCTGTAAGTGACACGCTACATTGGTACCTGGGTGTAGTGGGAAATGGGCAAGGTTTGATTAGGGTGTATCCCATAGAAGTGACGCGCAGCAGTAACTCCCAGTTGATGTGAGAAGTAGGAGGGTTCCTGCTCCATTCTAGATGCATGTGGGTGAAGAAACTAGTCCAAATATGACCGTTGGGAAGTATGCCATCAGATACTTCGCATGAGGCAGCGCATTCTTATGGCACACAAAAGTATGCCATTGCATACTCCCCAAATCGCAATATGCGATACACATGGATTATGTGATCGGATATGACAACAATGCCCAAATAGATTATCCTTCTAACTACTTGCCATACGATATGATAGGAATTGTATGATTTATATCGTGAATCACATGATTTGGACAACACTGGGTATGCATTGCACTCAAATTTCGTACATGACGTGGCACACAGTGAATCAGATTAGACCATGGGCATTGTGGGATCCCACTGAAGAAACTCATCCTGTCCCGTACCTGCCCAAAACCCAAACTTTTGACTTCTCCTAAGACCTGATGGGCACTGAATCTGATTGAAGTTGGGTCCCTGTATGTTGAGTATGGTTCCTAGCCCTAACTGCAATAGGGTCCTGAACCTTGTCCCTTGGGTGGATCCGGATATGGTACTCAAATCTGACCCGTTGAGAGCCCCGGGGTCTGGGTAAGTCCAACGCTGGTCGTATCTAGACATGGATGAATAGTTGTGGGATTACCTCAAGGGATGCATTACTATTATTATTATTATTATTATTATTATTATTATTATTTTGAAAATTCTCAAGGGAGGCATTACTGAAATAGCAAAGAAGAGAGGCCCCTCATGCCTGATTGCGTGCACACACGCACCCAACCCTCTTCTGTTACAGCAAATAACTTTGAATACAGGTTAGTTTTCTAATTGGCTCAGATTTGGAAATGGAAAATCCAGGCCCATCTAAGGTAGGGCCTATCTAGGTCAGAGAAGCTTTAAGGTGTTTTGATATAATTACATGGTTGTCCTCCTATTATTGTTGGGCAACATGAGATTTGGGGGATATGGGAGGATGATTGGGAGAACAACTGATTTCTATTTCACGTCATGATTTAATGTTGGGGATCCATCATTTATTTCACATTTTTTTTGTGCTTGCATATGGATTCATCCTCATTATGATTAATTAATTTCTTTATCAAAAGACAACTGGCTTTGTGGTAAGATTGTGAGTGATGAAATACTTAGGTGCCTAGCTGAAGCAAGAGATCCACTTTCTCATCGAATTGTTGAAACCCTTTTCAAATTGCAACCTACTTTGTCCCAGTTTGGAAATAACAGAAATGTGCAGTGGTGCCATTTGAATGACACTGATTTGCTTTTTTTGAATGGCTATGTTTGGAAAGTGCGGAACCCACATTTCAATATTGATCAATAGAGAATATTCATAAACCCAAATGGTTAGTAAGCCAAGGTATTCTGTAATGGTTACGGTAGCCATAACGACCACCACAGCTGTTACCTTTATGATATCGGTCATAACGGCTGTTACGGCCCCCTTAATGGCCGTTATGTCCTATCTTTTCTTTTTTTATTAAAAGAAAAACCTAGAAATCCTATATCTGCCCTATAACGTTTCAAAAAAAAAAAAAAAAACCTGAAAAACATATATTTGTTCTGTTACTTATAACAAACCATTATGGGGCTGCTACGGCCTTTACATGGGGCATAACGGGCCGTTAGTAGTTCCAGGTTTTTTTTTTTTTTTTTTTTTTTTTTTTTTTTTTTTTTTAATCCATAACTGCTATTACGGTCGTTACAACCCCATAATGTGTAATGGTTGCCACTGTTATCTTTACGTAACGGCCTTTATGGCCTCATAATAGCCTTTACGGCACACCATGCAGTGAGCAAATTGTGGGTCATGGCGAATAATGTCATCTAGTGATAGAGCCCGTAGCTGTATGATATAAAGGAGCCTTTCTTTTGATTTTCACTCCTTTTCTTCAATTAGACATTAGAGAAGGCTTAGGAATAGATTTTCGACTAGATCTAGCACTATTTTGGAGATCAAAACACTACACTTAACTGGGTTTAGGGAAGTCAAAATGGAGTTTGGCATTTTGAGGAAAACTAAGAAAAAGAGTTAATCATTAGTTTTTATTTTTCCTTCTTGTTTTGGATGTATTTCAACACATTAGGAGGTAATTCACCAAATCATGCCTGATTTGTATTGGATTAGGGCCTATTTGGTTAGTTTAACCAAAATTTTCTCCAATTTGACCATTTTTTTTTATCCTGATTTTTCTTTCTTTTTTATTTTTAATTTTTAAAATAATTTTTAAGTGATGCACACACAATCTGTTTACAATCTGACTTTAGATTCATACCTAAAATTGGGTGGTCTTGGAATTTTTGGGCATTTTCATGCCATTTTAAAGATGAATAGTTCCACATGATTTATTTTTTAAAATATTAAATTTCTCAGAATTTGTTTTGGGAATTGGGTGTTCTTAATATTTTGAACATAAATCTATGCATGTATCAGGTCTACTTCATAATTTGGACACCTTTTTTTTTTTTTTTTTTTTTTTTTCGGTTACTTTCATGCCATTTTTGAGATAAAGAGCAAACCCGGTTCCCTCCCCCCCCCCCCCCCCTAGGTGAAAGTCGGGTTGGGTCGGGTTGGTGCTCAACCCTAGCCCAACCCAAAGTTCCTATACCTCAACCCTAACCTAACCTCGGGTTGGGAATTCTCAACCGAAGCGGGTTCGGTCAGGTAGATATATACTAATTTTTTCATTATTACATTAGTCTATTATATTTTCAATACAAGTTTTATTTTTTATACGTATAATTTTATTAATTATATATGTAGTTATTTATTGAAAAGAACATTTTTTCTAAACAAACAAGATAAAATATACGACAACTACTCCTTTAAAAGTCGTATTGTGTATCAAGCAATCTATTTGAGAGAGAAATCCAATGTATCTTGTTAGCTTGAGTCATCAGAAATGATGTGGACCAATGAAACCCGACAACATTGAAATTTCATGTGCGTTCAACACAGATGATCCACACTCAATTATAATTAATTTATAAGGAACTTTTATATTGATCGGGTTCGGATTGGGTCGGGCAACCCGAGACCTCAACCCAAGCCCAACCCAAGTTTTATCGGGTTGGCGTTTGTATCGCCCAAGCCCGAGACCAAACCCGATACATCCTGCCCAAGCCCAACCCAATGTCGGGTTGGTCATGGGTCGGTCGGGTTGAACCATACACAAATTCTTTTTCTTACAATTTCTTTGGAGTGAGGTTATTTAACTAATTCAAACATAGATTACAATTTCTCTATAGATTAGCCATTACCTTAGTGTGGACAAAATGCTTAAATTAGTTGTTATCAAAGGACAACTAATATAATATTCAGGTAATTTACAAGCATGCTAACTTTTTATAGACTCTCTTCATTGACCTTGGTTTGGATCACTAGAAATGGGTCGAATCATATGAACCATTTGGATCGTTTGTAAAGCTGAAGAGGGTCGTATAAAATCTAGGGCATAGATCAACTTAGCATATCCATTGCCATGGATCATGAAAAGCAGCTTCAATCGTATGATGAGTTTGGATCGCATATGAGCTGAATCATATAAACAATTTCGATCCACTGAATGGCCCACGAATGTCAATGTTTTTTATCCATCTAAATCGCCCATTTCAGAAGTTTGGATCATTAGAAATGGGTCAAATCATATGAATTTAGATCGTTGTAAAAGAAACTTGATTGTTTGAATTGTGTAATGAACTGAAGAGGGTCTTACAAAATTACTGATGTGTATCACTGAGAACCAACCTCAAATATTATGAATAGATGGATCAACTTAACATATCCATTGGGATGTGTCAAGAAAAGAGGTTTCAATCATATGATGAGTTTAGATCACTAATAGCAGCGCAAATCATAAGATGCATTTGGATCGCTGAATGGCCTGAAACTTATAAGAAATTCAAATTAACTGAAATGACCTAAGCATGTCAAAGGTTTGGATCACTACAAATGGGCCAAATCATATAAACAATTTGGATCGTTTGTAAAGCTTAAGAGGGTCCTACAAAATTTAGTGCATGGATCAACTTAGCATATCCATTGCCGTGGATCATGAAAAGCAACTTCAATCATATGATGAGTTTGGATCATTAAAAGCAGCATCAATTGTATAATGAGTTTGGATTGCCGAATAAGCCTAATCATATCAACAATTCGGATCCACTGAATGGCCCAAGCATGCCAATATTTTTTATCCATCAAAATGGCCTATTCCAAAGGTATGGATCACTAGAAATGGGCCAAATGATATGAATTTGGATTATTATAAAAAAAACCTGATTGTTTGAATTGTGTATAGAATTGAAGAGAGACCTACAAAATTAACAATGTGGATCACTGAGAAGCAACCTCAAATATTATGAATAGATGGATCTGTTGAGGGTCAAATATTGCATATTAGACCCTATTTATTACCTGGATTTAAGAGCATGATATTGTTTAAATAGGCCGATTTAATCTTGTTTGTGATGCAGGATGTATTTATAAGCGGGGACTGAAAATGATGCTTAAAGCCTGGATTTAACGCTCTGATGACACCAAGGCAAAAGACGGACTCCATGGGACCAAAATCAACGGATTTACATGCCAGGGATCCGAGAAGATCAAGCCGTTCACGTTCAAGTGGCCTGAAAGTCAGCCAGAATGCAGGATCACAGGGTTCTCGCCATCCGATTGGCTCGAAACTTCATTCATTGCCTGAGGACCACAAATGAGCCGTACACGTAAAATTTCAGCACCTGAATCCCTACAGAAGTGGGCCAATGGATAGATCAGCACGTAGAGCGGTGAATTGGGGACCACCCGGGTCCTAGATATGCTTCAGATTTGGCCCCCACGGTTAAATTGGGGTGACATATCAAATGGACGGAGCAGATGTTACATGTACACCAATGTGAGACTCATGCAAGCAAGCGTATACACAGCATGAACATACTCCCGCCACGCACCATAAGAACCAAGGTCGGTCAGCGCCTGCTGACCGACAAGTTTCCAAAGAAACAGAGACGCAATAGCGTCTGCCCTGACCGACGCCGGGTCTCGATGGTAGGCCCCACTTGTCATTTTTTTCGAAGATCCGAACCGTCCAATGACCTCCCAGCGAGCGTCTCATCACTGCCTAGGTGGTATAACTGTAGAAGGTAGCGAGGATCAAAATCTAGCCGTCCAAACGTAGATTCGACGGTCGAGACATCTAACAGGTGAGACACCATGATTTTGATCCAAAACGGACCAGGTCCGACTGGTTTTTCGAGGGCAATCGAGTGGACGGATTGGATTTCTCATCAGACCTCGATAATGGGCTCCGCCATCATCTCAGCGTAAAAGCAGAAGCCCTGTTGTTCACCATCGTCTCCTGGGCATGGTCGAATGTCGGTACCCTTCCTAACCTTCATACATCTTGCGATTGGTTGGTAATTAGTTTAATTCTGTTGTTTGCGTTGCCTCTTGGGCATGGTGTGGTGATGGAATCCATTCTAATTCATATACCCTTCATCTCTTGAAAACTATATCAATGGCAGTTCAGTTGATTTTCATGAATCAAGAGTAGTTCTCCCTGATCTCTACAAGTGGATCCTCTGAATCCCTAGTTTCCTATTTCTGAATTTTTCCTAAGTTTTAGATAATAATTTCACAATCATTCATCGAACTACAAATCAATTTAGATTTCATCTCATTCTAGTTCTACATCTAGTTAGTTTTCAGATTACGTACAAGTTTTAGTCTCTTGGGATTCGACCTCGGTCTCACCGAGTTTATTACTACATCACAACCCTGCACTTGGGGAGTGAACAAGTTTTTGGCGCTGTTGCCGGGGACTGACAGTTATGTATTTCTGAAATTAACTAGTTCTAGGATTAAAATTAGGATTGTACTAACTTTAATTTTAGATTTTTCTTTCTTAGAACTAACTTTCCTGTTTTGTAGGGTCTTTAATAGATTGTCTAAATTGGTAACTTCGTCCTAATTTCTCTACTTTTTCTATTTTTTAAATTTGGTCTTATCTCTTAGATACTAACTTGGGTTGTTTTGTTTTGCAGGATCTTAACATAGGAACTTCTCATTTGGTAACACCTTTCTAACTACTCCTCTTACTTCCCATATTGTTGTACGATCTGTTCTTTTATTTTTTTAGGATTATACTCAGAGTTAGGGATCTACCATGGAAGCATGGGTACGTGCATATGCTGAGATGGATATGAGATATTGGGGAATGCCTGAGGGTTGTGGAATTCAACGAATACCTCAAGATTTCTCTCCATCAAGAACAGACATTGAGAACCGACTAGAACGTTATGTTCCATCGGTTAATAGGGCCGTATACGATCGTAATTATGGGAATGAGGATTATTATCAACCATCATACTCTCTCATGTATGATCAGTATGACTATAACCAGTGGAACCATCAAAACTGGGAAGATGAACCAACAACATATTGTAATTCTCTTGGATACCCTACCTTTGAGAGCCAACCAGAAATGATCCAAGAGAATTCATTTCAGTATAACATGGAGTGTCTTGCGGAAATTAGAAAAGCAATGGAAGCACTCAATTCACGCCTCGATAGGATAGAAGAAGCTCGCTCATCCCAACCACAATCCAATCTAGAAATACAATACGGGGAAAGTGATCCTCACTCGCTTTTGACAAAATCTGGAATTTGGAATGAGGAGTTGGATTCCATTAATGAGCATACGGTTCAATTCCTCGATGAGTCGATCTCAATGACTGTTCAAAAGAATGATGGAGATACATGGGTGTCTTTCAAATACAGTGATGATGACACACTTTCCTTACATAATACACAGGATCTCAATGTTGAGGTAGAGGTTAGTTTATTCGAACCTCAACCAAATTTAGAATGTGAGGAAAGCGATCCCATCCCAAGTGTGCACTGCACAGAATTAGACGATGATGAGTATTGGGATGATGATCCTGAATGTTCAGCCCCACTTTCCTTGGAATTAATCTCAAGTTTGGTCCAGGTCAATGATCAAGAAGTGCACGAAGTGAGCAGTCATAATGAGCTACTCCACTCACCCGACATATCTGATTTAAAAGTGGATGAGCTCCTTACAACTAACCCTTCTATCTCTTGTGAGACATGTTTGGACCACTCCCCTGACTTACATGATGATATGATTCAGGAGATGAACGAGTTACTTGATACGACTCTGGAATTTGAAACTACCCAGTCGAGGCCACCATCTGAATTGTTAAATTTTGACGAGTCTAGGCCTCTTCTGAGTAGTATCAATGAACAGAGTTCACACATCAATACTTCGTCTACTGACCCTCTATCTGTCTGTGCAGGGTTGAAGCAAGAGAGCGTACCTACGGTTACTTTTAAAGACGATGGATTCCTTGGGCAGATCATCACACACTTCAATATGGAAAATGAGTCACTCTCAGCTGAATGTCCCAACTCTTTGGATCATTGCTTGGCACACTTTGCAAATTCAAACGATCCCATGATAAGAGACATAGTGAATGCCTTGCAAGACGATATTTCGGTAGTCATTACTGACCGAGAGAACCCTTACTCTGAAGCCCCTCCCTCCCCAGATCCTCACTATTTACCATTAAGGGAGGAGGAGCTAAAAATTGAACTGAAGTCTGATACTTTGGAATGTGTTGAGACTACACTTCTTGAAAATTTTTCTCAATTTGATCTACTTGTAGTCTCTGATTCACCATGGGATACTAACTTCGAAACTTCTTCTGTCGCAGGTGAACCGTATATACTCTGGATACCTCAGGCGAATCAACGACAAATTTTTGATGAGGTACATAAGTTTCTCTGGAATGTCATGCTCCAGGGCATCTAAGCCTATTGCAAAAAGGGCTTTTGGATGATCCTGTTAAGAAACCTACTGAGAAATTTATCACGATACTAGCCAGAAGAGGAACCTTGCGGCATGACTGAGTAGTTTTTCCCTGCTTTCTTAGGACTAGGGTAGTTTCCTTTATCTTTGTTTTAGGATAGACGGTAAACTTAGCGCTCCTGGGAGGCAACCCAGTTATTCATTCCATTTCATTTTCCTAGTTAGTTAGTTCAATGTTTGTGGGTAACATTGCTGCAAACCCTCTCGAGACTACAACTCGTCCACTAGGGGCAACCTAGGGGTTTAAAGGCTTGTTACATACGCTAAATGCAATCGAAAGCACCTGCGAAAGTGGTATAGGTAGGATTTTGTTTTGTTATTTTTGTTGGTTTCACTCTTGTACTAACCTGCTCTCTCCCAACAATCTCTTGAAAAATCTCTCTCGATTCGTTATCCAGGTACTATCTTCCCATCACTTTTTCTTTACTGCCGTTGTCTCATGTGCATTGCATGTTTATATCTTTTACATTGAGGATAATGTAGATTTTAGGTTGGGGGTGGGAGTTTAGGTTACCTAATCAGTGTTTTCTTGGTCTTGGGCAAAAATTGTGAAAATTTTTAAATTTTTTCTGGACTTTCTGGTAAATTCTAAGTGATTTGACAACCATCTTTGATTTAGAATTACAGGATATGGAATGTTGGTGATTTACTACTCTTGGATTCCGTTATTTGTTAGATTTCACAGTTAAGTCCGAACTGTTAATCCATGATTAGAAGTTTTAAACATTAATTGAGTCATGATTTCACAGGACACATCTCGCTTACATATTAAGATTTCAGTTCCATATTGAAGGATTAACTTGGTAATCACTAAGCATGAAAGAAACCAGCCTAAAAGATTTGGCCATCAGGGTATAAAAAAGAATTGCACCATGGGTTTGCTCCCTATAGGTGTGGATTCGATTTTTCATGATTAACAGTTGAAAAGAGTTGGGCGACTAGTTTCACCATAGGTTTGCTCCCTATAAGTGAAAATTTGATTCCCATCTTGACATTAAAAAAAAAAATAAAAAAAAAAAAATTAGAAAAATGAAAGAGTGATCTGTGAGGCAAAGTTTTGGTTTAGGTGATGGTAGTTATGAATTTTGTGATTGGTTACCAATGATATCATGAAATCGACAATTTGATCTCTTAATGATGATAGGCCGAGATTTCACTATACACCCATGGAACTCAATGTTTAGAATTATTCTAGTTTATGGATTAATAGTTGAACTTGATTATGAAATTCACCGTGCATGAGAGGCCAAGAGAAATTGATAATCAACATTCATGAATCTTAGATTTCTCATATCTGAATCGTTCTTAAAAAATATCACTCGGTTTCATGGAAATTGCCCTGTAATTCTCAACTTATTTTTCGCATACTTTGCTTGGGACTAGCAAAATGCTGGTTGGGGGTTATGTTGAGGGTCAAATATTGCATATTAGACCCTATTTATTACCTGGATTTAAGAGCATGATATTGTTTAAACAAGCCGATTGAATCGTGTTTGTGATGCAGGATGTATTTACAAGCGGGGACTGAAAATGATGCTTAAAGCCTGGATTTAATGCTCTGATGACACCAAGGCAAAGGACGGACTCCATGGGACCAAAATCAACGGATTTACATGCCAGGGATCTGAGAAGATCAAGCCGTTCACGTTCAAGTGGCCTGAAAGTCAGCCAGAATGCAGGATCACAGGGTTCTCGCCATCCGATTGGCTCGAAACTTCATTCATTGCCTGAGGACCACAAATGAGCCGTACACGTAAAATTTCAGCACCTGAATCCCTACAGAAGTGGGCCAATGGATAGATCAGCACGTAGAGCGGTGAATTGGGGCCCACCCGGGTCCCAGATATGCTTCAGATTTGCCCCCCACGGTTAAATTGGGGTGACATATCAAATGGACGGAGCAGATGTTACATGTACACCAATGTGAGACTCATGCAAGCAAGCGTATACACAGCATGAACATACTCCCGCCACGCACCATAAGAACCAAGGTCGGTCAGCGCCTGCTGACCGACAAGTTTCCAAAGAAACAGAGACGCAACAGCGTCTGCCGACCGACACCGGGTCTCGATGGTGGGCCCCACTTGTCATTTTTTTCGAAGATCCGAACCGTCCAATGACCTCCCAGCGAGCGTCTCATCACTGCCTAGGTGGTATAACTGTAGAAGGTAGCGAGGATCGAAATCTGGCCGTCCAAACATAGATTAGACGGTCGAGACATCTAACAGGTGAGACACCATGATTTTGATCCAAAACGGACCAGGTCCGACTGGTTTTTCGAGGGCGATCGAGTGGACGGATTGGATTTCTCATCAGACCTCGATAATGGGCTCCGCCATCATCTCAGCGTAAAAGCAGAAGCCCTATTGTTCACCATCGTCTCCTGGGCATGGTCGAATGTCGGTACCCTTCCTAACCTTCATACATCTTGCGATTGGTTGGTAATTAGTTTAATTCTGTTGTTTGCTTTGCCTCTTGGGCATGGTGTGGTGATGGAATCCATTCTAATTCATATACCCTTCATCTCTTGAAAACTATATCAATGGCAGTTCAGTTGATTTTCATGAATCAAGAGTAGTTCTCCCTGATCTCTGCAAGTGGATCCTCTGAATCCCTAGTTTCCTATTACTGAATTTTTCCTAAGTTTTAGATAATAATTTCACAATCATTCCTCGAACTACAAATCAATTTAGATTTCATCTCATTCTAGTTCTACATCTAGTTAGTTTTCAGATTACGTACAAGTTTCAGTCTCTTGGGATTCGACCTCGGTCTCACCGAGTTTATTACTACATCACAACCCTACACTTGGGGAGTGAACAGGATCAACTTAACATATCCATTAGGATGGTTCATGGAAATAGGCTTCAATCATATGATGAGTTTAGATCATTAATAACAGCACAAATCATGAAATACATTTGGATCGCTGAATGGACCGAATCGTCAAAGGTTTGGATCACTAGAAATGGGCCAAATCATATGAACTGTTTGGATCGTTTGTAAAGTTGAAAAGGGTTTTACAAAATTTAGGGCATGGATCAACTTAGCATATCCATTGCCATAGATCATGAAAAGCAGCATCAATCATATGATGAGTTTAGATCATTAATAGCAACTTTAATCGTACGATGAGTTTGAATCGCCGAATGAGCCTAATCATACGAATTTAGATCGTTATAAAAAGAAACCTGATTGTTTGAATTGTGTAATGAATTGAAGAGGGTCCTACAAAATTAACGCTGAGAACCAGCCTCAAATATTATGAATAGATGGATCAATTTAACATATCCATTGGGATGGGTCATATGAATAGATGGATCAACTTAACATATCCATTGGGATGGGTCATATGAAGGGACGGGTCAACTTAACATATCCATTGGAATGGGTCATATGAATTAACGCTAAGAACCAACCTCAAATATTATTACTATCATAACAATATTGTGGAATAGGATTCTTATAGCTAACCTAAATAGATCCTAAATAGATTCATCTAGCTGAACCCAAAATGTAAGGCTTAGGGGTTGTTTGTTTACCACTTAATATGTCACCGAACTCTTAAAATCATATTTCAGCCACTTAAGATGCTATTTTGGGTGTTTGTTTAACACAATTAATAAAAGTCTTAAATGGAAATTAATCACGGAATTAATTCAAGGGTGGTGTATGTGCCGAAAGAGGCAAGTGATTTTAAGTTGAACTTTTTTTTTCTAAATGATTACTTTGCCCTCTTCGAAGTAACTTTCTATGAAAGCTTTTAGGGGTAATTGCGTAGTTGTTGTGTGGACATGGCAAAGTTCATTGGGCCCATCATGATGTATGTGTTATATCCACCAAGTCCATCCATTTTGCCACATCATTTCAAAGCATGAGCCAAAAAGGAGGCAGACCCTAGGCTCAAGTAGACTATAGTTTCCACACCACATAAAGCTGTGAGGACAATACCTTCATAGGGCCCACCATGATGTTTTTTTGCCATCCAACCTGTTCATAAGGTCACGCGGACCTGGATGAAGGGAAAACACAAATATCAGATTGATCCATAACTTTATGGCCCCCAAGAAGTTTTCAATTGTATGCGATCAATCTCCAACTTTGGGTCTACCACATTTTTGGGCTCGTGACCTAAAAAAATATGAACAGTATGGATCAAACACATACATTATGGTGGGGCCCACAGAACTTTGTTACATCAACACGGTACCCACGGAGGTGTCGTGTTAGCAAATCCGCCTTGCAAACGGATTTCTTTCGAAAGCCTTTGTAGGAAGTTCCTACAATGGGAAGCTTTTTACTAGCAAAACAAGCCCAATAAATAAAAACATACAAGGGATGAAACCCTTCAAGCAAAACCAATATGCAACATCCATTTTTTGCTTCCATTCATTAGAAGATAATATCAAAGTGGGTTCCACACAATGAACGTCCAGAACAACGATTTATGCTATAATAATATGGTGTGTAAATTTTTATTGCTATTGATCATATAGTGATTTTTGGGAGGAATGCATAGTCAGAGGTGAGAATCATAATAGGAGGTGCATGTCACATGATGGATAGTCAAAATGGATCATTCATCCTATTATAATCAAAATGATCATGCCATTTCTCTAATATGGATCATTCATCTTATTAATTGATCTTGGTTAGGATCATCCGATCAAAGTCATTTTTTAGAATAATGGTCAAGGATAAGCCTTCAAGGTATCTTGTTGACAATACTTTCTCTCGAATGATACAAATAGAGCTACTGGCTTGTTTTTGGTTTACAATCACCCTTTCAAAGAAGAGACCGCTTTTATGGGTGTCGGATTGGCATGAATTGTTATGCTAATCAACGAGAAGGCCTTAAGCTTTCTAGAAAAAGAAGAAGATAAAGAAGAAATGACAAATTGGATTAAAGAATTTGGGGTATCCTTTTGATGGAACCGATTGTTACATGCACATTTTCCTCGTCTACAATTGAGATAAGGGAGTGATTTTGAGATGGGAAAATGGTAAGGGTTACGTGATTGTTATCAACTTAAACTATCTATCATATTTGAATATGGTAGCTTCTAGGGAGTTTAATCATTTTCTTAGCAAACATTTTATCATTCTCAATAACCTAGACCCATGTTACTGATTTTCTTTGAACTGTATTCCAATCCCCTTTATAATTTTTTTCATCTCTTTTTATTTTTTAATATTTAAACAGCTTTTTTTTTAAAAAAGGTAATTCCAATGAATTCTTTTTAAATTTTGGGCATTTAGAATTTTCTTCTTTGTTTTGTCATTCTAGTGCAATTATTGGAGAAAACAATTTTTATACAAGGTAATATCATCTAACCATATGAGGACTTCAATACATTTAATCCACTATTGATAGATACCACAATCCTCTTACTCGAATTCTAATTTTTTTCCCCTAGCCACTTTGACAATAAAAAATATAGATTGGAATATAAGGATTAAAAGGCTTTGATGTATTGATTTTGCTTTTGAGTAGATCGTCCTTTGGTATTCTTCCTATCAATTTATTTCCTAATCATTAAAATTTTCCTAGTGTTTGATTCTGGTGTAGAATCTTTTTGAAGATGATGCATAAAATTTATCTATTTTAAATGACGCCCCAATATTTTCAGCTAAAAAGACATTTTGTTATGAGTGACTTCCTAATCCAACAAGTGTCCTTATCTAAGCTTAACTTCATCTTCAGGTAAGAGTCTGACTGTTCTCATTTGTCTTGATCCTAATTAAAGATCGACAGTTATTACTTTGATTCCACAGCTAATCAACTCTTGTGTAAAGTGGTGTGTGATTTTGCCTATTGAAGATAGTCCAATAAAAAGTAAGTCGTGTGCACATTCATGGGACCTTACCCCATCGTTTAGGACAAACCAAAACCTGAAAATGATCATGGGAAGGAGTGAAGTGATAAGAGGCAAGGCAGGATTTCTAATTCAAATAGGGGATGTAGACTGACTTTTTGGTCGAGAGAACATATTATAGGCAATAAGAGCCGGTCAACCAACACCAGATGTTAAGCCACTTCGGGGGGTCGGGCAGGCTTGGCCCCTAATAAATCCACTTTGAAGAAAAAAGAGATCTATATATTGAAGTTCGGGCCGACGGCTTTGACTGGAAAAGTCATGTTGTTCATGTAATTCTGCTAGTCTAGGAGTAGCTTCCATGCTTCGGGAGTCACCACTGCAAAATACGATGACCTAATCAAGAGAGCTATAAGCCAGGGCTGCCCGAATTGCGCTATAGTGCGCCTTATTAGATTAAGGCTCCATTTTTCAACAGATATGACGTCTCCCTATTAGTGACAGCGTGTATTGGAACTTGCTGATAGGAAAGGAGAGAAAAATAGAGCAATGCCTACAACGGAGTCAATCCGTTATTCATTGACAGACGAAACTCTCGTTCAGTCGTTAAGCATCACTAGCTTACCCCTATATGGGTAGAATGACTATTGAAAGGAATGGTTGGGTGTAGGCTTAACAATGAACATAGAATTGAGGGTTTCAGGAGTTTCCGGATGTGAGGATTTAAATTTTTTTTTTTTTTTTAAAAAAAACACTTCCCCTATTACACCACGTGTATCTTGTAATTCACGTGAAGGGGAATCAAACTTGTGTCTGTGGGGAGCAAACCCACAACTAAAGTCGTTCACCCAAACTCATGACGGGCAATCCATAGGAAGGGGAATCAAACTCGTGTCTATGGGGAGCAAACCCACGACTAAAGCCATTCTCCTGAACTCGTGTCTGCGGGGAGCAAACCCACGACTAAAGCCATTCTTCCGAACTCATGTCTGTGGGGAGCAAACCCACGACCAAAGATGTTCTCCCGAACTCGTGACCAGTAACACACGGACAGGGGAAATGAACTCGTGTTTGTGGGGAGCAAACCTAAGACCAGAGCCATTCGCCCAAACTTGTGACGGGTTTGGGGAATTTTTTTTTTTTAAAGATAGGGTGTCCTTGTCCCTTTAAGGTGAGACCATTTCCTGCAGATGCACGTAATCACTCGTCAACCACAAGCATCTAAAAATGCACAGGGAGGAAATTGAACTCAGTCGTTAAGCGTCATGAGCAACACATATAGGGGCGGGATCAAGCTTGAAAGGAATGGACAGGCGTAGGCTTAATAGTGAACACTGAAATTGAAAGTTTAAATTTCAGGAATATCCAAATGTGAGGATTAAAAATAAAAACTTTCCCTGATACACGACGTGTAGAACAGGGCAACGAGTCGAGTTGGACTAAGGGTTGAAGGGGTGACCCGATTCGACCTGATTTTGAAATAGACCTGACCTGAACTTGACCCAACTCGGTACCGAGTCCAGCATGCTCGACCGAGCAAACCCACAACCAAAGTCGTTCGCCCAAACTCAGGTAATCCACAGGGAGGGGAATCAAACTCATGTTTATGGGAAGCAAACCCACGACTAAAGTCGTTCGCACCAACTCGTGATAGGTAATCCACGAGGAAGGGAATCACACTCGCCTCTATGGGGAGCAAACCCACAACCAAAGCCATTTGCCCAAACTCATAACGGGTTTTGGAAAGGATTTTTTTTATAACGACAGGGTGTCCCCATCCCTTTAAGGGCGAGACCATTCCATGTAGATGCATGCATTCACCCGCCAACCACGCGCATCAAAAAATCCACAGAGAGGGAATCAAACTTAGTCGTTAAGCGTCATGAGCATATGCCTATTGAATGTTAAAATTTCAGGAATATCCAAATGTGAGAATTAAAAATAAATACTTTCCCTGATACACAACGTGTAGAACAGGGCAACGAGTCGAGTCAGACCAAGTTAGGGTTGAACCAACTCGACCTGGTTTTGAAATAGTCCTGACCCGAACTCGACCCAACTTGGTACCAAGTCCAGCATGTCTGATTCGATCTAAGTTCGGGTCTGGCCTGGACTAACCTAAACTGAGTCCGACTCAGTCACAGGTACCGAGTTGGGTCGAGTCAGGTCGGGTGTGGCGAGTTTCCAGATGTGAGGATTATTAAAAAAAAAAACTTCCCCAGTTACACCACGTGCATCGAGTAATCCACGAGGAGAGGAATCGAACTCGTGTCTATGTGGAGCAAACCCACGACCAAAGTCGTTCACCCAAACTCATAACAAGTAATCCATGTGGAGGAGAATAAAACTCGTGTCTGTGGGGAGCAAACCTACGACCAAAGTCGTTCGCTCCAACTCCTGATAGGTAATCCACGGGGAGGGGAATCCCACTCGCATCTATGGGAAGCAAACCCATGACCAAATCCATTCGCCTAAACTCGTGATGAGTTTTGGGAAGTGAAACCTCACATCTTTCTAAGATCTAAGTAAAATAAGAAAAAAGGATTGGGGTAGCCTCATGATTGAGCATGTATTTGACTATCCTTCTATTGGAGGTGAATGATATTTAACATTTAGTGAAGTTGTGTATTGTGTGCTTAGGGTGTAATTTGTTATATATGTAAACTGTCAAACCCTATTAAGATAAGGAGTATCCCAAAATAGGAAAGACCCTTAGCATGAAGATTAGTTTACCTCGGAAAAAAATATCATTCATAAGTGGTATTTTCAAATAATCTATTTTTTAGAGATCAAGAAGTTAATCTGTATATGGAGTTTCATTAATTGATAAAAGGTCATTCCAACAAAAAATTTGGGGCATTTACTTTTCACATACGAGGAGATCTTGCTCAAAAAACATCTTTAGTTTAGATTCTTCATACTTTTTTACTTTTTTACATTTCTTTTTTTACGTCCTTCTAACTTGTTTTTCGTTTTGTATTTTTTGTCTAAGTAAAGCTTAAAACCAACAATAGAATTTAGTTATAGCTCATTACAAATTGCCTTTTTTTTTTTCCTCTCTCTCTCTCTCTCTTTTTGAGAGAGCTTCATTAAAAGCCCACAAAATAAGCAAAAGAAAACAACCCACCCACACAATTGAAAAACATATGAGAGATTAGTGGGATTAACTGGCTTTACATAAGAAGCCCAACCCAAAAAAATACATTTAATTTCCCTAACAACCACATCCTATTCTGAAAGTATCTCCTATAAAAAATCAATCTCCACAAAGCTTTCCCCACTTTTCCCACCCGTCTTGAATGCCACGACCACAGAAGGTCCACAACAGAATTCAGCTTTGCCTAATCTTGTATGGAGAACATTAAGAAAGTAGTCCTACATCTTTCAAGCAAACATGGAATGAATGAAGAGTTGGGTCACCAAAAGCAACCCCAATCATATGAAGCATTGGGTCACTAAGTATAAGCCCAATCATATTAACAGTTCAAATCAATTGAAATGGCCCAAGCATGTCAAAGGTCTGCATCACTAGAAACCAGCAAATCATATGAGGGGTTTGGATCAACCGTGGTAGGGTTTATTAACAATTTGGATCATTGAATATAAGCTAGCCAGATTAACAATTAGTCAAGAAAAGTAACTACGCTCCACACTTAACTATAAAAGATCAAAATATTATATGTCATGATTGCTTCACTAACAATTTTTGTCCTTACCACATCCAATGAAGGCTATTAATAATCAACAAAATTGATTGGTGAACACAAGCCTCAACATATATTGGTCCAGATCATTAAAATGGCCTTAATCAGATGAAGGGTTTAGATCACAAAAAATGCCACAATGATATAAAGGGTTCCGATCACTTACAATAGGCCCAATCAAATGAACGATTTGAATCACTTGGAATGGCCCAACCATATCAAATATTCGTAATTGTAATTCTGTTTCGGTGGCAGTCTCAACTTTCATGCTGAATGCACCATGACAATTAAAACTAGTTTGAATCAAGTATTGAACCAATTTTCGACAGAGCATATAAACTTCACGGGTTCAACATCTGTTGAGATTGTTAAAATATTGGTAGTTGAGAATCATAACAACAAATTCTAAGACCCTGCTGAAAGCTTTTCAAACTAATCCTACAGTACTGAATTTCTTCATAAAGTAAAAAAACATCTATACTACAACCATAATACGAGCATATTTAATAAAAGAAAGAAATAGCAAATCTGTAGCAGTTAACTCACAACTTTAACTATTTCCAATTGGGGTTCAGCCCATTTATAGGCTTGTGCTGATTTTTCTGATGCCTGAAACAATGTTGTGAATTAAACTGATATTCCGATATTGGAACCAGCAGTTCAAAAAACCAACTAGAGAAATTATAACACTTGCCCCATATTTCGATATTGGAATTTCTTGTTGAGCACGTAGTAAATGTGCTTCCTCCATGTTAACCACTACGGGGTATATGGCAGAAATCAGGACTGCAGGGAAGAATATATTTGATATATGAACAAATAAAGAGAGAAACAGTTATGAAGAGTACATCCATAGAGGACAATGAGGTATATAAAAACTTTAAATTCAAGATGAGAAAGAAAGGCTTTAAAACTAAGAACAAACTTGCACTCAATCATCCATGCCGAATAAATGAAGGATAACTCTTTGTGGTCCATTGATCAAAGGTTAGGATCTTCCAATCATGGATATTTTTTTTAGCACACCCCCATCAACTATGGGGCTTATCAGATACACAGATTGGATTAACAAACCATGGCCCCACATGTAGGGAATCCTGCCCCTCCACAATGTATGTTCACTAATGAGCAATGTCCTATCATTTTTCCTAAAAATAGTAAATAGATTCTTGATATGGCAGATCAATCCTTCTGATCCCCCTACAATTACATTTAAGCCAATTAATACTGTAAAAACTGAAAGTAGATCACCCACTAAAAGAGATCTAACATGCCATAAATATCAACATTCTTTCAAGAAAAATTCTGCATTGGACTATCTCTTAGTACTGCACCAAGAATCAAACTCACTGGAAAAGGAACTGAAGCATGAAGACTCGTTGTTCTTGGACAATCTGAGCAGCAGATTTCGTAATTGTGGAACATATTAAAAAAGCACCTGTCTGAAAGTTTAGAGTCCGTGGTAATCTTTTTTTAATTAATTATTTATTTATTTATTAAAGCCATGCTGCCAATCTTGTACTCCTTAATCAATGGAACACTTGCATCCCTGAGATCCAAATAAGAACCACTATGACAACATATTGGATGCATGCACCAGATGAGCAACATAAGACATGCATAAAGAAAGAACATTCTTTGGAAAACCCCCTTTTCCAATAATGAGACAAATTGCCGCCTACTTTCCAAGTGCAAATCTTCCCAATTTCATATTCCTAGACAAGTCTGCATCACAGACCGAGTGGACCTGAATACATAACGATCACAATAATCGCAGTAAAGGAATAGAGTTGAAGTTGTGAATCTAGACAAAGAACCCTTGATATTAGCATTTGATAGATCATTGCCATCTCATTCTCCGAAGCGGTCAAGAACCAAAATGACAAGGACCTTGCAGGTCTATCCATCTGGAGCCATTAAAGAAGCAAAAAAAGATAAATAGACTTTGCAAACATCTGAAATAACCACCAACAGAATAAAACAAAACAAAACACTGCAATGAGACCCCCTTATAGCAAGCAGCAAGCCATGCTGCCAATCTTGTACTCGTTACTCGATGGAACACACTCGCATCCTCGAGATCCAAGTAAGAACCACTATGACAACATATTAAATGCATACACCAGATGAGCGACATAACACAAGCATAAAGAAATTCATTGCAAAACCCTCTTCTACAATAATGAGACATTGTTGCCTATTTCCACGTGCAAATCTTCCCAACTCCATATTCCTAGACAAGTTTGCATCATAGACAGGGAGGGGCTAAAGACATAATGATCACAATAATTGCAATAAAGGAACAGAGTCGAAGTTGTGAATTTAGACAAATAACCATCCATATTAGCGTTGACAGATCATCACCGTCTCATTCTCTGAGGCGATCAAGAACCAAATGACAAACATCTTGCAGGTATATCTATATGGAACCATGAAAGAACCAAAAATGATAGATCATGACATTAGCATGAAACAATTCAGTCCCCTAAAAAGCATGAAACAATTCATGAATAAATATCATGCCCCACAAGCTTGATCCTCAACCATTCTATGTTCTATGACAACCCTTTGCTGATTTGGCAATTGGCATCTTCTGTTTGCTGGGATAAAGCTTTAAAGTCGGCAAATAATTGCACACCAATCTGAAAAGACAAACACACAAAGATTTCACAAACAACTGACAACATAAACCACAATCAGAATTAAGGAATTGAAACTCTGCAATGAAACCCCCTAAAGCATAAAGGTAATGGTAATTTTACTAGGGGACAAAAAAAATAGAAAAAGAAAAAAAGCCAAGATGGGGCAAAAGCTACAACCCAAAGAAAGGAGTCGGTTGCCATTGCTTTGACTTTGCAAGTCAATCATTGTTATGGGTGATGCATTAGAAATTAGAACCTTGAAAGAACCACATCCCATGAGTTAAATAAAATAAAAAAGTAGAAGAAGAAGTGACACTTTCACCACAATACAGAGCTCTTGAAAAACACACTAACCTTTGAGGCAGCAAGTTTGGGTCCTCAGATAACATCATATTCTGACTATCATTTTTATGAAGCCAATATAGGGATTGGGCTTGTTGCTCACTACCCACTTCTAATGGTAAATTCATGCCATTCTGGAACTGCAAAATTGGGATAACATAAATGTCCAATTTTTAGAGATATAAGACAAGTGAATGTCACTATGACCAACAAGAGACTCTGCTAAGCCCACACACACATCCAAATGTGGTCACACATGCTAAACATGGCATGCATGGGACATCCAAGTAATGCATCAGGTAGGTGTAAATGCATGTAGGGCGTGTAAACATGGACAATCAGGTAAGGACAAGTATAAGGGCAGTGTGGTTATTCCTATAATTACTGTGAATAAAGAGTGCAAGCAGGCCAGTTAGGGTTGATAACAGACCAACCCATATGATAACATTACTAAGGAAGAACCAAATGATAACACAATCAATTCCGAATAACTTGTTTTTTCAGTGCCTAATCTTTTTAAGTTGGCTCTAACAATATCCCATTTTGATCACTTCCACTCATGGAAATTCACAAGCACCTGAAATATCCAGGCCACAGTTGCAAGAAATCAGCACACTATAGAAGCACAAAAGAACACGATACCAGCAGCAATTCAAAAATCTTAAAAGAACTTCAAAGGGGAAAAAAGATTATGAAACTAAAATAAATATGGAAGAATTTAACTGAATAATTTTCTTTGACATGAAAATTTCATTCTATAATAAAATGGATTAGATTGGATGAAGAAGTCAGTGATTTATAAATAACACAAGATCCATGGTGACTGCCATTTTCAGTGAATGCAAAAGAACAAGTATTGAATGCAACCATCAAATATTTGTTGACTAAAAATTCTGAAATCATTACAAACAAATACCACTAGTGGTGAAACAAAATGGTTTATGAAACAACCAATGATTTTTATTTTTATTTTTTAAAAAAATAGAAAGACAATAAGTGAATCATGCTTTTCAAAGTAGGATGGCACAATCATATACATTTCAACTCAAATCCATCAGATCTCAAACCCACAAGACAAATTGGACGATTGATTATTCTTAAATCCAAACGAAGGGCCCTTTAGTGGAGCAGTATTTGAAAAATAAGCATATGCGCAATGTTGTTGATCTGTTGAATGATTCCAAGGGGAATGAGAAAAAAAAATCTATCAAGTTAGATATTGAAGGTTCAAGTCAGCTCTGTCTCGTGTGGATTTACAGATGAAGAATCTTCCTGCACCTGCTCAGGTGGTTTTCTGATCAACTTGCTCAGGTGGTTTTTCTTGCTCAGTTTTAATAATTCATAGCTTTGAAGCATTGCTGGAAATTTTTGTTGTTGTCAATGTGGTGGCATGTTGCTCAGGTGGTTTTCTGATCAACTTTCTCAGAATTCTTTAATAGTTAAGAGTGCCAGATTTGTCTGTCCGCAACATCAAATATCACAGAAACATCTTCCTAAAAGCATGTCAGCATGAGATGAAACACGTTAACAGATTACATTAATATGTGATTATATGCTAGATTAGTAAGAAATGTGAGAAAATGAATTGATCTCAGCAAGCATAATTTGGTATGGTAATTTCACATCTATCAACAGAAGCAACAGAAAGAAGGGAAAATTGGAGAAGAAGAGAAAGGAACAAGTGAAGAAAACTGCAGTAACAGCTGATCTTCTTCTATTAGTAGTGTAAAGAACACTAACCGTCGAAGGTTAAGGGAAGAGAGGCCCGGCTATATCCTAAATAAGATAGGGAGACCTCCCTCCCTCCCTTTCTATTTCTCTCAAAAGTTCTCTCCTCCTCTTACAGTTCCATTAGCTCTTTATGTTTGTTGAGGGTCAAATATTGTATATCAGACCCCAGTAATTACCCGAGTTTACGAATATGATACTGTTTGACGGCATGTTTTAATTTTATTTGTAATGCAGGACGTATTTACAAGCTTGGATTGAAATAGGAGGCTAAAAACGTGGATTTAACATTCAGGAATCACCACGACAAGGGCCAGACTCCAGGGGACCAAGATCAACGCCAGAGATCCAAGAAAACTGAGGAACTGAAGCTCAAGTGGCCTGAAAGTCAGCCAGAATGCAATATCACAGGATTTCCACCATCTGATCGGCTCCGAATTTCATACATCACCTGAGGACCACAAATGAGCCGTACAGGTCAAATTTCAACTCCTGGATCCCTATAAAAGTGGGCCGACAGTCAGATCAACCCTGTAACTCCTTAAGTGGGGCCCACTTGACATCTGAATATGCTTCACTTTTGGGATTAACCATTTAAAGGAGGTGGAAAAATAGATGGACGGATTGGATTTTGCATATACATCACGGTAGGTCTCACTACGTGTAGGTGGAGTGCACAGAAGCAGTGCACTCACCGTGCACCGAAAATACAAAGTCCGTCAGCAGCGGCTGACCTGACTTCTCGCAAGAAAAAAAAATGAAAATTTCCGTTTTTCACGGAAACAGGGGCGTCGGTTGATGATTAGTGGGCCCCACCTATAAAGTATTTTGCAATCCAAGCCATCCATCATTTAGAGGGATTCGTTCTGGACAGAACCATGTTGTCCATTATCATCCATGCATTCACATGTGCCGATCACAGCAAGCAGAAGATACTCGTCCGCAGCCGTTGGAGCATGATACATTAAGTGGGTCACATCAAAGGATGATGAAAACCGTCCATCCCCGGTCGGAATTTCGAAGAGAAAATTATGGACGGTGTGGATCTCGCAAAATCCATAGAAAGTGGGCCCCACCAACACAACAGCGGAAGAAGTGCGGTCTCTGTTCGTGCGTCCGTAAAATCCGGCAGCCGTGGGTCCCACTATGTTCATGATCGTCGTCGGATCAGTGATCCAAGCCATCCATCGGTTTCCCATGAAGCCACTGATCACAGCCTAGGTGGAGAATTTTAAAAGACAGCATAGATTGGTTTTCAGCTGTCCAATCGCAAGACAGATGGTAGCTCAGGAAATCACGTGGACCACACTAAATCTGAGAAAAAAATACCCATTTTCGGGTGGTTTTTCGAGCTAAGTACAATGGACGGACTGGATTTCTCAAAGAATCCTGATTATGGACCCCACCGTCAGCCAGCGTAAGTCTCAGTGCGTACGCAAGCTCTGTTTACGCAGTCTAGGAAAATCGGGACTTTCGGGCCATTTCACGATCAAGATAACGATCGGATCAGCAATCTGAACCGTTCACACTCATCAATATGGGGCCGTGACCATCACCATGAAGGCCAAGAAAGGAGATGGATAGCCATCCGTCCCAAAACAGTCCTGCGTTTTGTCTGTGTAAACGCCTGACCTTCCGCACCAACTCCAGGAGTTTCGCACTCCAGAAACTGACGGACTTCCTATTGCTATAAGAAAGAGAGAGAGAACGTGGGAGGGAGCCGGAGACGAAGGAGTTGGGACGTGGAGCCGAGAGACAGAGGGCGTATATTGTTTTCTTTTCTTTTTCTTTTATTTTTATTTTTATTTTTTTATTTATTTTCTTTTGTTTAAGAGATCTAGTCCACTCATGTGTGGCTAAACCTCTTAGCCAGGGCTAAGAGGTGAAGCTTGTAGCGTGACGGGATGAGTCTATGCTTGTGCCTTTTGTTTAGACTGAATGGATTTTGATTTAATTTTATTATGGGAATATTTTTAGTTTTTAATGGTCTGTTGTGACTGAAATTATAATGGGTCTGCAATGGCTTTAAGTATTTCTCTTTCCTTTTTATGTTTATGATGTCAGGAAGCCCTGTTGTTCACCATCGTCTCCTGGGCATGGTTGGATGTCGGTACCCCTTCCTAACTTTCATGACATGTTGATTGGTTGGTAATTAGTTTAATTCTGTTGTTTGCTTTGTCTCCTGGGCATGGTTTGGTGATGAAATCCATTCTAATTCATATACCTTTCATCTCATGGAAATTATATCAAGTAAGTTCAGTTCTATCTTCATGGTCTTTGAAGCAGGCATAAGATCTCTCTGATCTGTACAAGTGGATCCTCTGAATCCCTAGTGTCTTTCCTTTGAATCTCTCCTCAGTTTTAGATAATAATTTCATAATTATTCCTCAAATCACAATTGATTTAGAATTCATCTCATTCTAGTTCTAGCCCTAGTTAGTTTCAGATTACGTACAGGTTTCAGTCCCTGTGGATTCGACCTCGGTCTTACCGAGTTTATTACTACATCACAACCCTATACTTGGGGAGTGAACAATGTTGGCCTTAAAGAAATGAGCGACAGACCTGCTGTTTCACGATACCCTTGTACAAGAATATGCATCCAGAAGCTATCATTTTTAGGTTTTCACTTCCCAAAGGTCAATTTATTCTATTTATAATTAAAATGGTTCAACATGTTCAAATGAAAGTTGAACCAAAGAAGCTTAGAAAACATATTTTTCTAGAGCAACCTATAGTCCAACTTTTAATCATTTGCTCACACAGTCAATATGAGGTCATGAATGCCCCCAAGTGATGCTAAACAATGACCTGTTGTCACAAACGATGTACATAACTTGGAAAAAAGGAGAAGGAGACAAAAGGCAATGGTTCACAATCAACATTGTTGCACTCTTCCACTTCAATTGATCAAAGTGTCCACCATGGAAGAAAAGCTTTTTTCTAGCTCTAGAAAAACATAGTGATTTGCTTGGACAAGGAACATGAGTAGCAGAAAACCCACGTCTCGTAGCCATGGTTGAAGGCTACAAGGTAGCAGCAGCATTCACTCAACTTTAAGAACATGTTGTGTATTTTAGGTTCAGCCGCTTCCAAATTAAATTCTTTTCCACTGCCCAATAAAATAAATAATAAGAAAGGATTTGTAACAAGTTTTAACTGCACTACTACGAAAATTAGCTATAATAAGAGATTTGAGAGACAAAGATGGCATGATAGAGATGAGCAAGCCTATCCTTTAAGATGTTGCCTCTCTTCTTGTCAAGAACCATACCCCTGACCATGTATTTCCAATTGAATGACCATTCCAATAACTGACTAACAATAAAAGGATGTGTCAAAATCAAAAACTTGCTTCAAGATATAATACCATGCAGCAAATTAGTTAATCTGCTTTGAAGATCGAAAATAAGTAAATAAAATAAAATAAAATAAAAAGAACTTGTGGACAACATTATATGATATACAAGGTCAAGTTCACAACAGCCCAAAACAATGCAAGGAACCCATCATCCAATATTAGTGTAAACAACTAAGCCTTCATCAGGACCACTAGTAGAGAGACAAGTGAGTTCCCAATTAGTGTAGGCTTGCACCAAGTTAGTTATGGACAAGTTAACGAGACATTTGCAGGAAGAGATCTCAAGGTGCTTGCTGTTTGCAACTGACATAGTTATGATTGACAAGAGGAAGGAGGGGCAGAGGGCATAAAAACAAAGCTAGATTTATCGAATGATGCTTTAGAATATAAAGGATTCAAAATTACTAGACTAAAATAGTGTAACAAATACATCGAAGAAAACTACACCTTAGAAGAAAACTAGAGAAAAGTAAACACACTCTTTCACTTTAAAAGTTGTCAAGTGCAAGACATACCAAGTCAATTTCAGAACCTTCACCAAAGATGATCTCCAGATTTTCAACAGGAACATATTATCCTTATGAAAGATTTAAAATGTTCCTTTTCTTTTCAATGATTTTCATAATTCCATTTGGCTGCCACTTGATCCCCTGTGTCAAGCAATCATCATAAGTATAGTTACAGAGAATACAACTATGAAAAATATGAGCCATGTCTAAATGATAGTTGGACAAAATAATGGATATCTGATTACCCATAAGCAGATAGATGCTAAGACGGGCATACCTGTGGAACCATCCATTGACCATGACTTCTTTGAGAGAGCTTCTCCATTCGAGTTCCATAGTTTCAAAAGTAAGATATTCTCTAAGCTATCTTGAGAGTAATGCTCTATGTAAACTATAGCATTTGAAAACACTCCAGAAGTGTTAAAGGCTCCAGCAGTGTTATTTCTTCTCTCAATTTGTGTCGGACAAGCAAAGACAATATAAATCAATTGCTTAAGGATAAGTTATAGTAGAAGCAATTGTTGAAGATGCCATATGATCATGAATGGGTGATCGTAGTTGTGATGATAGTTTCACAGGCATTATGAGCACAAAAGGGCCTAAAAAAAATAATTTAAGTGAAAAAGAAAATTACCCTAATTCAAAAAACAAGCTATTGCTTAAGAAGAGTGCCACCATTTGTATAAAAAGTTTATGCAGCAAGGTGATAGTATTTAAGTTAGATTGGTCATGGTCTTACTTTCAAATCCTCAACTTTACCAAGAGAATAAATTTCAAAGGAGTTCAGAGAAGTAACCTTACTATTAGATCTAGACGTCCCTTGGCCGGGAAAAAAAAAAAAAACATCATTATGATGTGAAAAAACCATGTGCTTAACAAGAGTAGGACTGCCACCATGTGCACAAATAGTTTATGAAGCAAGGTGGCACCATCAAAGTTAGATTGGTCGCCGTCTTGATTCGACCTTGAAATCGAGAATATTTCTTTTTGAGATTTTAACACACCATTAGTGAGGAGTTCAGAAAAGTACTCTTACTATATAGAAGCAATTACTAAGTAATACAAGCTATAGGATGATTTTAGCACACCATTAGTGAGGAGCAGTGACGAAATGACAAGATTTCAAGAGTCTTCAGCTGACAGGATAAACAACTTTCGGCGACACACTTAAGGTCACTACCAATGAGCCCTAAGGACTTCTCAAAGAGAATAACAAAGGAGTTCAAAAAGGCACCCTTACTATTAGAACTAGACATCCTTCAAGTTAATTGGCAAAAAAGAAAAAGAAAAAAGAAGACATCATTATGATGTGAAATAACCAACAAACCATTGGATTCCTTAGTTTCAAAAGTAATATATTTTCTAAGCTCCCTTCAAAGTTAAGCTCTATGTAAAGTTCAACATCTAAAAACTTCTCGCTCTCTTCATTTTCTAAGCTCTTTCAAGTCTTTTCTTTTCTCTTTTTTGTACTCTTTCTTCCCGTTCTAAATTTGTTATAGCAACGACGATAAACACCACACTTGTAAATTTGAAATTTTCTTTTGTTTTATAACGACATGGTGTCCCCGCTCCTTTAAGGCGAGACTATTCCCTGCGAAAGCACACAATCACCTGCCAACCACGTGCATCGGGTAATCCATTGGAAGGGGAACCGAACCGAACTTGTGTTTTAGGGAAGGAAACCCACAACCAAAGCCGTACTCCCAAACTCGTGACGGGTAATCCACAGGGAGGGGAACCAAACTTGGAGTAAGCAATTTTTATACAAGGTAATATCGTCTACCCATATGAGGACTTCGATACTAGCAAGGTTTTAACTAATTTGATTTAAATTTACTCATAGAATTCTAGAGTTTAAGATTTAATCCACTATTGATAGATACCACAATCCTCTTACTCGACTTCTAAATTTTCCCCCCTAGCCACTTTGACAATAGAAAGTATAGATTGGAATATAAGGATCAAAGACTTTGATGTATTGATTTTATTTTAGCATAGATCGTCCTTTAGTATTCTTCTTATCAATTTATTTCTTAATCATTAAAATTTTCCTAGTGTTTGATTCTGGCGCAGAATCCTTTTGAAGATAATGCATAAAATTTGTCTATTTTAAATGATGCCCCATTATTTTTAGCTAAAAAAAGATTTTGTTATGAGTGACTTCCTAATCCAAGCCTAACTTCATCTTCGGGTAAGAGTCTGACTATTCTTATTTGTCTTGATCCAAATTAAAGATCGACGGTTATTACTTTGATTCCACGACTAATCAACCCTTGTGTAAAGTGATGTGAGATTTGGCCTATTGAAGGTAGTTCAATAAAAAATAAGTCATGTGCACATTCATGGGACCTTACCCCATCATCTAGGACAAACCGAAACCTGAAAATGATCACGGGGAAGGAGTAAAGTGATAAGAGGCAGTAAGGCAAGATTTCTAATTCAAATAGGGGATGCAGATGGACTTTTTGAGATCTTCACACACCATTAGTGACGAGTTCAAAAAAGTACCCTTACTATATAGAAGCAATTACTAAGCGATACAAGTTGTAGGATGATTTTAGCACACCATTAGTGAGGAGAAGTGACGAAACGTCAAGATTTCGAGAGTTTTCAACTGACAGGATAAACAACTTTCTGCGACACAATTAAGGTCATTACCAATGAGCCCCAAGGACTTCTCAGAGAGAATAATTTTCAAAGGAGTTCAAAAAAGCACCCTTACTAACTAGACGTCCTTCAAGTTAATTGGCTAAACAAAAAAAATATATATATCATTATGATGTGAAATAACCAACAAACCATTGGATTCCTTAGTTTTAAAAGTAATATATTTTCTAAGCTCCTTTTAAAGTTAAGCTCTATGTAAAGTTCAACATCTAAAACCTTACCGTTATGCTCTCTTCATTTTTTAAGCTCCTTCAAGTCTTTTCTTTTCTCTTTTTTGTACTCTTTCTTCCCGTTCTAAATTAGCTATAGCAACGATGACAAACACCACACTTGTAAATTTGGAATTTTCTTTTGTTTTATAACGACATGGTGTCCAAGCCCCTTTAAGGCGAGACTATTCCCTGCGAAAGAACACAATCACCTGTCAACCACGCGCATCAGGTAATCCATGGGAAAGGGAACCGTACCGAACTTGTGTTTTATGGAAGGAAACCCACAACCAAAGACGTACTCCCAAACTCGTGACAAGTAATCCACAAGGAGGGGAATCAAACTTGGAGTAAGCAATTTTTATACAAGGTAATATCATCTACCCATATGAGGACTTTGATACTAGCAAAGTTTTAACTAATTTGATTTAAATTTACTCATAGAATTCTAGAGTTTAACATTTAATCCACTATTGATAGATACCACAATCCTCCTACTTGACTTTTAAATTTTTTCCCCTAGCCACTTTGAGAATAGAAAGTATAGATGGGAATATAAGGATCAAAGGCTTTGATGTATTGATTTTATTTTAGCATAGATCGTCCTTTGGTATTCTTCTTATCAATTTATTTCTTAATCATTAAAATTTTCCTAGTGTTTGATTCTGGTGCAGAATCCTTTTGAAGATGATACATAAAATTTGTGTATTTTAAATGATGCCCCAATATTTTCAGCTAAAAAAATATTTTGTTATGAGTGACTTCTTAATCCAAGCCTAACTTCATCTTCAGGTAAGAGTCTGACTGTTCTTATTTGTCTTGATCCTAATTAAAGATCGATGATTATTACTTTGATTCCACAATTAACCCTTGTGTAAAGTGGTGTGAGATTTTGCCTCTTGAAGATAGTCCAATAGAAAGTAAGCCATGTGCACATTCATGGGACCTCACCCCATCATCTAGGACAAACCAAAAGCTGAAAATGATCATGGGGAAGGAGCGAAGTGATAAGAGGTAAGGCAGAATTTCTAATTCGAATAGGGGTGTAGATGAACTTTTTGGTCGAACGAACAACTTACAGGCAATCAAAGTCGGTCAACCAACACCCGAGTTGAGTCAGCATGGAGTCGGGTCGGGTGTAGTGGGTCTCCGGAAGTGGGGATTATTAAAAAAAAAAACTTCCCTAGTTACACCACGTGCGTCGAGTAATCCACAGGGAGGGGAATCGAACTCCTATCAGTGGGGAGCAAACCCATGAATAAAGTCATTCGCCCAAACTCATAACAGGTAATCCACATGGAGGGGAAACAAACTCGTGTCTGTGGGGAGCAAACCCACGACCAAAGTCGTTTGCCCCAACTCGTGATATGTAATCAACAGGGAGGGGAATCACACTCGTGTCTATGAGGAGCAAACCCACAACCAAAGCCATTCACCCAAACTTGTGACGGGTTTTGGGAAGGTTTTTTTTTAAAATATATGTAACGATAGGGTGTCCCCGTCCATTTAAGGCGAGACCATTACTTGTAGATGCACGCAATCACCTGCAAATCACGTGCATTAGCAAATCCACGGGGAGGGAATTGAAATCAGTCGTTAAGCGGCATGAGCATATGCCTATAGGAGCAGGATCAAGCTTGAAAGGAATTGATAGGCTAAGTCGGACCAAGTTAGGGTTGACTTGACTCAACTCGATGATAAACCCCTTCAGGGATTCCCTGATACACAACGTGTAGAATAGAGCAACGAGTCGAGTCGGACCAAGTTAGGGCTAACCCGACTCAACCCAGTTTTGAAATAGACTTGATCCGAACTCGACCCAACTCGGTAAGCAAGTCCAGCATGCCTGACCTGATCAGACTCCAGGTCTGGCCTGGACTAATCCAGACTTGACTCAAGTCGGCACTGAGTTAGGTCAGGTGTGGCGGGTCTCTAGATGTGGGGATTAGAAAAAAAAAAAAAAACCTTCCCCAATTACACCACGTACATCTAGTAATCCACAGGGAGGGGAATCGAACTCGTGTCTATGGGGAGCAAACCCACGACCAAAGTCATTCGCCCAAACTCATAACAGGTAATCCACGGGGAGGGGAATTAAACTCATATCTGTGAGGAGCAAACCCACGACCAAAGTCATTCGCCCCAACTTGTGATAGCTAATCCACGGAGAGGGGAATCACACTCGTGTCTATGGGGAGCAAACCCATGACCAAAGCCATCCACCCAAACTCGTAACGGGTTTTGGGAAGGTCTTTATACACACACACACACACACACACACACACACACACACATATATATATATATATATAACAACAGGGTGTCCCTATCCCTGTTCCTTTTGAGAAGTGAAACCTCGCATCTTTCGAAGATCTAAGTAAAATGAGAAAAAATGATTGGGGTAGGCTCATGTATTTGACTATCCTTCTGTTGGAGGTGAATGATATTCAACATTTAGTGAAGTTGTGTATTGAGTCCAGGTCTGGCCTAAACTAATCCAGACTCAGTCCGACCCGATCACAGGTACCAAGTCAACTCGAGTCGACACCGAGTCAGTTAGGTGTGACGGGTCTCCAAATGTGGGGATTAGAAAAAAAAAAACCTCCCCCAATTACACCACGTACATCGAGTAATCCACAGAGAGGGGAATCGAACTCGTGTCTGTGGGGAGCAAACCCACGACCAAAGTCATTCGCCCAAACTCATAACAGGTAATCCACGGGGAGGGGAATCAAACTCATGTCTATGAGGAGCAAACCCACAACCAAAGTCGTTCGCCCCAACTCGTGATTGCTAATCCAGAGGGAGGGGAATCACACTCATGTCTATGGGGAGCAAACCCATGACCAAAGCCATTCACACAAACTCGTGACGGGTTTTGGGAAGGGTTTTTTTTTTTTTTTTTTAAATTATATAACAACAGGGTGTCCCCTTCCTCGTTCCTTTTGATAAGTGAAACCTCACATCTTTCAAAGATTCAAGTAAAATGAGAAAAAATGATTGGGGCAGGCTCATCCTTGATTATGTGCCGGGCCCAGTTCGGGCTGGAGATGTTGGCCCGGTGACCAGGCCCGGTCGGGTTCGAGCCTTGTGTGGCTGTTGAACGGGCCTGGACGGGCTGAGGCCAGTTCGACTCGGCCCGACCCGTGTACACCCCTAGGTGGGGTCCACTTGAACTTTAGATCTATCTCATTATTTTTCTCATGCCATAAAACGATCTCTCCAAATGGATGGATGGTATGGATATAACACATGCATCTTGGTGGGGTCCACAAAGCTTGGTAACATCACTTCAGTAGCGATTTGGCTACTGACCTTGTCAGTACCTAATCTTCCCCCATTTTGTGAATCCTTCCTGTTCATCCCTTTTTGAGGTCACATGGCCCAAAAATTAAAGCATATCAAAAAAAAAAAAAAGTGGGCAACAAAATGGACGGATCATAGTTTTGTTCATACACCATCCATTCTACGGAATATAATGACATTATGTACAAGATGAACTGAAAATACAAGAAAATTAGCCTAATACAAAACTTAATGTGCCCTAATACATACATGTACATTAGACTATTGGACTGACCAATTCTTATTCAACCTTACGGATGGTCTGTTTCTCGAAAAATGCAATAAATTGGTGTTTCAACACATTCAATCCGTAAACAATTTTGAGGAACATTTCTCTAGATATATTGACAATCCAAACAAGGCCATGCATAGGACAGTATGCCAAATGATGTACTTTTGGGCCATAGCTCTCACTATGGATATGACCTGGTGCCAAAAATCAGGACCATACACTCTTCCAAATGTATACACATGCACATTAGACTACACTGTTGGCAAGTATTTTTAAACCACGGCCTGATTTTTGCACCAGTTCACCTGCATGGTTGTGTCCACCTTATGTACAAAACAGATCTCCCATGCACGTGCCAGGTTGGCATGCGGTGCTGAATCAGAATGTGAGTTTTGGTAAGATACACTTGGGGCTAGCAACCTTCATGTAAACTGAAACTAGAATCAAGATATAAAGGCAGTGGTTTGTTTAGCCCATGTGCATGTGGAGCCCTGCCCATCCACGCTCATGTTCATGCACGATCAAATACAGCACACACACGGCACATGAGCTTCCTATCGGGTCAGGTGGGCCTCACTGTTTGGATCAATTGCCTAAACATTTGATTGTTTCAGTCAAGCGAGCCATAGAGCGTAGTTAAAGACTCAGTGAGTTGACCAGACTCGTTCAGCCCTGAGGCGAGTTGCGATTCATCTGAGTTTGGGGCTTAATAGGCCTGACTCACCCAATTCAGTCGTGACTTAGGGGGCTGACCCTTGACATCGACCCAAATCAGGTCTGACCAAGTTCAAGTCGCCTCATGCTCGTATTAGACTCGTTCGAGTCCTAAAAACATACCATAGCGTACAAAACCAAGGGGTCGTAGTCTTCCCTTTTTTGTACATTGTGGCACCTCTCAGGAGTGAAACAACTTGCGGTCTAAGACAGAAGGACTAATCAGTGTGGCCCATCTAATGGAAACCTTAATTCTCACACACATGCATCAAATTGGCACGTGTGCTTGAGTGTGAGAGCAGGGCCAGACACAAATGTGTCAATTTAACAAACCTTTCTATATGCGAAGGGGATTTCGTTGACTCTACAACACCATTTGATATAAAAATAGCAGACATTTGATTAATTACAAATCTTCCAGTCGCGGATGACGAAATGCAGTCCACTTTCATACCTAATGGATGACCTTCCAATGGCGCCTCTCCTAAACAAGAAGCCCCACGCCCTTTGTGGAGAGGTTCGATCCTAGCCGTGTAAGATCGCTTCCATTATCTGCAACCAAAACCAGCAATAAAATGGATTGCAATCAGGAAAAAACAAAGATGCAATAATCACATGAATAAGAGAAATGGAGAAATAGAGAAATTTCTAGAACCCTAGAAGAGAGAGAGAGAGAGAGAGAGAGAGAGAGGCAAGAACGCGCAAAATTTTCAACAGAGACTGGTGCACTATGCACTTACAGTACGCTTGAATCATTCTATCAATGGCGATGAGAGAGGGAAAGAGGTTTTTAGAGAGGGGGGGGGGAGGAAGGGAGAGGTTTTCAAAGAAAAGGGGGGAGAGAGAGATGGCTTTCTTGGCTAGGAAGAAAGACCCTCCGCTCATATATATATATATATATATATATATATATATATATATATAATAAATGAAGACCCCCGACCATTGAAGGGTTATTTGGTCATTTAAGAAAAAATGAGTAATTAGGAAAGTGAAAACAACTGTTGACCGTTTTACATACCTGAACGTGTGACGGGCTCTTTCTTAGAACGTGATCACTCACATGTGTTATCGACGCAAGTGTGGAGATCCATGCCGCTCATTACGTGTGCTTGTAATGAAGATGAGTTTGGTGGGATCAGATTGGTCTGATCGTCATGTAACAGACACATAGCAATAAAAAGGGGCTTTTACATAAAAAGACCAATGTTGCGGATTGAATTTGCACTTGTGGTCCACCAGATCAGGTGACGTGCTATCTTGGGTTAGCGTGTTTTCACAGTGGGTTCATTCATTCAATGTGTCATGCTTACCCAGGCTACATGCAGGCTACTGATATTGATGCTCCTGTTGAGTAGCAGTCTTTTTCTGCCACCCCTGGTGATACGTATCTGCCGTTCCACTTCTCTTACCTACACGTGTCGTATAATGATTAAAAGATTTCAAGTCATGCTATGGTTAGAAGATTTCGACAATTGGCGTGGGGTGGGAAAGACTCTAGTTGCACTTTCCCATTTCGAATTCATTGCACATGCGCCTCAAAGAGCGGATTTATTGAGGCCGGGCTAAACCGGAGCGGATTCGGTGAGACCCCGGGCTCACACAAGACGGTCGGCCCTTGCTGTAGGGCCACCTTGATATATGTATTTTGTATCCACGCCGTCCATCCATTTTCCAAATTATTTTAGGGCATTATCCCAAAAAATGAAGCAGATCCAATTATCGGGTAGACCATAACATAGGAAATAGTGGTGATTGACCATTAATAGGCCACACAAGTTTTGGATCAAGCTTATATTTATTTTCCCCTTCATTTGGGCTTACGTGACCTTATCAACAGATTGGATGGCGAATAAACACCACAGGAACATTAAGGTGTGAGAAGTTTTTAATGGTAGGACACTGAGAAATTTACCACTATGGACCCCACCTTTTATCTAGTGGTTTTTATGAAGAAAACCAAACTTAACATACTAACTTAGACCTGCACGTGCAGAGACCCAATTTGAGGACAAAAATACCCCTCCTTTTTCACTACGTTGCTTTTACTGCCCTTTGCACTGCTGCTTTCACTGTCATTTCTTTCACCCCCTTTCCTCACTCTGTTTCTAGTAAGAAAGACAAAAAATCCATTTTTTGGGGCCCCCTTCTTATCAGCATTTTGTCTTCTTCTGAAAATGGTCATTTTAGTGAAGAAAGCATGCACCACAGGTATATTTTAAACTCAGTTGGGCCCACATTGAATGTATGTAGTATATCCACGCCGTCCATCCGTTTTTCCATCTAATTTAAGGGGTTGAGCCCCAAATTGAAGCATATCAAAAGATCAAGTGGATCATATCATGGGAAACAGTGGGGATAATGATTTCCATCGTTGAAACCATAGTAGGCCCAACAATGATGTTTGTTTGTTATCAAACCTGTTCATAAGATCATACAAACATGGATTAATAGAAAACACAATTATAAGCTTGATCCAAAACTTATGTGGCCCTTAAGAAATGATCAACAGTAGAAATTCAATTCAAAATTTTTATGTGGTGTGGTCCATTTGAACATTGGATACATTTAGATTTTTGGCTTAAACCATAAAATTTTCTATTAAGTTTGCCCCGCTGATTTTCTAATTTGCCCAGCCGAATTTCATGTTTCCCCCGCTGATTTTCTAGTTTGCCCTGCTAAATTTGATGTTTCCCCGCTGATTTTCTAGTTTGCCCTGCTTAATTTCATGTTTGCCCCGCTGATTTACTAGTTTACCCTGCTTAATTTCACGTTTGCCCCACTGATTTTCTAGTTTACCGCTTTGAATTTCATGCTTGTCCCGCTCAATTTTCAGTTTTTCCCGCTGAATTTCATGTTTGCCCCACTGAATTTCATGATTTGCCCTGCTGAATTTCATGTTTCCCCCGCTGAAAATCAAGTTTGCCCCGATCAATTTCATGTTTCCCTTGCTCAATTTCATGTTTCCCCCCGCTCAATTTAATGTTTGTCCCGCTCAATGTCTAGGTTCCCTCCCTCAATTTCTAACTTGCCTCGCTGAATTTCATGCTTCCCTCGCACCATTTCTAGTTTGTCTTGCTCAATTTTCATGATTGTCTCGTTCAATTTTTAGCTTGCCTCGTTGAACTTTCATGCTTGTCTTGCTCAATTTTCATGCTTGCCTTATGCAATTCCATGATAGACAGCATCGCTAAATTTAGTGAGCACCACATGAAGTCATTCATATCTTTGAAGCCCTGATCCATATAAGCTTAACTCATTGCTCACTCTTTATTTCCTAAAGAACAATATCATTCTCATCTATTATGGAACGTGAGTACTCGGTCCTCTATTATTTAATCAAGTTCTTTATTATGGTAAGTTTACACGTACAGTTTCTAGTTTGCCCTGCTGAATTTAATGTTTGCCCCGCTTAATTTTCAGTTTGCCCCGCTCAAATTTCAGTTTGCCCCCCTAAAGTCCATGTTTGCCCCGCTCAATTTCATACTTGCCCCACTCAATTTCATGCTTGCCCCGCTCAACTTTTAGTTTTTCCCGCTCAATTTCATGTTTGCCCTATTGAATTTCATACTTGCCCTGCTCAATTTTCAGTTTGCCCCGCTGAAGTTCATGTCTGCCCTGCTCAGTTTCATGCTTGCCCCACTCAACTGAAGAAAATGTTTATGCAAGCTAGCGAAGATGGTAGTCTATTTGTTTGGTGCCCGCAGTCCATCTTACTGACCATTGATTCAAGTAAAGGTTTACAATAATTTTGGAGTTCAGAAAATTTTCAAGTCTGTGCATTTTAGTCCGAGTTCCTTCTTTAATCACGATAGCCTTGGGAGGGTTGATCCGAGGGATGGGTTGATTGCAAAAGGGCCGATTAAAACTATATTGGGTTATCTTACTGGTATCCCAGCAAGATAACCCAATATAGTTTTAATTGACCCTTTTACAATCAACCCATCCCTCGGATTAACCCTCTTAAGGTTATCGTGATTAGAGAAAGAACTCGGACTGAAATGTACATACTTGAAAATTTCTTGCACTAAGAGATTACCGTAAACCTCGTACAATTTACTTGAAAATTTTCTTCAATTGTAGGTCATCTAGTATAAGAGCTTATCCTTCTTTACTAACCGAACATAAAACACGAATACAGTGGCAAATTTTCAGCCTATGAATCTTGTGTATATGCAGAAAAGCAACAGAAGTGGTTAATGCTTTTAATCATTCAATGTCCAACTACTATACATTAATTTTTCAGCCTCATTTGCTACCATATATCAAAACTAAGGTCATTAATGGCAATTTCCACATCAATTATCTGAGACTTCTAATAACCAGAATCTCTTCTAGATATCTATCCACCAAGGCTAGAGAATTAGAGACTGACATTGTATTCTGCGTTTCGAAGATGAGCTAAGTGTCAGAACCATGCGTATTCATGGCAACTACCTTAATTCCAGACTGCCAAATAGTGGGATTTTCCTAAGTTTTGCCTATTAGTTGTATGGTTCAGTTGTAGAGGCAAGGAATGATAATAACCTACCATTGATTAACAATGAAATTTGAAAATTTTCATATACTGAAGTTGATTAGCTAATTTCCATCCTTTTAGACTTCTACGGACCAACATGACCACAAGTAAATGTCCTAAAATCCTGTTTGAGGTTCAATTGATCTTGTTTTGAACTTCATTAGTGATGCAAGAAAGTTAGGTTATCCAATGGGATACCACGTGTGGTCCTTTAACTGGTAGATTGATGTAACGCCCTGAAAATCAAGGGTCGAGTAGAAACCCAACTCCCGAGTTCTAACACATCACTTATGCAACATATTTAATGATGATTGTATGTCGTCTGTATTAGTGCATAAAACATGAATGAGATTAAGCCAATCAGCAAAACATAAACCAAGGACAGTTATAATACGTAAGGGGAAGTCTCAGATGAATAGGTAAAACTGTATAAACCAGTATAGGTCCCCAAAGTATGTATGCGTTGTCAGGTCAACAATAACAAGTATTGTTTCAAAATACAAAATGTTAAAAAATGTGATGGTCCTCTATAAGTATAACCTTGAAGCCCCGTCGATCCGAATGGTCTATATAAACCCGCCCGAATACTGCATATATAAGAAAGCATCCTCATCGTCTGCGAAGTCTGGCTCCGCCTCTTCAGTCAGGTCTCCATCTGCAACTAAGAAAGAGTCTAGTTAGTGTTTAAAACACCGTCCTGAAACGTGGGAGTGAGTGATCAACTCAGTGGAAAAGTAAAGCAAAGATTAACATGTTATCAATTCAGTCAAGTAGTAATGATAAAGTAATACAATCAAACATCCCTAAATACTCTGATTAATGCAAGTATGGCATGTTTAAATGATGCATGCCCTCGCCTGCACTCCCTCTGTGATCTTTATTTCACGGTCGCGTATGTCAGTCACTTCCTCGTGCTCTCTACACATCGCCAAACGGCACATGCAGTGCAGTGCATGAGTATGATTACCAAGTTCTTATTAGTCCTTTTCAAATAGCAGAATTGAGAAACTAAGGTACCTCCCTTATATCATTTTTCAAACTGTGATCCATTTTAGGGTCGTCAGTTCTAGTAAATCTCATACGATGTTGCGGTTCTAGGTCGCTGCAAAAGAGCTTGTCACCTTATTAGTGCAGGCCTAGTTTATACCCTTGTTGCTATGGAAGGCTCGTTGCCCCAACGTAGACTCAGAGTATGCTCAAGGTCACTACAAAGGGTTTGTCACCTTATTAATGTGGGTCGACAGCTCGAATACAGTGTCCCATACCACCGTATTTTAGCTCACGAGTTTGGGTTGCTCACTGGTCACTACGGGGAGGCTCGTCGCCTCAGCGTAGACCGACAGCTTGACCACAGTGTCCCATACCACCATGTCCGGCTCATGAGTTTTAGCGGATCGAGGTACCAAGTTAATAGGAATTCCACTGGTGAGTTTGGTACTTTAGGTTCAAGCAGTAGCGTCCAAACATGGTGAACATACATCGGGCTAATCGGGTTATTTGACGGGCTCGACTAGCACGAGCGCACATCGAGTTGATTGACATGAAGTGCGTAAGCACTCCATGTGGCCTAACCACTGTCAACAATCGAAGTACGACTCGGATTCATCAGGCGCGTCCCATGTGGCGAAACAACATCAGCCACTAATTCGAGGCCTGTTACCGATTGCCTGGACTATATGATAGCCCCAATCACATTCAATTACAATAAAATATCTTATAAGATAGTTAAAGCAGTAATGGATCAATATTTTAAATCATACAATCATATGAACATGTTTTGAAATGCAATGTAAACATGAATTCGCTCACATTCAATTCATAAACAAACAGACATCAGAATATGACATACATGGAGGAAATCATACACATCATTGAGGTAGTTGAGAATCATATCTCAACCCGCATACAGGTACACCTTACTAACTACTAACTCATTCAGACATTTTTTACAAACACTTAGCCTACGCATTCCATCATATATGATATATATTAATTATCATATGTATTAGGGCCAATCCTCTCGTCAAAGGGTTATCGCCTATACAACAGTCATATATCCATGACAGTTAGTCATGGTGAGCACAAATGCAAATTCTATACTCATTTAGTCATTTTCACAAACACTTAGGCTACACAATATAACATACGCAATGTATGTTGATATAACATGTATTAGGGCTAATCCTTTCACCCAGGAGTTGTTACACATACATTTAACATACACAGACAACAATTAATCATGGCAAACTTAAATTCAAATTCCATACTTATACGATTATTGCAACAAACACATAGATCAACCTAAACTCAACATAATTCATATATATCTGAAAGGCTAGACAGACATTGCATTTGGCATGTAAAATAGCATCCACGTCAGTAATAAATTATTAACTGACATTAAAAGCCTTGAAAAACCATAACCTATATGTTTATAGCCCGCACCTTACGCCGATAAACAAATATCGAACTCAGTTTGTATACCGAGTCTTTGTCTACGGTACAACGGCAACCTATATCATGAAATAGGTTAGCTATTTCATCACTTACGCTATTTGAAACTCTAGAACAGGTTAGGGTTAGGATTTCTTACCTAAGAACGGGATTGGAATCACCGGAATAGCGATACCAATGCGATAGTTAAGCACGTGGAATAGCAGGGAAGAAACCCTGGATCAAACTCCAACTCTCTCACACTTTCTCTCACTTTCCTTCTCTCTTTTCTCTTTAGGGTTGCAAATTCATATGTGAAGAGAGAAAGAGAGGCTTTAAGGTCCTTATATAGGCCCAGGACTGATAGAAATGACCCCAGGGCCAAGGTATACTTAGGTTTCAACCAAAACCGGACTGTTTCAGCTCAACGGAGCACTTCCGGAGCCCCCTTTTTTTCGTGCGGTCGGACTTAAGCTCCCTGACCTTGGATCTAGGTCAAGCTGAGTTTTTGATTTGATCGGATTTACAGATCGACCGTGGCAGACCAGTTTCAGTTCAACGGTCACCGTCCATCGATCAGGGCCACAGTTGCACTGACTTGTGTTGAAAATTTTTCCTGATCCAAGGGTGTAATTGGTCCTATTTTGACGGTCTGAATCCTTATATTTGGTCTGCAAGCGACACATCTCAGATTACTTAAGTTAGATTTTATTTCTAAAGTTATTCACGTTTCTCACACACTTTACTCGAAGCTCAAGTTGCGCGTTTTTGGACACTGTTAGGACTTGATTTCTGGGATGGTTGTCAAGCCCAGCAAGGCGGTCATATTCGTATGGCTTTACGGTAATTGGACTTTCGACGTGCGGTCCAGGTTCGATACGGAGTTTTGGTGCGCTCCCGAGAGCAACCGGGGATAGAGTTTGTTCCTAAGTTTTAGGGTATTGTAGTGGTAAGGATTCTACACGTTTTTGGTTTTGTAGATCGTATTTAAAGTGATTAGTACGAATTTCACAAGTAAACTAGTTTATCACCAGTTAATACTCGCCTAATTTCTAAAGGATTTAGTCTTGAGTGATTTCTGCCTGAGGTGGTACTCAGGCCTTTGTACAGATTTTTTCGAGACGTTACAATTGAAGAGCACGAGGATTTCATGTTTGCCTTGCTGAATTTTTAGGTTGCCTCGCTCAATTTCTAGGTTGCCTCACTGAATTTCAAGTTTCCCCCGCTGAATTTCATGTTTGCCCCACTGAATTTCATGTTTGCCCTGCTCAATTTTATGTTTGCCCCGCTGAATTTCATGTTTGCCCCTTTGAATTTCGTATTTGCCCCACTGAAATTTATGTTTGCCCCACTCAATTTTTAGGTTGCCTCGCTAAATTTCTGGGTTGCCTCGCTCAATTTGTAGTTTGACTCGCTGAATTTCTAGGTTACCTCGCTCAATTTGTAGTTTGCCTCGCTCAATTCCTATGTTGCCTCACTCAATTCCTAGTTTGCCTCGCTCAATTCCTAGGTTGCCTCGTTGAATTTCTAGGTTGTCTTGCTAAATTTGTAGTTTGCCTAGCTCAATTCCTAGGTTGCCTCGCTAAATTCCTAGGTTGCCTCACTGAATTTCTAGGTTCCCTCATTGAATTTCTAGATTGCCTCGCTCAATTTGTAGTTTGCCTCACTTAATTCATAGGTTGCCTTGCTCAATTTGTAGTTTGCCTCGCTGAATTTCTACGTTGCCTCGCTCAATACCTAGGTTGCCTCACTCAATTCCTAGGTTGCCTCACTGAATTTATAGGTTCCCTCGCTGAATTTCTAGGTTCCCTCGCTTAATTTGTAGTTTGACTCACTCAATTCCTAGGTTGCTTTGCTCAATTCCTAGCTTGCTCTGCTGAATTTCTACATTGCATCGCTCAATTTGTAGTTTGCCTCGCTCAATTCCTAGGTTGCCTTGCTCAATTTGTATTTTGTCTCGCTCAATTCAATGTTCCCTCGCTCAATTCCTAGGTTCCCACGCTCAATTTCTATGTTGTCTTGCTCAAGTCTTAGGTTGCCTTGCACAATTCCAAAAGGCATTCCAAAGTAGAAGTAATAATCACTATTCACTAAGACAGGTTTTCATCATAAAGCCAAATCTTTCTGACAGACACAATTGAGCTGGCAGAAAAAAGGATTCAGAATATTGGCAAGATAACCATACATTCTTGTTTTGACACTAATCCAAATGGTAACACATCAGCCATTTTCTCAAATACAAGAGGTTCTCACGAGTTGAATTCTTTTCCGTAGAAAATCAGGCAATAAAAGCCATCTTCGAATGAAAGTTAGTGCCTTAATATCTGGCGACCCATGAAAAGGAAGGTCATTCGACTGTTTTGTAAAGCCAACAACACTATCTCATCTTAAAGAACTGCATCTTCTTATTTTATTTATTATTATTTTTACCTTATTTCCATTAGGCCATGTTTGGAAACCATGGATTCAGTGCCAAACAGTAGAAAAAGAAAATAGATTCCTTTGATGTGACTATTTGTTTTGTTTTTTTGTTACACCCAGATCCATAGTTCAACTAGCAGATTGAGTGGAGATACTTCGTTTCAACACTTGAGGTCTTGGCATCGATCCCTAGCAGGGGTGGCTAACATGGAGTGTGTACTGACATGGGTGTGTACTAACAAGCTAACCAAAAAAAAAAAAGGATAGCAAGGTACCTATAGCTACAGTTTAATCCGTAGCCATAGGGCCCCGCTAGATCAGCGTGGCCCCGCCGAACATGGCCACTTGCGAGTTGGGTGAGCCCGCCCCGATTCGGATCTACAACTACGGATTATGTTATCTATGGCTACGGTTATAATTCATATCCATATGTCTACTTAAAGATCAGGGGTATTTTCGTCCTCAAGTGCTCTGATCGTACATGCAAAGTCTAAGTTGGTAAGCTAAGATTTGTATCCTTCGTAAAAATCGCTGGATAAAAGGTAGCATCTACAGTTGTAAATTTCTCTAGGACATTTAGTCACACGTATTTAGAATAGGGTGCACATAATATTTGAATTTTTAAATTTTTTTTGATAATATGCTAAAATAATATACAAAAACAGATGGAGAATGTGGATATATAAAACACATGTATTAAAGTGGGCCCATCGCAAGGGCTGCACCATCTTGGGTGTCCGGGCCCTCACCTAATCTGCTCCCCGGAAACTCCGCATTGGATGAGGATGTGACTGTGGGGCATATTAGGCATAAGCCTAAAATTAAGCAGATTCAAATTTCAGCACCACACCATGGGAACCATTGCGATTGAATGTACACCGTAGGCTATACCTCTTGATCAGGCTGATATTTATGTTTTGCTGTCATCCAACAGAAGGTTGGACCACAAACAAAAATCATGATGAGCCATGAGAACTTTTTAATGGTGGGTGTTCAACCACTATTATTTCCTGTGGTGTGGTCCACACCAAAGATTTGGATCTAATTTAATTTTTTGGATCATGTCCTAAAAGTTGACATGGATATACAATATATACCAAGGTGTGCCCTACATTGTAGCCGAGTTGGTGTTTCCCCTAGCATGGAATCCGGAGGCACTGATAGGCCATTCATAGAGGATAAGAATACTTATCCTAAAGACACGTCGCCCATCATCCAGAGGCACTCGCCAAAAGTTAGGAGATTTTACTAAGAGTAGTTGCTCGATAATTCTTTGTTAGTTTTAATAATAAAATAGTAGAGTTTAACATCACATATGGCGGGTGTCAATGGGCAAGCCTAGTGACTCCAAATCAGAATATCAGTTTGATCCAAAAGTTGTGGGACCCAAGAAATTTTCAATAGTAGCCATTCAATCCATACTACTTTCTGCAATGTGATCCACTCTTACCCTGGGTCTGCCTCATTTCTGGACGACATGCATTTTTACACAAAAATCAAGAACACCACAACATATTTGTGGGTCCCACCGTAATGTGTATCGCTTATCCACACCGTTAATCTATTATGACTGATGAATTTATGGCATCAGCCAAAAAATGAGGCATATCGAAAGCTCAAGTGGACCACGCCACTAGAAAAAGGAAATCAAACACTTACCATTAAAAACCTCTCAAGCTCACTGTTTCTTTTTGTGTGGGCCATTTGAGTGTTCAATCTACTCATTTTTCGGCTAATACTGTAAAATATTGTGTTAAAGCGGTTAGACAGAATAGATTTATCATATACATCACCCTGGGGTCCACAAATTTAAAATAATTCTTTTGAACCGGTTTCCGAGGTAAAAAGTACAGTGGATTTTAAAATGATTTTCAAACCGGTGAAATGGTAATAATTACCCATTTCGAGGGTATTTACACGGTCACTAAAAAATCAAACATGCCCTTAGTAAACTCTATGGGGCCCACTATGGATGTATGCATCTTATCCAAGGCTTTCATTTGTTTTTTCAGCATGAGCTCGAAATTAAAGTCTATCCAAAGCTTAAGTGAATTCATTGTTGAAACTTTCTTAAGGCATATGGTGATATATTTATTTTTCATCCCTCTTCATAAGATCATAGAAACATAGATGAAGGGAAAACACAAATATTAGATTGATCCAAAACTTCTATGGCCCCCAAAAAATTTTCAACAATAGTCATTCAAATCACACTGTTTCCTATAAAGTAGTCTAGTTGAGCTTTAGATATGCTTCAATTTTGAGATCATACCCCAAAATGATATGAAAAACAAATGGACTACATGGATAAGACACATACATGGGCCCATAGAGTTTACTAAATGCGCTTATGTGCTCTTCTAGGAGCAGATTAGGTTCCACCCTTACCGTGGGCCTAACTTGATGTGTGTATTCTATAGCCACATTGTCCATCCTTTCTACCATATCATTTTAGGACATGACCCTAAACATGAAGTAGATGCAATTCTCAAGTGGACCATATCATAGGAAATAGTAGTGATTGACCATTAACGGATCATAAAAGTTTTCAATCAAGATATTGATCTTTTTTCCCCCTTCATATAGGTTTATGTGACCTTATCAATAGGCAAATAAACATTAGGGAAACATTATGGAGGGCCCTAGGAAGTTTTTAATGATAGGGTGTTCATCACCACTGTTTCCTATGGTATGGTACACTTGAGATTTGGAGCTTCTTCAATTTTGGGCTCACGCCCTAAAATGATATGGAAAAACTGGCCAGTGTGGATATAGAATAAATACATCAAGGTGGGCCCCAGGGCAAGGACCACATCGTCTTGGGAGAGGCCGGGCCGCACATAATCCGCTTCCACATGACATTGCTTCTAGTTAGGGGTGTAAAACACTGCATCCCATTCAGTGTGGGGTCCACAGGGCCATGATAAATTCCAAGAGAAAAGCTTTGCTACTCTGGTTGAGTGTGATGGATCATATGCTGGCACTTAGAAATCCCTCAACAACTAGAAAAGAAAGACACTTAGGAGAACTGCCAAAGCTCAGTAGCAGTGGTCCTTCAAGAACTCTATACCACCCATTTGTTTGTATATAAAAATACTACAGGTACAGTTACGACAGGTGCAACAATGCATGTGGAGGGAGAATAGGGGAGAGAGCAACTGAAGAGAGACAGAGGAAAAGGGTCCGACTACAGAATATATAGAAGAAGTGAGGAACGTTTTTTCGTAATGGCAACTAATCCCTACTTTTTTCCAGTGCTATCGCTATAAGAAGAGAAAATACTATTTGAGAAAAATGATTAGTTGCTTTTTGTAAATAAAATTCAAGCATCTAAAGACTTGTTGTCGGTGAGATTTGAACTGACGAACAACAACCAAAATTTTCAGTTACCAAAATACCCCTATTATATTAAAAATGCCTTCGCATGTCCTTTCAATATTCAAAAGTTTCCTATCTTAAAAATCCATTTAAGGGGCAAAAATATCTAAATGCTAGTTACTTTATATATCATAAAGATGGTCTCGGAAGAACCGCCTGTTACAAAATCTGGTTGGATACACCGAAAATAAAAAAAAATAATAATAGAAAAATAGCAATTTCACTAGGCTGAATCACGTATAAAATACGCTGTCCTTAAAGCGTGATTCGTCCCCTTATCACTGCTTGATGGGTTACAGATTAATTGCTTCCAGGATAAGACAAGCCTTATCTGGATCCAGCGTGCAGCAATCACGATAGGTCCACTATGGAACAATTTAACGCAATAGATTTCTTCTGACAGATTTAGACGGTCGAGATGATCACAGTGTTCTTTAGGAGCTATGGACTGTATTTTTATCTGATGGGAGAGATGGTATGTTGAGATGATGAAATCGGACTGGAATGGTCCAGTTTATATAGGCCTTAGGTTTTAGACCGTTGCTGTGTGATATCAATGGTCCAGAACGTTTGAAAACGTTTATGGCCGTTGTCCATTAATTCCAGACGTTTCTGGTCATTAGATCAGAAGATCTGACCGTTAGATCATCCTGGCCCGTCCGTTTTCGGACCGTTTGGCTTTCAAGGCAGAGAGCCGTTTGTAGAAACGGCTGGACGTTTCGGATTCAAGATCCGACCGTTCTCAGTCACCTATAAAAACCCAGGCTCATTTCAGATCCGCACTGCCCTAAGGCTCTGACCAGACCCATTGCACTGGACCCATCGCACCGTCTCGCGCCGGTTCGCGTAAGGTCGCGAAGGAGCGACCCCTCTGCGACACGATGCGGACGTGCGAAGTGCAAAGTGCGCCATCTAGCGCCACTACAGCCACACTGCCCACGCCCTCGCCCGTGCCCGTGCCCGTGCCCGAGCCCGAGCCCGAGCGCGCGCGCTGGCGTGCGTGCGTGTGTTCAGTGCCATGACCGGAACACGCAACCTAAGTTTTATCTCCTCCAAAAAGCTCCAAGTAAGAATACCTTTCACAACATCTCATATAAACCACAAAAGTTTCTTTTACATTTCCAATGTGGACAAAGCACACACACCGCACTTTTAATTCAAAAATTCAAAATACGTTTTGGCGGAAAATCCGAAATTTTGAAAATTCAAATTTTGTTTTTATTATTTGTTAAAAACCACTAATTTTTCAATAATCCCCACTTTGGTTTTTTAAAATAATGAAAACTCATCGAATAATAACATTATGCATAAAGAAAGATATCTTGCGATTTGAATCTTTCCTTAGTGTAAGCATCTTAAAGTTATTTCGAAATTCTGGTTGCACAGTGACATTGAACCGATTATTCCTATATGATATAACCGAAAATGCTACACACATAATAGCTCTGCGTTAAGTGTTCCTTTATAATCTTGCTTAGCACTTTTAATGGCCATGTGCTTATCCTGTTTCATGAATGATCCCAGAGATAACTCTAAGTCTCATGAGAAGCGGCACCACTTCTACGTTCACATAGGTGAAATCCTTCCAAGTTTAGTTAAAACACTTGTCTGTTTGACTGGACTTCATTAAGAGTTTAATACTCATCCCTCTCTTGTAACGGCCAGCACTATCATTCCTGGATGAGGTTATTATCTTATTTAGTGCTGAAACTTTTCACTAATCAGTAAATTGTTGTTACCCATTAAACCCAATATTTAGAGATTTTCTAAATTAGGGTTGGGTTTCTTTCACTGGTGAAACTTTGAGTAAAGAGTTTCAACCCCATCCCTCTAGATGTTGTCCTTACTACCTCTCTCGTTAGAGGTTTAGTAAAAGGATCAGCCAAGTTATTACTTGACTTTACATATGAGATCGCAATAATTCCATCTTGAATCAATTGCCTTACATAGTCATGTCTCAAACTTATGTGTCTGGACTTTCCATTATAAATACCGCTATAGGCTCTCGCTAGGGTGGCTTCACTATCACAATGAAGTGAAACAGCCGGTATAGGCTTCGCATAGAAAGGGATTTCTAAAAGAAGATCCCTTAACCACTCAGATTTCTTTTCCTGTAGCAGTAAAGCTATGAACTCAGATTCCATAGTTGAGTGCGTTATGCATGTTTGTTTCTTGGATCCCCAAGATATAGCTGCACCTCCTAGGGTGAATATCCACCCTGTAGTGGACTTGTTGTCCCCTGCACTCGATATCCAACTTGCATCGGTATATCCTTCCAATACTGCTGAAATTCTGAGTAAAATAACCCTAGTTCTTTGGTTTCTTTAAGATAACCTAGAACTCTACTTATTGCTTTCCAGTGTTCAACACTAGGATTACTTGTAAACCTGCTTAGTTTACTCACAGCGTATGCTATATCTGGTCTTGTGCATTGCATTGCATACATAAGACTGCCTATAGCACTAGCATACTCTAGTTGTGCAACTGCTCTTCCACTGTTTTCTTTTAACTTAATACTTGGATCAAACGGGGTCTTTGCCTCTTTAATATTCAAGTGATTAAACTGTTTATTATTTTCTCAATATAATGAGACTGGCATAATGCGAAACCCCCACTATGTTTTTTAACTTTGATACCTAATATGGTATCCACTTGTCCAAGATCCTTCATTTTGAAAACTGAAGAAAGAAACTTTTTGGTTTCAGTTACACCTTCCATTTTATTACTGATTATTAACATATCATCTACATACAAGCATATGATTACTATATAATCATTACATACTTTTGAATATATGCATTTATCAAGCAATATTATGTTCAAAACCATAAGAATTTAACTTTAGAATCAAATTTATCATGCCAATTGTTTTGGTGCTTGCTTTAACCCATACAAAGACTTAACTAGTCTACATACTTTTCTTTCATTTCTGGTAGAACAAACCCTTCCGGTTGTTCCATGTAAACCTCCTCATCGAGATCACCATTCAGAATGTCATCTTCACGTCCATTTGATGGATATGAAGATGATGTATGGATCTTAGAAGCGAATAAGATCCTAATCGATGTTATTCGAGCTACTGGAGAGTAAGTGTCAAAATAATCGATTCCTTCTTTCTGTCGGAAACCTTTAGCAACTAATCTTGCCTTAAAGGTTTGAATTGTACCATCAGTGTGATATTTCTTCTTAAATACCCACTTACAACCTATTGGTTTGGAACACTGGGGTAGATTTACCAATTCCCATGTTTGGTTAGATATTATGGAATCCATTTCATCATTAATAGCTTCTTTCCAAAAAGCGGAGTCTCTTGAAGACATAGCTTCACTAAAGGTTTTAGGTTCATCTTCTATAGTTAAAACCATAGGTATTTTCCTAATCACCTTCTCTCTATCACCCTCTACTAGATGAAAGGAGAGTCGTTGAGAGTCTATTTGATCAAGATCAAGACTCTTTTCTACTCTCGCTCTTTGACTCCTACGAGGTTCACTAGAGCTGTCTCTTCTATTAGTGTTTCTTTTATTATTCTATTAGAGATTGAATCTCAAAGATTCTTTTCCTCTATGAATACATAATTCTCAAAGAACTCTACATCTCTAGACTCTATAATTACATTGGTGTCTAAGTCTAGAAGTCTATAGGCCTTACTATGTTGTGCATATCCTACAAGGACGCACTTGATAGCTCTTGGTCCTAACTTAGTTCTTTTGGGTTATGGAGTTCTGCAATATGCAAGACACCCCCACACTCTAAGATACCCTATGTTTGGTTTTCTTCATTTCCATATTTCATATGGAGAGGTCTTGGTTTTCTTAGATGGAATTACTGTTTAAAACATGACACGCGGCTACTAATGCTTCTCCCCATAGGTTTAATGGTAATCGTGCTTGTATTAGCATTGAGTTGACCATTTCTACTAAGGTCCTATTTTTTCTTTCCGCTACACCATTTTGTTGTGGTGTATAAGGGTACTGTGCATGATGAATTATGCCGTGTTCTTCACAATAGTTAGAAAATTCATTAGAGAAATATTCTCCACCTCGATCACTACTGAAGGATTTTAACATTTTTATCTAATTGATTTTCTACTTGATTTATAGATCTTGAATGCATTAAATGCTTCATCTTTCGATTTTAACAGGATATACATACACATATCTTGAACAATCATCTATAAATGTTATAAAGTACCTTTTACCTCCACGGGTAAGAACGCCATTTAGTTCACATATGTCAGTATGCACTAGGTCTAAAATTTGAGACGATCTCTCAACGCTAGGGAATGGTTTCTTGATTATTTTAGACCTTATGCATACTTCACATTTATCTTTGTCACTATCGTTATATGATATTAAGCCGTTCTTAGCCATGAGTTTTAAGGTATCGTAGCCAATATGGGCTAGTCTACCATGCCATAGCGTTACAGACTCAACCACGTAAGCAGAAGAATTCTTTTCATTCAAAGATAATTTGATCATCCCATTACAAGCATATCCCTTACCCACAAAGTTCCCATTCTTGGACAAGATCAACTTGCCTGATTCAAACACAACCCTAATCCCAGGTTTGCTTAAGAGATCCCCTGAGACAAGATTCCTCCTTATGTCTGGGACATGCAGTACGTTGGTCAGAATTACCTTTTTTCCAGAGGTAAAGATTAATTCCACGGTTCCTTTGCTCCTCAGCAACTTTCGATGTCCTTCATTTCCCATTTGAACCTCTTGACCATTGGTCTCGTCTTCATAGGTTTTGAAAGAAGATCGATCGTTGCATACATGGACTTGTGGCACCTGTATCATACCACCAACCAGAATTTTCTCTTGAACTAGGTTCACTTGTGACCATTGCTACGATTTCATCGTCTCATCGCATTAGCCTCTTTCTTAGGCTTTTTCGGTCCCTACAGACTGGGCGAAATGCCCTGGTCTTGCCGAACATAGCAAGCTCCCTTAGGTTTGCCATTTTTCTTCTTTTGGGTTTTCTTGAATTTCCCTTGATCTTTGTTAGGTTTAAGGGAATCGCTTTCTCATAGGAATTATTTTGAAATGGCGTTCTCATTTGCGTTAACCTTGGATGAGGATGCACCATTAGCGTCATCCTTTTTGTCTCGGTTACGAGATTCTTCTTCTATACGAAGATGCTTCTGGATTTGTTCTAGGGTAAACTCTTCGGATTTATGCAGTAGCTTCTTCCTGTAGTCTTTCCAGCTCGGAGGCAATTTTGTGATTATAGCTCCGACTTGAAAGGACTCAGGAAGATCGATTTTTATGGCTTTTATTTTATTTACAATAAGCTGCAATTCTTGAATTTGGGCAAGCAGCGGTAGATTGTCTACCATCGTGAAGTCAAAATACCTGGCAATTAGAAACTTCTGAGTACCTTCCTCTTCAGCCTTGTATTTGTATTCCAGTGCGCTCCATATTTCTTTCGCTGATGTGGTCCCCGTGTACAAATCGTACGATCAGAGAGAGCATTAAGGATGTGGCCACGACACAACAGTTCATCTTCCTGGCGTTTGATCCTAGCAGCCACTTGTTCTGGAGTGTCTGTTTCCTTTGCTTCAGGCAGAGGCTGGAGAGTCGGGTCCAGGATGTAGAAGATCTTCAGAGCGGTCAGCAGGAATTTCAGTTTATCCTGCCATCTAGTGAAATTTGAACCATCGAATCGGTCCAATCGGATCAGATCCTGGTTCATCAGTTTGACTGATGCAACACTTTCGGTGTCCATGGAATCACGCTTTAAGATTGTTACAAAATCTGGTTGGATACACCGAAAATAAAAAAAATAATAATAAAAAAATAGCAATTTCACTAGGCTGAATCACGTATAAAATACGCTGTCCTTAAAGCGTGATTCGTCCCCTTATCACTGCTGATGGGTTACAGACGAATTGCTTCCAGGATAAGACAAGCCTTATCTGGATCCAGCGTGCGACACGATGCGGACGTGCGAAGTGCAAAGTGCGCCATCTAGCGCCACTACAGCCACACTGCCTCACTCCCTCACTGCCCACGCCCGTGCCCGAGCCCGAGCCCGAGCCGAGCATCATGTCACATACGTGCGTGTGTTCAGGTTTCCATGCCTTTGACCGAACACGCAAACCTAAGTTTTATCTCCTCCAAAAAGCTCCAAGTAAGAATACCTTTCACAACATCTCATATAAACCACAAAAGTTTCTTTTACATTTCCGATGTGGGACAAAGCACACACACCGCACTTTTTAATTCAAAAAATTCAAAATACGTTTTGGCGGGAAAATCCCGAAATTTTGAAAATTCAAATTTTGTTTTTATTATTTGTTAAAAACCACTAATTTTTCAATACCGCCAAAGAGAATTCATGGGGCTTTTGATCATGCCAACAGGCAGCATGTTTAGAAAATCAGTACCATGCATACAGGTAGTAGTTTAGCCATTACTAAAGTATTTTACATTGTGGTATCTCATCCGGCATGCACGATGATATAGACCAATTGTGATAAGGTTCACCAAATCAATGGCCTCATTGTGAACCGAGCAATAACAAAAATTCACATTGATTGGGTAGTCTTAATCATCTACGTTAGTTGAATCTGTGTCATTGACTATTATATGCTAAGCATTCAAGCTACCAACTGGATGGTTAAAATTGTCCAATCATTGTGATTTTTAGGCCACTTTCCATCTAAAATTGTCTAGATCCAGGTTACCTAAATCATGGGTCACTTTGGCACATGGTATAGGAATGGGCACGTGGTATGCTACTTCCTCCAATATGTGGTACACCATGGGTAAGGTCATGTGCATCATTCTAATACTAATGTAGTGAGTGAGTGGATTAAGAGGAGATGATCAGGTGTGCGGATAAAAAGAAGAGATCATCGTCTGCTTCTCAAGAGTAGCCCTTGAATCTGTAAGTGAAGAGAAAATCTCTAAAAATGAGAAATTAATTTTGGTATTATTACATAAAAGTGTTGCATAATATGTATATGATGACCTTATATAAGTAAAAAAAAAAAAAACCCCTCAAAAATAGGACACTTTTCCAAAATAGTAATAAATTATCCAATCATACCAAAATGCATAAACAAGCCTTAGATGACTAAAAGACTTTGGACCATAACCGAACTCTCAAAACCCTAAAAATGGAAGAGAAAAAAAAATAAAAAATTTACTAAAAATAGCAACTTATAACTTAAAACTCTATTTTGACTTGAAATATGCTAAGCTGTATTCGTGCAAAACGGATAACTGGTTGTAAAGTTATGGCCGCGGAAGCTATGGTGCGTATTTAGGTCATTTCTACCCAATCAGGGCCCCTTTGGCCCAAATTTGTGCAATCCTGGCCATCCATTGAGATATCCTCTACCCAGCCTACATCAAATACTATATGATATGCAATATAGTTTTATAAAAGAACTCGTATCGTTATAGACCCCGCAAATTTAGTGTTATACTATAACTAAAAAAATAAAGAGATAAATCTCTATATTGTAAATATAAATTTGCATTAACTTAATCAATAGTAAGAACAAAGAGCACTAATTCGGGTCGCTAAAAATAACAATCTGAGTAGCAAAACAATGAGACATCCGATACAAACAAATACCAATTATTCGAGGATCTCTATCTTTAATGACTAGTAGAGGAAAATTCCTTCTTAGATGCGATAATTAAATCACAACTTCCATCAATCATGGATCTCTTTCATGATCAAAATGTTATAAGACAACAATTTACACTGAACCTTGAGAGTCTCTTTAACAGTATCTATGACAGAAGTTATTATCAAATTATCTAAAATTTTCGTAGGCACTTTCTCAGACTGGTTCGTTCAATCCCAAGTCGTAATACCAGCCCATAAGATGTACAAGGATTGGGCTACTACTAAAATGCCTGGATCACTTAAACATGCCATATAGCAAACCAAGCAGTTGTTTAAAAGACATGGAGAACTAGCAGAAGAGAATAGTCATGGATTAGTGAACGAAAATCCAAATCAAAACACCATTTCATTGAATGAATGGTTAAATACCAAATGGTCGGCACCAATTGCAGTATCAAGGTCTGTAGGGTCGGGAGTATCATTCACAGATACGGATGCCATACTCTCCGTAGAGTCTTTATAGACCCCTAATAAGGCGCCAAAATGTATCAAGTGGGCTAGACTCCATCTGAAACATACTATAAATTAAAGATTGTAGCCAAGATACAATCTTCTACCATAGCATCCACAGATGATCTGGGCGGTTGCCAGTGGCAGCGTATCTGTCAAACAACCATTCACTCCAAAAGCTCAAGCTGTCAGAGTGTGGTGTATCAATGCATATCAGGGGACTTTTATCACGTCAACAGTATCATTGGACAAAGTCAATCATGTCCTCACCCGGATATTGAGTAATTGCTTTGAGCTGCTCGTTTCTTACCACTATAATAATCGTTGAAGCGCATAGTGAACATCTCCTCAAGGTTTACCCATGACTGTAGGACATTAGCTGGAAGGGAAAGGCATCAAGCTAAGGCATGCATGGAGGCTGCCAGAGAGAAGGGGCCACATTTGAGCAAGCAACCCTCTAATGCAACACCCTAAGCCCTGATCATCGGTTCATATGTGATGAGATGATCAATAGGCAACTGCTTGCCCTTGCGAAACAACCTGAAGAACAGCCAATTGGGGACTTTAGGCACTGGGACCTTGGAAAAGGTTTGAGAATAACGGGGTTGTGGCATTGTAACCACTAGTCTTCTAAGGTTCTTTGCATGAACCTGAACAAAATACAGTGCAAGTATAGTATACAAATCGAAGGAAGGGCAAGTAAAGGCAGCCTCCTTGAAAAGTCGGTAAAAGAAGCGACAATGGTGCATCTGTTCTGAGTGCAGGCTAGTGTTATGCTTGTGAGCCTCTGCAAGTTCATGTTCGAGTTGGTCCATCAGCCTTGGCGATGTGAGAACAACACTCCTCTATTTCAAGATGTACTAGTACGGGCACTCGTTGTCAATGCCTTCCTCTGATTGGACCTGTCGAATCAATGAAATAAGTCGCCAAAGACAGCCTAGAATGTAGAATCAACAAGAGACATGGGTAGCCTTTCCTCATTATGGACCACAGCCGTGCGAATGTGGGCCACAGCTTGAGATTTATAAAACCCCGTCAATATGCGGATTAAAAAGATCCACCTAGATCTAAGTGGATCAAAAAGATCAGCCCATTGTAAAAAATACAGCAACAGAAGCTGCACTGGACTGCACTTCATGTGTATCTTCTGGAGGGATTTCTCACTCATTTCTTAAAGGATTTAGATTACTTTGGGCTCTATTGTGTAGCACTTCAAAAGATCTACACAATGTTCTGTCCCAATCAGATCTATAGATTTCAAATGTTAGAGACCATAATCAAAACTGTTAGACTACATAATTTTGAATCTGCATTAGTGAAGTTTTTCCCCGATTTGCACCTAACCAAGCATCAATTATTAACATATCTTTCAAAAAATTATTATAATACATATATTATCGTGTAGCCCATCGAATTAGCTTTCCAATGATATATGGATCTCAAGATTTGGCCCACTGAGCATGGAGATCCGTGGTCCACAATGATGAAGGGTCCGGCTTAAAACAATAGTCACTGCTTTTATAGCTTTCCCATTCCAGGAAAATTCTTCAACGAATTCCGGTTTCCCTCCATTCCGTGGAAGATTCTGTAATTAGCACTCTTTAAGCATGGTTTAGGAAGGGTTGCAAGAATTCATCACACACTTAAGAGATATTGCACATTTGCCCCAGAAATAGTGAGATCTCAATAATACCTTTATCTAGCAGCTTCCATGAAGAATCCTCTCCGAATAACCTTATCCCTAATCTTAGGCAATTGCAATTTTCTCCTTACATCCTGGGACTGAGAGTGAAACAACTAATTTTTCCAATACCTGTCAAATTACCCTATAACTAGTCATTTTGCAGCAATGTCATTGACAAGTTCTATAAATAAATGAGAATTTCCCAGATTCCAAGCCTTTTGATCAATTCTAATGTGCTAAGACTCTAATACATAAAAGAGAAAGGAAAGAAAAGAGAAGAAATGAGAGAATTACAAAGAAGAAGGAATTAGAACAGGAGTTGGAGATTGAAGACTCGAGGGAGATAGCCTACAGGAGCATGGGTTGGGTATTTCAGTGCAGGATTTTACTTTGACTAAACTAATCTCCCTTGAAAAAGAGGAAGATCTGAAGCCAAGTACAAAAATAAAAGCCCCTGCATCAAAACATTGAGCAGCTTTCCATTTCCTTCTCCTTTTATCATCCTTTAATTTTTTATTGTTATCTAGTTAATGTAATATTGATATACATGCAATCAAAATGTCGGGTGAAGGAAGATGCCTAATCCCTTCTTCCTTCATAACCAGATCTTTTACGGACAGATCTTTGGATTTACCAAAAGAGAGTTATAAGATGATCGATTTGTTGTAGTTCTAGATCTCTACACAACCAGCACCTAAGAGCAAATGGTGACCCACATTGAATTCTCATTCGAGTGATTCCGAGCCGATCGCACCCACCGATCTGGTCTTGGGCATGGTCACAAGTCTGAGGATTGGACTGGGGAGTTCAGAATCCAGCTCCAATTGGGATAAAATGTAAGATCAAAAGGCATTGCCATCTCATTCCTTTGTTGTATTATAGCAATTTGTCAGTTTTGTGCTTGTTTTCCCTTCCTTTTTTATTTTTTGTACTCTCATCAAATCCTCTCCATATCCCTTTCCTTCATTTCTGCAATTGATTTGGGTAAAGAGACATAAGTGGCATTCCAAGAAATCCATTGAAGTTGGAAGAGTTTTAGTGGATTGAGCAGATTGCAATGGATTTAGACTGCCAATATAGGCGGATAAAAAAGATCTGCCCATTCCTACAATTGGTTCAGCCATAAATTGAGAGATCGGAGCATGGATTTACATGTATTTCAATGTTGAGAAGATATTCTAGTGATGATTCAATAATCTTGTAGTGATTTTTATCTTTTTTGTCTAGGTTTTTGAAGAAATCCAACATCGCCAGAGGCCAGCAACGTAACATTTGGCATGTGGGAATTTAGTATGAAGACGAGCAATGACAACAAGAATACTTGACGATTTAAGTTATTTTGGTTGATCTAGACCTGTGCTCGCATTGCCACATCTTATTGTAAATGTGAAAACCCAAAGATAGTGGAAAAAGTGCATCACATCTTGCATTGCATCCTTGCATTCAGTGAGGACTAAGTGACCTAGGAACCAAAGTCCGTGGAAGGTATCCCACTACGTTTTTTATGCATGTGTGGCTCCCCATGGGCGCACCTACTGACATGTACCAGAATCATGTTTGTTTTTAATAGGGATTTATATTTAATTAAATTTTATTTATTTTTTACTTTTTATAACAGCATATCGCTAACAATGATCACGACTCAGCCAAAATTTCCAAGTAGACTCGGCTCCACTGAGTTTTGTATGTGAGTTTGAGTCCACTTTCTTTGAAAAACTCTACTCATGCTAGTCGAGTCAACTTTTTTGAGTTTTTAAACCATGTTTCAAACTGATTTACATTGAATATTTTAGTCACTTCAATAGTGCATCCAAACAGAACCACCCACCCTAAAGGATAGGGATGAGCATCTATTTATAAGCTATGGTCGTACATCAAAAGACAACATTACATCAGTGGTCATTCATCCAAATCTTAGAAAGATAATAAACCAAAACTATTCTACACATATTCTAGAGTTTTGAAATGCTTAAGAGAGTTCTACACCCTATTACAATGGTATAACTTCATATAAATTTGACAACTCTACAAGTATAAGAATTATCTTTGTACAAGTTGGGCACCATCACCATAATTTCCTAATCAATACAAAGTGAAGCTTTTGAGAGAAGGAAAGAGAAGAAAAAAAGAAAAGAAAAGAATAGGAGTATCCAAGTTGGTGGCGTACCACTCTCCTGACAGGGCGTAGTCCGAGATCCAATTCACCCCAATGCCCTATGAAAGAAACATAACAAAAAAAAAAAAAAAGGCTTGAACTACTGTTCAAGTGAAGTTCGTTGGGCCGTTCATGCTTAAATATTTTATTTTGCTTCACCTGGCTCGTCCACTGGGATCCGAACAATGAATTGTGGGGGTTGAGCCACTTAAGTAACCCTTGAGAAAAATAAAAAAATAAAAAAAAATCATCAATTTGATCAAGATGAGAATGTCCAATTAAGCCGAATTCAAGGATATGGCCCATTGATGTTGGACCATTAGACGAGCATCCCTGATTTCAAACACATTTGATAGTAGCATCCCTAGTGAAATTACAGTCCAGCATCCAGCATGTGCATGGAAGCCTCCCAACAACCTCAAGCTTTACGAAAAAAATCACCTACATCTGGCATCCTCTGGAAAATGGTTCAAAACGCAATGATGCCCACTTCAAACTGCAAAAGAGTTTGTTTTGCCTATATCATGACGAAGGTTTGTTACACATGTGGCCCCATCTACGCCCACTTTCAAAGATGATCTCATGATTTGAGGGTTGCATGTGGTTGACATCTGGTATCAAACTTCCCCCACAACTTTTATCCTGAATCATGAGAGCAGAACAGGATTAATGTATCCGACCTCAATTAGTTAGGATAAGGCTTTAATGATGATGATGATTGGAACTGTCCTTGTTCTAGATGCTTTGCTATATATAGGCCACGGTTAAGGGTGATTCTGAACATCACAATTCGCATGTGTAAAAAACTGAATGGCGGAATTTGAAGTCGCAGTCCAAGTGGAATGGAGGAAACCTGTCAAACCAGCTTCAAATGGCGACTGAGCTCATTTCTTCAAGTAATGGCCAGCCATCGGCCATACCGCTGAATGTAGCAACTGTCCATGCGACCATTTGTGTTTTCCAAAAGCTCTCTAGTTAGATTTGTAGTGTACTTTGGTGGTCTTGCTGTTAACCTCAATCCAACTGCATCCAGGAAGCTTACTGACTCCTCTATCCTTCATCACAGCCCGCACCCTAGCAGCATCTTCCCATCGCTCTTTCAGAGCATATATACTAGAAAGAAGCATGTAATTCCCAGTGTTCTCAGGCTCAAGCACGAAGAGCTGCTCTGCAACAGCTTCCGCAATCTCAATATTACCATGCATTTTACAGGCCGCAAGCAGTGCTCCTAATGCTCCGCAGTGAGGCCCTGTCCCCATGCTCTTGACGAGCTTGTGTGCTTCTTCTAATCGGCCTGCACGTCCGAGCATATCCACCATACAAGCGTAATGGTCAGGACCTGGTTGGATCCCATAAATCTCAACCATGCTTTTCCAGAATCTCAAACCATCGTCAACAAGCCCAGTATGACTACATGCATTCAAGACCCCGATGAATGTTACATTGTCAGGTTCAACATTTTCAGCTCGCATTCGATTGAAAATGTCAAGTGCTTTGATGCCATGCCCATGAGAAGCGAGACCCATGATAAGTGCGCTGTAGGAGTAGACATCAGGCCCAGGAATCTCATCAAATGAACGGCATGCTTCTTCCACGTTTCCACACTTGGCATGCATATCAACCAGCGCCGTAAGGACCTTTGCATTCCTTTCAATGCCATTTTTGTTGATATATGAACTGATAAAATTCGCCAGCTCGGTGCCTCCTAACTGTGCTGATGCAGAGATCACACCAGTCATAGTGATGGCATCCGGCTTCATCCTTGCCATCTCCATCCTGCGAAAAAGTTCCAGTGCTTCAGTGGGCCGCCCATTCTGTGCATACCCAGTAATCATTGCTGTCCAAGAAATCAAATTCCGTTCAGGCATTGCATCAAACAATAGCTTAGCCACGTCAACAGACCCACTTTTAGTATAACCTACGATCATCGTCGTCCAAGAAACAACATTCCTTTCAGGCATTTCATCAAATACGCCACGCGCAGAATCCAAATCCCCACCATTAACATAACCTACTATCATCGCATTCCAAGATATCACATTCCTGGCAGGCATCCGATTGAACAATCTCTGAGCCTCAGCCATTTCTACCCCAAGCCTTGCGTGAGCGCCTAAAACAGCATTATAAGATACGACGTCTCTCTCAGGCATTTCATCGAACACTTGATGGGACCAATCCAACCCACCGCATTTACCATACATGTCAATCAACGCATTCGAAACGGGAATACACGACCCAAAACCAGTTTTCAGAACACGCCCATGAATCTCAACCCCGTGCGGAAGCGAAGAAAGAGAAGCGCAGGAGTTGAAGAGAAAAGGAAAGGTGAAGTTGTCGGGTTTGATCCGGTTTCGGGTCATTTGGAGGTAGAGGTGGAGGGAAGATAGGCATAAGGAAGGGAACTTTGAGAAGGCACGGATGGTGTGGTTGAAAAGAGAGAGATTGGGATGAGAGATGGAAGAGAAGATTAGGTGGGAGAAGATAGGTAGAGAGAGGGAAGCGTAGAGAGTGATGAGAGTGGAAGACAAGGAGATGTTTTGGTGGAGATTGGAACGGAAGATGTGGGCGTGGATTTGTTTGAGAGGGGAGAGAGACTTGCATTGTCTCAAGAGGAAGGCAGCTCCGTCTACCTTGTTGTTCTTGTGATGCTTGTTCTTGAGGTGCCTTGTTCTGGGAGTGATGAGTGATGTTTCTTGCATTCCAACAATGATTATTGGACACGGATTGGGTACTAAGCCGACTAGGACTATCTAGAGACGGACGGTCCTCGCAGGGGACGCGATTTGGCCAGTGACTCCATGATGTATGGGTTTTATCCACGCTTTCCATTTATTTTACCCAAGCTCTTTTTTTTATCCCTTCATCTAGGTCTGTATGACCTAATCAACATGTTGGATGTCAAATGAACAGTACAGTGGGCTTTGGAGGATTTTAATGGTAGATATCAGTATGATGCACACGACGCTTCAGTGGGCGTGCTGTGAAATTGCGGACCGAATATTTAAAGTAACCTCGTCGTTTTATTCCCACTGTTTTTTCCATACTCTCCTTTGGTTGCCGTTCCTGTCACTTGCAGAGAACGCTGAGAAAGGCCTTGTAAACCGTAGAAACACTAGAAATTGTCAAGATTCAGGAAGAAGACAAGCTGATGGATCAGTTGGCTCAAACCAATCTTCCGGTCAAAGGCCAGGTTAGTTTTTTTTTTTTTTTTTGGTGTTTTAGTTCATCGCGAATAAGATATCCTAGCGTGAGATTTTTACTGTTTCTTTTTTTTTTTTTTACATATTTGATTTGATCATACCGGTTGTCCAAAAACCAGACAATGACTTAGCATTCGAAGAGGTTCAGTGATGTTGGGTGCTAGTTTACTCTATTGTATGGGTTATGTTTAGATTCTAATTTTGGTTGATTTAATGTTTTTAGACCCGTAGGGCTGTCAATGGTCCGAGATTGCCCGCCTGCCCTGCCTTGGGCTGGGCTGGATTATCAGGCCTGAGGGCTGGGCTTGGGCTTTGGCTTTGGCTTAATATTCAAGCCCGTTTCGCAAACAGGCCCGCCCGTGTGCAACAGCCTGTCAGCTCAGCACGAGTTCAGCCCAGCACATTGGGATTAGGGCAATTTTGTAATTATACACAAGGGATAACTCATTCCCCTATCTCTCTCCCTATCATGAACCAAAAGGCAAAAACTAAGCTTATTTCATGATCTAACTATCAGACTACTGGGTTCCACAAAACTCGATGACAGTTGAGTTCCATGACACACACTTGATTTAATTTTGATTAATGTATGCCACGTGGACCATGTCAAAGTGCCGGCGTATCAAGCGTCATATGCAGCTGGAGTATCAAATAACTCCCCTTGAAAGAAACTTATGATATGACCCCATGTAAATTCAATGAGGAAAGATGTTAGGTTGAATCAAGAAGAATAGAAGAGAAACATGATAATGTGTGTGGGTGACCTCCTCCTTTAGATAAGAATAATTTCATTCATAATCCTTTTACAACCATAAGACTCCCACACGTGCATATGCATTATTCCAATTTCCAACTCTAAAGCACCTAAAAGTAACTTATATTGAATCTTATGTCCACCCAATACAACTCATCCATAGATTAGCTGGATTCCCACATCTTCAACGGTGACTCAAATGCTAACTCGTTACTACAACAAACTGCTGTGCTGATTCACATATCATTACATGCAATGGACAACTAGCGTAGATGACATCATTCCTTTTAACCTCATAGGACCCTTGTCTTCAAGGGTTAAAGAAATCATTTTTATCCCTTAAGAATCTTTTACTTTTTGATTTATTGGTTGTCAATGACATTATAAACTTACCTTCTTTTAACGTCTAAGGAGCTTATTTAAGGTCTTTACATGACTAGTCTCAAGACACCTTTGAATTGAATAAAATTTCTAAATTCTTCTTTCTACTTTGTTTGTGGTTTTTATGTTTAGATTGAAGGTGCTACACTTGGGGCAAATCCTTCCCATTAGCTGGCTGCGCCACTCCCTTAGTCTTGGATCCAGTCGGAGGAATGGGTGCATTTAGAAAGTGGCGATTTTGCGTCTCTTGCAGAGATTTACATTCTCCTCTTGTAATTATGCCAACTTGAATGCTTGCATAAGGGAAATAGGTTTGAGGAGTTGCACACCTCCCTTTATTTCATCTTTTAAGATTGCACTGCACAAGAAATTCACTAAAATAACATTGGCAGTCTTGAGATTCGTTTGGACAAACTCTCATTTTATTGTTGTTGTGGAAGTCACTTATAGTCGTTGTTTGTGTTAATATTCCCTGCCTGCACGTCTTGATGCTTATTCGATCATTTGGCTATAGGATTGGTTACATTCTTTAGACAGTTAAAAGTGGAAAAAATACAATGGTTCTATTTCAACAAACAAGTGTCCAATCAGAGGTTAGGATTGTTCAATCAATCTGATTTTGGGATTGTGCCTTAGAGATAGGGAGCTCCACAATTTGGTTGGTTTAATATTTGGGTCAATGTAGCCATGCCTACAAGTTATCGGTGCCCACATATCAAACTTCATGCTTTGTCAGAGTATCAAATAACTCGGCTCAGGGCTTGGTCACCTCTTCTTCTCCAATCAACCCCAACAAGGTTCTTCTTCTTCTTCATGCCATCATGAGATTAAAGATGAAGCCTCAGAGTCTCTCTCTCTCTCTCTCTCTCTCTCTCTCTCTCTCTCTCTCTCTCTCTCTCTCTCTCTCTCTCTCATCGGATCGAACTCTTTCTGTCACAGTCCCTCTGAAGTTTAATCTTGCTTGTGGGTCCCACCATGGCTCCGGTAAGCTTCCAGTGGCACATTCATAATTTTGGAGTGAAGATGTTTATATTTAAAAAAGAATAACATGTTGTGTAGTACTGTGTTGAGTTGTTTCACCATGGTCGAGTCGGATCAAGTCCTGCGGAACTTAAATTTCTACCATTTCCATACATCATATACCTGCATCAAACGAGTAGCTTTTTATGACTCTCTTGACACAGACAAGTCATTGGGTTCACTTAGCCGAGAAAAAATGAGTCTTAACGCACTTGGCCGCCCTGAATTGTCTTGTTTAGGGCCCATGCTGAGATATGTGGTTGCAAGAGATCTGAATTGAATTGATTTTATTTTTCTTTTCGAGGAGCAAATGTTAATTTTATTAAAGACCTGCAAGAAAAAGCTAAATGAGGAAAGAATACAATAATGAAAAACACAAAGTTACAACCCAAAAAAGGTGGGGAGATCACAATCAGTCACATCTTTCAAAAGGGAGGCCCAATTTATCACTTAAGAAAAAGCTAAATGAGGAAAGAATGCAATAATGAAAAACACAAAATTACAACCCAAAAAAAGGTGGGGAGATCACAATCAGTCACATCTTTCAAAAGGGAGGCCCAATTGATCACTTTCACCTTTATCTTTCCCACGACCATCTCCTCTGTTCTTGCTTTATTCTGAAAACACCAACTATTTCTTTCTCCTCAAATAATCCACCAAAGTCTCAGAAATATGAGACGCCAAATAATCGTGCCAACCTGTCCTACCCTACCTCCATGCCAAGCCCAACGAGCTTTCCCACAGTTTGTGGCATTACCCACTACGTGTTGAGAAAAGTGAGCAAGTGCACCTAAACCTTTAAGGTGAAGAGTTAGTGGATAAATAGGTGATCAACAAACTCCGCCATTTTCATGCATAAGGAACAAATGTTGGGGATGAATTGAACATAGACCTCTTTTGGAGATTGTTTATTGTCAAGACCTTTTTCCTTCCTACCAACCAAGTGAACACAATGACCTCGGGAGGAGCACCTTGGAAGAAAAAATGAAAGGCATGAACATGAGAATCATCTCTCCTAAACACACGGATCAACCTATAAAAGGATTTAACCCATAATCGCCCCGAACTGTAAATGCGCACACCATCGAGTCTTTGCCTCTAGCTAGGTTTGGAAGGCCTGCAATTGCTCTAATAACCTAATGTAGTCTTCCAGCTCCCAATTTGATAAACCCTCCTGCATGGAGGAGCCCAAATTGCTAAGGCACCGCAAGAAGATAAATGATTGTCCACTTTAATATCTTTGTTAGGAGCCAAATGAGCTAGACTAGGAAATCTGTTGTAAAATTTATCGCGACACTTATATCCTTCCAAAATCTAACTCTTGATTTGTCTCCTATCAAGAAAAACTCTTCTAAACTTTGACTTAAGTGAGACTATTGATTTCCAAGTAAACCCTATAGAGAGAGGAATCTTTCACTACCCAACCTCCTTGGAGTCCATATTTACTTGCGATAATCTCTTGCCAGAAGCTGCCTTCTTCAGTTCTAAAATGCCATAGCCATTTGCCTAAGAGGACAAGGATCATAGTGCTCAATTCCCTCTAACTCGCCCCTCCCTATGGGTATGACTTACAAACCTCCTCCATTTCATTGGATGAAACTGACAATTTTCTACAACCCCTCTCCAAAGGAAGTTCCTCCTTAGCTTCACTGATCTTCCCAGCATTGACTTAAGCATTTGAAAAGGGACATGAAGTAAAGTGGCATATTTGAGAAAATATCTTTGACTAGAGTTAGATGCCCCCCAAAGAAAGATAGCCACTTTTCCATGTGGATTGCTTCCTTTCTATTCTTTCAGTCACCTTGTCCCACAAGTGTTTAGCTGGCTTCCCAGTGCACAACAGAAGGCCTAAATAAGTGGAGGGAAGAGACGCAATCTTGCAGTCGAACACCATAGCCAATCTTGAGATCTCTTCTTTTTTCAAATGAATACCCAACATTTCGTTTTTTCTAATATAAACTATCAAACTTGATACCACTTCAAAACATAACTATATTTTTTTGTAAGTTATCCACCTTAACATGATCGGCACCACAAAATATTATCAAATCATCTACAAACCGAAGATGAGACATTCGATTGCCCAATTTTGCCATCTTGAACCCACTTATGAGTTTTGCCCCTTTAGTTAACAATCGAGCGAATGCTTCTGCTATGATCAAGAAAAGGTAAGGGGAAAGCATCCCCTTGCCTTAGACCCCTGGATGCCTTAAAATTACATTTAGGAGAATCATTCACGAGGACAAAAATAGTCAGCGAACTGATACACACCCGAATCCATTTCCTCCATTTGACCCCCAAACCCATCTTATCTTACAGATAATCAAGGAAATCTCAATTAAGGTGATCGTAGGCTTTCTCATTATCCAATTTGCAAGTAATCCTTGCTTTTCCGTCGTTGAATCTAGAATTGATACACTCGTGGCCTACGAGCAAGGTATGCTATAACGATTACATATCGTCTGATACGTAATGGTTATGGTGGACATTGTTACACGATATGGGGTCGAAATGGCCCATTCCTAAAAAATGGTGTTGTAATGGCCATTATGCTCCCATAATGGCCGTTACCCTGTAATAGCCCCCCTCCCCCCCCCCCCCCCCGACCCCCACCCGGAAAAAAAAAACCTTCAATGAATTTTTCTTCTTCTTGTTCTACTCTTTTATCTTCTTTAAGAAAGGAAAAAAAGCAAAGAAGAAAAAATGTGTACCTGGACCACACTTGTATTTTTTGCCATTTATCAATGGCTAGAATTTTTTGTCTATGCTATGGCCAACTTGATGAGTATAAGCATAATTTTTGACCAATTACATTAGTGGGTAGAACTAGGCACGGGATGACTTGACTCTTCCGACTCGTTCAGACTCGACTCGACTCGAACTGAATGGGTGAGTTGGTCTGAACCGAGTAGGCTTCGCCCAATCTAAACTCAAACCGAGTCGAGTTCGAGTTACCGAGTAACTCGATCTGATCAGATCAGACTCGACTCAATCCGAAACCGACTTGACTCGGATTCGGGTATATATAATTAAAAAAACCCTAATATTTAAGTATCTCTAATCCTATATGCCACACTCAACCCCGACCTAGATCCGATCCGATCCCAAACTCTCTCTCCTTCCCTCATCCTCCTCTTCCAAGCCCGACAACCACCCTCCACCATCACCACCCCTCCTCTCTCTCTCTCTCTCTCTCTCTCTCTCTCTCTCTCTTCCTCCCTCCCTCCCTCCTCTTCCAAATCCGACAACCACCCACCACCATCACCACCCTCCTCCCCCCTCTCTCTCTCCTCTCCACTCCCTCCCTCCCTCATTTGTTGATCCGAATAGGTGCTAACTCGAACCGAGTGTACTTTTGACCGGGTCGGACTTGGTCTGAATTAGTCTAGGCCAGACCTAGTCTCGGATCGGTTCAGGCATGCTAGACTCGGTACCAAGTCGAGTTGAGTTTAGGTCAGGCCTATTTCAAAATCGGATCGAGTCGGGTCAGCCCTAACTTGGTCCGACTCAACTCGATGCCTAACTCTATTAGTGGGATGAGTGTCAATAGATTGCATGAATTTAAGGTTGATTTGCACATCGAGTGGTCTCCCAAATTGGCCTGATACAGTAAAAGAAAAAGTGGAGTTTTAAAAAACCCATACGGCCACATATACACGTATCACTCTGACTGATATACATACCATATATCAGTACTAGTACAGTCCGTATCAATTGATATGGGCTGGTGCAATACATTTTTTTTTTTAATCAAGCTGCTATGATCATGTATGATACCGATATGATATGGGTGTACTGGCCTATATGATACCCTTTTTCCCATCCATGCTCTAACATCTGGCTCGATGATTTTTGGTTGCATATAATTAGAGTGAAAGCAAAGGCAATGGATTGCACTCTTGATTTTGTGGAGTACAAAATTTGTTGATTCAGTTTGTATTCTCTGTAAGTGCAAGTACTATGTTAGGAATCCCTCTTATAGCGATCGATTATATATATCGTGGACGTAATGCATTTTCGGTAGCAGCCCCTGGGGCGACACGTAAATCCATGTTTCATGGGTTGTGGTGCACAAATCGATGTAAGTAATTTGCAATGCGTGTTACATCACTTCTGGGATTAGATGTCGCAAATAGTCGCTCCATGAACAAATCATGTCACGTAATTCTTCCAGGCATGTGTTGTGTTTAGCTTGGGGTAACCGCATAAAACCATGTTAAACGTGGGACATGCCGGCGAATCTCCGTAGTATGGGATGCGAGGTGAGTCGGATAACTATAATCGTATTCCACATTATGGCGATCGCTAGGTGCGATAAACCGCATATACTTTGCTAAGCATGCATCTCATGTAGGTTGTTTGCGCTTATTGATACCTCCTGTAATTGTGGAGTATGGGATGTATCAGAACCTCTATCTTGCTTTCAAGAATATCTTGAATTACTGCTAATCTTAAAGGATAATAGGGCGTTGACCCTCTCCCAACTGTATAGATGTTGTAGGTGACGTACAGGTTGAAGACCTAGAAGACCAGACCCTTGCAGAAGATTCATTGGAATAGAATAGGACATTTTGTTTAAGATTTATCTTTTTATTTATTTATCAAATTTTAAATTCCGCTACTCGACTCAGAACTTGTAATAAGCTCTCATTGTGTGAGCATTTGACGATTTATTTGATTTTGGATTAAGGAATATAGTTAACTTTATTCTTGTGAATGCTACCTTCTTAAATGTATCTGGATGTAATCTCCAACAATTGTAAGATGCGATTTCTAAAGCATCCAAGTTTACATTATTAACACCCGAGTTTCATGCCTGAAAGAATTACATGACACGATTTGTTCATGGAGCGACTATTTGCGACATCCAATCCCAGAAGTGATGTAACATGCATTACGAATTACTTAAATCGATTTGTGCACCACTACCCATGAAACATGGAATTACGTGTCGCCCCAAGGGCCGTTACCAAAAACGCATTACGTCCACGATATATATTCGATCGCTAGAAGGGAAATTCCCAACATAGTACTTGCACTTACCAATAATACAAACTGAATCATGGAGGTTCTGGAATAACAAGACACATGCCCAAGCCCTTTTACAGATAGATAACACAAGGTCAATACAGAGAAGTGTGACAATGGTCAACTCAAATAGTGGTAATGGCCAACATAACAAACAGGAGAGCGGTAACGACCGATTCCATAATAAGGAGAGTGGCAATGGCTAACTCAATAAATAGAAGAGTGGCAACGGCCGATTCTTTGATAAGAATAGTGACAATGGCCAACTCAATAAAGAGGAGAGGCAAGGACAAAGCTTATATACATGGTCCCACATAAATTCAGAAAGATCACTTGTAAGCAATATTATACTATAATCTAGAGGGTAAATAATTGATGGTAAAAATGTAATTGCAGGAAGAATTCAAAGTAACCCAAGACATGTTACAGGCAAGGTAAAATAACAAGAAAGCATGTAAAAGGCAGGATGAATATAACAACTTAAATTAATGTAAGCTTAAAGGATAAAACCCTCACCTCGGATGTTTATTCTTCTCCTTGGGCGTGAATTGGATCATGGTTGAAGGTTTTAATCTGATGTTTTAAAATCCAAGTGGTTGAGTTATGACTAGGTATTAAAATTCATCTAAGCTTAGGATGGGTATTACCAAGGTGGTTAAAAGGCTGGGGTTTAGGGAACTCAACCTTACCTTGACTCGGTCTAAGTCTCTTTCCGAATTACCTAGTCGAGTCAACTTGATGTGACTCGACCCTGACCATCTTGGACCGATAAAAAGGAAAAAGGAAAGGAAAGAAGAATGAAGAAAGAAGAAGATCAGGAGGAGTGGAGTTTGGGCTTACTTGAGTACTCAAGTAAGGGAGCGGTAGATCGAGTGGAGAGGGAGAGGTAGAGGTAGATCGGCCGTAGAGGGAGAGGCAGAGGTAGAGAGAGAGAGAGGAGAGGCGCAGAGAGAGAGAGAAGGAGAGGAGGGAGAGGGAGAGGGAGTGGTAGATCGAGAGGAGAGGGAGAGGCGCAGAGAGAGAAAGATAAAGAGAGAGAGAGAGTCAGCGCGCTAAGTGGAGAGGGAAAGGGTGAAATGAAACGGAAATCGAGTAGGTTTTTTTTTTTTTTTTTTTTTAAAAGGTTTTAAAGGCACCCTTTGCCTGCGGTCGGTTATATCAGCCACCAGCAAAGGGTTCCCTAAGGGTTGGCATTTCATTACTTTCTTGTAGCGAGTCCGGTCTCTCCTTCCTATAAGCGAATTCCTTCTCCCTTCTTCTTTAACTCATTTTCTCTCCCTTTCTCTTCGTTTGCTCTCCCTCCTTTCTTCTTCTAATGTCTTTTCCATCGCTGCACAGCATGCCTATTTATAGGGTGTTGTGCCTCTTCTAGACTCTTCTAGCGAGATCTTTCGCAGGCTCGATTTTCACTACACAGCTCTATTCTTGCGCAACGAATGTGCGGAGAACGCTTGCGTCTGATCCGAGTTTGGAGTGGATGACCATCCAGTCCAACCAATCCGACTTCTTAGGGATGGTCGAAATCCCCTTTTCCAGGGTTTGGATGGTCTAGATCGGCTTCTTGATCCATGGGTTATTCATTCATCTTACCGGAGCATCCGGATCGCTTAGACTGCCCGCTTCTTGCGTATTGCTAGTTGCGCGATATCAGTGGGGCCCATATTCTCTGGTGTTTGAGGAATCCACTCCTTCCATCAGCTTCGTGGCGAGATTTCGGTTTGGTATAGGATATTTTGGTTTACAGTCAATGCGGCCCACCTGGTTGATCGTGCGGTGATGATTCCGACGTCTAGCAAGGTAGAGTGTGATCTCTGGCGTGTCTCTGACCAAACTTACTTAGGTCCTGGTCGGATCCTTCGCCCGTTCGAATGGACGGTTCAGATTGAGCTTCCAGATCGAGATGGTGGGCCATGGAGGTCATCCATAGATCCCCATTCAAACACCTTACAGCGGGAAAACGGGAAGAAGGAAATCCTTCTTCGTTTTCTCGGGGGAAATTGATCGTACTCGCCTCGAAGTTTGGGCAAATTACCTAGAACGCTACAACACTCCATATATTCCCAGAAGAGCCTTCTGACATGCTTCCGAAAATTACTTGGACCAAAATGCCCTTGTCCTTGTTTCAGTAGTTGTACGGTTTTCCAGGAAAGAAGAAGTTACATCATATTTAATTCCAACAAAGTGATGTGTATGGAACCCTTTTTTGTGTGCGGGCAAGGACCAAGCTCATGGGTTCACATTGATGTATGAGTAGAAAGAGATTTAATGAGCATAATGTGAAGAGGAGATGAGAATATTGAGAGAGGAGAAGAAGAAGAAGAGTTTGGGAGAAAAATGATGTGTTAGGCTTGCTTGCCCTAACACATAGTGTTTTACTATGATAAAGCATAGTACACTGCAGGAGAAAGGGGAGGTGTGCACATGCACTTACATTAAAAGAGTCCACTAACCACACACAATACACAATACAATACACTAGCATTCTCTATACTCCCCCTCAAGTTGGAGCATAGATGTTGATCATGCCCAACTTGTCACGAACACGATGAAGAGCATCTTGACTCAAGGACTTTGTAAGAACATCAACAAGTTGATCCCCAGATCGAACAAAAGGAGTGATGATTTCCTTAGAAGCGACTTTCTCCCGAATGAAGTGACAATCGACCTCAATATGCTTGGTTCGCTCGTGGAAAACTGGGTTACGAGCAATATGGATGGCTGCTTGATTATCACGGTGAAGAGGAATAGGATCCGAAGGAGGATAGCCAAGTTCTTCAAGAAGATTGTGAAGCCACACGAGTTCACACGTCGCATGAGCCATAGCACGATATTCTGCTTCAGCCGAGGACCGGGCAACAGCTAGTTGCTTTTTGCTCTTCCAGGTTATAAGATTGCCACCTAGGAAGGTACAGAAGCCGGATGTAGAGAGGCGATCAAAAGTACTACCTGCACAGTCAACATCGGAATAGCCAGAAAGATGAAGATGACCATGCAACTGAAAGCGGAGGCCAAGACTCGGGGCTGATTTTAAATACCGCAGTATACGGTAGACAGCCATGAGATAAGAAGTACGGGGAGCTTACATGAATTGGCTAACAATCCCCACCGCAAATGAGAGATCTGGGCAAGTAATAGTCAGGTAAATAAGCCGGCCTACAAGTCGTCGATACATCTCGGGATCAGTAAGGAGAGCACCATCATCCGGTTGAAGCTTCTGTGAAGTATCCATGAGAGTGGTAGCAGGCTTGCACCCTAACATTCTGGTCTCCATGAGAAGATCAAGCACATATTTTCGTTGTGACAAGACCAATTTGGATGATGAGCGAGCAACTTTAATTCCGAGGAAGTAGCGAAGAGGACCAATGTCACGCCCCAAACTCGGAAACCGGGCTCACAAAATTCCCGATTGCCGAATCCGGCGCCGACAGCCTCCGTAGAACCTCATTCTCGACTCCCAGCGCCCATACGCCAGGTTCCGATCCTGAGATGCTACAAGGAGGATTTTCAACATCAGTTTAATTCGTCATAAGCATAACCAAAGGCATAACCCACAAACAACAACCAAAAACTCCATCACATTTCCACTATGATAAAAAACTTTACAAGTACAATGAGCATAAAGGGAAATACAATGAGAGTGGACAAAAAGCTCCAAAATGATCTTCTCTGCACTCCTCGCTGCTGCATCCGCAAGCGTCTCGCGTCACCTGCACGCAACGGTCGTGCATAAGCTTATAAAAAGCTTAGAGGGTGGTGAAAGTATGTGCGCAAGGTAGTAATGCAGATATGCAGTATCAGAGTAATGCGGAACATGCTGGTGAATCCATGAATACCATTAGCCGTACCGAGGCTATGCGATGCAAGGCATGAATGATGTCGGCTGTACCAAGGCTATGCGATGCAAGGCATGAATGATGTCGGCCATACCAAGGCTATGCGATGCAAGATGCAAGTCAAGCATACAAATCCTCATCTAAGTCCACATATCAGTACAGCTCAAAATCTGAGATATCACCGGGGTCTAGTACACTCTAAACCAGATTGTCGCCCCATCGCGCGCAATAAGGTAAGTGGAAGAGACCTCACTACCCGCCTACCAATATCGGGCTCGGCTCGTCAATAGCGGACTCATTCCTCAAGCTGGTCAAACTCAACCTAGCATTGCCCCCTCCTCTCGGACGGGTAAGGCCGCACCCCCTTCCAACCGACCACGACACAGTGGAAAGTGCAGCCGTCTGGTAATCGGCAATCGGCGCTCCTGCACCCACTCAGTCTAGACGTTGGAGCAACCTCTTAGTACTATAAGGGTTTAGGAACTTTCACCCAGGGATATCTATAGCACCCCATGTAGAACAAGATTTCCGGTATCCAATCCTGCCAACCACGATACGCCTGTGGAGGCTACGACCCTGATGTTGCTAGGGCGTACAGTAACCATATCACTCAATGTGAAATGCATGAATCACACTATCCAGTCATGCGGCAATCCTGCACGTATCGTGCGCTCATGTGGGGCAACACCGCCTAACTGGGAGCCCCTAAGCAATCTGCCCGAAGGCATATGCTATAATCAGTCACTTCTCATATCAAGCATACATATGATGCGTATGATCATGAATCATGAAACTATACTAAACATGTTATACGGTGATGGATGTTGTTCATAACGAAGGTGAGCCTAGACGGCCTACAAGTATGGGCCTAACAATGGGCCCTAGGGAGAATTATAATGCGGACATCTAACCAACATTATTTGCACAATGTGGACGTTAAACCAACATTGCTTCCAAGGCACGGCCTACACTGTAACGGTTACACACATTCATTACATTGGGCCTCGCTTATGGGCTTCACATACATCACATCGGGTCCCGAATACACATCAAGTGGGCCTCGTACCTGGGCCTCAAATATGTCACAATGGGCCTCGTATGTCAAGCGGGCCACATTACATGGGCCGTATTATATGGGCCACACCAATGGGCTTCAGGTATATCAAATAGGCTACACCGATGGGCCTCATTCATATCAAATCGGGCCCAACCTTATGTATTTTTGAGATCCGACCCATTCATAAGTTAACATAGAGACAATTGAAGTGAAAACAACATCAGCTAAATTGGGAACTACCACGGCCTTTAGAAGTTTGAACGGTGGATTTTACGATCCACTGCTTAAATGATGAATCCCACTTGAACTTTAGATCAGACTCACCCATTACCCATGCCGTAAAATGATCTTACAATTGGTTGGATGGCATGGAATACAACGCATGCATCATGGTGGTCCCCACCGTCCAAACAGTGGACGGCATAGATAAAGCTCATACATCATTGGGGCCATGTCGGGGGATAAAACACATACATCTAGGGTGGGTCCCAACATCAAATTACACGTGAGTCGTGGTGGGACCCACAAGGCTCTGACGTTAAGAGAGAGAGAGGTAGAGAGAGATGAAGAGAGAGCTACAGAGAGAAATAAATATAGGGAGAGAGAGAGAGAGAGTGAGAGAGAGCAACACGTGCTGCTTTAAGGAGCAGCCTCTTTCCTTTTTTTTTTTTTCTTTTTATCTCTAACATAACCAGAGGTGGGTCCCACGTAGGGCCCACCACAGCACCATATAACATATATATTATATCATTTATGTAATATAATATAATATATAATATATATGAGATAATATAATATATGTTGTACAACACACCTTACGGTGTTGCCCCACACGTGAGGTGGGTCCCACCGTCCTTGGACGGTGGACATAATACATGCATCATGGTGGGGCCTACCTTATTCGGATGGACGGCATGGATACAACCCATGCAACAGGGTATGGCCTAACCGAGTGGATGGACGGTGTGGGTGGGTCCCATGGACCCCACGCTAGCTGACACTTCACTCTTGCCACCGCCACTAGGGAAGGATGCCGAGACCTTAGCGTTGCAGCGAGGTATCTTTCGCTCCGCCTACCACTGGAACGGTGGATCTGGGTACCACTCACTGGACGGTCTGGATCTCATGTGGGACCCAGAGAACTGAGGACGTTAATCAGCAGTGGGCCCCACCACCTGGCAGATGGATGGCTTGGATGCACCAATCGGCGGACGGTGTGTATATAACACACACCCATGATCAAACCCACCGTCCTAGGCCATGGACGGTGGGAATATACCACATATATTCAGATGGGTCCCACGTTGCTGGGCAGTGTTATTACAGCAGCTCTTCAGCTGCTATACAAGTACAGCAGCCGTCCATTTCCAACACAGGTGGGTCCCACATGGGGCCCACACGTACAACGTATATGCATGTTTATTATATCATATATGTTATATCCAACGTCCAGCCACCTGGACCATTGCACCTACATCATGTGGTCCCACACAGTGGGCCACTAGAGTTGGATCAAGCCGATATTTATTTATTTATTTTGCCTTTCAGCCGGCTGTGTGACCGTATAACCCCGAATCGGGATCAAAGTGGCCCACTTGTTGGACGACATGAATAAAATACACACATTATAGGTGGACCATAATCATAGAAAGAGAGAGAAAGAGAGAGAGAGAAAGAGAGAGAGAGAGAGAGAGAGATCGGTGAGGATGGAGGGACCCTGCCACTATGGGCCCTCCCTTGCAATAAATCATACATCAAGTGGGCCCTAAAGCATGTGGGCCTATCAAAATTGAAACTCAACGATGGAGATCCTTTCCCCACCAATATGGATGGTCTAGATGACCTATCTAAAGCAAGGAAATAAACATCATGATGGGGCCATGGAGAATGGCCCCATCATGGAATGATCATGATGATCAAAGCAGGCCATCGGCCACATCTTAGGGTCCCAAGTGAGATCCAAACCATTAATCGGTTGGCCTCACTTGGCCCATCTTAAAAACATGAAAAACTACTCTTATCAAGCACTCACCGTTCGATCTTCTTGCTCCTATGGGTTCCTTAGCTCCTTAGCTTCGATTCCAACGGTGGAGATGAGATTTGGATGGTTGAGATGGGAGATGAGAGGGTGGGAAAGGTGGGCCACACTTGTAGCTCTCTTGGAGTGGGAGAGCTTGGACGTATGGGAATTTTTTTTGCTTGGGATTGTGCTTTGAAAATGAAGGAGAGATGGTTGTAAAGGGAGAGAGAGATGGGTGATGTTTAATGTGGTGGTGATGGGTGTAAGAGCCACTTTTTGACTTTTGTGGCAAATTGTGTAAGAAAAGCATGGGTGGTGTAAGAACTTTTTGACTTTGGGGCTTGCTTGGGGAAGGGTGAGAAGTGATGGATTGATGGGATTGATTGATGGGTGATTGATGTGACATCTCGTTGAGATTCTCTTGGATTTCGCAACGCGCGACGTTTTCCTCGCACCGAACGCTGGCCCACATCTCCTGGCCAGAGTATCGCCTCGGCGCGCGAGTCGCGGCATCGGAACCGCGGCGACGATACGGTCGCAATGGTACAAGTCTCGGGTTGAGTCGAATCAGATTAACGACGTGTGAATCAGGGTCACGCGCAAGGCCGGTTAAGGGTTGAAGGTTGCCGGAATTCAACCGGAAAGACCGCGAAAGTCTATGTAACGGTACGGTCAAGGATACGGGTCTTACAACCAAGATCATTGATCTCAAACTTGGTCTTCAAAAAATCTTTGACCTCCCTCATTCCAGCAGAATCACTATCAGACAAAACTATATCATCCACATAGACAATGAGAACCATGATGCCCGTCGATCGACGACATATAAAGAGAGAATGAGCGGCATGACTACGAACAAAGCCAAACTCCAAGAGAGCCTGACTAAATTTTTCGAACCATGCACGTGGAGATTGTTTGAGTCCATAAAGAGCCTTCTTCAACCGACATACAAGTGCAGGGTTGTGAGAAGCAACGAACCCAGGCGGTTGATGCATGTAAACTTCCTCTGTAAGAATCCCATGGAGAAATGCATTCTTAACATCAAGCTGAAACAAGGGCTATGATAAATTAACGGCCAAGGAGAGCAAAACGCGAATGGAATTAAGCTTAGTCACCGGAGAGAATGTCTCGAAGTAATCCACGCCATGAGTCTGTGTGTAACCTTTAGCAACAAGACGAGCTTTATAGCGATCAATTGAGCCATCTGGAAGAAACTTGATTGTATAAACCCATCGGCATCCAACAGGTTTATGGCCTACAGGAAGTGGCACAAGATCCCAAGTATGATTCTTCTCAAGGGTAGACATTTCTTACATCATCGCCTTTGTCCAATCAGGACTCTGAAGAGCATGTGAGAGAGATCTAGGAATAGTCTGTGATGACAGGGAAGCTGCAAACGACTGAAGAGACGGTGAAAGATGATCATATGAAACAAAATTACTAATGGGGTGTTGAGTACAAGATCGTGACCCTTTACGCAAGGCAATGGGAAGATCTAAACTCGAGTTAGGAGAGTCACCTGAACCAACATCCACAGTGAGCGGAAGGGTGGATGGCTGAGCTTGTGAAGATTTATCTCGACGATGATACACCCGCAGAGGTTTAGGCTCACCCATATCACCAATAGGATGCTGAATAGAGGGGAGAGGAGTAGTTTTCCCATGATCAGGAGTGAAAAAAGGATAATAGTCATACTCCCCCTGACTCGCAAGAGAATCACAAAGGGAATGGCCTGGAGAGGAGAAAAAAGAAATATCCTCAAAGAAGGTGACATCGGCAGAGATGTATTTCTTACGAGTCAATGGGTCAAAGCATTTATACCCTTTCTGACTCCGAGTATACCCTATAAAGACACATTTAACCGCCCTGGGGCTAAGTTTATCATTACTCCCATCCAAAATTTGAACAAAGCATGTACAACCAAAAACTTTAGGTGGTAGAGGAAATGGATTATCATGAGGATACAATATAGTAAATGAAGATTTGTAAGATAGAATACGTGAGGGTATACGATTAATAAGAAAAGTAGCAGTTAAAAGAGCATCACCCCAAAAATGTTTGGGTAGGTGCATACCAAGCAGAAGGGTGCGAGCAACTTCAAGAAGATGACGATTCTTTCGTTCTGCAATACCATTTTGTTGAGGAGTGCGAGCACATGACGTCCTAGACAAAATACCACGTTCCTGCAAGAAGGATAGAAAGGCAGTAGACATGTATTCTCCCCCATTATCAGAATGGAGAGATTTGATGGAACAATGAAATTGAGTGCACACTTCATGATAAAACACTTTAAACGCATCAAACACTTCACTTTTAGATTTCAAAAGGTAAATCCAAGTCATGCGGGAATAATCATCAATAAAGGTAACAAAATATTTAAATCCAAAAGTCAATGTAACCGGGGCTGGTCCCCAGACATCCGAGTGAACCAGAAGAAAAGGTTGAGATTTCCTCCCAGAAGAGCTAGGAGGAAACGTAGCACGATGATGTTTAAACAATTCACAGATATCATAGCATAATGGTTTAGTGACAGATAAAGAGATAAACAAAAGTCTCAATCTAGCAATGGATGGGTGGCCTAAGCGGCAATGCCACCGAGTCATGGAATCTCGATTTAGAGAGAGTACTAGAAGCGGCAACCGGTGTATCATCGAGAAGATAAACGCTTCCTCGCTCATGCCCCCCACCAATCACTCTCTTCGTCTGTAGGTCCTGAAACAAACAATAAGAAGGAAAGAAGGTGATGGAACATTTGAGGGATTTAGTAAGAGAGCTGACAGACAATGCGAAGGACAAAGACAACGAAGAAGAAAGAGGGATGGAACCAATCCCAGAGATGGGAGATTGAGTTCCATCGGCGACTGTGACATATTGAGTGGGAGAAGAAGGAGAATAAGAAGAAAAGAATTGCAACTTACCAGTCATATGGGAGGAAGCTCCACAGTCGATGACCTAGGAGGTAGGAGAGGATGACGCAAGAAGGGCAGTACCTGATTGGGCTGAAGCTGCGTGAGAAGGCTCAGGAATATCCCGAATGTGAAGCCATATAAGGGCATCATATGCTGCCCGAGAAATGATAAGAGACTCCCCTGAAGTAGCCTGCTCAGCTGTCGGGATGGAAGACTGTCTCAGAAGCAACAGTGGAAGCAACAGAATGCGAACAATAATCAATCGTGCGATTAGTTCCACCGCAATGTGAACAAATGCGGGAACCATCACGACCGCGTCCACGTCTACCACGACCACGAAGACTACGGCTACCACGACTGCGATCTCCCTCACGGCCTCTAACACGACCAGCAAAACCAGAAATGCGCCCTGAGCTCAAGGATGGTACCCGAAGACCAAGGGAGGACTGATCACCAGCAAGATGTGCCGAACGCTCGGGTGGTAGAAATGAATGAGAAGGAAGAGTAGAGGCCATAGCACGCTGACACGTGGCATAGACTGTCGTCAATGGGGGAAGAGGATCCTGCATAACAACCTGATCATGAACGTGAAAATAATCAGAACTCAACCCAACGAGGAACTGTATGATACGAGTATTATCCCGTTACTTATGAGCATGGTCATGATTCGCTTTACATTGGGAAGGAAAAGGTTGATACATATCCAACTCATCCCACATACCCCGAAGCATCGAATAGTAGTCTTTTAAGGATCTGGAGTTTTGTTGAAACCGACCAATTTCTTGAATAAGCTGGAATACCCGTGAAAAATTCTGAGATTCCGAGAACATATCATGAAGCGAATCCCTGATGCCTTTAGCCGAGGATAAAAACATTACTGGGTGGCTAATCGAGGAATCCATGCTATTCAACAACCATGCAATAACTTGATAATTCTCCTTTGTCCAAGACTTGTAGGTAGCATCTGTAGAGTTTGGGGGATCATCCAAAATATACAATAACTTATCACGCGCTCCTAAAAATACTTTTACAGATTGTGCCCATTGAAGATAGTTGTCACCATTCAACTTAATGGAGGTAATCTGTAAGGGGATGGACTCAAGAGACCCTATGCCAAGAGATGAGGGTCCTTTGTCAGCCATAGTAGATTCCAAGAGAAATAAACCTACGCCAAGAGACCCCCTATGCCAAGAAAGACTGATTCAAACAAATCTATCTCACTCAATCCTTCAAGATAACAAGAGATAGACCTCAAACAAATATCAATTATCCAAAAACCATGAAACGCAGTAAAAAAGGGCCTGACCGAGTGAAAAACGGCCCAGCCGCACGTCCGTTTGGGGTTCAAAACCTCTCAAACTGCGATCTTAAGTAAAAATTCCACCATGGGTAGCTTGGGAGGAAGATTTCGGTCCATCTTGAGCAAAGAAACCAAAGAAAAGTTTACCGATTTGAGGTAGATCGAAGAAAAACGAAATCTGGGACCGATTTTTGAATTTTTCTATTTCGCCCAAAAACCCATGAAATGAGATCCAATAAATTCTGAAAAAATCATGATAAATATTCTAAAATCGAGATCTATCAAACCCCTAAACTTTCAGCTCAAACGGAGTCCATACGTCCGTACAACACTGACGTCAGCCGTACGGTTGCTGACGTCAGCAAGGTGACGTGTCGCCTCTCAACCTGGTGAATGCGGAATGCCTGGATCTTTACTCTGATACCAAGTAGAAAGAGATTTAATGAGGAAAATGTGAAGAGGAGATGAGAATATTGAGAGAGGAGAAGAAGAAGAAGAGTTTGGGAGAAAAATGATGTGTTAGGCTTGCTTGCCCTAACACATAGTGTTTTATTATGATAAAGCATATAGTACACTGCAGGAGAAAGGGGAGGTGTGCACATGCACTTACATTAAAAGAGCTCACTAACCACACACAATACACAATACAATACACTAGCATTCTCTATAGTATGTGTATAATCCATGCCGCCCATCCTTTTTGTTGTGTCATTTTAGGGCTAGGGGCCCAGATATTAGCTTGATCCAGAGCTTGTGTAGGTCACATAATAAAAAATAATGGTGACAATAGAACTCACTGTTGAAACTTTTTAGGCTCACTGTGATGTTTGTTAGAAGTGGACACTGCCCAAGTCAGGACTTTTTTAGGCCCAAGCGGAGCAGGCCGACAAGGTGGACGGAATGGATCACCCCATTGTGGGCCTTAAGCTATGGTACCAATGGTTTGATAGAAAAGGACGTGAACACGTTCAAAACCACGATCCATACAACATGACAACCACGGCCCATATAACATGGAAACTACGACCCATGCAAACCACGACCCAAATGGGCCCACACTGATGTATGTGTATAATCCATTCCGCCCATCCTTTTTGTTGTGTCATTTTCGGGCTAGGGCCCAAATATCAGCTCGATCCAGTGCTTTTATGGCCCACGAAATAGAAAATAATGGTGACTGTTGAAAGTTTCCAGGCTCACTGTGATGTTTGTTAGAAGTGGACATTGCCCAAGTTAGGACTTTTTGGGCCCACGCCGAGCTGGCCGATAAGGTGGATGGATCGGATCACCCCTTTGTGGGCCTTAAGCTATGATACTAATGGTTTGGTAGAAAAGGAATTGAACACATTGAAAACCACGATCCATACAACATGGCAACCACGACCTATATAACATGGCAACCACGACCCAAATGGGCCGCAGTTGTATAAATCGTAGTTGTCATGTTATATGGGTCTCAGTTGTATGGATCACAGTTGTCTTGTTATATGGATCGTAGTTATCCTGTTATATGGGTCGCGATCGCAGTTGTCCTGTTATATGAGTCTTAGTTTTCCTGTTATATGGGTCTCAGTTGTATGGATCGCAGTTGTCATATTATATGGGTCACAGTTATCTTGTTATATGGGTCGCGGTCGCAGTTGTCCTGTTATATGGGTCTTAGTTTTCCTGTTATATGGGTCTCCGTTGTATGGATCGCAATTGTCCTATTATATGGGTCGCAGTTATCCTGTTATATGGGTCGCGATCGCAATTGTCCTGTTATATGGGTCTTAGTTGTCCTGTTATATGGGTCTCAGTTGTATGGATCGCAGTTATCTTGTTATATGGGTCGTAGTTATCCTGTTATATGGGTCGCGATCGCAGTTGTCCTGTTATTTGGGTCTTAGTTGTCTTGTTATATGGGTCTCAGTTGCATGGATCGTAGTTGTCCTATTATATGGGTCGCAGTTATCATATTATATGGGTCGCGGTCGCAGTTGTCCTGTTATTTGGGTCTTAGTTGTCCTGTTATATAGGTCTCGGTTGTATGGATCGCAGTTGTCATGTTATATGGGTCGCAGTTATCCTGTTATATGGGTCGCGGTCGCAGTTGTCCTGTTATTTGGGTCTTAGTTGTCCTGTTATATGGGTCGTATGGATCGCAGTTGTCCTGTTATATGGGTCGCGGCTGCAGTTGTCCTATTATATGGGTCTTAGTTGTATGGAACGCAGTTGTCCTGTTATATGAGTCGTAGTTATCCTGTCATATGGGTCGAGGTCGCAGTTGTCTTGTTAGTTGGGTCTTAGTTGTCCTGTTATATGGGTCTCAGTTGCATGGATCGCAATTGTCCTGTTATATGGGGTCGCAGTTATCCTGTTATATTGGTCGCCGTCGCAGTTGTCATGTTATTTGGGTCTTAGTTGTCCTGTTATATCGGTCTCGGTTGCATGGATCGCAGTTGTCCTGTTATATGGGTCACAGTTATCCTGTTATATGGGTCGCGGTCATAGTTGTCCTGTTATTTGGGTCTTAGTTGTCCTGTTATATGGGCCTCAGTTGTATGGATCGCAGTTGTCCTGTTATATGGGTCGCAGTTATCCTGTTATATAGGTCACGGTCGCAGTTGTCCTATTATTTGGGTCACAGTTGTCCTGTTATATGGGTCTCAGTTGTATAGATCACAGTTGTCCTGTTATATGGGTTGTAGTTATCTTGTTATATGGGTCGCGGTCGCAGTTGTCCTGTTATTCGGGTTGCAGTTATCCTGTTATATGGGTCGTGGTTATCATGTTATATATGGCCCACAATGGGGTGATCTGATCCATCCACCTTGTTGGCCAGCTTGCCGTGGGCCCAAAAAGTCCTGACTTGGCCCCACCACATTGATGTATGAGTATAATCCATGCCACCCATCATTCTTGCCATGTCATTTTACGGGTAGGGGCCAAATATCAGCTTGATCCAGTGCTCGTGTGGCCCACATAATAGAAAATAATGGTGACTATTGAAACATCAATGGATCAGATGTGGGCCCAAGTCAGGACTTTTTGAAAATAATGGTGACTGTTGAAACATCAATAATGGTGACTTAGGCATTGTCCACTTCTAACAAGCATCAATGTGGGCCCAAGTCAGGACTTTTTAGGCCCACGACAAGCTGGCCAACAAGGTGGATGGATCAAATCACCCCATTGTGGGCCATATATAGCATGATAACCACGACCCATGACAACCATGACCCATATAACAGGACAACTGCGACTGCGACCCATATAACAGGATAACTGCAACCGTGACCCATATAACAGGATAACTGCAACCCATATAATATGACAACTGCGCTCCAAACAACTAAGACCCATATAATAGGACAACTAAGACCCAAATAACAGGATAACTGCGACCGTGACCCATATAACAGGATAACTGTGACCCATGTAACAGGACAACTGCAATCCATGCAACTGAGACCTCTATAACAGGACAAATAAGACCCAAATAACACGATAACTGCGACCGCGACCCATATAACAGGACAACTGCGATCCATGCAACTGAGACCTATATAACAGGACAACTAAGACCCAAATAACAAGACAACTGCGACTGCGACCCATATAACAGGATAACTGCGACCCATATAACAGAACAACTACGATCCTTACAACTGAGACCCATATAACAGGACAACTAAGACCCATAAAATAGGACAACTGCAACCGCGACCCATATAACAGGATAACTGTGACCCATATAACAGGACAACTGCGATCCATACAACTGAGACCCATATAACAGGAAAACTAAGACCTATATAACAGGAAAACTGCGACTGCGACCCATATAACAGGATAACTGCGACCCATATAACAGGACAACTGCGATCCATACAACCGAGACCCATATAACAGGAAAACTAAGACCCATATAACAAGACAACTACGACCGCGACTCGTATAACAGGATAACTACGATCCATATAACAGGACAACTACGATCCATACAACTAAGACCCATATAACAAGATAACTAAGACCCATATAACATGACAACTACGATCCATACAACTGCGGCCCATTTGGGTCGTAGTTTCCATGTTATATGGGTCGTGGTTGTCATGTTGTATGAATCGTGGTTTTCAACATGTTCAATTCCTTTTCTACCAAACCATTGGTACCATAGCTTAAGGCCCACAAAGGGGTGATCCGATCCATCCACCTTATTGGCCAGCTCAGCGTGGGCCCAAAAAGTCCCAACTTGGGCAATGTCCACTTCTAACAAACATCACAGTGAGCCTGAAAACTTTCAACAGTCACCATTATTTTCTATTTTGTGGGCCATAAAAGCATTGGATCGGGTTGATATTTGGGCCCTAGCCCTAAAATGACACGACAAAAAGGATGGGCAGAATGGATTATACACATACATCAGTATGGGCCCATTTGGGTCGTGGTTTGCATGGGTCGTAGTTTCCATGTTATATGGGTCGTGGTTGTCATGTTGTATGGATCGTGGTTTTGAAAATGTTCACTTCCTTTTCTACCAAACCATTGGTACCATAGCTTAAGGCCCACAATGGGGCGATCCATTCTGTCCACCTTGTCAGTCTGCTCCGCTTGGGCCTAAACAAGTCCTGACTTGGGCAGTGTCCACTTCTAACAAACATCATAGTGAGCTTGAAAAGTTTCAACAGTGGGTTCCATTGTCACCATTATTTTCTATTATGTGACCCACACAAGCTCTGGATTAGGCTGATATCTGGGCCCTAACCCTAAAATGACACGGCAAAAAGGATGGGCGACATGGATTATACATATACATCAATGTGGGCCCCACGAGCTTGGTCCTTGCTCGCACACAAAAAAGGATTCCGTACACATCACTTTCTTAGCATTAAATACGACGTAACTTCTTCTTCCCTGGAAAACCGTACAAGTCCTGAACCAAGGTCAGGTGCATTTTCGTCTGAAACAAACTCCAAAAGCTATCAGAAGGCCCTTCTAGGAATATATGGAGTGTTGTAGCGTTCTAGGTAATTTGCCTAAACTTAGAGGCCAGTACGGTCAATTTCCCTTTTCTTGCCTTCATACGGGTCAAACCAGGTTTGACCGTTTCTTAAATCCGGTACAACGCAGGTGTACACCTTCTGTGTACGCTTGAGACTTGGAGTGGGGCCCACCTTGCTGTTTTTGAGAAATCTACTCCGTCCATCCGTTTTTCCATCTGATTTAAGGGGTTAAGCCCAAAATGGAACCATATACAACGATCAAGTCATCCCAAATCAATGGTTACTAGCTGATCTATCCATTGGGTTATTTTTACAATGATCTAAGGGTCAAAATCCTATGTGTACAGCTAATGTGTGATATAAAGACATGGTGTAAAATTTCGCATCAAACGGATTGTGGGAACCATGTGATCTAGAATCACGGGGTCTATGTTAATGGCATTATCATAATTATTGCTAATCTAAGAGTTTTGCATAATCTAATGGTTCTACGTGGTTGTGGCCACGTTTCTAAGTGATTCTTATTAAAGAACTTATGTCCAAATCCTTATGGATGAAAGATCATACATTGATTTTGTTCAAGGGAATGTACATTTACTAATCTGTGTGATTAACGGTCGGATGACTTGATTTATAGATGGCAGCTGTTCTCAAAGGTTAGATTCGCTAATTTACTTAAGAGAAGTACATAAGTCAAGTCTCATGATGGATGGTCTAGTCTTTAAAGTCAACGGTCGGATGGCTTGATCTATGAATGAAGATCATTCCCAACGATTAAGTTAGTGTCAGGGCAAGGATGTAAGGCTAGAATAGTTGGATTGGTATCATACACACGTATATGTTACGTTAAATCTTATGGTAACGCTCGAGAACTTTCGATGCTCGAGTATCGAAAAGTTCGGGGCATTACAGTTTCGATCATTAGAAAAGCTGAAGAGGGTCCTACAAAATTTTGGGCATGGATCAACTTAGCATATCCATTGCAAAGGATAATGAAAAGCAGCTTTAATCATAGGATGAGTTTGAATCATGAAAAGTAGCTTCAATCATATGACGAGTTTGGATCGTGAAAAGCAGCTTCAATCGTAGGATGAGTTTGGATAGCCGAATGAGCCGATTGTATGAACAATTTTTATCCACTGAATGGCCCAAGCATGTCGATGTTTTTTATCCATCAAAATGGCCCATGTCAAAGGTTTGGATCACTAGAAATGGGCCAAATCATATGAATTTGGATTGTCATAAAAAGAAACTTATTCTTTGAATTTTGTATAGAACTAAAGTAGATCACTGAGAACTAGCCTCAAATAATATGAATAGATGGTTCAACTTAACCTATCCATTGGGATGGGTCATGGAAAGAGGCTTCAATCATATAATGAGCTTAGATCACTAACAGCAGCATGAAGAATATAATGCATTTGGATCGTTGAATGGGCCAAATCATATAAGAAGTTCAAATCCACTAAATGGCCCAAGCACGTTAAAGGTTTCGATCCATTGAAATGGCCCAAGCATGTCAAAGTTTTGGATTAGTAGAAATGAGCCAGATCATATGAATAATTTCGATCATTAGTAAAGCTGAAGAGGGTCTTACAAAATTTTGGGCATGGATATCCATTGCCAAGGATCATGAAAAGCCACTTTAATCATATGATGAGTTTGGATCAATGAAAGCAACTTCAATCATATGATGAGTTTGGATCATGAAAAGCCACTTCAATCATATGATCAGTTTGGATCATGAAAAACAACTTCAATCCTATGATGAGTTTGGATCGCAAAATAAGCCAAATTATATGAACAATTTAGATCCACTGAATGGCCAAGCATGTCAATGTTTTTTATCCATCAAAATGGCGCATGTCAAAGGTTTGGATCAATAAAAACGGGCCAAATCATATGAATATGGATCTCTGTAAAACGAGACCTGATTGTTTGAAATGGGTATAGAACTGAATAGGATCCTACGAAATTAACGATGTAGATCACTAAGAACCAACCTCTAATATTAGGAAAATATTTATCAACTTAACAAATCCATTGCGATGGGTCATGGAAAGAGGCTTCAATCATATGAATAGTTTAACTTGCTTGGGCAGTTTAGCGGATTTGAACTTCTTATATAATTCTGCCCATTCAGCGAGATCCAAATGCATCATATGATTCGTGCTGCTATTAGTGATCTAAATTCTTCATATGGTTGAAGCCTCTTTCCATGACCCATCCCAATGGATATGCTAAGTTGAACCATCTATTAGTAATATTTGTGGCTAGTTCTCAGTGATCCACTCCGTTAATTTTTTAGGACTCTCTTTAGTTCTATACACAATTCAAACAATCGAGTTTCTTTTTACACCGAGTTATGGACAATCATACAGCTCACAATCAACATCATACAGCTATGGACTATCATACAGCCCACAATCAACATCATAAATTGCTACCTACTGCTCTACTTCATCAAAAAGTGATTTCAATTAGTGAATTGGAATTTTGTTAGATGCCACATATTTTCATGTGGGTTTGTTTTATTTGAATTTCTATAGAAAATGTTCATTTTTTTTATAATGATTTTTCATGCAGAATTCCCTGTTTTCATTGATGATTTGATTGAATTGTAGTTGGGTTTCTTTGGAAATTGGTTTGGGATCTGTTTGATAGTATTTCAATGTTTGTTGAGTTGAAGTCTTGATAGGAGGGAGGTTTTGCGTTGGGCTGATCTATATATTGGTTTTTTTTTCTATATGTAATCATCTGTTTTTTTCTATAGGTAGTTTTCTACTGACAAGAGGGTGGATGAGCGGCCCAGCATAATCAAGATAGTTATCTGCTCACTCCTCACAAGAGGGTGAATGAGCTGCCCAACATAATGAAGATGGTTTTCTACTGATTTTGATTCTTTAAAAGGGACAAATACCGTTGATGACTTAAAAAGTTTGGACTATAGTTGATCATAGGTGATGAAAATACATAATCTTTTAACTTAGTGATATTTATCCAGGTGATTCCTAGATTCTAAAACAATGTGATGTGCAATAACTTTGATAACTTATCTCAGCCTTTGGTGGTAAGGACTTATCTATTGAGTTGTTTGACTTTCTTAACTAATCTGGGGATTCAAATGCCTGAATTGTTGATCTTTTCTAATCTTAGATGCTTTAGTTTCTAGTTCAGGCTCTTTCATGAGTAGAATGTACTCTCCTTTTCATATTTTCATCAAGGGATACCAAAATATTACGATTTAATTTGTGACATGAATTCTTCTCATGATCTGTTTCCATGTAGAATTTGCTTGATGTTGATGCCCATAGAAAAATCCACATTTGTGATGACATTATGTTGGTTGAGCTTGTGTCTGTGACCAAAATTGGAGCTTTTGATTACAGGCCCATCTTCTTTTAAGTTTATGGATTGTGTTTGGAACTTTCAGCATATATTTTAGTGTTTTTTCTTTTATTCGCTTGTGACTTTTTTTTTTCCAAGTACTGAGGTTGTTCATGGTGATGTGGTGTTGCCAGATCAATAAAGTCACATTCAGCTTGACTCTAGAGATCATTCATCAGGTGGGTGATTTTGCATGTCATTGCTACTTTAATTGCCAGTTCATTTGTTTGCTTAGAAGGTAATCACCTGGATGCATCTCTGATTGAGATGCCACTTAACCTTTGATCCATTAATTCTAAAATAGTGTATGTTCCTTTGCAACTTCAAAAGAAAAGGCATGTTTATTGTTGAGATTTTGAGCTGTGTCTTTAGGAAACCCTGCTCTTGCACCAACTCAGGAAGACTTGTTGATTTGACTCGATGCGGTCCATTTGCTAGCTGTGACAACAGTAGCTCACTGTTTACCTGTAAGGCATGTTAATGATGTCTGCTGCCTAGTGAATGGCCCAATCTTTGACATGTTTATCATCGTGTGTGGGAACTAAGTCCCAATATAGAAGCTGTCATATGGAGCTACCCATGACATTGATGCATGGTATGAAGTTGTTTAGTGCATTATTAAACACGTTTGAATGCCAGCATTGAGCTTCCCCTGTCACCTTTTCCTTTGTATCATCAGAAAGAATCTCAATTGCAATACAGATGCTGGCTTACTGAACGGCTGGAAGTTCAGTCATTTAGCAGCTATGTCCGTACCTCTCTATAACCAAAACCTTTAAATTATTAAATAAAATAGAGAAACCATCCAACCCAATTAAATATTTTTTTTTTTAAAGGAAAAAGAAAAACCTTCTAAAGAAATAAATAAAACCTCTAAATCTAGCTCATACTGTTTTTGCACTCTCTTTAAGTTTCCCCACATCTATTGGGACAATATTGCTTAAAGTAGAAAAATCATGTGGGCTGTTTTTCTTATTGGTTTTGATACAAAATTTCTTTCAGCCATGAAAACTTAGCATATTGAGTGCATGTGGTCTGGCATACATAAGTGCATTGGCATCTATTGTTAAATGGTGAATGCATTGGCTTGGAGTAGCTCTTCTTTGCAGAGCTGTTGACCCAAAGAAATCATGCCTTTTGTTTGATAAATGCCGTTTCCTGTATGAGTAGAAACTGGAAACAATCTCTACTGCCACAGATCCATCCTGATTTTTTTTATTATTTTTTTATTTTTTATTTTTTTTTTTGCAAAGAAACAATCAATTTCCTTTTGTTTGAGGAACTCTCAGAATAAAAACTCATCCATTTGGGACAGTTCAAATGAGGCAGCTTGTGGATGTTAAATCGAAATGTTCAACTTCCACTATTGATTCCATATGGTTTCTTTTCCAATGGTTATGTGGAAGTGTGATAGGGTGGTTATGTGGAAGTGTAGGGTCTTGATAGAAATGGAGTTTCAGTTTCAGTTTCCTTCAAACGGAGTGACCCATCTCACACCTGAACAGTATAATCTTGATAGAAATCTGCAAGTTCTTGTCAACTTCGCTGGGAAGAGTATCATCTGGTAGTATGTTTGGTCCCTGCACATTGTGTCAATTACAGAAATCTGCTTATAGAATAGGTTTCTTCTTCCACTTCTTTTATGGATTGTAATTTAAATTTTCTTGGGTAGTGTAGGGTCGCCCCATCTACGTCCATCTCTTATAGATATAGTACATGGGCCATTTGCAGGAAATGGAAATGCTTTCTAACCAAGATAGGCCCCGTTGAAGGTGGGAGCATAACCTGAAATTACAGTGAATTCTAAAACCATTTAAATACGATAGCATTCTCTCTTTCCAAAAAAACATGAAATAGTCTTGAAACAGAAATTCAGAAATCCTAGTAAGTGTAAAAATCCCAAAATCATAATTTATTTTTCTCTGCTCTTGAAATTGCCATGAGCCAAACAGCCTAAAGAAATCTATCTGTACTTGATGCAAATGAAATCCATACTCCATTTGATATATCTTCCTTTATTTAAGCGTTATAGATTTATAGAACCTGTTAGGATTAGCTACTGCTAGATATGGAAAATTATGAAAACTCAAACATATACTCTAGCCTCGAAAATTTAATAAACATACAAAGGAAGATTCAGGTTGGACAAGTACAGGAAACTTGTACTGCAAAAGAACTATGTGAAATTCTTGGTAGTTGTAACTTATACTTTACTTTGCGTTATGACAAAAAAAGTCAGTTTGTTTGATAATCCTTTTATTTTTCTTTAAATCTTTGACATCTTTTATTTCTAACTGATCAGTATGCAAAGGATCAATCCCAAAGCTTATAAGGTCCTTGGAGAAAGCCATTGAAGGCACCTGCATTGCCGCTATGGGATCCCATCCACTATGATATAAGTACTCCCAGATAGTTCATTGACATGAAATTCTCAGTGAGTACAGCTTTCCTTTATCTATTCCTATTGGTAGCTTCACATTTTATTTTTTTAGTGTAATATTTTTTGTGTTCTTTAAATCAGCTCTATAACTCGCAAGCATTGTTGGTTGGCCTTGTCATACAGGTGTTATAGTTGGGATGGGACAGAAAGATGCTTGTGTTGGTGATGAGGTGCAATCCAAGAGAGGTATTCTCACTTTGAAATATCCCATTGAGCATGGGACTGTAATTGGGATGACATGGAGAAGATTTGTCATCAATTGATTCCATTTTGAAAAAAACCCTTCCCTTCATCCTTGATTGATTTGCAAATTCATGCAAGTATTCAGAGCATCATGACTGATTTACTATTCCCTGGTCATGGTCACTTGAATTCATGTTATTGTTGTGTCCTCATGCCTTGACCGGAAGAAATGGGTCCGCCCATTTTTGGATGTACCTCATGATTGTACAGGGAAACTTTTGGATGTTTCGTCAAGTGACCTTGGTAGTATGTGCTCCAAAATCCATAAGGTAGAGCCTGCTTAATGTGCATGTGTAAATTTTTGGTGCAATGCCAATCATGACTAATTGAAAATTTTGCATAGAACTTTTGTGCACAACTTCAACTTGTCCAATTTTGGGATTTGATTCCTGATCACCTGGGTCCATTTTGGCCAAGGTAAAATATCAATTTTTTAGAAATATGTATAGTTTAGAAATTTGAAGTGGTGGCCTCCAACATATCATGTAGCGAAATGTACATATAGCTACGGATAATATTTATAGCTAAAAGTTGAACGGAATCCGTAGCAAAATCTACAGTTTCTATAACTACAGCTACGAATAATATCCGTAGCCAACTCCTTTTTTTTTTTTTTTTTCTCTTTATAATGGTCTCTTACCATTGCTAGCAAATGCCCTGATTGATCAACTCATCTAAGCTAATACAAATAAAGACTTCACGGCTTGCAAACCCATAACTGTAAGGATGAACTTGAGAAAAACCCACTTGAGTACTTTGGAATCTGTACCATAAACGTTGAGTATTGTTTCAAGATCATGGCTCCCACTTGAATCACCTCCACTACTGCCATCGGGTTGTTTATCAATCAACCGCACTTGCACTTCATCACTCCCAGTCCCAAGCAATATGGTCATTTATATTCTACAAGTCAAATGATGGTGATATAGTTAGTGTCCTCAGGTTTGAATGGCTAAAGACAATGATGATACTACATAACAAACATATCAGTTCAACTACATAAAAGAAAATGAAAACTCAAAGCTAATTAACCAAGTGCTATGGTTTCTTCCTCGAAACTTGCAGCAGAAGACCTGATTCACGAAGTTAGAAATTAGAATGGGAAATCCAAGGTACTAATCCAAGTAGGCCTGGAAAAAAATACTCAATATTCATACTTGTTTGGAATCTTAAATAGTGTAAATAGTATGAAATGAGGTTAATTTAAGTCCTATGGGGCTTTTACCTTTTCTTGTTTTAGTGAATTGGGCCACAGGCTTGAATTCTAGACAGAGTTGCCTGGAAATGCAAAGGTTATTTATAGACTTGCCCTTTATCTTACCAAACTCAAACTAATCAGCTAAGCACTGAACCCTGATCCTTTCAGGGCTTGCTTTAACTCTAGTAAATGCAACCTCCGCAGACCCACTATTCCTATCCTCATAACCTCTTAACTAGAAAATTAGTTTAGGCTCCATTTGGAAAGATGATCAAATGGTGATCCTGTCCAAAATTTTTGGTGGCCATGCGCATTTTGAACAGCTTGCTGTTTAAGAAGTGTTGAATGGAGTTTCTTCATCAAACCAAGACAGAAATGGCTAGTGAGCTTGTTCCTTCAATTCTCTTTAAACGAGCACAATTGCTATTTGGATGAATAGCAGTTTATCCTAACATTTGCAAGTTTTGGATTGTATCCTTCTATACACATGGGATTATGATCACTCGCCGGAGACAGATTCTTCATCATGCCTTTTTCACTGGCTTTGATCGCTTGCTCCCATGTTTTGTGCAGCATCTGAATATTACATTCAGGCGGGACCCAACTAATTATAGGCCACGAATTAACAAGTTGGACTCCACCAAGGACAGGGAGCAGAAATCTGCTGGCTCTTATTACTAGCTACCTGGATGATTGATGTAATCTCCACAGGTCAGTTTCCTTCTCTCGCTTTGTTTGTTTTTGGCCTTGTGTTTTCCCTCAGTAAGCCTTTCACAAGTAACACCTTATTTTTTGCAGACATTTACCCTCGCATGGATGTTCCGCTGTTTGAAGGCTGCCTGAGCTGCTTGCTTCAATTCTAACGCAAGGCCAGAGTAATTCAGCATTATGTTGAGAGAGTAGTTTTTTTTTTTTTTTTTATTTTCCTTTAAAAAAATATGTAAGCATGCTTCAATCAACAAGTCATGGAGTCGTGGTTGCTTGTCATTCAAGTCACTGGGCACTGGTTTTCCATCCCTGTCTTGAGTGGAATCTAGAAATCAACATGACCGGCTTGCCTTTTAAGCCCGTCCAGCAAAGAGGCCTAGTGTGACCTGGACCGACCTGGCTAATCGTGCACAATACTCAGTTACAACAATGCACATTACTCGTGCTTGCATCTAACCACTAAGTATAGAAACATATCCATCACACAAACGGCATATATCTTAGCATTCGGGATGTGTAGTGCGTTTGGATGGCCAATTGAAATGACTAGAAATAACTCCAGCCGGTAAAACAGAGATGGCCAATGCTGTGCTAACCCAACTTCACTTGATACCAGAGAAAAAACCCCGTTACCAAAACTGATCACCTACAGCCAGCCAGCTTCATGGTAGCCTGGCATGCAGCCCCATCTTTTCCACCGTCACGTCACACTTGTAGATCATCTGATCCATGCACAGGGTGGGCCCCAACATGAAGATCACCTGTCTCAAGAATCCAGGACATTCCCCATTAGGTGGGTGGATCACAAACCTGCATTGGGTCAGTCCAATGGAGTGGCCCACCTGTTGAGTGTCCCAGCGTACTTTTGCATCAGCATGATAATCATGTTGGAGCCCACTGTTCGCATTGGCTTGTATTTCATACACAAGCGACCCAGTAGTGGGAAAACGGATCGGCTACTCCTCCTGCCACCAGCCTCGTGGCTGGTGGTCGGTGCTTTGTAGGCCCCACCATGATGTATGTGCTTCATCAATTCTGTTCATCCATTTTTACAGCTCATTTTAGGGTTTGATGCCAAAAATTAGAGGGATATAAATCTCCTGTGGACCACACAACAGGAAAACAATATTGATTGGATATCCACCATTAAAATCCTCCTAAGGCCCACTGTACTGTTTATTTGACATCTAATCTTTTGATTAGGTCATACAGGCCTAGATGGTGGGAAACAACAAAAATCAGCTTGATCCAAAACTTTTATCGCCCCCAAAAGGTTTTTAATGGTCGACTCTCATTCAACACTTTTTCCTGTAATGTGGTCTACTTGAGATTGGGATATTCCATAGATGGACGGCATGGATGAAACACATACATCATGGTAGGGCCCATAGGGCACCAACCACCAGGAAGCCTATTAATGGAGGGGCTAGTCTAAGAAACCTTCTCAATATGAACTTATGAAGAAAAATCATTGCTTCTGGCTATAGGCTTCATCCGGGGGATTGTGAGGCTAAGGAGTGATGTAGGACAATTAACCATATGCTTTAAAAGTTCAAATTGATAGAGCATGGTGAATTAATCTATTTATCTCATAGCCCATGCCCCAAATCGCCACTCTGATACCACTTTGATGTAGGACAATTAACCATTTGCTTTAAAAGCTCAAATTGACAAAGCATGGTGAATTAATCCATTTATCTCATAGCCCAGGCCCCACATCGCATGGGTTAGGACCTCGGCTGAACCCTCCTCGTGGGCCCCATGTCACATGAGTACCGCCTCACATGAGCCACCCACCTCGTACTGTGTCCCCGCATCCCACAAGCTACCCTACAGGCTACCCCTTTCCTGGTCCAACTCTCTAGCATGTGTGTTTCAATCATCTTTCCTTCAATCTACCTAATGTTTTTAATTAGTCGTTTCTTGATCAATCTACTTTCACACAAATCCCGTCTGATGAATGGCCTGCGATGCAATTCTCAAACCTTGTTCAATGACCGCCTAATGTCATTTCATATCCTCATTGATGAACATTACAAATATTGAAGGCCATGGAGGACGTCCTTCTATGGTGGCAGTACTCTATGAGGCCCACCATGATATATGTGTTTTATCCACGCTATCCATCCATACGTTTTGCCAGCTCATTTTGGGCCATGAGCCTGAAACTGAAGCGTATCGAAAGCTGCGTGAACCACACCATATGAAAATCGGGATTGAACACCTATTGTTACAAAAACTTTTGGGGGCTTACCTCCATTTGAGCAAAGGGGTGCATGGTGTGGCTCCTACAATGATGTGTTTCCAAAATCCACTCTGTCTGCGATTCAGACCTAAGGCGGGCTCAAAAGCCAACTAGATTCCTGATTCAGGTGGACCACAACAAGAGAGAGTTGAGAGGTGGATCCCGCCATTGAATTTTTTCCAGGGCCCACCATGATGTGTATATACAGTTTATTGTTTAGGGTTTGGGGTTTCGGGTTTCTAGTTTACATATTAATGAATTTGGATCATTGAAAATGGCCTTAATAATATAAAGGGTGTGAATCACTAAAATGACTCAAATTATATAAAAGGGTTCACGCCACTTAAAAAGAGATAGCAATCTGGGTGTACACTGAGTCGAACCGAGTCGAGCTGGCTTCGGATCGACTCGGCTCGGCCACTAGCTGACCCTAGCTCGAACTCGGCTCGGCTCGGCTCAGTCCTCGAGCCTGACTGGCCAACTCAGCTCAGTTCGGCCAATGGCTCAGGCTAGTTCGAGTCGAGTTCAAGCCTCTACGGCATTTTCACAAACACATGTTGTGCACTTTTAATTTCTCACTGTATGTAAAGCAACGACAGTTGTTTACAAGTATTTCATCAAACACCTTGTAGGCAACATCAAAATCAAGAAAAATGATATTTGTTTCATATACACACCTTCCTTACCACTATCCGACACTTCGTTAAGTCATTTCATCGAATACTTAGTGAGCAACATCAATATCAAAGTAACTGAGTAACCGAACTAGTTCGATCCGAGTCGAGCTCAAGCAAGCTCGAACTCGGTTTGAAAATTTTTCGAGCTCAAAAAATCAGCTCGACTCGACTCGAACTCAGCTTCGAATTGAGTCAAATCGAGCTTTTTCGAGTTGAGTCGAGCGAGCTAACTGAGCTAACTCGGTTCGTATACACCCCTAGATAGCAATATGAATAATTTAGATCGCTCCAGACAACCCAAACATTTCGAAGAGTCAACTCAATTATATCCCTTCAAATGGCTCAAGCATTTTAAAAGGTTGACCCATCTTACAAATGGTTTGATTACCGAAAATGTTGCAAGTACTATAAATAATTTACATTATTAGAAGCGAGTTGAGTGATTAACGGTTTTGGTCATTGCAACATTGGTAATTCATGAACCTATATCAATCACACATCATAATGATATCATTCCGCACATATAACCCATGAATGCGGACTAATCAAAAAGTAAAATAACAGTTAAATGAAAAGTTAAATGGAACATTGACATCTATCAAAAGCAAAATAGACTAAACAATGCATCTATTTTATTCAAACAACAAATGTATAATAATAAACTCATTACAACAAATGAATCAAATTCACTCAAACAACACAATACAGTGAAATAAGATATATGAACCAGACCCTACTATTCCAATCACTCCGACCTGGCTAAACATAAGCTATCCTGTATGAGGTTGGTGGCGCTATCCTGTATGAGGTTGGTGGGGCCACATTGGGATTTTTGTTTTATCTAAGCCATCCATTATGACAGAATTTTAAGGCACGAGCCCAAGATAAAGCAGATCTAAGCGTGGACTACACCACGAGAAGCAGTGGGGATGAAACTCATACCCATGATAATCCACTGGGGCCACTGGAATTCTAAATCAAGCTGGTATTTATTTTTCTCATTCATCAAGGTCTGACTGATCGTGAACAGGTTCGATGTCAAATAAACATTATGGTGGGCCCTTGGAGGTTTTTATTGCTGGACATTCAATGAATATTATTTTCCAGTGGTGTGGTTAAATTGAGATTTAGATCTGGATCATTTTTGGAATCAAGCCCTAAAATGATATGTAAAAATTAATGGACGGCATGGATAAAACACAAACATCATGGTGGGGCCCACAGAGCACCGACCAGCATCACTGGCCAAACCCATCCTAATGAAACTTAAAGTGTTAGTTCGTAGTTGTGGATATAATGTAAAATGGTGGTGATTTGTTCGTATCACTTGTGGCAATGATTTAGGGTTATCCAGACCATCCAAATAATGGTTACACTTGTAGATAGTGAATATTGATAATTTTACTATGTAACAAAATCATAGACAACTATTAGGTGGTCCATAAAATGTAACAGATGATAACATATGATATTATTTAAATGAAACAAAACACACGTTGTGCGGATTTGAATACAAATGTCATTTTTGAAGAGGGGTTTCTAAAACCCTCTTTCGAATTCCTTTTCCCCCTTTCTCGCTGTCATTTTTGGATTCAAGAAACATAAAACCCGTTCTCGATATCGGGCGAGATTCCGTTTGTATCGGCTGCTCGTTACAGAGGTTTTTGTTTCTCAGATTTCGCATCGGAAGGTGTGCGATTCGCCTCTGATTTCTAGAAAATATGTGACAGGGTTTGATTTGGTTGAATTGGAGTTATTTGTGGAAATTTGTATTTGTGTGGGGTTTTGGTTCGAAATATAGGGTTTTTCGAGTGATTTGATTTCTTTTGGTAGGAATTTTTGTTTATCTAGGGTTTGGTGTTGGTGTAATCGGAGGGTTTTGGGAAGACTCCGTTTTTTTTTTTTGGTTTCCTAGTAGTTTGATGGAATTCAATGTATGATTGAATGTATGATTGCTGTGGCAGCATTCAACACGCACGACACTCATGGAACGCCATCATCCGTGTCTACTCTAAGCGCTGCCTCTCCCAAGATACAAATCGTCCATCACATGCGACTCCTCATGTTCTCCTTGGTGCCCAAAAACCAGGATGACCAAAATCCAGATGTGCCACACCACATTATTTTAGAGTTTCTAGGAATGATTTGACCTTTTTTGGCCCACCTTAGTTCTGGATTGGCCGGATTTTTGAGCTCCAATGAGAACATGTGGGGTCTGACACGGACTGATCGATTGTCATGCAAACATCACAGTGGGCGCCACATATCGTGTTTTAGTGGATCAGGACATATGTGAGCTCAGTCATGCAGGTGCAACTATGGGTCTTTGCGGGTCTGTGTATGGCAATGTTGATTCAAATTGAAGGTTATAAAAGGACAAGGGGAAGGCCCAAAATGACACGGGAAAGTAGTAAGAATATATTGATGATGGTTTAACCAAGGATATGTTTCTCGATAGAATGGAATGGCGGAATAGGATTCTTCTAGCTGACCCTGAATAGAACAAGATTCATGTAGCTGAACCCAAATATTAGGCGCAGATGATGATGAACCAAATGGATTAAAGGAGATAAAAAAAGGAAAAGAAAAGGGAAAAGAAACATAGCCCAATGAAAAACAATGAAAGCTAAAATGCAAAAAACCCACTTAATAATTATCTCTTGTCAATATTTGATGAGACTGAACTTTTAAGCGTAGTCTTGTTTTGGGTTCGCAGGTCAGTTGACTACTTAAATAAAAGATTGAATTGGACCCAACTGGTGAGCCCATCAGCCTGATCTTTTGGTGAGAATATCTTGACAGTCTGACCTTGACAGCTTCTATATTCCATTGCTCTACACAAGCAATGCCTTAATAGATGGCATGCCTCATCCACGCGCGTGCTTAACAATCCTCTTGGATAACTTTGTTGATATGGCTAATGGATTGGGTTCGGGTCGGTTCCTAGTACCCGTACCTGGGCTGAGCCAACCAGCATAGGTTCTCGTTAGGTTCCGGTCTTGACAGTTAGACATTGTTGATGGGCAATTTTTATATTCCACTGGATCCTTTTCAAGGTAAGGTTGGATGATGTGTGGATTTGGGAAGTTCTTGGATTGGCAAGGCAACTCTTTCCTCTCTGTTTCCATGTCTCTAGGCCATTTACATCCATGAAGGAGTCGAGGTGAAGGGTTGCATTGAATATGAATTTCAGGAATCTGATGGACAGATAGAATATGTTTTTCCAAGCTGTTTTTTGTTAAGCAAGGTGTAACTTTTTGAGGAGCAGGATTGTTTTATGAGTCGCATTGAGTGTGGATTTGGGAAGATATGTGGATTGGCGAGGCAACTCATGCCTCTTTGTTTCCACGACTCCTCCTCATTTACATCCATAAAGGGGTCAACATGAAGGATTGCATTGAATATAATCATATATAGAGACACTAGCATGTGGAATGTTATATTTTGCTTGGAGCTAATGGATGAATAAAATATGTTTTTTCCAAGCTAAGTAGACTTGCTAGATTTCAGCGTAGGTAATCTACTTAGTGTGGTTGGACTGAATGATTTGCTTGGATATTTGTACATGCATGCCATATTATTGTGTACTAGTGTGGTAGACAGGGCTGTATACGTGTGTGTACTGATGCGCATGCCACATTAATTAAAGCTCAAGTGGAACACACCACAGGAAACAATGAGGATGAATGCCTACCACTGAAAACTTCTTGTGGACCACAAGTTTTGGATCAACTTGATTTTATGTTTCCCTTCATCCAATTTTATGTGACTTTAGGAACAGGTTGGATGGCAAATAACCATCCACGGTGGTCCCTATGAAGGTTTCAATGGTGGGCATCATTGTCCCATTGCTTCCTGTGGTGTGGTCCACTTGACCGTTGGATCTGCCTCAATTTTTGGCTCATACCTTGGAATGAGCTTGTAACATGAATGGCCAGTGTTGATAAAATGCATACATCATGGTGGGGGCCCAATTTGCTTTGTATGGGAGGTTCTAGGTTTTTAGGGCTTTAGGGTTTTCGGGTTCAGGGTTCGTGGCTTAATGAGTGTGTGAGAAATGCACATTAATATAGATCAATTGTCTCCTCAAAAAGGTTCGTAATCACCCTTGAACTTTTGCCCTACCTAAACCTATTTGACTGTATTACAAAAGTAGCCTTAATGACCAGACAAGGTTTGTGGCTAACCATTAACCTGATTCTTTGACCACCTCTTTGGCATAATAAGAGAGGCAAACTCATTTGGGCCAGAGAACTCTCAGTGGTTTCTTTCTGCGAGATGACCTTTACAAAATCTTCCTCTCTCACCGTATACTCAACTCGACTCGATTTGGTTTCGGGTCAGGCCAACAAATATCGGATCGAGTCAGCCCTGCTGGACTCGGTCCCAGATCGGATCGAGTTCGGGTCAGGATCTTGAAAAATCGGATCAAGTCGGTCCGACTCGACTTGATGCCCACCTCTATTCATAGCAGCACTTATCTTTTTCATGGTACTGTTTTCCAACGCAAGTGGCATGTTGGAAGGAATGATAGTACCACAAGTTGTGGTAGCATTGCCTGCAGGCAACCAATTCTCATTCTTTGTAGAATCAATATGGCGACAAGGGGTTCTTTTACAGTTAAAAGGTACCATCTCTCTTCTTAGTTTATTTTGAATTTTCAATAGCTTCAACATACACTACTTGGTAGTGATGGGCCATCCGGTCCCAAGTCCAAGTAAAGATGAAGAGTTGATGTCAGGTGGTAGCTGGTTGCCAAACTTTTGCCAAGCAAATCAAGAAAGCTGAATGCTAATTGGAGAGGGGGGTTGGGGTGGTTCCGTTTGGAATCCATGGATAACGTGATTGATTACCCAATGATAATTTCCATGGTCACTGTAGACAATAGGATTCCCAACATGGGATGCCTGTTTGGGTAGCAAGGGCACTCCTCAAATTCATTAGACAACCACCACCTTGTTTCTTGTGCCGGAGAATTATAACCAAGGTTGAGAGTAATGATTACTATGTGGAATCCACAAATCAAAACAGTACAACCATCCTGTCAGTGGAAATCATTTCTATTTCCACATGGATTCTGTGTGTCCAAACATGCCCTTGTAGTGGAATCCTAAGTTGCATGTGAGTTTTCATGGTGGTGGCAGCTTTTGGCAGCCCATTTTGTGGTGTTAGAGGAGGCTTCTAGTGTGAAGCTTTTGTTTTTCAGTATCCTTGTATCGATACAAAAGGAGTTAAGACTTACTACTTCTTATGTTTTGGCAGTGTCGTGTGTGAAATGCATCCTCCTCTGACGCTGCATAGGCACCCGATGTGCGCTGAAGTATGTTCAGCTTCTCCCAATTTTTCTTTTCATTTCTGCTCATTTTATCATTACTTTGAATCAATTTGGCCTATGCCTGTGATTATCTCACCCTAATCTGTTTTCATGAGATTGTTCTTCTTTTTCCTGTTCAAATCAAGAGGAAAATGGCATTGCCAATGAACAAAAGAGGTTGCTAGCCAGCTCTTCTTTTGGGAATTCATCCACATTGATTTCTTTAGCTCTCATTCATAGTAACAGTCCGGTCGGGTCAACTTGAAGACTAGAGCGAGTCTGAAGTTGATTCCGCTTGGTATTATAACCATAAATGATGAAATCTTGAGCTGGTGATGAATATTTAACAATATTAGTATATAAATTGCCAAAGAGGAACTGTCTTGAAGCTTGTGGTTCACTGGCGAAAGGCTTTATCATCTTGAGCAAATCAGTAATCTCCTCATCATCATAATTTTGCATTTTATCACAAAAGGACAGTTTACAGTCTGCTTGTAACAACAACTTAAAAAGACTGCTAGGAAATCAGACTCTAGGCTTACCTGAGCACTCATGCTCACAATCAAATCAATCTAGAAAGAGAATTGAGGGGTCTGTGATGCAAGGGCTGTATGGGATGGTTTTTCCATGGCATTCTTACAGGTTTTCTGGTAGTTGGTGAAGGGAGATTGTCCTAGGAGTTTGGGATGTCTTTTATAGCGATTATTCCCAAAATAGAATGTGCAGAAAATTTGAAAGATTTTAGGTCTATAAGCCTGTAAGGGAGCCCATATAAAATTCTTGCCTCTAGGTTTCAGAAGGTTCTCCAATCCATTATCTCGGATAATCAAAGTGTGTTTGTGGCAGGGCATCAGATTTGGGATTGTGCTTTGCTTGCACAGGAATGCATCAATTCTAAACTTAAAGAAGGAGAAGCCGGGGTAGTTTGCAAGCTTGACATTGAGAAGCCTTATGATCATGTTAATTGGGGCTTTCTGGACTATATGTTGGGTCATTTTGGGTGTGGCTGGAAATGGAGAGAGTGGGTCATAGAATGTGTGGGTTCTGCCACTTTTCAATCTTGGTTAATGGCTTCCCTAAAGGATCATTCATCAAGGTGATCCGCTCTCCCTATTCTTGTTTGTGGTGGTTGTTGAAGCCCTTGGAAAGATCTTGCTGAAAGGCTAGGAAGTGGGTTTAAACCCGGGTTTTAAATTGGCTAGTTTTGGCCCCTGCATTACTCACCTTTAGTTTGTGAATGACACCTTTTTATTTTGCAAAGCAGATGATGTAATGGTTGACAATCTACGGAAAATTGTTGCTTGCTTTGAAGTGGTGTTAGGCTTAAAGACAAGTTGAAATGTGAAATGCTTGGAGTGCTTCTGTCGGGGGTGGAGGGACGGTTAGTGGGCTCCTTTCCATCATCATACCTTGGTCTTCCATTAGGTATTGGCAAACCGACGAGGCACTTGTGGGATACTGTGATCGAAAGAATTGAGAAGAAGGTATCCTCTTGGAAAAGTTGACACCTATCTTTGGGTGGTCGATTTACTGTAATTAAAACCACCTTCTCAAATATGCCCATTTACTCCATGTCTTTATTCAAATGTCCCAAATCGGTGATCGATAAGTTAGAAAAGCTAAGGCATGCTTTCCAATGCAGGGGTAAAGAGGCCTCGAAAAAATTCCACCTTTTGAGGTTGGAGGATGTTTGCAAGCCCGGGGGAGAGACTTGTGGGTTTTGGAGTGCATGAACAATGCATTATTAGGGAAATGGTTGTGGCGCTTTGCTGCGGAGACAAGTGTTTGTGGCAGGAACCTTGGCTAGGAAATACAACACCAGCTTAGGGGGATGGTGGATTAAGGAATCTTCGAGATACAAAGCATCGGAGTTATGGAAAGTGGTGAGTTCAGTTGCCTCAAAATTGAAAGGTGTCTCCTTTTTTGTGGGGGAAGGCTCTCGCATTTGATTTTGGGAGGACCTATGGTTTGGGGATTGCTTGTTCAAAGAAGTTTTTCCGAACTTAGCTCTTTTAACCTCAAATAAGGATATTTCTATTGCAAGCTCCTTTTCAAGAACAAAGGGTGGGATTGTGGGGGCACCTCCATGCCATAGAGGCCTCTTTGATGAGGAAGTGGATTCGCTCATTAGCCTTTTGGAAAGGCTGAACTCAATTTTAGTTGCGGAATCAGAGAATGATACGGTGGTTTGGAAATTTACTGGTCAGGTAAATTTTCCGTCAGGTCCTATGCAAAGCTTTCCTCAAGTATACAACACCTCCAAAGGTGGCGGCTTTTGTTTGGTTGGTAGGTAGAAATAGGGTTCTTACAGTGGATAACCGTCACAAGAGAGGTATGGTGCTTTCGAACATTTGCATTATGTGTAAGAAAGATGCCAAGATGATAGATCTTATTCCTTCACTATTCCTTTCCGAGGAGAATATGGGAAGCTTGTTTTTTTTTTTCATCTTTAAATCTTAGTTGGGTTATGCCGAGTTCCATCTCCTTTTTGGCCTCTTGGCATGAAGGTGGAGTAGGCAAAGAAGGTCAAGTGGTGTGGTGTTTAGCGGCCATGACTACTCTTTTGGCAATGTGGGGGTGAAAGGAATAGGCGTTGTTTTAAGAACAAGTCCTGAACGTATGGTCAGATTTTTAGTAAAGCCGTCTCATGAGTTATCGAATGGGCGTCCGGGTTTAAGGATTTAGATGCTTGTGTAGCCCTCTTGGGTTTATACGTTTTTCTTTTTGTTTGTATTCTTTCCCACCTTTTTGTTGCGGTTTATTAATAAATTTGTTCTCTAAAAAAAAATGTTGGTGAAGGGCGATTGGTTGCGTTGCTGGCATCTTGTATAGCAAGTATTATGAAAAAAGAATATGCTAAATGTCTTAGCGGTTTTTGGCCTATTAGCCTTATCAGTGGTCCTTACAAAATTTTAGCTAAAATCCTATAATCTAGATTTTGAGTGGTTCAAGCAAGTGGTATATCTAAAATCCAAGGTGCATTTGTGTCCAGAAAACTACTCTTGGATAGTGCCTTACTTGCTCATGAATGTATCAACTCGCGTTAGAAAAGGTTAGAATGGCATTATTTGCAAGCTCAATATTGAGAATGCATATGATTTGCGTAGATTGGGATTTTCTCGATTATTTGCTAGGATGCTTGGGTTATGGGCAAAAATGGAGGAAGTAAATTTAAGAGTATAATCAGTCAGCCAAGTTCTCTATATTAGTCAACAGGTCTCCCAAAGGTTTCTTTCTTTCTTTGTTTTTTGTCAAGGTTTCCATGTAAGATTCACCCCCCCCCCCCCCCTTCTTTTGTGGTTGCAGTAGAAGTGTTTTAGTAAGATGTTCGATACAGGTTTTTCTGTGGACCATATTAGCGAGTTTAGGGTGGATAACGTAGATTTTTATATTTCTTACCTCCAATTTGTCAATGTTACCATCTTATTTTGCTATGTAGTAGTGAAAAGGTGGATAACTTGAGGAAGATTGTTAAATGCTTCAAAGGGATGATGGGCATGAAGGGAAACAAATTAAAAAGTGAGATGCTGGGGGTCCTTATTTCTTAAAGAGGAGGTGGTGAGGTTAGCAACGGTATTCGGGTGTTGTGCTAGATCTTTTCCTTCCTCTGATCTTGGCCTTCCTTTGTGCGTAGCATACCTGCAGAGCATATTTGGGATAAAGTAATTGAAAACGTAGAAAGGAAATTATCAAGGTAGAAGAGTTATCACCTTTCATTGGAGGGATATATTAATGCTAATAAAAGCTGCTTTGCTGAACTTACCACTTTACTTTCTGTTTTTAGCTGTTCAAAAGCTATTTTGGACAAATTGGAAAGGTTAAGACTTTTTTTTTTTTTGGTGGCAAGGTGCAGAATAGAAACCAAAGTTTCGCTTGTCGAAATGGGAAGAGATGTGTACACCATATAAGGAAAGGGGAGCAAGTATTAGGAAGCTAGAATTTATGAATTTTTTGTTGCTAGGCAAGCGGCTAAGAAGATTTGGCACATGAGAAGGTAGTTTATAGAAACAAGTGGTAGCTAGGAAATATAGTGTTAAGGAGGGGGATGGTGGACAAAAGACTCATCCTTGTATTGGGCTTCAGTGTTATGTAAGCCGGTTGCTAGGTTGGTGATTAAGTTTAAAGAGGTGATCAGGTTCTCATTAAGAGAGGGAAAGAGGATTCACTTTTTGGGAGGATGTTTGGATTGAAGAGATGACACTTAAAGAAGAGTTTCCGAGGTTAGCAAGATTATTATCTCCAAAAGCAAATATTCCTATTGCTTGATATTTCTCACTTTTTGGTGAAATAGTGGTTTGGGACCCTTTCATGTCAAAGAAACTTGTCTGACCATATGAAGTGGAAGCTGCATTACCACCACCATCGGTTGGGATAACGGTGCAGTAGCAGTGGTAACAGCAGTAGCACCGACCGCAATGGGAACAGCTTGAGCAACTCCTTCATAGGGGTAACAAACAGAGGTGCGCCTTACATAACAACGGCATAGTTCTAGTAGCACGGGTTCACCACTATAAGGGCTAGCTGTATTTTTCAAGAGAATGCAGTTGGCTGTCACCCGAATTCCACCCCTCTTAAAGGCTTCCCCCTCCTTTCTAGTGCTACGTGAGAATGGGAAGCACGATCTCGATCCAGGGCCAATTTTCAATTCACTCGTTCTATAGATTGATACATAGGTCATTCTTTGGAAAGTGTTGCGGCTTTTTGCTTGGTTAGTGGGAAGAAACGAAGTGCTTACAATTGACAATCTTCAAAAGAAGGGAATGGTTGATGCAGGACAATTAATCACTTGCTCTAAAAGCTCGAATTGATAGACCATGGCGAATCAATCCCTTTATCTCATAGCCTAGGCCCCACATCGCATGGGTTAGGACCTTGACCGAACCCCTCTCGTGGGCCCCACATCACATGGGTACCGCTTCACATGAGCCACCCGCCTCACACAGGCCGCCCACCCCGAGCGTGCCCCTACATCCCACAGGCAACCCCACTCGAGCCTGGTGTGAAAATGACCATGCGTTAATCACTCCCGGTGAGGAGTCTCAAACACGAGACCTCCCGCTTTGATACCTCCTTCATGCAGGACAATTGACCACTTGCTCTAAACGCTCGAACTGATAGAGTATGGCGAATCAATCCCTTTATCTCATAGCTTAGACCTCACATCGCATGAGTTAGGACCTTAGCCGAACCTCCCTCATGGGCCCCACATCACATGGGTACCACCTCACACGGGCCGCCCACCCCAAGTGTGCCCCTGCATCCTACAAACCACTTGAGCTCGGTGAGAAAATGCCCCTACATTGATGGTGATCCCTAATATCTGCATGTTGTGCAGGCAAAATGTGGAGTCAGTTGATCACATTTTTATTCATTACTCCATTGCTAGAGCGGTGTAGGAGAGATTCTTTGATACCTTCAAAATCGTGTGGGTGATGTTGGAATCCATTGAAGACCTCCCCCTTAGCATGGCATGGGAAGGATGATTTAGAGGCTAGCTCTTTTGGCAGGTATTTGGGCTTTATAATCAATGCTTCCGTAATTGAAGTGAGTGGGTTGGGCCTCAAGTTTAAAGGCTTTTGCATAGTGTAACATTTTCCCTTTGTATTGGTCTTTGTTGTTGCAATTCACCTTTTATCTCCTCGTTGGCTTGTTTCTAATAAAATATCGCTACCCTTTTTTTCTTTTGGGGGGGGGGGTTCGAAATTTGACTTCAGTTTCGAGTTACGCCATCTCCACATGATTCTTGACTGAGTTTCTAAGATACTCGGCTTGAAATCTCGTCGAGTTCAGTTGACTCAACCGAGTTTAGAGTTGAGTTAGAGAGTTTTAAACTATGGTATAATCATCTTAAAAGAAAAAAAATAATTATTCTCAACGAAGATTTAAGGCAAGTAAGCAGTGATTTTTACCACTTGATGGCTCTTTCGCAGATTATTGAACTGTTCCAGAAGTGTCACGCAGACCATCCTGTTGCCAAGTTCTTTGGCGAGTGTACAGATCTCAAGATAAAACTAGACCATTGTTTCCGAGAGGAAGTAAGTTTCAAACTTTCTGGGCTTTGTTTCTTTCATTTGTAACTTTCAAGGACCTCATTCAGAACTTCAGCTTTTGATTCCCTTCTTCTGTTACAGAAAGCTTTGAAGCGAAAAGCAAACTTTGAAGAGAGCAAGAAGTTGAAGGAAAGGTTACAGGCTTACAGAAAAGCAACTGTGGAGAATAGCTCAGAATAATGTCTCAAATACACTACCATTTTTAGAGCTTTGCTAACCACTCACACATGTGCAACGAAGCTCATGCACATGACACAGATGTGCCAGCATGCCATGATAGGTCATAGATCGAATCCATTCATCAGAAAGGAACCACTATATTGATGCCCTATCTCAAGAATCAGGTTGATCCACTGCTCTGGTGGGCCACAGTTTGAATACAAATGTACTGCTCTGAAAAACTTGCTTGAAGTTTTTCTACCCATTCCCACCTTTCCAATATTTGGGGCCAGATTTTTTTTTTTGGAAAACAAGTAGAAGGTTGAACCAACCTGATGGATCGATTGGATCTTGCACCTAGTTGCCATGCTGGCACTTGTGACATGTACATGAGCTTTGTCGTACATGCATTTGCACTTAGCAAGGCTCCCATTTTTATACTAAACCCATGTTTAACAAAATAACATCCGGATTATGTACAAACGTTTCATTCATCTGTTATACAACATTTTGTTGTTTGAGTTGAAACATTTACGTTGGAAAATCCATCTCTTGAAGCATACCTGACCAGAAAATCACATCTGCTGGAGACCGACCTGCTTTCCACACAATGAAATCTGCATACACACACACACACACACTTAAGTAGTGCCATAATTCATGACCTTATGTGCTTATGCGGCTTTTCTTCTTCTTCTTCTTTCCCCTCTTCATTGATATCTGGTGGTGAGAAATGTCGGTTCTGATTGTTTCACATAGGTCTTCATTGATGTCATCCAAATCAATGGTTGGGATTGCTCAATTTACTTCTGTTGTAACTTTGTCCTAGGCATCCACCATCGTTGAAATATGCAGTCTTGATCTCTGTCAGTGGGTGCTGCTGCCATTTCTCTGCCACAGACAAGTAAGTTGAATTCCTTGAAATTATATTTGGAAAGAATGTTGCATCTCTTCCAAACTTGTAATTCCCTGCAATGTAGCCCGCTGCAAGTCATGGTGACTAATGAATTGGGTCATTTTTGTGGAAGGTCTTTGTTACCTTATCAACAGGTTGGATGGCAAATAAACATTCCGCTGCCCCTCGAGAAGATTTTAATGGTGGGTATTCAATCACCATGGTTTCCGGTGGTGTGGTCCACCTTAGATTTGAATCTGGTTCATTTTTGGATTCATATCATAAAATGAGCTATAGAAACGGATGGATATAAGACAAATACACCACGGTTAGCCACACAGTCAAGGGATCCACCCAAGCGACTTCCTGCTTTATATCTACTTTATATGTGCAGTGGTTGGTGGACGGAGTGGATTTTACAGCAGATTCGGTGGATCCCAGTCCGGTCAGTGGATTTCTGACTGCAGGCCTAATATATCCATTGGTTTTTCAGATGATTTTAGGCCAAAAAATACAGCAGATCCAAATCTTAAGTAGACCACGGAAACAGTGGTGATTAAACGGCCACCATTAAAAATATCTTGCGAGCCGCTAAAATGTTTATTTTCCATCCAACCCTGTTGACAAGGTCATAGAGACTTCCATGAAAACACCACACAAATATCAGCTTGATCCAAAACTTTTGTAGTCCCATAAAAGTTTTTAATGGTCAATTGCCACTATTTCCTATGGTGTGGTCCACTTTATTTTTAAGCTTATATCGTAAAATGATCTGGATAGGCAGATGGACAGCATGAATGTAAGTCTAAGGATCCACTAACCTCAATCCACCAAAGTGGTTAGGGCCAGAGCCATCTCTGTCCAAGCCCGGCTAACATTATTCAAGATAATCTTAATCTTGAGCCTATCCCAAGTCTAATACAAAACAAAAACTATAATACCAACCTGATCCACCTAAGCAACACTCACGCTCAGACTCAAAATATGATCAACAAGCTAAAAAGGCAGTCCGTTTGCTTTATTAGATGTACGTCGGTTAGAGCAAGAACATAAAAAGTATATAAGGATATTAAAATATTTTGTATATTACAAAATTGCTCACGTAAAGGTGGCCCCAACTGGTGCTGGGCTGATGGCTTATTGTATGAAATTCAACCCAATTAAATTTAGAAATGGGCTTAGATTTTAAGCTCCGGCCCAAGCCATAGGCATGATACTCCAACCCTCCAAATTATTATTATTTCGTTCAAAAAAATGCTTGTATCGGCAGATGAAGATGGTGTTTTCGAATTACCGGTATATAACAACGTTTGACAAAAATAAAGGTAGCCTTGGGTTTTAATAAGTGGGGACCACCGTGGTGGATGGGATAAATCTGCCCCATCCCGCTGATTTAAAAGGTTCCTTTAATAAATTATAATAGGCTGGAATCACCATATGATTCTTCATGCAAAAATCAGTGGCAGTTGCAAATTTATTGGACCTCACTTGTATCTTGCTATTTATCAATAGCAAGAGTTATGGTCCACACATTAGATAATTATTAATATTTATCAATAGTAATGGTTGTTATTTATTTATTATTTTTTAATGGTCTGGTCAACTGCATAATTAGATGGGGGCAGATTTTTCAATAGGTTATCCTTACTGTGGGGCCAACCTATTTGGAAGGGTGGGATGTTGCATTAGATTAATAGGTTGAAAGTTATCCAACGTGTAACTCTTGGTTCAACCAGTTGGACTTGTTAAAAACACTTTACTCCCACCCTTGATTTCTTATGGGGCCCTCCTGGATGTGTGAGTGAGATCCACTCTGACAATTAGACATGTAATCTCATCACATTAGTCCCAAGTGCAAATAATTAGGTTGACATGTGATTTAGGTGGGCCACACCAAAGGAGATAGTTGGAATAAAGACATCCCTTGACTTTTATGGGGCCCACCATGATGATTATATAAAAACCACTCCAAACATTAGATTCGAAACCAAAATTATATATGTGAGTCAGGTGGGACACACAAAAGGAAGCAGTCTAGAGGATGTGCATTGCCTCGTACACTATTTCAAATTGTATGGTCCACTGAATCATGGATGGCGCCGATTTGTGCGCCCTAAGCCTAACATAGGTGATGCACCTGAATCAAAAGTCACACCAATTGGATAGGATTGTCCATCCTTGAAGATACGGTCCACCAAAGTTGTGCCCCACTTTGTATTGTATCATCCAACAGGAGGTCATTGGTCGTTGACTCTAAGCCAATGATACGAGCTTAGGTGGGTTAGGTATTGTTTGGTATGTACGAACTATTCTCTAATTTAAAGAACTGAGGTTTCCTACTCATATGTAAGAGAGCCTGTTTATGCAACACGCATGATGTGTGCAATCTAATCCATGCATTTGATGGGCCCAACCATCATAAATGCTTAATTCGTCCCTAACTCAACTCAAAACCTAGATCTAAAGATCACATGGGTACCTGAAAGGTTTTGTATTGGACAGGGGGCTCTTTCTCAAATTACTGTTTCCCCGTTTCATGTCTAACTTTAAGGTAACCTAATTGTAATTTGGAGTTTTATTTCTTCTATGTGAATGCTAAGTTATTTCAGATCATAACTTAGGCCAAACGAAGTCCGATTAAAAAATGGGCTTGAATTTTAAACCTGAGTTTTGCCCAATGCAAGGTACAATTCTAGTAAGGTAAATAGGTAGCAGGAAAAGTTCAAAAGTGGGATGGTGTTCTCTTACCATGACCATTGAGTGATGAAAAGACCTGTTAAGAAGATCTGTCACATGTTGATTTAACACAACTGCTTGGACCAGTAATAAGATCAAGAGAACTACAAAGATATAAAATCAATTATTAAATTCTTTCTATAAATTTATGCTTCATTAGAATAAAGAAGTATGACTAAAGTTCATAGGTATTAGCTCTGAACAAAATAGTGATGAGAGAGACCTTATTGAGATTCAAGCTAGCCACATGTATTGGCTAATTTCAGCGCTTCCTTTAAAATGGGTTTTTCCATGTCTTCTGAAATAGGACTTTGGTTCAGGCCTTTGCCAGGAACCTCATAATCAATACCTCACAGGTATGTCATCCTCTTCCACTCTAGTAATAGGTGCAGCTTGTTTCCTCTTGAATTGAGGTGATTCTTTTGGGGAGGTTGTGGTGGGGGCTAGTATTTCTCTTTCTACTTTATGTTTTGATATTTGACCATCAGGTTATGAGGGTTTGTTATCCTCATTGTATTCATTGCGAACAATAGAAATCTTACCTGCATTAAAGAAGTAAGGACATTTTATATAGGAACTCACTTTTCATACAAGCGGCAAATGTAAATGAGATCTGTACCAACTATCAAGTTGGTCCTACCATGGATGGGCCATATCCCAAAATTCACACATCATTGGACAATCCTACCAGTTGGATTGGGATCATTCGACCTACCTTTTTTTTAATTATGGAAATGGTTACATCCATAGCGAGGCAGTGAGGCCCTCCTAATGAGTAGGATTTCCCAAACATGAGACATGTTCACATGTGTACCATGAGTAAGGTGTTACAGTAAGGGGCTGCAAGTAAGCAATACTTCACATTAAAATGCCTGGCAAAATTACAAAATTTCATCGAGTCCTGAAATATAGCGAATGCTATCTCATATGGATACTGGGTGGGTATTCATAGTTTCATGGCTGATAAGGCTATTCTCATGACATCAAAAATCTTGATAAAGTGCTACAATGTATACAGATTACAGAACTATAGAGATGACGGGTGATATTGGTGATATAATATATACATAACTAAAGAGAAGAAGGGATATATCAGTGATATAATATATATGCCTTCTACATCTCTATCCTTTTTCTTTTCCTTCAAAAACTTCCCAGGTGATCCAAGGCAAAGATACAACATAATTTTGGATATTAGATCAAGTACAGAACCATCTACGCTTATAGTAACTATTTCCTGTGTGACAGATCCGAAACAAAATTAGACATGTTGTCTCTCCAAAGTTATACAAGAGCATCATATGTGAGATAAGGACACAAACCTCCAAAAATGGGCAGCCCTGCATTACTCTTATGTGATGCGGTAGGCATATCATTGAAAAACTTGTCCTCCTAAAACGCATTAAAAAACGACAATTGGAGTAGATATTTACTATTAAAACAACAATGAGGAAATGCACGAAAACGATACGACTTTTTCAGATTAAAAAAAAATAAATTTGATGGAACAGTAGTTCAACAGCATGAATTATAAAGGTGAGGGGTTGGAAAATATTTTAGTATCCAACGATTTTTTTATTTTTTATTTTTAAAATTCTAGTACAACCTCTTAATAGTTACAGACTAAATTTGTAGCTATAGGTTAATAGCTACGGTTTTTTTTTAAAAAAAAAAATTTATTTTTATGTACCTGGTTTGTAGCCAATGTGCTAGATCCGTAACCAAAGTAAGATCAGATTCATGGCCATTGCCTTTTAAAGAATGGGGAAAGCCAAAGAAATCTCCTTCTGCTACAAATAAAAGTACAAGCATGCACAATTGTAGCTTTGACAACAAGCAAATTCTCACAAAAAAATAAAATAAAATATGACAAACAAGCATAACTCTAGCAAAGTTCTGAAGGCAAAAAAAATATATATAAGTTTTGATTAATCATGTTTATCTTTATTCATTGTCAGCCAGTCACTTTGAGAATACAAGTTTAGATTGGAATTTAAGGAGCAAAGACTTTGATGTATTGATTATATTTCAGAGTATATAGTCTTTGGTATTCTTCTTATCAATTTATTTCTTAATTGTTCAAAATTTTCTAGTGTTTGATTCTAGCGCAGTATAATCTTTTGTCCAAATTTTCGACGGAGTATAACCTTTTGTAGATGATGCATAAAATTTGTCTATTTTAAATGATGCTTCAATATTTTCAGCTAGAGAAACATTTTGTTATGAGTAACTTCCTAATCCAAGTAGTGTCCTTATCTGAGCCTAACTTCATCTTCAGATAAGAGTCTGACCATTCTTATTTGTCTTAATCCTAATTAAACATCGATCATTATTACTTTGATTCTACGGCTAATCAACCCTTGTGTAAAGTGGTATGTGATTTTGCTGATTAAAGATAATCTAATAAAAGGGAAGCGTGTCCACACTCATGGGAACTTACCCTAATCCTTTCATTAATGAGGATAGATAATGAAATTGAGGGTTAAGATTTCAGGAGTCTCTAGATGTGAGGATTTAAAATAAAAATTAAAAAAAAACTTTCTTTAAGGCGAGACTATTCCCCACAGATGTATGCAATCAACCACCAACTACGTGCATCGGGTAATCTATGGGGAGGGGAATCAAACTCATGTCTGTGGGGAGCAAACCCATGACTAAAGTCATTCGCCTTGACTAGTAATCCACGAGGAGGGGAATCGAACTCATATCTGTGGAGAGCAAACCCATAACAGTTCGTCAAAACTCATGACAGATAATCCACGAGGAGGGGAATCAAACTCATGTCTATGGGGAGAAAACCCACGACCAAAGTTGTTCGCCAAAACTCATGATGGGTAACCCATGAGGAGGGGAATCGAACTCGTGTCTGTGGGGAGCAAATACACGACCGAAGTTGTTCTCCCAAACTCGTGGCAGGTAATCTATGGGGAGGGAAATCAAACTCAAGTCTGTGGGGAGCAAACCCACGACTAAAGTCGTTTGCCTAAACTCGTGACAGGTAATCCTCACAAGGAGAGGAATCAAACTGGTGTCTGTGGGGAGCAAACCCACGACCAAAGCCATTTGCCCAACTCATGATAGGTAATCCCCACGGGGAGGAGAATCGAACTGGTGTTTGTGGGGAGCAAACTTATGACCAAAGTCGTTTGCCCAAACTCGTAACAGGTAATCCACCGGGGGGATCGAACTCGTGTGTATGGGGAGCAAACCCACGGCCAAAGTCGTTTGCCCAAACTCATGACAGGTTTTGGGAAGTAAAACCTCACATCTTTTGCATCCTTAGATCTAAGTAAAAGGAGAAAAAAAGAAGAAGGATTAGGATAGGCTCATCCTCGAGTATGGATTTGACTATCCTTCTATTGGAGGTGAATGATATTGCATTTAGTGAAGTTGTGTATTGTGTATTTAAGGTGTAATTAGCTATATGTGTAAACTGTCAAACCTTACCAAGATGAAGAGCTTCCTAAAATAGAAAAGACCCTTAACATGAAGATTAGTTTGCCTTGAACAAAAATACCATTCACAAGTGGTATTTTCAAATAATATATTTTTAAGAGATCATAAGTAAATCTATATATGGACTTTCATTGATTGATAAAAGGTCGTTCCAACCAAAAATTTGAGGCATTATTTAGTTTTCACCTACTTGGAAATCTTGCTCAAGAACCATCTTTTGTTTAGATTCTTCTTTCTTTTTTACTTTTCTTCTTCTTCTTCTTCTTCTTTTGTTCTTCTTCACCTTAAGCTTGTATGGAGAGCATTGAGAAAGTAGTTCCACACCTTTCAAGCAATCATGCAATCAATGAAGAGGTGATTAATTGACTTGGCATCTCCCATACACATTATATATATGTTAGGAAGGATAAGGGATCTTATTTGTAAATTATTGATTGTCACACCCTCTTTCTTCTCACAAGTCAAGTGAACGCTACCACCCTTTGTGGAGCTCTATATGACCATACGAAGAAGATATGGGTGACCAATGTACTGACCTATGTACTCAACTGTCACAAATGGGTGAAAATACAATCACAGTTCCACTAAGGGTTGTATCACACCAACTATTTGGATCACTAACAAGGGCCTTAGCATATTCATCGTTGGACAATAGTGGCATATCAATCCTACAAACACAAGCTAAAAATAACCTCAATAATACGAGAGGGTTTGTATCAGTAAAATAGCCCAATTTACGTGAAGGGTTTGGATCACTTTGCTTGGTTGTTTAAACATGGGCCTTTGCATATCAATTGATTTGGATCACTAAAAATGACCTCAATAATATGAAGCGGGTGGATCATTAAAATGGACCAAATTATATAAAGGGTGTGGATTACTAAAATGACCCAAATTATATAAAGGGTGTGGATTACTATGATGGCCCAAATTATGTGAAGGGTTTGCATCACTTTGCTTGGTTGTTTAGACATGGGCCTTTGCATATCAATTAATTTGGATCACTAAAAATGACCTCAATAATATGAAGCGTATGGATCACTAAAATGGGCCAAATTATATAAAGGGTGTGGATCACTAAAATGGACCAAATTACATTAAAGGTCTGCATCACTTTGCCTGCTTGTTCAAAAATGGGCCTTTGCATATCAATTGCTTGGGTTTGGATCACTGAAAATGACCTCAATAATGTGAGGCGTGTGGATCACAAAAATGGCTCAAATTATACAAAAGGGTGTGGATCACTAAAATGGCCTAAATTATATAAATGGTGTGGATCACTTAAAAAGAGTCGATAACATGATAAATTTGGATCACTCCAAACAACCCAAGCATTTCAAAAGGTTGCCCCACTTAAATCACTTCTTATGGCACCAATAATCCAAAAGGTGGGCCCATCCTATAAATGGTATGGTTAGCGAAAACAGAATCATGCTTGTAAATTGTTCGCTTTAGTAGAAGAGAGCCGAGTGATTAGATTTAGGTCATTGCAAAGGGACTCAACCCTAAGAATGTTTCTACTAGTAAAATAGGAACAAGAGATGTCAATGGTTCATATAATTAAAAATGTGTCCATTGTGCATGACTCATGCACTCAATTGTCTCAAATTTGTGAAACACATTTACAAATCCAGGAAGGGTTGTATAACATCAATTACATCAATAGCTAAATATGGACCTCATCAAATATTCATGGTTGACATTAGTGGATTGGATAACAAAAAAGGCCCAATAATTAAAAAAAAAAAGTTTCAGCTATGGCTTATTTCAATTTGCATTCTTTTTTTCTTTTTTTTTTTTTTTTTTTTTTTTTTTTTTTTCTTTTTGAAAGAAAACCTTATTAAAGACGGACAAAATGTGCTAAAGAAAACAACCCACCTCTACAATTGAGGGGAATCAAATGAGATATTAGTAGGACTAATGGCCTTTATATAAAAAGCTCAACACAAACATTACATTTTATTTCCTTAACAACCACAACATACGAAGAGCTCCTACTTTGAAAACATCTCCTATAAAAAAGCAATCTTCGCAAAACTTTCTCCACTTTTCCCACCCCTCCTACATGCCAAGATCATAGAAGGTCCACAAAAGAATTCGACCTCACCTAAGCTTGTATGGAGAGCATTCAGAAAGTAGTTTCATACCTTTCTAGGAAACATGCAGTTAATGAAGAGGTAATTAATGACTTCGCATCTCCTGCACACATTATACATATGTTAGGAAGCATAAGGGATATTGTTTGAAAATTATTGATTGTCAGCTTTCTTCCTATAAGTCAAGCGAATGCCACCACCCTTGGTGGAGCTCTGTATGACCATACGAAAAAGAAATAGGAGACTAATGTACTAAACTATGTATAAAACATTTGATTGGATTGTTGAACATGAGCCTTAGTAGATCAATTAATTTGGATCACCAAAAGCGGCCTCAACAATATAAAGGTTGTGGATGACTAAAATAGCCCAAGTTACATAAATGGTTTGGATCACTTTGTATGGATTGTTGAAACATGGGCCTTCGTATATCAATTGATTTGGATAAATGAAAACGGTCTAAATAATACGAGCCTAGATTATATGATAGGTTTAGGTCACTTAAAAAGAGCCAGTAATATGAGTAATTTGGACCATTCCAAACAACCCATGCATTTCAAAAGGTTAACCCAATTGGGTCATTTCGAATGACCTAAGCATTTGAAAAGGTTGGCCCATCCTACAAATGGTTTGGTTACTAAAAATGGGACCATTCCTAAAAATAATACGCATAACTAGAAACGAGTTGAGTTATTAATAGTTTTGGTCACAGTAAAGTGACCCAACCATAAGAACAGTTTATATTAGTAAAGACAAAACAAGAGATATTAATGGTTTTGATAATTGAAAATGGGCCACCCACCAATTATCTCAAATGGGTGAAAATACAATTAAAGAGCTACTACCAATGGTTGTATCACACCGACTATTTGGATCACTAACATGGGCCTTGGCATATTCATGGTTTGGATTGTTGAAAATGAGCACGTTGATATGTCAAGATTCCCCATAATGAACTTTTGTGCTTGTGTAACCCAACAAAGAGTGTAAAACATTACTTCATTGGCTTGGTAAACAGAAGCCTAAGTTTTCCATTTGGTTTTCATCCAATCAGATGATGGGGTTTAGATCACTTAAAACAGCCAAGCATATGAACAGTTTTAATCCTTTGATTAGGCGCACACATATCAAAGGTTTGTGTCACTGAAAATGAACCCAATAATAAGAACAATTTGAATCACTAACAATTTTGTTGCATGCAACACCCACTAATTGAATTGTTGAGGACAAGACTAACTATATAGATGGTTTAGATCACAGGAAAAAAAAAAAAGAGCAATCAAATGAATAGTTTATATCATTAAAAACAAGTCCAATCATTTGAAGGATTTGTAGCATTGAATAAGGGCCCTAAAATAATAACCGTATGGATCTTTGTGAACCAACTCAATCAAATGAAAGATGTGGATCAACTTAGCATATCAATTACCATCAATCACTGAAAACAGACTCAATCATATGATGAGTCTAGATCACTAAAAGTTGCTCAAATCATATTAAGCATTTTGATCAACCGATATGAGCCCAATTATATGAAAAGTTTAGATCCGATAAAATGGCCCAAGCATGTCATAGGTTTGGATCACTAGAGAGAGGCCAAATCATATGAACAATTTAAATAATTGTAAACAGATCCAACCATATTAATGGTTTGTTCAAATTGAACAATTATGCAAGTAGTTTTAATCTCTGAATGGTCCATGTTATTTCTTTTTGTTTCTTAAAATAAAAATATTTTTCTTTGCCACATTATGTTTCTTTCCCACAAATTGGAGATAAAGAAAGACTTGCATTGATGAATGCTTGAAAAACTGATGAATCTCTTCATCATGGGTTTCCATTATTCCACCCGGCGATTGTGAAATATTAGAGAAACAACTTTAAGTGTGGATGAACCAACAAGAAGACAAATTGCTTATGAGAATTTGAATCAAATAATAGCCAACATGAGAAAATAAAACATGGAAACGTATGAAAGATTAAAAATAATCTTGATTGCCAATAGTCACTATCTTTAATACATAAGTACAATTAATTAAAATGTGATGAACTCGTTTTTAAGTGGCAACCAAACAGGGCCTTATGGGTTTGTTCAGATGCACAAACCCAAAATAGATAGATTTGACATCCCGAATCAGTGTCCAAAATGGAAATATTCGGCGTCCAGAATTACCATCCAAAATGGACAGTAAGGATCCACGTGGGGACAAATTTGAGGTTGTTCAATAGTCCCGACCATGGACAGTTCTGTGCTTGATCAAAGGTCCAAAAGTGTACAGATTTGTGGCTTACTGGAGTTGTCCAACATAATGGATAGATTTGGAGCAGATTTATGGACTGTCCAGTGGTCTAAGATTGACCAGATTTTGTGACATCCGACAATCCAAATTTGGTACAGTTCTTAGGACAGCGGTTCAGTTTTGGACATATTTTAACGGTCATCTACCCCATATAAAGCAGTCAATATCTTGCAGCTAACTTCAAGACTAGTGCAGTTATCAACTCATTCATAACTAGAAACCAAACAAACCCTGACTTTTTAAAACTAATCCCTATCATGGCATGTAAACCCTAAACACTAATATTAACTGAATCATGTGTTATCTCATTCTCAGTCACACCACTATATCATACATAACCCTATAAACTATCATGAATTCCCAACTGCACTCCTATCCACACACCTCGAAGCATGTGCAATTCCCATCCCTATTACTTCAATTGTAAAAATGTTGGTTCTAAAATACATACCATACAAAGTCCTTGTTAACAACTTTGAGGGCAACTGATTTCTCATTCGTATTGCCTCGTGTTTAGTCTTAACTGGCTCAGAAATTTTGTTAAGAAAGAGTCCGCATAAACAGATGCAATTGATAAATATTATAATAATGTCTCCATCATGTGCAACTGAATATATGACACACTCCATAACAATGTAGTTGACTCAAAAGGGTTAATTAAAAAAAAACAGTTGTGCCCTGTAGACATCCAAAGATGGATCATGGCAGAACAAGCAAGATAACAAGTTCTAATGTACATGCAATAATAATTTTTTTTTAAAAAAAATCTTTATACAAAAAACTGAAGATCATGTCACAATCGGAGAAATTTGTAGAAGAGAAATTAATTCTCTCAATTCATAAAAAAAAAAAAAAAAAAATCACCTGCATATTGGTTGTACAATACATCTGAAATGACAAAGGGGGAATTAAAGTTATAAACAAAGGGAAATAAGGGAATTAAGCTTTTAGGCCACAAAACGAAAAAATTATCTTAATAAAGAATAGGTTGGATCTAAAAAATACATCATGGTGGGTCCAATAAATGTTTCAACGGTGGGTGTGACTGATCCCACAGTTTTGTTTGGACGGTGTGACTGATCCCACAGTTTTGTTCGGTGGGTCCACCTGAACTTTAGATCTATATTATTCTTTTTCTAATGCCATAAAACGATCTCTACGAATGGTTGGACGGGATGGATACAACACATGTATTATGGTGGGGTCCATAGAGCTTGGTGATTTTTTTTTTTTGGGTTAGCTTGTTATTACACACTCCATGTTAGCCACCCTCGCTAGGGATCGATACCAAGATCTCGAGGGTTCAAATGAGGTATCTCCACTCAGTTTGCCAGATCACTTCACTAGCGATTTGGCCAGTGACCTAGTTAGTATCTAATCCTAAACGGAAACGGATTGGCTACTCCCCCTGACACCAGCCCTGGGGCTGACGGTCGGTGCTCTATGGGCCCCACCATGATGTATGTGTTTCATTCATTCCGTTCATCTATTTTTACATATTATTTTATAGCTCAGTCCCAAAAATGAAAGGTATATAAAACTCAGGTGAACCACACCATATGAAAACAATAGTGGTTGGATATCTATCATTAAAATCCTCCTAAGGCTATTTGTTTGTTGATCAGGTCATAAAGGCCCAGGTGATGATGAAGGGAAAAAACCAAAAATCATCTTGGCACGAAACTTTTATGGCCACAAAATATTTTTGGCGGGATTGGTGGGTGTACCACACAGCACTATAGCTGACGTAGGTACGTGTCGTGTGCAGCTTCTCGAGCTCCGAGTTGTACGAACAGGAGATCAAAGTCATATGGCCTACTCTTCCTCACACCTGCCAATGGCTGATGGTCGGTGCTCTGTGGGCCCCACCATCATGTATGTATTTCATCCATTACGTCCACGTATTTTTAACGATCATTCTACGATATGAGACCAAAAATGAGATATATGCCAATCTCAAATGGACCACATTAAAGGAAACACCGTTGAATGAGCATAGAGCATTAAAAATATTTTTGGGGCTATAAAAGTTTTGGACCACGGTGATTTTTGTTTTTACCCTTAATCTGGGCCTGCATGACATAATCAACGGATTGAATGTCAAATAAACAGTATAGTGGCCCTTACGAGGATTTTAATGGTGGATATCCAATTACTATTATTTTAATGTGGTGTGGTCCATCTGAGATTTATATCAATCTTATTTTTTGCATCGAGTGTTAAAATGATCTTTAAAAACGGATTAACGAAATGGATGAAACATATACATCATGTTAAGGCCCACAGAGCACCGACCACCAGCGACCGGGCTGTGTCAGGGGAAGTAGCCAATCCGATAGGCAGTCCTCGGGCCCCACAACTGTAAGACTTATAGGAAATCGAATTGCGTACCGAGTTACCCTCGTATTGTGCTCTGTTGGGCCCACCATGAATGTATATGATTAATCCACACCGTCCATCCGTTTTTCCAGCACGGTTAATGGGTTGAGACCAAAATTAAAGTAAAAAAAAGCTAAAGTGGACCATACCACAGGAAACAGTGGAAATAATGATTTCCACCGTTGAAACCTTTCCAGGCCCCACAATGATATTTACTTGTCATCCAACCTGTTAATAAGATCATAAAAACATGGATTAAGGGAAAAGACAAATACGATCTTGATCCAAAACTTTAACGGCCTTCAAGAATTTGTCAAGGGTAGATGTTTAATTCACACTGTTTACCGTGGTGTGGTCCATTTGAGATTGGATATAATTTATTTTTGGGCTCAAGTATTAAAACTATATGTTAAAATAGATGGAAGGAGTGGATAAAACTCACGTTAAATCCCACGGAGTTTAATTGTACTGAGGTACACACTTCCCAATCCGCTTACAACTGATAGAAGACCTTGGCAGTTCTCGAGCACCGCAAAGGTACGGTAGATTTCGGACGCGGATTTCCTCTGCGGCGGAAATAAGTAACCTTTTATCTGGTGTCTTTACGGGATCAAAAACTTACCTTCTTACCTTGCACGTATGGACAGAGCAGTCGAGGATGGAGGTACTCCTGATCACGTTACCTATAGCTACGGTTATAATCCGTAGAAATAGGTCTACAGAAACGGAAATTACTTTGAAAAGCAGGGGCATTTTCATCCTCAATTGCCTATGCGGACGTGCAAGGTCAAGGTTGGGAAAGTAAGTTTTAGATATTTCATAAAAGACGCTGGATAAAATGTAGGGCTTACTATGGTAATTTTATCTTTCGTGCGAAAGCCCGTGCTTGAAGTTCCTGCGCTGGAAACTTAGGTGGGGCCCACTGTGATGTTTGTGAGAAATCATCCCGTTCATCTATTTTTTGAGTTCATTTTAGGATATGTTGCCTAAATGAACCGTATCCAAAGCCCAAGTGAGCCGTAGTAAAGGAAACAGTAATGTTTAGATTTCATCCATACTGTTAATAATGTCATTCCTGTTGGGATGAACTGAAAAAAAAAATTATCAGAATCAGAACTTCTGTGGCCCAACAAAAATTTCAACAGTAGACATCCAGTTATTAAGTTTTCAGCTCACCTGAGATTTGGATACGGTTCATTTTTTGCAATGTATCCTAAAATGAACTCAAAAGACAGATGGACGGGGAGAATTTTTCACAAACATGACAGTGGGCCCCACCTGGGTTCCAGCGCAGGAACTTCCCGCAAAAAGCTTTAGCAGGAAATCCGCGGTTCATAGATTTCACATTCTTATATTCTTCTGACGGTTTACTTGCTTTTTCATTCTCCCTTTTTAAACTCCTTCCAAGGAAGACAACAGGGACTCTCTTTTCTCTGTATCCAGTCCGTCCATCCATTTTTTCTCTCATTGGTGGGAATGGTATTAGTAAAAATGTTTCTTAAATATCCAGTCCGTCCATCCATTTTTCCAGACCACTAAAAGTAAAGGAAAAGGGATAAGCCCCTTCGGGGGGTTGAAATAGTGTGGTGAGCGAGAGGAAACAGTGGAAATTTAGTGACCACCGTTTAAACATTAAAATACCACAAAAGTCTTGTGTCTAGTTAAATTTCTTGTGTCTTCATTTCATCCAAACGTGAATAACCATATAAACGGTTTGGATGGCATATAAACCTCGAGTTGGAGCCTAGAAAAGTTTCAACGGTAGTAAACTCTTTATATAATTTTCCTTCTAGTATGTTCGCCTTGAGTTTTGGATCCACATGATTTTTGTTAGAATGTCCTGAAATATTTTGGAAAAACGGTTGAACGGGGTGGATTTTTCAGAAACATAACGGTGGGCCCCAAACTACATCCCAGCGCAGGACTCCAGGCGAAAGGCTTTAGCAGAAATTCACATCCCATATATTTCACATGCTTCCAACGGTTACTTGCCTTTTCTTTCCCCCTTGTTTAAATTCCTTCCAAGAAATATAGCAGCGACCCTCTTTTCTCTGACCACCATATCTCTCTCTCAACTCGTCAGAAACTCTGTTTCTTTATCTCAACAGTCTCTTCTCGCCCGATGAAACTCATGGAAACAAGCCCGATTTTAAGGAGCTCGATCAAGGTACCCATCTCCCGTATTCGGACCCACCTCTGCGACAGTCTCCCATCATCAATGTTGATTTCGACGACTAACAGCAGTTCCACCTTGTCTGGTTCCATCTCAGCGAAGGTAGCCTGACTGCCGAAGGATTGCTCACGATTTGAGGCCTGGGCATTTGAGATTGAAATCCGGTGGGCCCCTTTGATACACTCGTGCGTCAGTTCTGTAAATTCTCTGTAAGGTGCCTTCCAATTGCGAATATCTGCCCATCGGGGAAGATTGGGAAGACGGGCATGTCACGCCAGGCTAGTAACGGCTGTATAATGCGGGGCCCCATAAAGTTGGCAGGAGATGAGGTGGGCCCCAGCAGGCAGTGTAAAAGGGGACATTTGGCGGAGGCATTGTCTTTGTACAATCGGGTGATCAAAATCTCACCCGCTAAATGGAACTTGCAGGATCAACTGGCTGCCGTGCTGATTTGCCTCAGGCAGCTGGTGGAGGCGGTGGGGTCGTGCTAGTAGGTGGTGAGCTTGGATCCTTCGTATTGTCAGGTGCATCAACAGCTGGTGTGGACTGTAACCGCGGTAAGGATTACTGTGAACTGCATGCTTTTGTTCTTTTATAGTTTTAATTGCTGTGGTCGATTGTATTTTGGGAGATGGATGCTGTGTTTTGGGAATTGCATTGCATCAACACCATGTCTGTTTCCTTTGATCTGCATTTTTTGTTTTGTTTGTTTTTGTGTCTGTTAAGGAGATTTGGTGCTTTATGGTGGAAAGATCTGATCTGTCTGATCATTTATTCCTGGTTTGTTCATGTTGAGGGGTCTACATTTACAATTCTATTGCTGGAAGTGATTGGAATCATAGGGTTCAAGCGGTTTTGATTCATCGGTCCCTTTTACTGTATTGTGATGTTTGAGTGAATTTGATTCACGTGTTCTGTTGGGTATATTATCATACTTTTGTTGTTTAGTCTCTTTTGCTTTTGATAGATGTCGATGTCTGTATATTAACTCTTTGTTTTACTGTTATTTTACTTTTTGATTAGTCTGCATTCATGGGTTATCTGTGTAGCACAGTCGTTTTGCTGCTCATGAATTACCAATGTTGCAATGCTCTATTTTCTGGTAGCCTGGTTAAGAATCTTATCAGTAGGTTGGATCTGCCTCATTTTTGGGGTTTATGCCCTAACATGAACTGAGAAAATGTATGTACGGCGTTGATAAAATACATCCCTCATGAATGGGGTCACAGAGCTTTTCTAGTAGCACACAATAATACGTTGGCCCTGTGTGCTTCACCATGAAGTCCACAGTCCTCTAGCTGAGGAGATTTTTAGTATTTGTAAAGGTCAAGACAAGTTAAACCCAGTTTACTTCTGCATGAGCAT